>JAPZEB010000022.1:22362866-22383458 GCA_029783705.1 Chaetodon striatus | reverse complement strand
GTGTGTGTGTGTGTGTGTGTGTGTGTGTGTGTGTGTGTGTGCGCGCGCGTCATATTGACTTAGGACTGAATGAGAAAGGGAAAAAAAAATACTATACCCAGCAGGCACATCACATTGACATGTCAGAAGTAATCCCTCTTTAATCTCTTTGTTGCTGCTAAAGACGGAATGAGGGGAAAAGAGAGAGAGATGGACAGGCAGAGGGAGATGTATATCAAAGGGAGGAAAGATGGAAAAGTAAAAGACAGTGAGAATCCAGGGGGAAGAAAGGGAGAGAAGGTGGACTTTGTGTTGTCATCATGTACCATTTTTAGCGGGCTGCACTGAGAGCCTCTGCCATTCTATCACACAGTTGCCTTTATTTCTGTGATATTAACAGCAGTGACCGGCAGACGTTTTCATCTTGCACTGTCCGGGCATTAAATGTGATTGAGCTGCCGGGGAGCTGGCACCACTGCCTCGTCCATCTCTCTTTCTCTCTCTAATGATCAGCATGCAGAAGGAAGGGGGGAGTCCGCTTGCCTCTTGGCCCTCACTGCATCGTGTGCTGCATGGCAATGGTCTTCTGCTTTATGAGGGCGCTTCGTATGGATTCCGCACGTGTGTGTGTGTTAGCGAAAGAGTGTGGGGTTGTGTGTTTTCATGATTAGTTACACCCAGAAAGTCACTGTGATTTATGCAGCCAGATTAAGTCCTCACTTTGGAGTCGCACTGGTTTTTTAGCCATGCAGTGTGTCAGAGTGCATCCACTTGCTCACCATGCATCACAGATGAGGGGAAGAAGCTCGCAAATGAGCCTGGTTCAGATCATGTTTTGTGTGTTGGCACACTTCTCTCTGTCTCTCTTTCTCTCATGCACAGTCACACACTATTCCCATACCAATCACTGAGATACAGTTTATTGGATTTGTCCTGGCTGTACTTATGAGCTTTAATACTTCTTCTGAGCCTACATATTAATATCATTGGTAGTTGTTCACACATTTCAAATGCCAAAGGCACGGAATATTAAAATGAATTTAAGATGGCTTCATGTTACAGACAGTCTTTATCTACTACAGCCACATAGTATGGATACCGTTGTGGTTATGATCTGTTGTTGTTGTTGTTGCTCCTGGCTAGACCACAGCAAAGTAGTAACTGAATGCATGGACACTTGAATGAAGAGTTAGGGGAAAAAATGGTTCCTCGATATGTTACCTTGCAAGCAGACACGAACGACCACTATAAGGTGATAATGTTGTGTAATCACTGATGGAATTTCGGATTTGCGCGATATACATCATGTCATGCCTGGCTGTGTCATCCCTTTTGCATTGTGGCCATCAATAATGCGATGTGCCCATGCGTTCTATCTACAGTGTTACACCTGAAATCATAGTAGGAGACTCAGTGGGTTCTTTTATCCTGCAGCACAGCATGAAATTTGTACATGACACAGTGTGAATAGGCGCATTAGAGAACGCTTCATATGTAAATCAGTCTTTGCTGAGTTTTAACCATTTTGCAAGTGTTTCTTTTTTTTTTTTTAACAAAGTAAAGTCAAGGCAAGAATTTTGTTGAATCATTGATGAATTATATCCATTACTGTCAACTCATTTTCAAAAGCACCTGGGCAACACCTCTCAAGTACAGTACTTCCTTGCTGTGGCAATGTAGGAATACTGAGAGTGATACTGAGCAGAGAAGAAAACACAGAAAAGCAGATTCTAGAGGAATTTGGTCCAAACGACCCTGCTACCTCTGCGGTCATTAGTCAAATTAGATGCTTAATTTAAGGTCTTAACAAAACATTTAAGGCTTGGTGCTCTGCAGGAAGAAAAACAGTGGTGCTGCATATCTGTAAAATAACTCAGTTTGCTATTTCTTGCTGTTTTGTGAGTTGTATATCTCGGTTCGTCAAGGGGTGACTACCGAAAACCAGCTTATGTGCTTTAGAGTTCAGTGTGACATCAGAATATATCAGACTTGATAACCGAGGTCCACTGAGATCCATTTATTACAGCTCCCACTCTAGCGCAGTTGTTTAGCATGCACATTTTGACCTTCAACTTCTATGGAAACACAGATTTGAGGCATTTTATAGTCAGATTATAAACTGTAGAAGTTTTTTAGAGTAGAAAAATTCACTCGTGGGTGGCACATTTAAACAAGATGGTCAAACATTTGCACAGACTTCACCACTGGTACACAATCCATTATGCCTTATGTGCATAATTTGAACTGTAATTAACTTCTAGGACCATTTTATATAAAAAAAATAAATAAATTAAAAAAAATAGTATATGTAGTTTATATGTCTGTCAACACACAGATTAAATATATTAGAATTTGTTTGATTTATTTCCTTTCATCTTTTCATGACACATTTTTAGTCTCTGAAATTAGATCCCCAGGGTCCTAATGTGGAGCAGGTAAGCTACTGTATGGGAGACCTGTGTCATTTAGATGAAAGGGACAGAGTTCAGTTAAGGTGATGAGGAATGGAGTGAGGAATTGACAGAGAGATGACTGGATCTATGCTGTGTGTGAGTGTGTTGTTTGTGTGTGGGGGCCTGTCCCTTCATTGCAGAAAGCAAATTTCCCTCATCTAGGTGGAAAAAGGTGAAAGTTGGAATGAGAGGGTTCCGTTATTTGTGGGACAACGGCAGAGGTTGGTTTGTCCCAGGCATGGCCTTGGTTCTCTTTCACTTTGGTGTTATTTTCGTCCTCTCCATGGCGAAGGATTTCTAAACATCTCAGTGTGTGTGAATGGCTGTTCCTGCCTGGTTTTGTCTACGAGTTTCACAGCTGTCAACACCACTTCCTCTTCTCAACTACCAACTTCTGTTTGTGTGTTTGTGTGTTTGTGTGCGCGCACACGTGTATTTTAATCTTCAGTTATGCACCGATTCAGGAGGGTGGGGGCTAGGCAGTGTGTATTAAATGCTTCACATCTTTGGAGTTATGTGCCCATGAGTGCGGACAGATGTGCTGGTCCATGCCATCTTTGACTGGCAAGATTTAGCACCCTTATGTTTCTCTTTGCATGTTCACTGGTGTTTCATGCATGTGTGTGTGTGTGTGTGCATAGGATTTACAGAGGTGCAAACTGTGTGTCCGGTTTGTGTATGTTTGTGAGATATTTGAGACTTTTGTGCATCCTCTTGTGAAGGAAAGAGACAGACAGCAGCTCTGACGTCTGTACCTGGTCACTGAGGCAGAACTCTTAACCAGGCCACAGAGAGAAAAGGGAATATGTGTGTGTGTGTGTGTGTGTGTTTCTGAGGTTGAGATGGACTGACAGGTAGCTGTGAGAAGAAGTATGATTGCTTGTCTGAGGTTGACTGCAGATGTAGGCGAGGAGAGACAACCCTGCCCTGCCGAAGGTGCTTCATCTCACCACAGCAGTCAGTGATGCAGGTAGAACAGACCAGATGGCCTGGGAAGGACTTGTACAACACAGGCCCTTGTTCCCGGATGATTGTATTGTGCCGTGAACACATGCGGCGTTGCACGCTTAATGTCATCCGAGGACAAGAACCTTTGGTGTTCACCACAATGATTGTCAGCTCGCTTTTTTGTGGAGATTGACTTAAACCGCCTCTGTGAGCAAACAAACACATACTTGAAATAATATATAAATGTAAGGGCATGCTTTTTCTCTGGCTCTATACTCTTGAGATTGTCCTTTAATAACAACCCTCACATTTTCTAGTAGGTGTTTTGTTTGAAGACTGAAAAGCTAGCTGCTTATAGAAGCGGTGCAGCGGCTGGAAGTTTGCTATTCTTAAAACATACAACAGTAGCCACCCTAGAGGCCCGTTTTAGATCACAAGTTCACTGAGATTTCTGGAGAAGATAGCTGAATAAAACCCAGAATGTTCCAGACTTGGTGGGTTTTGCAGCTCCTCATAATATGTTACTATGGTTTCACACTGTATGAAGCACACATGCACGGTGATCAGCTTTTAAGATTGTTTTAAAACCAGGGTTGGGACATTTCGCACTACACACAGCTCTCTAGCTTAGTGATTTTCAACCTTTTTTTTTTGTGTTAAGAACCTTCTAAATTGATAACCATTAGATCACAGACCCCCCGTTTGAGACGATTTTGCTTCAAGGACCTCCATCTGAAGAGATTTTAGATATGATTAAGACCAAAATTATGTGCTAGTCAACCACAGTTTCGGAGATAACTGTGGAGGAAATGAAACCTATGCTCAGAACAGTCACTCTTATGACTTTTACTCACATTGGGCTCATTTCTGTAGGGAATCAAACTATTCCCTATTTTTCTGTGGACCCCCTGAAGCTCCCGGCAGGACTGCTGGGTGTCTTCGGACCTGTCGTTGAGAACGACTGCTCTAGCTAATTAAAGTGTCTTGCACTGAGGAAGTAATCACACCATTTGGCAATTGCTATTCAGGGACGAGCAAACTACAAATATGTTGAACAAACAGTCAAACTCATAACAATATTACCATCTGTATGCAGTGAGTCTTTGTAAGAAAGAATGCTAGGTGTGAATTAGGTCTATGGAATCAAGCTAATGATGAGAAAACTTGAAAGGAAAGCAGAATTTTCTTGTCAGGGACTAAGGACTAGCATGACAGTCAGGTTTGTGTGTGTGTGGTCATGTGTGTACATTTCTATGGTATGTGCTATATGCTTATATACTGTGTCCTTGTGTATTGTTCTACATCCATGCAGTAGAGTAAATATTTACAGCTGCCCTCTCCACCTTCTCTCTCTTTCTTTCTTTTTCATAGATTTGTTCGCTTTCTCTCTGCCAACACAAATGCTGTTTTAGTCTTCCAGCAATCTATAGTGTCTCACTGGGTGCCCTAAAAGGCATAAAATGAGTTCTCTGTATATACTGTACGTGCATAAGCATCTTGGGCATGCATGTGTGTGAGCATGTTCACGCATTAAGCAGTGTGCATACTGCCCGCACTTGCTTGCATCTCAGAGTGCTCGTTTGTGAGCACATGTCGGGACTGCATTAAGGACACATGCCAGTGTGGGCGTGTGTGTGTTTCATGTGTGTATGTGAGTGATTTGCTGGCAGTGCCTCTCTGTCCCTCTGAATTATTTCCTCTACAACCAATCATGGGTAGGCTGCTATTCACAGCTCTATAAAGCACAGAAAGCATGCCATTGGCACGTTTGTTCTCTGGTGTGCACACACATATAAATTAAAGTGTGTGCGCTCACACACATACACACTAAGGTGCACACAGCGACAAAAATATCTGCACCCCAACAGTCACACAATGCTTTTAGTTCAAGAATACTTTGTAGTCTTTCTTCGCTTCAGTCATTTGTAAATGATTCATTGAACAGTAAAGCGTGGAGACGGCTGGGTGTTAGCTGCGTGGTACTACAGTCTTTCAAGTAAGAACACATGCATGTCCCATGATGCCGTGGTTTTGATTCACCCTACATGTTTGCTTCAGGAATACCCCCACTCACCCCTTTACCTTTTGTGTTAACCCTTTCAAACGAATAATGCTGAGAAGTTGTACATGAACTTAATAACACATAGCATACATTTTTTATTTGTACTGTATTTTCTCCTGCGTTGCATCAAACTGCTCAACTCTTCTGTCTTGATGTGTGAAAGCTTCACTGCCATTAATCACGGCATAAATCAAACATGTTGTTGACTGAGTAGGGATGAAGTTATAACAGATTTCAGACCTCTCATCGCTATATATCACACCGTCACTGCTAATTTTCACACCACGCCCACAGTCCTCTTCATATATTCAGAAAGAAGTACACTAATGGTAGAAAACAAATAATTAACATTGCAGTTCAACACTGACAAACAAATAACTTTATTTTTTAAAATGGTAAAATACGTTTTTGTTTTTATTTGTAAGCCTTTAAAGTACAAGAGGGTCGTGACAGAGGAATAAATATTGTAAATAACTTGTTTTTCTTGTAGAGGTTTTGAAAGATTAAACTGATAAATCACAACTATATCAAATGGGCCATGTGTAACGTGAATCAAGCAGTCATACACAATACATTTTACATGCAAAATTACTAACTAATCCTAAACCATTTGCTATGGAGGACTGCAAACACACAATCAGAGCAAAAACAATAGCATATAAAGTTAAAATAAACAACGTTGTAATTCAAATAGTACATACCTCCAGGTGTATTGCACTGCTGTAGCTAATCTGCACTTGCTTTGGTTGAGCTTTCCTTGTTGTGTCCTCACATTTGGTATAGTAAATCCATGGTGCGTGTATGTGTGTGCATGTCCTCCTGCTGAATATTGGTAATTTGATTTCCTACTGACACAATACCAAGGGAATTTTCACATTACTTCTCTGTGCCTGCTGTCGGTCAAATCTTCTTCCCTTACTCACTTTTATTGTACTCTTCTGCAGCGCTTTCTTCTTCACTGTTTGATTTTATTCTCATTCTCAATCCTTCCCAGTCTCACTTACACTGCCTCATCCTTCTCCTATCCACTTTTCTGGTCCATTTTCACTTATATTGTCTCCCCTTTTGCCTCTGTCTCAATCTTTGTCTTTACCTTTACTCTCTGGAATGCACTGCTCTCTCTCTGGGACCGTCTCTACTGATCTCCACCTCCCTCTTGATGTTTGATACGCTGTCAGTGAGTACAGAAACAGGCATCGGAAATGAGAGGTGTTGAACATTTTGCTAATCACTGTGATTCGTAATGTGCCGTTTGTTTGTTTGTCTGTCTGACACACTTGGCAACACGACACAGAGCTGCCTGCATGTGCCCATCTGGATGGTAGCTTTTAATCTGGTGTTCTTTTAGGGTCTGAAAAAGAACATTAACAAATTGAGTGGGAGAGACCAGTAAGAGCAGACATTTGCATATGGTTTGCATTTTTATGTTTTCAACATTCTCTCCTCAGTGTGCAGATACGGAGCAACTGACCACTTATTGCCTACAGTAATAATTAAAGGCTAGTGCTGCTTTTCATGCCTACAATATTAGATTACTGTAGTTAGTCACTTATGTTAACCTGAATAAATTGTGATTCAACTTCTTAAATCAGAAATGAGAGGAAAGGTGAGAGCTCAATAGATGCTGCATTATGCACGGCCTCTTTCTGTCCTGTTAATGTAATGTGTTGAAGTGCACATCAGATTCAAACCAATTGTGCGTTAGTCATGGCCTGACTCACTGACCGTTGCCTCCCTCTACAGCTGTAACCCTCATTAAGTGACCCAGTGCAACTAAAGTGTAGCTGAATCTTTGGAACCAGCCCAGTCGCCAGAAGAAAATGTTGGCATTGTGCTTTTCTTCCATGAATTCTCTGAATATGTTATATTTGCATGGATCATCTCAACATTTGACAATATATATCAGCTGACTTTCTCAGCAGTAGGTGGAGGGGGTGGTGGATGGCATGTCACTTAGACAAGACTGCTGCCAAGCTTCAAAAGACTCTAAACCAGTGTTTGAGTTAAACAAACAGCAAAACCAGTTGTTTTAGCAAGTCATTGCTGTGTTTTCATCGGCTTTTCAGGCTCCAAATGTGGGTGTTTTGTAGCTACACATCTGTGTTTTTTCACCAGGGATACTGGCACCACGAGCGGTTGTTTTTTCCCAAAGCATCTTTGCTTTTCCTGTTGGGATTGTGCCCCCAAAACTGGGTATTTTCAGCCAAAACATAATCTTTTCCAAACCATGACCAAGTGTTTTTTCTGGCCTAAATCTAACCACACATAAACCAGAGCATTGTTGAAATTAAAATTTTCACAAATCCACTACATACCATGCAAATGTAACATAGCCATGGTTTGCAAAAATGTACAATGCCAACATTTTTTCTGGCGATTGGGTTGGTGGAACACATTCACACTTATTTTTGTTGCCTTTAGTCCTCTGAAGGGAAAAACTAATCTTGAGATGTCAGAGCAAGAATGTACATTGATCAGCCAAAACCCTAAAACCAATGACAAGTGAAGTGAATAACATTGATCATCTCATTACAATGCACTGTTCTGCCAAGAAACCTTGGGTCCTGACATTCACATGGATGTCCTCTAACATGCACCACCCACCCAAACACTGTAGCACACCAAGTACTCCCCTCATGGCAAGGGCACTCCCTGACTGCAGTGGCCTCCCCAGTAAGACAATGGTTTTGCCGTTCTACACTGCAAAAACTGTTCAGGAATTGCCCAAGGAATGCTACAAAGGGCTCAAGGCTTCAACCTGGCCTCTAAATTCCCTAGATCCAAATTTGATTAAGTGTCTGTGTCAATGCCTCGTCAGGCCAGAGCCAAATCCGATCCACAGTGGGGCCTCTGACCTGTGGAGGCAGAGATGTCCTGTGGTGTTTGGCACCAGGGTGTTGGCGGCAGAGTGTGTCCTGCAGGTTGCAAGGTGGGGTTCCTCCACCTCCCACAGATGCTTGATTGGATTGGGATCTGGGTAATTTGGAGGCCAGGTTGACACCTTGAGCTCTTTATCACATTCCTCGGGCTTTTCCCGAGCAGTTTCTATCGTGTGGCATGGCGTTTTGTCCTGCTGGCCAGGCCACTGAGGGTGGATACTTGGTCTAAAATTGTTAGGGTGCATGGTGCATGTCAAGTGGCATGCGCATGAATGCCAGGACCCAAGGTTTCCCAGCATTGTATTGTAACGAGATGATCCATGTTACTCACCTTACCTGTCACTGGTTTTAATATTTTGGCTTATCAGTTTAGATGTGTGTGCATATGAGCTCACATGCATCCTCTTATCCGAATGGTGTTAATTGTGGCGCAGACTGAGCATAAGAGCGAACATCTTACATAGAGGCATACTGGTAAATGTGCTCTGTGCAGCCTGTTTAAATTGTAAACAAACACTGTTTAGGTATAGGTACAATCAAACACAGGGAATGTGCACATGAAACACAAACAATACATGTACATGTGTGTCCTTTTGCACATGCATAGAAGAGATGATAAAACAATACCTGCTCTATTCATTGCTCCAGAGGCACTACTAGTGGTCCAAACCCCCACTGACATAATGGAATACATTACAAATACATCACAACACAGATCCTGAGGCTAAAAAGCTGTACTGTGAAATGATTTATGCAGACGCTGCATGCAGTGCAAACAACATTAGGTAATAATAAATGTTAGACAGACAGTGACAGTAGGGGGTACAGTTGGCTGTGTTGGCCGTTCAAACAGCAGGAATGTGATATAGGTCTTACAGTACAGGTCTCAATGAAGGTACAGTAGGCTTGTTTTTAAACTTGGATTATCCCACGTCTGTGTAGTAGTATGTCTCAACAGTGTAATTTATGGGTAATCATCTTTTAAGGATGCGTAGAAGTAGTTCGGACATTAAAATACAACAGTGTTTTACAACATTATTTTCCTACTTTCCATATACAGGACATTGTGTTCTGAGTAGCTCCTGTGAGTAGCTCCTAATAAATCTACAAGTGCATGTCTCCCAGCTGCCCCCAATGTGACATAATTCACCGCTTTATAATAGCTTACAAATTTGTATCCTCAAGCAGGTCGAATAAAAACCTCATTGTTATTTACAGCAATGAATTCCATCGGGACTGGTAGCAAGGAGGCTAGCATATTGATTATGGCTGCAATTTTGTGCTGATTACACACTTACTGTAATAGTTACAGCATCCAGATTAAAGGGGTGGGATGTTAGGTACTGGAGGTAGGTCCTGAGAAATGTTTTGCTGCTTTATGTGTAGTGTGCCTTGATCCTGATCAAACAGCCTGTGGTCTAGACGTTGTTGTAATGCATTGCTGGAGTCATCGTCATTCCTGTGTTTTACTTTATTTTTCCCTCCTTTCCCCTGTCAAAGGCTTCCATTCATTTACGTAAACCTTGTAACAACTTTTACTTTCTCTTGATAGTCAAGTTTGATTGTCTTCTCAGCACGTCGCTGGGGTTAGTCACAGCCCTGGTGGGGCCGATCCATGGGTCTGATTAAACCATCCAATCTGCAGTAGTGACTGGCAGTGTGAAGAGCAGGGACAGCTTATGACCCATGCTTATTGGGAATTACTCATTCATAGGAAATCCCCGATCCCTATCACAAGCGGGGTTCAGCTGGTTAGCCACACCTCTTGGCGATGGGTAGACACACGCAGATCTAAGCAGTGTGGCGTGCATGCAGCCCCGCACATCTAAGGGCATCACAGACCTGTTATTACTCAATTTCATGTGGCTGAATGCCCCTTGCCCCTCTGAAACCCTGTTTCCACCGAGCAGTATGGTACAGTTCAATTCGGTACACTGTTTTCCCGTTTCCACTGTGAAACCAATGGAGCCATTCTGTTCTGTGGACTGATAAAGGAGGAAATACAGTGAGTGCTGGACGGAGTGACAACAACCCTGTCCACATTTAAGGGTGCTGTTGGCGGTGGAAACACTAGGGTCTAGGTACCATGACTAAAGGGGTTGCTTTTGTTTCCAAAGGTACCATACCGAAAGTGTTGTTGGAAACAGGGCTTAAGAAGTTGGACACTGACCACATGTGGCGAGGTAACTAGCTAGCATGCCAAAGTCTGTGTGTTTTCCACCCAAGACTATGTCTTGTTCTTCACATTTCTAGCATTGTTATTCCTCAAACTAGAAGTCATTTTTTTTAAAGACATGCTTAATGTATCCTGTGAGTCGAAAGATCTCCAAATTCATATTTGAACCATTTGACATTAAAATGAATATAAAACCAACTTGATGCGTCAACATACATGTAGAAACATACATTTTATGCATTCTTATATGCTACCATTTTCTCTCTGACATTTTTCTGTATCCAAGAAATATTTCAGTTTCACACAGAAATGTTTCCCCCATGATGCCAAACTAGGAACCCCTAAAGAAATATCTTACTTCAGAGTACATTTGAGCACAACCAGTGCTTGGTGCACAATGGAATCTGTTGTTGAGACAGCATCATTAGAACCTTTCTGGCTGCGGACAGCCCTCTGGGCTGGCCTCTGCTATTCACTTGTTTTTCCTTTACTCCACTGTCTCAGCCTCTCTCCTCTGCACCCCCCTCCTGCCCACACAGGCACTTTCTTCACTCCCGGCTCTTTAACTGTCTGCTGACCTACAATCAAAGGAAAATTCACATCTGTTTTTCGCTTCATCAGACTTATATTCTGCTCCTCTTTCGCTCATTGTTTTTGGGGTTATTTTCTGGAATATCTGAAGCGTATTCTTCTTGTTACCAGCTTCATGAATGAATAGTGTTGGGGTCTCTCAGAGAGAACATTTCATAGCTGTACTCAGTCATACAGTAACAAGTAAGTTTATCCTGCGAGTAGTTATTTGCCTCCTCTGAATCTCTGTATTTTGGGTTATGCACTGTGCAGATGACTACAACATCACTAACACTGATAGTCTACTGATTCAAAAGTGCTGTCACTGACAACACTCAATGTGTAGTTCAGCTGTGAGAAACAAAAACTTGGACATGTGCTCCGAGACTCAGAGGCATATGCTGCAAAGAGAGATTTTGATCCCAACTTACTTCAATAGACCACAGCTTGAAAAAAAATCTTTACAATATGTGTGGCTTAGGCTCCTGAATTCTTCTTCACCATGGTTCAACCTGCCAATTAAACTGCGTTAACTTGCTGTCACAGTCCACTTTCTCCCTGTATGTCTTCATTTGGCAGACTGTCTTTTGAGTTAAATTGTCAGCATAGAGAAAAGATGGACAGTTTCCTGTTTTGGCTTTAATTTATTTTTTACTGCATTTGTTCCAATACTGACACACTACATTTTTTCCTTTTCTCATTTTATATTTGCCTTCTGTCAGCTATTATTCGGGTGTTTGTGGAAAAGCAGCATTTTGATAATCACATAGGTTTTTATTATGTAAAACGTAAAAGGTTTGCCAGGAACAAATGTTGGTAGTACAGTGAAATAATTAGAAATAGAATTAGTAATGTTATTACTTCATTGTTTCCATCCTCATCATCTTCACCATTTTGATGTAGAAATGTGTCTGTTCATTTGATTTTGTTTTGGTGCCATTCCAGATGTCAATAGATCCTTTCTCTGGTAGATATTTTGAACTGTCATAGCAGAAAAATCCCAGGTGGAATCCATAACATTAGCAACAGTGACAGCTTTATTTTAATGACTCAGGAAGCCACACCAGTGAGCCATCATGCACAATAATTGTGCCCTGGGATGGGATCCAGCCATCATCAATGTTTCTAATTTCGTCTTTGATTTCCTGCTGTGAAAAATGTCAAACTGTCTGCCATCAAAAAGTTGTTTGTTGCACAAACAAAATAAACACAGAGAAAGAACTAAAAAAATAATGCTATATTACAAACTAGAAGGGCATTCAGAGAGCGCAGACCTCTGCTCAGGCCAAATGCCTCATCTTGCAATGTTAAAGGTGCAATATACAAAATTCAGACCATTCATTGAGCTCCAAACTACTATTTTTTATATCCTCAGTGGCTAAGTTATCGGCATTGCTCTACACTGTGCACTACCCAGGCTGGGCATGCATGGGAGAGCAGTGTTCATATGGGACAGTATGAACCCTGCCATATGAGCACACTGTTAGCTCTGTCAGCTTTGTTGCCGTTGTTAGCACCACTGATAACGCTGTCTCAACCCACGGTGGTTGGGCAGCCACGTTGTGGAAGTGAAATGCCCACCCTTCGATTACCGACCAGGTCACCCTGGTAACTTGAAGCTAGAGCTGCACAACATCAGGGAAACGTGACATACGATAACGTTTTTAATATACTATACAGTATATCACAGTTTAAGCCATCTTTTGTGGTACCTACTGTATAATGCACATGTTGATATCATGATGATGTTAAATTTTCAATATACTGTGGAGCCCTACAATAAGCAATTCCCCATTAACACTCTTAGCACTGTTGCCATCGTTAGTACTGCTAGCTGCCACCATTTCGGCTCAGCCACCTCTGTGGTTGCTTGTGATGCCAGAGGTGAGAGGCATGTGTGTGCAATCCTGGCCCAAACTATGAAAGTTGTGCATTCAAAGTGAAAAATAACTTATGTATCTGCCCAAAAGATATGCTCCAAAATGTAATGGGCTCTTTCTTGGCCCACGCTACACTCTTCCACTAAGTTTTGTGAAAAACTGGCCTAGTGGTTTTCTTGTAATCCTGCTGACAAATGGAAAACAATCAAAGTAAGAACATCGTGTTCTTGGCATGGTGACAAAGTCTTGTATGAGATTATTCTTCACAGCTGTAACAATGTAAAACACAGTGTGTAATGAAGCAAAATGTACAACATTTTAATGCTTTCTCAGTACATGTAAAAGTGGAATATAAAAAGAAGAAACATACACATGCACATACAGTAAACATTTTCTGCTCTAAAAGTTTCCAACCACATCTGGTTACATTAAATAAAATATAACTTTAGATTTAACAGGGGGTAGGTCTGTTGTTCTTTTCCCTTGGGTTTTCCTTCAACCTATATTTCACCATTGCAGATGCATTTAACTGTTTGTAGGGTCCCTTTATTGTCCCCACATCTCTGCCCCCCTCCAGCGCGTCCCTGGCCATGCTGGATAGTCTCAATAAAATAAGAAGTTATAGGATACTGCTGGGCAAAATGAAGCCTTGCCTTTGTTTTATAGCATCAGGAAAAGCAGTGAACTTCAGGCAATGTGTAGTCATGGTTTAAAAAGAAACGGGACCCTTAAAATGTTTACATTACATGCACCAAGTACAATCACCACTAATGCAGTTGCATCAAGGGCTATAAGTCATAAGGCAATGTTTGGATGAGTGTAATTTGAATCTCTTTATTTTGCTTACTCTGTTCACCCTTCAAAGCACATGGCAATGAGAGGGGAGAGATAGAGTGTGCGCTTATTTTACCTTTGTTATTTGTAACCATTATTCACTTGACTGAAAATATCTCTTTGCGGTATTAAATAAAAAGAATTAGAACTGGGTACTGGTAATCCTTATGCAAATGTCTTATTCAATTACACTGTGGTCCTGAGCATAAGTCTTGTAGCTAAATCTTAAAAAGTTAAGCTGCAAATCCTCTTTAGTCTGAAGGTCCCAGCTCTAATCGTCAGGATATTGTTGTTTTTGGTCCTATTAATTCCACTGATTTCCGGTGACCTGTGTGTGTGCGTTTGTGTGTGGGTTTGTGTGTTTGTGTGTGTGTGTACGCATGTGCGTGGAGAGAGTACGAGTGGGCGGTTTTCTGTGTATGCATATAAATGCTTGCAGGGAAAGGTCACTCTGATTTGTGTTCCATTCCCAAATCGTCTATCTGTCATTATCCAAAAACTATGGTGCACGTTCTCTCTCACTCTCTCTTAGACACACACACACACACACACTGAGGGGAGTTAGCAGAGCTTAGAACAGGACATGCACAGTAGGACAATGCTGTAATTCAGGAAAGGTTTAGTGGTGAGAGGCAGAGCAAGAGTGGATTAGTATGTGTTGTGGCTACAAGGCAGCAAGAGTCTAAAGTCAACACACAGTACTAAAATGGAATTGACTTTGGACAATGAGAGAGAGCTGTGAAATTAATGCATGTTCACTTTCTAACTCCTTCTTACAGTCGGTCATACTGTAGTAATAGTTTGAACAATTTTGTGAACTGTGTCATGAATTTGTTTTGTTTAATTGGATTTACGTGCAAGCGCGAGGGCTGCAGGTGGATTACTACATTATATCAACAAAGTGTGACCTGGTTCAGTGTAATATCAAGGTTATACAATATAGGCAGGAGCAGTACATCGAGGCTTACCATGGCATTATGGAAACATCTAATCCTGTGGTTGTTCTTAGAGGAAATTTGACGTGTGTCTCATTAATGTCCGAATGCTGTTATCAGGGACACACTGAAATTCAGCCTGTGACTTTAAAATGGAAAGGTCTTTTTAGGAGATTTTTTTTGGCAGTAATTTTAACACTAGTACAATTTTTGTGGTATAAATAGAATCTAATTATGCTGAAGATCTAAAAGACACTTAAGGATGACAGTTATGGGCTGGATTGGCTCGGCTTGGGCCGTCAGCCCATCATGTCCATAACAGCAGGGCTACCTTCTCGAAGGTGTGTCTTAAACTGATGATGGCTTGTCTTGAGTGATGGCGTTTAAAAGCAGAGAGCTGATCCACAGCTAAAGTCCCCTGTTATTTTTGCTGCATGTGCCTCTCCACAGCAGGGCAGGTAAAAGAAGTTTACCTGTTGGAGGTGAGCTGTTTGCAGAGGTGCAGTAAGAGCCTGTTGTCTGCAGCTCTCCGTCAACATCTCATTGTGGCTGTTGCTGCTTTCACTTTCCTCACTGCTGTATTATTAGACCTGTCTTTATTAAAGACAAGCTGCTAACAAAGTTTCCTTAATTCAGTAATAACACATTTCATTTCCTAGATTCTTCACAACAAAAGTCCCCCATTATTTTGATATGTATAAACTTTTATTGTGAAGTGGCAAAATAAGGAAATGTTGAGTTTTCAAGCAGCAACTTCACACAACTTCTAATACAGCTGATAGAGAACATCAAGCTGTTAAATAAAGCAGATATCTAAAGTAAAAACATGATGCAGGAGAGAAACTAAACTCACAACCACAGAGATTCAGTTAGAAGCTACGAAAGTACTGAGAGATAACACACAGAGACTTTTGAAAAGACCTTTCTTCCTGGTTTTCTATAGACAGAGGTGAGTAGAGTAGAGGTGAGGTGAGAGTCTCGCAACACACACGCTTGTTTGGGGGGGAGAACGGGGGTCGTCAGATCTTGGTGTTGCACAGCATGTCTAAACTGACAATGGAAGCAAAAATTGGCGCAACATGGCTTTACTTGGAACAGCCAACAGTGACAATGGAATAAGGCTATAGGTGAGCTGGAACTATAAACTATGAGTCACACTATATTGCCAACTACAGCTGAAGTCGACAGATACATGCACACTCTGACACTCAGTGTTTTTCAATATGTAATCAAAAGCTGCAATACAGTCCCATAAAAATAGAGCAGCTCAAATAAGTGTGTTTGTTTTTGTGTGTGTGTAATGAAAGGATATAAAAATAAGGAGATTATTATCAATTTCAAAGCAAATATTTAGAGACAAAAATAATCAGCCTCCAAGGTATACAGGTTTATACCTTCTCAAAACAAATGGAGACTATCCTAACTCACAACACTAGCAAGCATTGGGACCGTCCAGCAGTCATCAGTAGCCTGGCAAACAGTGGCCACAGCAATGTTGGCCCTTTCACCACAGAAAAGATCCTTCAATTTGGGGCATGTAGCTGCTTCTTGCACTAGCATTTTTGCTTTTTAGCTTGTAATTTCTCTGCACCAAACAGTTCTTTTTCATTTCCTGTCCCACAAAAATGTCAGATGGATGGCAGCGCTTTACTTTGAAATGACTGAGCCAGTAAGATTGAAACAAAAACGAGGGTCAGTCCAAATTTGGAGGGGCCGCTTGTATCCCCACTTAGTGTTTAAAGTAATAGATTGGCCCAGTCTGACGGGCAGTGTTCTGGGCTGGGCTGTCGGTGACTTGGAGGTCCAGGCTAGGCCATGCCAAGGCTGAGGACTAAACTAGGACTAGACACAAACTAGGCTCCTGATTACAGAAATTTAAAAAATTAAACCTGTATTACTATTGGCAGGTTCAGCCTGGAGTGGACCAGCTGTCAAGGAGTCCTTCTGAACTTCCCAATGGCCAGTCCGCCTGTGGCCTTTTTTTTTTTTTTACAACAAATGTGATAAAAGTAAAGAATAAGATTTCAAATGCATTTTCATGAGTTAAAACGGGACGTGGATGGCAGTACTGCAGATGTAATGTATTTGTGTGTCTGAATGTATGTGCATCAAATGTACAGTACACACTAGAAGTTGTAGAACGAGGCAGTCTGCTGTTTATGCACACATACACAAACACACAGACGCTCCACTCCAATCGAGGGCTATCCTGTCTGGCTGTGCAGCTCAGCAGAGAAGCAGAATATGAGAACAGACAGTCTTATTTTTCCATCTACATGTAGTGGCCGAGGGTTATGCACACTGGACAGCCCTCTAACCCTAGAGCATTACTGTGCAGTCAAACCAAATCACGCGCGTATGTATGCTCTTGTACTGTATGTGATATAAGGGTCACCTCGGTGCACGATCTGTACAGTGTGTTCAAATTTCTGCGTGCTAGTGTGTGTTAACATGCCGTGAATGTATTATGAAAGTGTACCTGGGTATGTGCTGGCATGATGTGTGTACCTATGTGCAGTATGTTTCGGTGTGTCTGAGCGCATGGAGCTTATGTCTATGAGTAGAGGCAGAATGCAGGGAAACGGCTGTGTAATGTGTAATGGGCCTTAGTTTCCTAAGGGGAAAAATTACAGCACCGCTGAAATGTAGCCTTATGAGAGAGAAACAGAAGCAAGAGGTTAGACAAAATGTGAGAAGTGAGCCAGCATTATGCATTCCAGTGGGAAGTGTCTAAACAGCAGCTAATTATGCAGTCTGCTCATTTGAAATAATGTTTAAAAGCTCCGCTAATCCCATCAGGTTTATTTGATTTGCCCTCATTCACATTTCATCCCAGTTGTCAGAGAGATGTTGATGCAGCGGTTTGAACTTGACACATTGTCATTTTGACAAGAATTAACAGTCAATAGTGGTAATGACCTTCCATCCCATGCTTCAGGCAGAAAATGACTCCACTTTGCCAATAATGTGAGGGGTGTGGTGCCAGTTATGTTTTAAAACTACTCTTATCTAGGTCTTTTTGTGTGCACAAAAGTATACACGTAACAGTGTCAGGTCACCTTAAAACTTGTCTTTTTGGTCCAGTTCAAGTACTCTGAAGTACTGAGGAAGTGTATCCCACTGATAAGTAATGCAGTTGTAAGATATGAGCAAGAATTCATGATTTACATAGATGCTACATTTTTATTTTAAGTTATTCTACTCGCTGGTAATAGCCTGAAGCATTTTGTTTTCAGGTTGCCCGTCTGTCCAAAGGAGTTTCTTCAAATTTGTTCAACCATCCACTTGGAGTCAATGATGAATTGATAAGATTTTGGTGGTCAAAGGTCAATGCCACTGTGACCTTATCCCTTTTATTCTTGTGAACCAGATATTTCAAGAACAACGTGGTCGAATTTCTTCAAATTTGGCAGACACATTCAGTCAGACTCAGTGATGTACATATTGGATTTTACTGGTTAAAGGTCAAGGTAATTGTGACCTTGCATCTGTTTCATTTCTATGAATGCTATCGACTCTTGCTTACAATATCTCAAGAAAGCCTTGAGGGATTTTTCTCAAATTTGGCATATGGGTCCGCTTGGAGTCAAGGATGAATCGATTTGAATATGGTGGTCAAAGGTCAAGGTCACTGTGACCTCAAATACCATGTTTTGGCCATAACTCAAGAATTCATATGCTAATTATGATTTTTTTTTTTACATACATAATGAAGTGATGGCATTTTGTATACAAAAGGTCAATGTTCAGATTTACTTGCAGAGACACTTTTTTGGCCATTATTCAATGCCATAACTCACGAACAGAGGAAGGGATTTGGTCTGACGCTAAATTGGTGACACAAATCTTGGATGTCCGTCTTGAAACTGATTGTATAGATTTTTGGTGCTGCTGAGTTAAGGATGTGACCATGAGGAGACCATGCTGTAGAACTTGCAGCTTCTTCGCAGCAACATCCATATTTGAAGCAACAGTCATGGCTGCAGATGAAGCTGAATAGACATGGATGTAAACTGCAACTTGACTGGTTCACAGAGGCAGTAATTCTGGTTTTAGTGAATATGCTTTTTAGTGAGCATAAAACAATCTTAAAATGCCAGGCTTTTCGACTATCTAAAAAGGCATCATATCTTTCAATATTCAATATGCCAGTGCTTGATTTAGCTCTTTGCATTTTTTGGGGTTGGTGTATATGCAGCCTGTTATTGTAGAGTCTCTTCTGTTGCTGGTTGCCCACCAGTTTATACTGGCCCATCCCTACAAGGTAGTAAAGTGTGATAACCAATACTGGGCTTATGCTGTTGAATTTGATGTGATGTGTGAAAATACAAATGCACAGTACGATGGCTTTGTTGTCTGGTTTCTGTTGGCATTGTCAGCTTGCACCAACATGTACGATCAAGCTTGTCATTGCATGCGGTGCAATGACCTACAGTTGTACCTACAGTAATGCTTCCTGGAACGAAACATCTGGATGTTTTTAGAGTAAAAGTCAGAGGCCAAGTGGTATGTTTATTTATGATGATCCTGTCATCACAGCGCTGCTGCTCTATGTTTTAGATATTACTATATGTGGCAGCAAAAAGGCTAGAGGCATATTTTGTTAAAAAGGAAATAAATCCTCAAACAATATTACTACCTTGTGTCGTGGAGAAAAAAATGTACAAGCCTGTATTTTTGTGACAAAAAGGAAGAAAGAGTCATTGCTTTGTGAAGCAGATTTCTTTTACAATGTGTCATACTGTAATGCACATATAGTAACAGCTGTCATCTTATAGCAGCAGATATTCGGAGGACTTTGTTGATTTAGTAGTTGGTGCACAGTGGGAGAAAGATGTCCTTGACAGCCAAAAAATGGGAACATGTTATGCACTTTAATCCAAGGAGCAACAGCATGTTTGTGCTGTGGCCTTAAGACATATGGTTGGATGTTTCTGGTTTATGTGCATGCTTTTTTGGGTTGTTATGCAATGGATAGTGACTGTAGTCTAAAGGGAATGCCTTTGGCAGAGTGAGGCAGGAATGGTAGAGTACATGCTCTTTCAGCACCACTATCTCATATCAGTTGAGCTGGGCTCCTGCCTTTGCCAGCTGCCCTGGGTGGAAATCCTAAGCATAGCAAAGATAAGCAGTCCCTCTTTCACATAATGCCAACTTTTGTGAGGTCCTGCTCTGCACCCTGCTGTTGCTGGGATATTTTGACAGTTGCTGAGGATACTTATAGGTCATTTCATGGTTCAACTATGATTTTGTATCAATGCTGGGTAAGAGTTGTAATATCCAGAGGATCCAGAGGGTGCCACGACCTTTATGAAGGGAAAAAATAGTAAAATTCGTTCCTCATGTAAAAAAGTGATGCTTCTGTCAGATAACACACTCGTATTTGTCAGAATATTGTGGATTGATATTTGTGTATCCTCTATTTCTGACTTACTATTCATATATCAACTAACTTATTGTCACAGTTTCCAATAGGGCAACCTAGCCGCATTATTTTATAACTTCATGTTGACTGAATTCTTTGGTGTGAAGCTCCTCATGCAGTATGTTGCAATTCTTTTATAATATATACATATACTAATGGCATCATATATAAGCTACCACAACACCAAAGTGAGTATGTTGCGCAAAAGGAACAAACAGACTACATAAAAGTAAACAGGAAACAGAAAGAGAACAAAGATTAGCAAAAAAAAAAAAAAAGCTTTATACCTTGCAAGTTTTTGAACAGGTGTCAGCCTAACAGAACAGCTTTTCTCCCTCCAGGACAAAGCAGGAAGGAGCAAAAAAGTTGTGAAATCAAATGTTAAGTCAAATACAACACCTCCAGGCTTTGAATAAGAATGTGCTTTGTTTCCTGTTTTTTTTTTTTTTAT
>JAPZEB010000022.1:22336737-22348078 GCA_029783705.1 Chaetodon striatus | reverse complement strand
ACACACACACACACACACACACACACACACACACACACACACACACACACACACACACACACAAACTCCCAAACACATAGTTTAGGTACAAACATGCACATGTATGTACAATATACAATCACAGAATAGAGACAAGAGCTATAGAATAAGGGCTGCACAGTTAACTGAAATATTATCAAAATTACAATATGGCAGGAACTGCAATTTTTTGATTAAGGTAAAATATGTCACAGCATACCATTCTAAAATGAAGCATTGTGGTGTCACAGAGATGCCCCAGCCAACAAATCATATTTCAAATGTAAGGGAGCATGCTTGTTTGGTACAGACCACAGCAAAATCTCATTATCATAATTTTTTTTCCACTGAAAATGAAATGCAAAAATGACCATTCACACTAAAATCAGTACTCATATTGCAATCACAGTAGCTGTTAAAACAATAGCAATGCTTTTTTTTTTTTTTTTTTGCATACTGTGCAACCTTATACATAATACAGTATAAACAAGACAAATCCATCCATCCATCCATTTTCAACTGTGTATGTGCTGGGTCGCGGGGGCAGCAGGCCAAGCAAAGCACCTCAGATGCCTCTCTCCCCAGCAATGCTTTCCAGCTCCTCCTGGAAGAACCCAAGGTGTTCTCAGGCCAGATGAGATATGTAATCCCTCCAGCATATTCTGGGTCTACCCCAGGGCTCTGAGGCGCCCAGGAGGCATCCTGATCAGATGCCTAAACTACCTCAACTGACCCTTACGATGTGAAGGAGCAGCGGCTCTGCTCCGAGCTCCCACCAGATGTCTGAGCTCCTTATCCTATCTCTAAGGCTGAGCCCAGACACCCCACAGAGAAGACTCATTTCTGCCGCTTGTATCTGGGACCTCATTCTCTTGGTCACCACCCAAAGCTCATGACCATGGGTGAGGGCTGGGATGTAGGTGGACCAGTAAATCGAAAGCTTCGCCTCCTGGCTCAGGAAGCCAGGAAGCTTCGCCTCCCTCTTCACCACGATAGTCCGCCAACATCACTGCAGAAGCTGCACAAAACCACCGATCCATCTTACGTGACATTCGACCCTCACTTGTGAACAAGTCCCCAAGATACTTGAACTTCCTTGCTGGAGGCTTTATGTTATATGCTTTTATTTTTCCACAGTTTAAAATACACAAAACAACAAAAACAACAAATAGTACAGCGCAGGTAGAGGCAAAAATCTGAGTGGGCTTCATTAGTTTACAGTGACAATTTTGACACATTTTGACAAAAGTTATCAACTCTCAAAGTAAGATGTTGTCACAACATTGAAAGGATTCTTAAATGGACTGAATGTCCTGTAACTGTAACGTTACCCTGCTGATAAACCAAACCTTTCAGAGACTGTGCTGTGTGCATCCCTGCAGACCAAGTGTTCACAGAGACTGTCACATTAAGACCGTTCCAACTTGAGATTAGAAGAACTCTGTTCCCCAGCTGGGCTATTGAACTGCTGCTTTGTGTGTATGTGTTTCTCTTTGTAGATGTATGAGCATGAATGCGAGTGTTATTTAGTACATTTGAAAGAGCTGGATATTCAGCCATCTCAACATAGATTTTACTCTCAATACTCTGTACAACTTTATTTTCATCACTTAATTAGTTCCAGGTATACAGGTCTGTGTTAGAGTTGCAATGCATAATGTGTTTTATTGACATAATTGTCCTTGTTTACTTCAATGGTTTAATTAAGTTTCTTACTTTTATCTACCCATCTCGCATAGATAGACAGATAGATACAAGTCAGCGAATTGTTCACTGTGATGAATTGCTTATTGTATGTCAAGCAAGTTTCAAGTCTGTTCAAGTTGATTTTTGTTTTGCAGTTAAATGAACTGAAACTGGTAGTGGGAGGGTAGGAACTCAATGTTCTTTAAGGGTGATTTTAATACAAATCCTACGTGATGCCTAATTAATGATTTAAATCTATCGTACGTGCAGGCAAAGGACAGATTTTGGTCCTCTTTACGTATTTGTGACAGCCAGATGACCATCACACTGAAAGGAATCCATACATTTGTATTTTAGAAGTCCAAAGTAACTTCTGCTCTATTACATTACAGAATGATTTCTGAATGGCAAAAGAATGTGTATTTAATGTATTGGCATTTTTTTCATTCAGCTCAAATATTTTTCTGCTTTTGCTTATTTACACTGTGTGTCTTTGTGTATGCATGCATGGGTAATTTCCTGGGTGCATGCCTGCCTGTCTCTCTGCTTGTCAGAGCCAGAGGGATGACTGGAGTTGGCAGCATCTCCATCTTATTACAGGGCTTTTGATTTCACTACAGAAGCCAAATGGGACAGGAGATGCAAGAAAACGTGCAAGGCGATGAAAGAGAGAGTGCATGTAATGTGGCTGTCGGCTAAATGACAAAACAGTTTGTCTAACCACTTCAGTCTGTTTCTGTCTCTTTGCTTGGGTCTAGCTGTTTGGTTCGTGCGTGTGTGTTCTATGACTTGAGAGTTTGAGGGAAGGAAGGCTCTCCTGTTCAGGTCACATCTGCAACACAGATACAGATAACCCCATGTATTGCCTCACACACTTCAGACACCCGCACTGAGAAAATATTTATTCATGGTAGATGGCAGTTTCAACTCTCCAGAAACAAAGATGGACCTTTTGTTATTGAAATTGGTATGCTTATCAGGTGCTGTTGAATAGGAAGTGATTCTCATTTTCTGTGCAAAGAAACAGAGATGATTTCATGACATTGCACAGTGTGGCCTCAACCAGAATGATACTGCAGAGCTGTTGAATAGAAGTCAGTCTTTCTTTTTTTTCAAGTTTTTGTGATTTATTTTTTAAGGACTTTGGTTTTTTATATCTGTGTGTCTCTCTGTCACCTCTATGTTTTGGGCCGACTTGAATATTTCGTCATGGTACAATATTGTACTGATTCTCTGGACAGCAAAACTTGGATCCATTTTATAGTTTTTGTTTATTCTATCCTTATCTAAACACAAGGCAGATATAAATATACACATGCAGTTAGCATTCATATGTGAAGTGCACATAGGTAAGCCCCAGGTAGTGGAAATCAGGTGTGTGGAACAGGAAGCAAACAGTTTTTGACCATGTTATGCAAGTGTGTCTTAAAAGCATGGCACAGAAGACTGAATTTGCTGAATGGAATAATGATTAAATATGGACACGTAGAGCCTCTGCCGTAGGCTCTACGTTGACACAGAGCCTACACCATAGGTACGGCTTCGATTTGATGCAGAAGTACACATCCCGCTTTAGTGTGAGCTCCTGCAGAGTGTTGTGTGTGTGCAAACAAACTGAATCATATATGCTTGGACATTCTTTGATATGCTCTTAGTCTGAGGAAAAATCTGGTTTAGTTCAACTTGTGCCTCATTTCCATAGTTTTGGCCACAATTTCTATCGATTTTACAAATGTAGCATTATGTGAACGTTGCAACATCACTACACCAGAGTCTGACCGGACAAGGCAGTTAAATGGGTAAGAAACACAATGTTACATGGTGTTAGTGTTATTATTAGTCATCATAATAATGGCCAAAACCATGAAAATAAATCCATTGTTATAAACTGAAATATTCTGTAGTTACAAGAAAAAAAGGACTGTGCTTTGCTGAGAAGTGATACATAAGTGGAGCATAGTGGGCAGACAGAGAAGAGAAATAACAGCAGATAAAAATGGTTTGTAGGCGAAATGTGCAGATGGAAAATTATTGCAAATGGAAAAAAAACAGATCTTATATACAATGAAACTGTTGTTGCACACAGTAGTATATTTAATTTAATGTTTAAATGGAACCAACCACGCATAAAAGAAAGTTAAACCAAAGAGAACACAAGTAGGCAGAATATAATGTGGCCAATCACAGTAAGACAAAGCAGACATAAAAAATAAAGAACATGAAAAGATAGAACAACCCAAAAAAGAAAGATCAGAGCAAAAGAGAAATCCTTAAACAACTGGAGATAAAGCAGCAAGTGACATCTTTGAGAAGAGCCATACTTGCCAGTGCGGGCCCCTGCATTCTGATGCAGATAAAACCAGGCAGGATAGACAGAGCGTAGATGAGCTAAAGATAGGCAGATAAAACCAAGGATCAGAGATGAAGGGTGGATGATAAACTGAAAGAAACAGATGGATTCACATGATACAGAATGGATGGAGGAAATTTAGAGGAGAATAGAAAAGGGATAGACTGGCGAAGGCAGGGATAGAGAGATAAAGCCATCAGTAAACAAAAGACGATGGATACAATTGAACAGGGGGAGGATGGGGTAGAATGAGAGAAAGAGAGACACAGTGTAAATGAAACGAGGCGGCATAGCTATAGTGATCCTGGGGGATAAAAAGAAGTGAGGAAAATCTGTCATATCAGTGGATCTTGGCTATAATGGCTGACATACTTTCTTTAGTCAGATGTAGACAGCGCTAAGCTGAGACTGCATTTGCCTGCACCTAAATGTGTGTGTGTGTATTTGTGTGGTCTCTTTATATTGACTCGCCCTTCATGCTAACTGTTAAAGGGTCCGCTGTGAGCATGCAAAAGATAAAAGTAAATAGACTTTGAACAGAAGCTGCCTAACAGTTTGTGTAAAGCTTAATAAACGTGGAGCTGAGATGCGCAAAATGAAGCCAAAGGAACGTCCCAAAGGAGGAGTGGTCGTTTCAGCTCAATCATTATGCTAAGTCAGATACAAAATCATAGTCAGGTTACTTTGAAGTAAACTTTTTTGGTGTTAGTGTGAATAAAGCAGTGTAAACCAGGGCTGCCCCCTGAAATTCAAAGATTCAGATCATCAATTGGAGACCCCTCAGTCGACTGAGATTCTTCAAAGTGAGCAGTCATTCTTTTTTTTTCTTTTCAGTTTGCACTGTACTTCAAGAGATGTTTTGGTCCCCAGATTTAGCTGCAGTGCGAGCGCTTCTCTCTTTCACGCTGCACTCTGGTAGGTAGGTGTGGACCCGGACTCAAGGTGAGTCTAAGGCTGCATCCTGAACCCTCGCTGACTTCAGTCGTATGTACTGTGACGTGTTATCTGTCATCACGTAAAGTCTGCAAGGGCAGAGACCGTAAACTGCTGATAGACAGCCCTCGAGGCTGTTCCACTGGTTGCCGTGGAGACATTCAAGTGACGATTACAGTCATTTACATGGTGATCGCTGCCG
This sequence comes from Chaetodon striatus, assembly GCA_029783705.1. Lineage (NCBI taxonomy): Eukaryota > Metazoa > Chordata > Actinopteri > Chaetodontiformes > Chaetodontidae > Chaetodon > Chaetodon striatus. Next base: position 22,342,889 of record JAPZEB010000022.1, on the reverse strand, counting down.
TTATATTCTGTCTGCTCATCTGTCCCTGCAGATAACAAGATATAAATCCCATGTGCAGGGTTGTTTTGTGTGCGAAATAAATTTCAGCATATACATATAGACACATATAGACATACCATATATAACATATAGACTGCAGGGGTAGGGTAGGTTGCAGTAATACAATACATTTTGATTTTCCTCTGTAGCCTATATGCCTACATATTGAATACTGTTTCTGGCCCACATAATTCAAATAAAGGTTATAAGGCTACAGTTACTGTTGTACATATACATAAGTTTTGTTTTTTTTAGTCAACTATTGGAACAAAAAAACTACAACGTCGTGTCTGCATTGTAATGAATTATAAGCAATTAAATCAGTGAAGTTGGCTGAAGTCTGCACCCCAAGCGGTTACTCAGAAAGTCTGCTTTAGGCCCCTGGTGGACTGGATGAATTGTAGATTTGGACAGTCCTCAACGCTCCCAGACTTCCCGTGAACGTGCCTGCAAAGTCCGCGAGTCTGCAAGTTTGGTGAAGTCCGGACATTTGTATTCGGCCTGAGTGAGATGGAGGCAGTTGCCTGAAGAAAGGGAGGCTTTACCTGGTCAGGCCCTGAGATAAACTTATTTTCTGCCTTCTGCTAAAAAGTGGTGAATTTACAGCTGTCTCTATTGTAAAAAATATTGTTTAACATTTCTGATGTGTCATTAGTGTAGCTAGCATGCATTAGCTCTGAGGGCTAACTTGACTTGTTCCCTATATTACCTGAACGTTGCTGTCACCCAGACTTTACTGTGAACCCCGTTCAAACTCTCAAACTAGTGAGAGGAATAGTGGAATATTCATTTTGAACAGCCAAATTTGTTTGAACTGACATAATTATTAGTTGGCTACAGCCCTGGTGTAAACAACATTGAGATGACAAAAAAGACTGAAAAGGTGGGAGCACACATGCTATATATTAGATTTAAAGTAAACGGTTCAGGAATGAGTCTTGTTTAATCTTATTTGAATGAGATACAAGCTGATCTAGGAAGCACTTCAGTAATATAATGTAAAGTCTGATGCTACAAACAGATGGATGTATAGATGGATAAATATATATATGATCTATATCTTCAAGGGTGTACAAACCATTTCATCCTTTGTTTCATTTTTTGATCTGAGCCACATCTAAAATAATGGATGACTCCTGAGAAATATGCTTTGCTGAATTCTGCAGGCTCTGAGAAGTTTTTGACTGTTGCTGCAGCTCACAGCTGTGACCCACAGGTCTTTTTGTAACAGTTTCCACTTTCACAGGAAATCCCAGTGTAATGTTTGAGGTCATGGCTGCTTATTGGCACAGATCTAGAGTCAGTGTGTCTTTAACTCTGTGCAGCTGCAGCTGTACTGTTAAGACCTGCAAGAAAATAATTAGCGTTAAATCTGTAAAATGGATCAGTAAGATGTTGCCACGCTGTTAACAAGTCACATTGCAACCCCACTAACCTTTTAATCTATGTGCAAGCAATTATGACTGTGTTTGATGCCCACGTATGACTCATGACCAGATATTAACCAAAACTTCCCACCTCATCTGGTTCATCTGGTTCACATACTGATTAGCTTTCATATTATTAGTCTCTAGCGAAAGAGAGTGCAGTTATTTGTCAGAGTCTTTGCATGTCTAACTGATGAAACTCTACTTTGAATCACCCTTAATTATCCTTTATCAAAATCATACTTCACAAGATAAAAAGAGAAGTTATAGCTTTTTCTGCATTTTGCCCAAGTTCTCAGTGGCAGCTGGTTTGAAATTAGTGGGCTGTCTATTCCCCAGGCAAAAATAGCAGACTAACATGTAATCAGCAATAACAGAGTCTGTGTAAATGCATCAACACTTCCATTTAACATCCATTTTGCCCCCTCACAGTAATATTGATTCACCATCAATGTTCGATGTTATTTCAATCAGTGTTATTCACTCATTGATTAAACATCAAATTAACACTGACACAATGTAAAATCAACACCGCTTCATATTCAACAGGAGTCTGTGGTAACCTGCCAGCAAAACAGAATGTCGATATCGGCCCCTTTTGGTCTGACGCTTAAGTTGGGCTGCGATTGACAGCGCTAACAATCACTAAGTCAAGAAGTGAAAATCAAACTTCTTTCTACCAGACAGGAAATAGAATGCATTCTTGATTTGAATTCAGTTGCACTGTGTGTGTAATCAAAACTTACATGTTAACAGAAAGAGACTGATGTTAATTAATTGCTTTATTGGCAGTAGCCTTTTCTGTGTCTTGGTATGCTGGGAATCTTTGCAGCCACACTTAAGCGGAATTTATACTCGTGTGTCAGCTCTATGCAGAGCCTACGCTGTTGTGAGCAATTATGCTTGTGAGGTGGTGTGTCTGTGTCACTCTGCAGTTACACCTCCAAGACACTAGACTGCACTGGGGTTTCTGTGAAGTGCTTCAAAGTTTAGTTGACTCAAAACACACATTACGTGGCTTAATGGCTTAATAGTAGTACACAACTTGGCTTCACTATAACTCGCTGGATTCTTAGTCAAAGCATTTGTCTTTTGCTGGATGCATTTTCCGCAAAAATACAACATGCTAATGTTGTTAGCATAAGCCTGTGGCATTTTATATTGCAGAAATTAGGCTTGTGGCTAGCGGACTTTTACTTCACTCATATGAAGCCAGGGACAACAGCAACATTGAACAATTGGACTCCATCACAGCTGACAAGGTTAAGAGACAAAACAACTGTCTTATACTAAACATTTTTTAAACATATACAACATGCTAACATTATTAGCACAAGCCTATGCCATTTTACATTGTGTGAATTAGCCTAGCAATAGGCCAGATATGCTATATATGCTATTTTGTGGAGGTTTTATTGTCGTCACAATTTGTTGTTTATCTGTGAAATAAAAGTAAACAAAAACTCCATTTCCACTGAGGGAAATGGTTTCAGCTTACAAAATTGGACAGGTCTGTGTCGCCACAACATGTAGTTACATTTCTGGGGAGGTGCATGTCAGACAGTGGCGTACGCTCTGCACAGAGCTTACACCATAGGTACCCCGTCAGTTTGACACAGGAATGTTTGACACCAAAGGATAAATCCTGCTTTAGTCTGAGATGACATTGCTGGAGATGAAACACTGAGGATTCATCAACATTATTTAGTTAGTGTGTAGTTGATTTCTTCTTTGAGTTAGTCTTATGTACCAATCAAAATAATTAAATGGAAAGATGGTTAGGGAACATTATATATTTTCCTCTGACTCTCCAGAGAAGGTGCCACAAGAACTATATAATATTCTGTGGCAGTCTGTAAAACTAAGTTTTACAAACACAATCCCAAGATAATAGAACTAAACTATTTGAGGCAGGTGTAAAGATAGATACAAAGAATAATCAGTTTAGAAGACCAATACATGAAAGCCTTGCAAACACCTGTCAAACAAGGTTAAAATTGACTTAAAATGTGCTACTTTGGATCTTACAATCTTCCGCAGCAGCTTCTAAGCAATTAAAGTCACGGATCTAAGCTTACACTTTTATTGTAGCAACAGTCTATCTTTAGCAAAGGCTTTTTACCTCTGTGCAGTTAAGTGATAGGTAATGCTCCTAGCCAGTGTTGTCAGTATTGTAGCAACAACAGCAGCAGCTAAATCATACAGGTCCACAGAGAGGAACGTGAGTATTGCTGCCCAGCAACATATCCACTCCAAAGTGAAAGCCCAAAGAGAGATGGAGTGCAGGGGGGGAAAGCCCTTTATCTGGCCATTACTCCCTGTTCTGTTCAGAACAGCAAAATGAAACCAAGGGAAACTGGCCGGGACTGCTAACAACAGCAATACTGTATCATTCCTCCTTTCTCCTTTCTCCTTTAATCTTCTAGAGCACATTAAAAACAATAAAATATCTCAACTGTGGATTTCCCATTCATTCCAATTCATATCACGAGTCCTTGTGATTTAATACCCTAGGATTCTGGTTCAGAGACAGACCTGGGGCTCACTTTGAAATATTGGTAACACTGTAAGAAACATTTTGATCTCAAATGTAATGAAACACCATAAATGAAACAGAATATAGTGTGGCCAACACAATATGCTGAGAGAAAATTATGGCCACTGAGACTGCCTGGTAATATATGGACCCAAAGATGAAAACCAGTAGACTGGGGAAATGACTTTCCAGTAAATATTTGTCACAATCCTGCAAAAGAACTGCACAAAAATAGCGAGCCAGTACAGATTTTGAGAGCAGTATCATATATAGGCAACCCTTGCTTCTTTTTCCCTCGTAAGCCGAACACTAAATCAGAATGTTATTTATTGGTTTAAATTTGCCACAATATATGTGAATGAAATCAAGTTTGCAATTTTCTTCTTCATCTTTTTTGCCAAAGCTTGAAGGAAGAAAACTATTAAAAAAGGTTAAAAAAAGCATCTGGTGACACATTTAGTGACTTTTTTGGACAGAACTGAACTCCTCTCTTTAAAAGAAGTCGGTATACCTTACTGAATGTGAACTAATGTGGCTCTGGGATAACTGCGCTCAATGGGTTGGACAGTTGACCAATCATTAGCCGGACAGAGACGTGAATGACCTGTGAATGTGCGTACCTAATGACCAATCACTGATCCCCATTGTTTATATACTGAATGTTATGACTTAACTATCTAAGTTTGATTTTGTTTTGTCGAACCAGACACAGTTAAAGTCCAGGTAGAGCAAAAATAAAAGTGTATAGGAGTTTGTCACACCACAGAAGACTGTGTTATTAACCGCCCAGCCAAATTTTACTTGTTAAACAAATCGCCACGCGTATAAAATTAGGTTTCAAAATTGTGAACAAAATGAGCAGTGTTCTTTGCTTTGAGATGCTGGGGCTGGGGGTGTGTCTGCTGAGGAGCTGAACTAGTGATTGAGCTGCTGCGACACAACAGACACTTGTTGGGAGCTGAGCCAGCAGCACAAATACATACACGAACCCCGAGCTGAAGAACGACCCACTGTATGGCGACAGACTCTCATTAGCACCTCAGCCAGTAGCAAATGCAGTCTATTGTTATAGTAGCACAGAATACACACCTTCTGCACACGTAACAAGGGCGGCTGCTTGACTATAATCCCTTGTTCAGCAGCTAACGTTAACACAAAGCACACACCCACAGCAGTGAGCAGTAACTGCCGGGTCGGAAGTTTATTCACATATTAATTGGACTGAAAGAGCTAAGAGAGCTCGTGAGATGTAGCAAACTCACTGTTCACGCACTGTGGGTGAAAGAAACAATACTAATGCCATACACTCTGATGTTGGTAGTAACGTAATGTTGATATAGCAGGGGAGGAGTTATGTTAAGGATGGCTCCAGTGCGTTGTCAAGCATGCTTTTATTTCTGCCAAAAAACCCAAACTCCTGGACACAGAGATGGTGAAAAACAATGTAATGGTCTAACTCCACAGTGTAGTACGACACAGCTCACTGTCTTTTCACATTTTCAACAAGTATTTTCAGTATTTTGAGTAATATGTTAAGAAAGAAATCAATGATTTTGTTTTACCCAGACTTCAATAACAATGACTTTTTTGTAGTCCGCAATCATCTCTCTATTCATGATATTTTAGTTTCAGAGTTAATTTAGCAGCCTGCATAAAACACTTTTTAACATAAGAGGTAGATTTGTGCATTGAGGAGCTGCTTGAAAAAAATAGCTGATGTTATAGTTAGTTACCATCAGTTTGGTGCGACTTAATATTCTTTAGATTTTTTAAAAAAACCTTGTATGTATGTATAATTACACTATGATGTCTTAGATATGCAATTTAGCATAGCATGGCATCATCTAGCGACTTTTCCTGCTGGCTTTAGCCACCTTCCACTTAAAGTAGTTCAGGTTGAGGCTATCCTTAGATTAAGGGTGCTTTCACACCTGCCCTGTTTGGTTCAGTTCAATGGAACTCAAGTTCGTTTGCCCCCTAAGTGCAGTTTGAGAACGCTGCAATCGAACTCAGGTGCGCACCAAAACAACCGGACCGAGACCTTCTTGAAGAGGTGGTCTTGGTCCAGTTACAGACAAACTCTGGCACAGTTTTGCTGACGTCGCATTCGGACTTAGATCTGAACCAACTGCAGTCACATGACACATTGT
>JAPZEB010000022.1:22167550-22179196 GCA_029783705.1 Chaetodon striatus | reverse complement strand
AATAATATATATAAATAATAATAAATAAATACATACATAAAAACACAATAATAATAGATAAATACATTTAAAAAGGACAAAGAAAGGTAGGTTAGGAGTTTGCTTTTAAAAACATCAACACTCTGCAGCCCTCAGGTCTTCAGGTAGGCTGTTCCACAGATGATGCCTCACCTTGGGTTTTTGTTCTAACTTATGGGATGATTAAAAGGCCACTACCAGAAGACCTGAGGGTTCTAGAGGGTTCATGCGATAAAAGAAAATCTTATAAATAGGTAGGAATAAACTCATTATATAAGATCATTATACACCAATAAAATTATCTTAAAATCAAATCTAAAGCACACAGGAAGCTGGAGACTTTAAAACTGATGTAATGTGTGCTCTCTTTCTGGTCCTCTTCAGCACACATGCAGCTGAGTTTTGTACTGTAACTGAGCAGTGTTTTCCATAGGAAGACCAGAATGTAGAGCATAAATCAATTCTTAATGTTGGAAACAAAGCAGCAGAAATGCAGAGCTGAGTAATGTTTTTTTTATTCATCGCAAGTGTTATTGTTATCGTGATATATTCAACATCATGTCATATTGCATATTTTTCTTTTATCACTTAAAACCACATTGATTTTAAGGCAAGCAAGGAAACACCTGGTGGCTGCACTTTAAAATTAATTAAAGCCAGCTTTAGCAACATTAAATCAACAAGAGAAAAAAAAAAAAAAAAACTAAAGCAAACAAATAAATTATTCTCTAGTTCCACTGAGAAAATCTCCCTGCCAATTCCCTGATCCTGAGTAGAAGTACACTTTCATTCTCATCTTTGCTGTCACTGATGAGGAGGAACCCTGAACGGCTGGGGCCACTGCCGTCTCCATGAATAAACAAATCTCCTCTCAATACAACAACAATGTCCTTAAAGTCTAAAGAAGGGTGTCAAAGAGACGCCGGGCAATTCTCCCTCTTTGTCACTCGCCCTCTTTCTCCCCTCAATCTCTTCCGTCTGATGTAAGGTACAGCGCGGGCTATTATCTGTCAGGAGCTCATTTTCTGGTTCCCACACTCTGCCACTGTGGCCAATCAGCATCTGATGGGATAGGCAGTGTCACAGCCCTAATCCTAATGATCTGTCTGGTGAGGGAGAGTGAGTGACGAGTGGAATTAGGAAAAGATAAACAAGCATAGTCTGTAGTCGGGCAGCTCTCAGGGAATGAGACAAAAAAAAAAAGGAAGAGCACATTAGACTGACAGAGAATACGGCTACAAAAAGGAAGTGAGTGAGTAAGCAGTGGGATTGTCGTGGTAAGCTGTGGAATCGGCCTGTCACCGTCACTCACCCTGCCCTCATCTGCCCTGCCAGCTTTGCAGTCTCTCTCATTGATGCTTGCTTTATCTGATGCCTTTGTATGCATGGCTGCTTTAAACATAGCTACAAAGGCTGCTTTCCAAATTGCATACTTTTTATTTTTACTTTCGGTACGTACTGCAGCTGCCCTCATAAAGTCATACTGTTGCACGGAGTAGGCATACAATTGGGAGATACTACTTCATCAAACATTGCGCCTTGAACTTTGACCTTCTTGCTCATTTATCCGTTGCAGTCCATAGTGCAAAATTAGAAGTAAAAAGAAAAAATATGTGATTTGGAATGCAGCAGATCTTAATAGTGCCTTGGAGATGCAACAAACGCCATTCACTGAGCTCACCAAAGATGGAGGTCAACCTGGAGAGCTTTGCTGTTGTTACTTTGCAATATATGTAGTTTTGATTTTAAATTTACATCTGCAGAGATTGTAGATTGTAATTTTTTTTGGTTTTTTTTGGCTTCTGTCAGCTGTTAATGAGCTTTCATCTGTATGCAGCGATGTTTACATGCACACAAAATTCTTTTTTTTGCCCTTATTCCAAAAAGACAATATCCCTATTACACTGTTTGCATGGCTAATGGAAAGTAATATTCTACTAAGACTGGTTTACATGCATACCCTGATGAATGTGCCCTAACATGACGTTCATCACGTCAAAATATAGAGCAGTGGAACGGTTGGGGCCGCTTGTCATTGTGTATCTATGTATCAAAATAAACATTTATTTTAAATGTTAAAGTTTCTTACTGTTGGCGGACTTGTTGGACCAAGGGAACACAGCTTCCTTATTTAATTCTTTCAACCACCCTCTTGAAAAGCTCAGTGTTGTGATATTTGTGTATTATTTTGTACATATCCAAACACCTGTTGATTTCCAAGGCTTTCACAATGTTTAAGAGTAGGTGTGTTTCTTCTCTCGACCAGAAATGTGGGCTTTTCTTTTGGGCACACATTTCTACCTCAGCCTTTAAAGTGTTGGCAGGATGGTTTGTGTACAATGTCTCCATGACAACAAACAGAGCCAACCATAAACACACAAGTTAAACAGGCAATAGTTTGTCGCAAACTCCACTTAAGACGCATATTCCAACTTTGCTGTATACACACCCAAATAATGAATAATAATAATAAACATAACACCTGCACACGTCCTGATTGAAAAAATTAATTCAGAAAAAATGCCTGATTCACAAAATCCAAACAAAATATGCTGTTTACATGCCCCGTATTAAATTAGAATATTGTAATATTTGAAAAAATAGGGTAATATTACTGTGTATGTGAGTGTACCCAATATGACGGATCTTCCACTATGCAGATGATGGTGGGTCAGAATTGCTAGAAAAGCCAGCGAGCAATAAGATTGGATGCAGCAGGACATTGGGGTCTCATTTATAAACATTGCTAAAAATACTAGAAATGTACATACAGCCAAAAATGGCGTGTGCCAAAAAATATTCTACAATGTGTACAATCAGGCTTCAACCCCACCACCTTCGTCTTCATTTCCTGTCTCCAAAATGTTCCAAAGCCAAAGTTAGATCACAACTTTTGCATGGGAATAGGCATACGCCTCTTTCAGGCTTTGTCGTGTGCATACACAGTGTTTATAAATGAGGCCCCTGGTCTTTTCTGCATTTGATATACTGGGTATTGGGACATACTTAATCTTCTGGCTTACTGAATAGTATGGCAGTATGGGTACTGGACCTCAAAGGGGCTGAGGGGCCTCCACTGTTTGATTCCAATCAGTATCAGCCATGTTTAGGTGCATTAGTGCTGTAAAGATTGGCACACATACAACATTACTGCTCACAGCTATGTTAAATAATATTTGTCAATGAGTTAGTCATATTTTAGACTATTGTGGGACTTAATAATTTGCTCAAACCCCTAGCCATGGGATCTTCCTCTAAACATTCACAGCTAGAATTTAATCTGTATCACTCTTTTTCCTCCCTGTCAGTTGCCCATTTCGGCCTTTTTCTTTTTCTTGAGTTCTCTTCCAGACAGTCCTTTTTTCTCTGTCCTCCTTTGTCTCTATTTTTGCCACTGATAGCTTTTTCTATCTCATTGTCTCTCTGTCTCTCCCACTTTTCTTCCTGCATAGTCTTTCTGGGTCTGTCTCCCAATCCCTTTCCTCTATTTTCATCACTGTCCATCCATCCTAGCAGTTACTTTGTGGAGACCTCATTGGCAGAGTGATGGAGAGAAGTGAGTTAGACCTCAGGTGAGGGAATGTTTACTGTGAGCATTGCGGTGGATATTAAAAAGAGGCCTGCCAATCAAACCGGAGTCAAAACATGTTCTTCTGCTCAAGATTGACTTCGTGGCTGTTAAAAACCTTCAAATAACCTCGACAACTTTATCACGTCTCTTGAATCAGAAATAATTCCGCACAAAGAGTTCAAAATCCTCAGTCCACGATATATGTGCACCAGTTGGAAAGACTAAAGGTTGCTGATATTGTTGAACTTGTCTTTGCTGATAAAATTGGATAAAACTGACAAGGAGGTAGAATATGAAACATGCACAGTTGGCACAGACATAGAACAAAGGGTCAAAGAAATCATGTTATGATTGTTATGTAAATCCAGGGGTTAAAAAAACAACAAATGGCATGTATAATCTTTTGTTTCTTGACCTGCAGTTATTTTAATTTGTTTGCATTTGCAATGTCAATCAAGCAAAACAGAGAAAATCTGCGTTAGTAATCTGTTGCTATTGCACATGATTATTCTGTTATAAATAAATACAACAACCCTTGTCAGACGTAAGAGATGGAAAACACAAGAACATGCTGTGTTTCTGTGTTCGTGCCCATTAGTCGACCTATGGTAATCATCTGTGAGAGACAACAGTGTGACTCCTGTAAAGCAGTATCATCTGGCAACTGTCAAGAAAAACTGCTCGTTATTAAAACATGCTGAACTCAGTTTTGACCAGATTTATTTATCTATTTATTTTTCATTTCAGCTCAGGTTGTATTGCATTCATCAATACAACACCACAAGATGGTTGCAAGGCGGGGAACAGATGGTCGGGTTTGTTCTGCATAGCCCTCTTTGTTGTTATCCACTTAGATGTTGTCTCACTTTGTAATTCTCCTCCTGGCTGACAGCAAAATTGCCCATCTGTATTGCCTCAAAATATTATCTGCGTATAATGACAAAAAAACATTTTATCCTGGGTGATTGATTGTGTCCTTTGATCACATAAATTTTTTTGTATCTAAAAAAAAAACTGCTGAATGAAACTGTGGAAGTGGTGCATTTGGGATAACTGATCAAAACAAGTAGGTGAAAAGAGAAAATGCGTGAGGGATAGATAGGGAGAAAAAAATAGTCACAGTAGAATAACCAGTTGCTGCACCGGAAAAAAAGGATATGAGGCAGATGTATCTAAAAGGCAGATGGAGACAGACAAAAAAATCCACTGATTCCCTATTTTCCTATCTTGTGAAGATAAAGAAAAAAAAAAAAATTGTTTCTGTGTTAAATGTTTGCTTTATTTTTAGTTAGTGATTTGGCATGTACTGCACCAAATAAAGATTCAAATCATGGCCTGTATATGGACATAGCCACCATGACGTCGCTCATTGGTTTGTGGACTCCTGTTTTGAAACCTCAAGTTTGGCATTTTGGCTTTTGCCATCTTGGATTTTCGGAACCAGAAGTGACCACATTTGGACTATGGATGTATTAAGAGACCTGGATACAGCATCAGAGGGACCCCATTCATTCTTATGAAAGTTGCTCAGTGGCGAATAAAACCAAAAAAAATCTCTGTTTCCACATTATGAGGTTACCTGGATGATTGGCGATGCTTCCATATTATGGAGCCCATACAGCAAGCGCACTAGCGACCTAAGCCAGCCAAGTCGGCCACTTCCAGTGTAGCACTCCGCTAACTTGAATGGAGATAATTAAAAGAGTTCTTCTCTTTTAGACTTTCCACTTGATATCGGACTGAATGAATCAAATCCTGACAGGGAAACAAGTTATTTTGTTGTGGCTTTGATGCTCAAAAAAATGTATCCACTTAGTTACAGATGCTTATTTCCCAAACTGCCCAAAAGTCTGTTTTGGCCCAAACACATCAGGTGATGGGCTTAGGAGTATTTCCAATCTATGGTTACTACCAACATTTATAGTCTTCAAACCCCGACGCACTTTGTGGGGGCCTGATTTGGATGAGATGGTAGAGCTGTGGAGAAGCGAGGGTTGATTCTGCCTCATAGACTGTGGTGATGCCTTGCAAACACTCAAAGCGACCGCACCTTTAATGAAGACAGATAATAGTTAGCTGGTAGTTCTGTGATTCTGTATGTCTAAAATAGCAGAAACGTAATTTTTAGCAACTTTTACTGGTCACAGTGGACCCTTGATTTTGTCCCCTGACTCCTTAGAAATATATCTGGGGTCTCTTTGTCACGTGGCTATTCATTTACCTCTTGCTCCCACTGGAGAGTCCTGTGAGGTTCCCAGGTCAGGTGGGATATGTAATCCCTCCTGCATATTCTGGATCTGCTCCAAGTTCTCCTCCCAGTTGGACGTGCCTGGAATACCTCCACAGGGAAGTGTCCAGAAGGCATCCTAATCAGATGCCTGAAACCACCTCAAAAGGCTCCTTTCAAAATGTAGCAGTGGTTTTATTCTGAGCTTCTCCCAGATGTCTCAGAGACTCACCCCGTCCCTAAGGATAAGCCCAGACACCCTATAAAGGAAGCTTCTTTTATCTGCTATTTTGTTAAGTCACAATCCAGAACAATCTGAGGTGAAACACCCAATCCAATGTCGGAAAACATAAAGGAAATGCCTCTACTAAACCTTCAAAGTGGCTAATTTGGGGTATTTGGTTTCTAAAATGGTTTATCTCACCAATTCCAATTCCTCTTACATAAGAAATAATAATTTAGCATGAAATCCATTATAGATTATAATACTTCTGTGTTATGAAGGCTGCAGGAGATCTGCAGTGTTTTCAGTGATGCTGAGCTTTGAGATAAATCACTGAAAATGAATTTGAGATGACTCATGACATTTTTCTGAACTTCTAAATTAAAATGTGCGTCATGTTGTGGTGGGAATATATGGTGCCAATCAAATATGTTATTTAAATTACATTCAATCTGTCTGCAGATTTCTTGAGGCTGTGGCTCAGGAGATAGAAAGCTCGGCATTTGATCCCCAGTTGCTCCAGTCCACATGTCGAAGTATCATTAGCCAAGATACTGAACCCGCAATTGCATCTAATGGCTGTGCCACTGGTGTGTAAGTCCGTGTGAATATTTGAATGAGTAGCAGGTAGCACCTTGTATGATAGCCTCAGTCACCAGTGTATAAATGTGTGTGAGTGGGTGAATGTAGAATGCAGTGTAAAGGCACTTTGAGTGGTCAGAAGACCAGAAAGCTGCTATGCAAATGAAAGTCCATTTGCCATTTTGCACTCACTGCTGATTTAATTACACACCCGCTCTGTCAAACGTAATTAAACTTAAAGAAAATGTAAAGCATTCGGTCTTAATATCACTGTAATATAATTCATTCCCAAGCTTGTACCATCTTAATGTGATCCTTTAATTATGTTTGACAGTTGTGTTTGCACTCAGACTTAATCAAGTGACAACCCACCTGCTATTGTTATACTTTTTTTTTATTACTTGGCAAGTAATTATAGAGCTTTAGAAAAGGGTGAAATGAAGATGCAACCACTGAAGGTTCACACTTGGTGTTAGGGTTACAGTTTATATTTCTGTCTCTTCTTGTGTTTCTTTTCTCTATGCCTCCTCCTCATTTTCTCAAGCATTAAAAATAGAAGAATACTTAAGGACGATCGGCTGTAACATTCTTTGAGCTATAGATACAGTGGTTTTTTTTGTCCCTTCAGTAAAGGTTGATTTGCTATAAGGTGTCAGGTTTTCTGGAACTGAAGCAAATGTCTGACATTAGCACCTTGGAGGGCAGCTGTTACAGCGGCTTTGCTGAAACCATGCCTCCTGTGACTAATCCAATCTTTACAGGATAGGGAACTGCCTGCATGGCTCGCTGATTGCTTGGCTTGTCTGTGTATTATTGACTGGCTGGTTTGCTGGCTGATTTGCAGACTGTAGCTAGCTGTGTGAGAGGCATGCATTTACTTTCTGCTGTCTGGTTATGCATTGGCTTCTGTGACTAATCTAATCTTTATTGGGTAGTGGCTGAATGGTTGGCATATTGTTTTTACACTCGTGGCCGGTTAGTTTGGTGGATGAGCATATTCTGTCATCTGTTTACTTTTCTATTACACTGTCAGGAAGCAGCCAATATGAAGCACCGGTGTGCTGATAGAGGGTCTTGGACTAGAATCCCAAGACAATACAGAATAAATTCAAGGATAAGACACTGAATTTGTCATCGTGGTACCAACCTGCGACTAAAATTTGAAGTTGGAGAGCCTGTGCAGATGCAGTGGTACATATGTGGTTACCAAGGCTAAAGGCTGCTCAAGGGGTCATACACATGCCGTGTCATTAACTGCCTAAAAAATGTGAGGTTGGGCGCTGGGTGGTACTTTTGTGCCTTTTTCGAGCCGGCTTTCAAGAGCATGGTGGCAGGTTCTGTCTGAGGTTGCTTAGTAACCTTAACAAGAACCTTAACATGTGAATAAACCTGTGGCTCATGACAGGTGTTTTTTGCAAGATATAATCATATTTCACCAACAGCCTGGAAATGGTAGAGGAGGGTCACAGGAAAAGAAAAGACGAACTGAAAATACGACGAGAGTAAGGGATGAGAAACAAGGAGCGAACCATAGCAAATGGGGGAGAACAATCTTTGACATTGGTCCTCAGAGCCAAGATGAAGACACACTGCCACCCCTTTTCATACAGTATGTCTCTAACAAACCAATGCTGTGAAGCCCCGGCCAGCTCCATGCTTTACACCGGCTTATCACCCTCCAAAAGGTATAGAAATCCCTCTGTTTGTGGCATTGCGAGAATGCAACCCAACACAACCCTTTGATGGTGAACTATTCAAGATGAATCCCAGCACCCGACTTAGAAAAAAAAAAAAAATAGGCCATATGTAAGTGTATATGTGCTGTATGTGTTTGGCAGCATTGCCAAAGTGAAGAATTGGATTTCACATTGCAGCAGAACCAGCTCTCACCTGTCAGCCTACAGTCCCATTTATCAAAGAGAGAGAGAGTAAGAAAGAGACCTGTGAGAAATAACAGGAACAAGACCAAAAGAAAACAAGATGATTGCCTCATTATGAGAGAGAGAGACTGGGAGGAATTCCCCATTTGGCTGGCCAAGGTATATCTTTAATGCATATGCCAATGTGACTTTTGCATGAAGTGTTTTAAAGTGGTTAAAAAAAAAAAATCTAGATTTGTCCTGAATAGCCTGCTATTTTATTAATAACCTTTGTGGATTCCTGTGTACAGAACAAGAGAGGAAAAAAAAAAGAGATGAGAGGAAAGCTTGGTTGAGCACGAAAGCAGAAAAGTTAAAAGTGCCTTTAAGGGGGAGGAAAGACGGTGCCGTAAGAAAAGGATAGAAAGCGTGTTTGACTAACAGAATGGAGCTTGAAGTAGGCATGATTTAAACTGCCAACAAGGTGAGGCAGTCTTTTTTTGCAGACTGAGGCTTCTACAACGTCAGCTTTAATTATTTCCACATTCTGCCACAACATACCTCACGAAAGAACCGTTACATTGATTATGGAGTGGGCATATTTTGGCAAGGTGAAGCAGTTGAATACTACAAATGTAACGGCAATTTTCTCTTGAATCAACAACATTGTCATTACTCATAGACTATGCAGAAAAGGGTATTCATTAGACCAGGTAAAAATGCATTGCCTGTTTTCTCCTGTGCCTCCAAGACTTCAAATAACACTATTATAACAGAGTCGGTCTCACATTGGCTTGTGTTCTCATTTTTCATGTTTGTCCATCATGACTCAACAGCACCTTCATCATCATCAGATGACCATTCCCAAAGTGAAAAACAGTTCTTTGGTAAACGACATATACTCCAGGCAGAACGAATGCAATTCAGATGGCAGGAATGGTGCATTTTCTTACCAGTGGGGAATGATTCATCCATTTCAGATCCAATTTAGGGTTTTTATCCTTCTAACATAGCCAGTAATAGATTTTATCTTCTTCACAACTTTTTGCTGCCAACATTAAATTTGCTGTGACCTTTAGCATTTCAAAAGCACCGTGAACTAAGTTGGGCACTTTTTATGGGCAGTCCATCATCTAGATTTGTCTTTTTTAGTGTTTGTATGGATATGTATGGGTATGAGTGAGGAGTAATGTACTCAGAGAAAGGCTGTGAGTCAGTCTCAAGAATATCCATCTTAACAAAGAGATTGGAATGGGCAGAGGATGCTATTATGCAAGACAGCACTTTATAAATGATAGGTGATGGAAAGTGTTCACAGGTTGTCTGACAGTGTGCAAAAGGTTATATTTTAGATACTAACCAGTATGTGTCAGTATACTTAGTTGAAGCCAATCTCTCGCTCTGTGTTGTTGAATTTAACCACGTTTCCACCAAACACTTTCGGTATGGTACTTTTGGAACCAAGACCCTAGCGTTTTCACCACAAACAGTACTCTTATATGTGGTTGGGGTTGTTGTCATTCACTGCTCCGTGCAGTCACTTACTATATTTCCTCCTTTATCAGTCTGCACCTTGTTTATCGTCCATAGAGCACTTTTTTTTTCAGAACAAAATAAAACAGGCCACAGTGAGATCTTCTGTTGATTGGACATTAAAAAAGAGCATGTTTGTGCATTTAGTCTCCCTAAGGCAAGCTTAGAGGTTTAGTGTTGCAGGAGCCAACAGGAACAACACTCCACGACCCTTTTTTTACAGGACTACTGCCCTTTTTTAAAATTCAGGTGTGATCTGTACATCAATGAGAAACCTCACCGCATGCTATAAACATGGACTGTATAAAGTAATAGGTGTAGATACTGTGACGTCACTGATTGGTTTGCAGACTGACGTTTTGAAGCCTCAAGTTTGGCTTTTTGGCTGTTGCCATCTTGGTTATTTAGAGCCAGAAGTAAGTATATTTGAACGGGATGATAGAGCTGTGGAGGAGCAAAGGGTGGATCTGACTGAAAGTCTGAGGTGATGCCTACCAGACAGCCTGTTGATCAAAGTGACCATGCTCTTAATTAGGCCCAACTTTAAGTCTTAATGAAATATTAAAGGGGCAGTTATATAAAAATTCACCCCCTGTGCAGTTGTCACCAATGGGGAAACCATAACCAGCCTGTAAACATCTTTATTTCTGGACATTTTAATATGGGGGTCTATTGGGATTGACTCACACCTGTAGCCAGCCTCATGTGGTCATTCATGTAATTGCAGTTCTGCGCTGGCGTCA
Source organism: Chaetodon striatus (assembly GCA_029783705.1). NCBI lineage: Eukaryota > Metazoa > Chordata > Actinopteri > Chaetodontiformes > Chaetodontidae > Chaetodon > Chaetodon striatus. Next base: position 22,168,440 of record JAPZEB010000022.1, on the reverse strand, counting down.
TTTGTCAGCCCAGGAAGTTGCTGTTTGGCTATGACCGGGCGCTCTTGTCATCTACAAGTTTGAATGGATTCCTGATTTCTCTTCAACCTTAAAATGGTTTCCAAAACACAAAAAGAGAACTGCCATACCATTTTCTTAATTTAATATATTCCAAACCTGTTACAGCAAAGTCCCCAAAGTCCCAGTCCCATCACACAGTTATACGTAGGCCTATTGGTTTAGTCTTTATGATAAGTGACCTTAAATCACTGAGGGACTCCAGGAGTCACTTATTAAGTTTTAAATTATTCCAGTAGAAGCTTTTTAACGTTACTTTTTCATTAGGACATGCTATTAAAACCCACATTGGAGCTGTTGAATACTAACCAACAAAATGACAAGGTATTAGAATTTTAGAAGCTAGTGCAGATGACCATTTACTTAAAAAAGAGCATGATACTTTGGTTTTATAGGGGATTGATGAAATAAACCTTTGTGTAATGAAAGCCAGTTGAATGAAGGCTTATCTTGATGTTGTGTATCCATCCATCCCAACTGATGCAGGATTTGGCTCTTTACTGAAATTATTCTCAAGAGTTTAGAAGTTGAACCTCTGGCGATACATTAAACACAATGTCCAAGATTCATCTGATTATCAGAAACATTGTAATTGGGCTTTCTGAATTGCACATATGTAAATTTAAAATAAAAAATGTTGTATCGACTTTTTTCACTGGAGATAAGATCCAACACATAATTAAACCTTCATAAAATGCCATGCAGTATTCATGCTGTCGGTGCAAATATCAGCCGTGTACTTTAAACACAGCTGCGTATATTCTTATCTCCACATACATATGCAAATGCAAGTCTTCCAATATTAAAAATCACTTTATAGGTCATATTGAGCC
>JAPZEB010000022.1:22144745-22157880 GCA_029783705.1 Chaetodon striatus | reverse complement strand
CACACACACACACACACCCTCACACACACACACACACACACACACACACACACACACACACACACACACACACACACACAGAAGAAACAGTTTTCCTTTTTATTTACGTCCCTCGCCAGCATTACACAAGGTATTGACTGTGGAGTCTATCTTCTCTGGCTCACAGTTAATTGCATGAAGCTCATGTTCAAAGCTATTATTTGCCTCTGCCCTCCCTGGGATTATTATTTACACATTCATAGACACGTGTGTGCAAACTCAAACACACACAGTTGAAGAAAAATTAGAATTTCCACACATTAAACACAAAGTATTTCCCGTATGTACGGGCAGTGTAGCCAGTATTAAACACCTGCTGCTTGAGCATTCATTATTTTTCAGATGTGGTCCTATAGACTTTCTTTTAATGTTTCCCATTGTATCGCGGCCATTAATCATTCAGACCTTGTCACCCTCTCAGGTACACATGCACACACATGTAAAGATGCACACATGCGCCTACAGTACAGAAACACACACTAAATCTGATTTATTTAGCGGTGTATTGCATTATACAGATAGGAATTAGCTTCTATAACAGTGGGGGGAACATTGGCACTCCGTGGCCATTGTCTCCATTGTTTCACTGAGACCCATAATCACAATCTGATTACCATTTATTCACCTTTGTTTGTTTGTGTGTGTTTGTGTGCGGCTACTCAAGTGTCTGTGTGTGTTGGTTCATGTATATTTAAATGAGTTGGAGGGCTTTTGGGTGAGCCACAGCGATGGAGAGGTTGCAGGTGCTCTTGTGTGCGGCTGATTGTTCTTACTTTCATGTAATGGGATTGTATTCATTTGTATTCATATACTGCGTGCGCGTGTGTCCGTCTGTACTGTTATTATGTAGATGAATGGATGTGAAATAAGCAGTCATGCAGAAAGAGGCACTAAAAGGGTTGAAGGCCTACTTGGAAAGATAGCCAGTTGAAGAATATAAGACACGCTGACTGGCTGAGAGCGACAAGTGTCTCAACAACTTGTTAAGGCTGACACAAAAAGTGAAATTGTGGTTCAGATTGTTATGTCAGTTGTAGCTAAGGAGGTGTTTTAGTCTACTTTCTGACAAGCCTAAAGGTACATTTTAAAATCAATACATAATTACCACATTTATTTTGAGACACAATTGTAAAAACTGTACATTTTGTTTCCCTGGTAATATCCTTGATTTGCTTCAGGAGCACAGAGGGAGATTGCTTTGTGGTGGAAAACAGTGAAGAAACTCCACCGGTGCCGTTTTGTTCAATGACATGTGGTGAATTGAATGAAATGCTGATGGAAAAATCATTTCAAAAAAAGGGACTGAAGTGGCAAGATTGCTTCTGTGACAGGTAGGCCGAATAAGAAATTTGTAATCTTGAGATTCGTTACGGCATACAGAGGCATCTCAGTTATTATATGTATGAGGAGCAGAATACTGTCTTGTGATTAAAATTGTTTTAAACAGATTTTTTTTTTTTCCTATAGAGTAAACCGTCAAAGCTGCACCAGCCCATTTTGACCCACTTCCACTCTGATCAATGTCTTCATTAAATCGGCAGCATGGGCTAAATTGATATCAGCGTGATATCAGTGTAAATAATTGATTACCCACAGCAATTTTCTCCTTGTTGTCTTAACAGTGTTCAAATCACGGCCCATCTTCAGAGGGTGTCATCTTGACATTGTGTTATAAAATCTTATGTGAAGAAGAATCTACTCTCCCCAGTGTATCTTTGTACATTACATATACAAGAACATTTAGATCACTGGAGAAATTAAAACATGGACACTGTAAAATGAATAGTTACATTGTGTTAATAACCTAAACTTTGCCTTATATTAATTTTTAGTAAGTCTCTATTCCATTATGTGGGACCTGAACCCTTACTGACTAATCCCAACAGTGTTTTTGAACGCCTGACTCAGCACAAAAAAAGACATTTAATTACATACGTCCCATGGGGCTACAACAGTCAGCTTTTATGTTTGCATAAATGAGTGTATTTCATAATTGCATACTGCCTACTGCATATTCAATATGCGTGTGCTGCATACCGCTAAGTATCACTAATAGACTGTTTACAGTGAAGTGCACTCAAGCAAACATGACTGTACCACATGACTGATGGGTGGTCCAACTCAGCCAGCAGGTCTCACATTGCGGAAAATGTTGCAGCAAATTTCCAAAAACACATTATGACCACATAATAGAATGGATTTTCCCAAACAAGACATTTTTATAACTGAAGCATTACAAGAGAAAAGGCATTTTTATACTCACACTGTAACATGTTACCCCCAGCACGGCCAATTATAAGTACGTCCATTCCCTATGCAGAGATGTCAATGTCTTTGTTCACTTAAAGCTCTCATTCTGTGAAAACTCAGAATTCCATTTCTTTTTTTAAAGTATGAAGCAAGTGTAGGAGCTACATGAATGCTGTGTAAGTTTCAAGCTCAGTCTACAGAGAAATGCACACAGTCTGTATTCAGAAACCGTGATCTTAAACAAGCTGTCGGGACTTTTTGTGAACTTATAATGTCACAACTTTACTATATAAAGGTAGAAACTGCTGCTACAGTGCTGTTACAGTCAGATTTGGAGCAGCTGGAAACACTGACCAATCAGAGCAGACAGGGCTACTTGGGACTACAGAGCAGGTGCTAAAATTGAGCTTTTCAGACCGAGGGTGAATACAGATATATTGCTATGAGATAAAAAAGTGTTTTTTGACCAGTAAAGCATACAAACATGTTCTCGTAAAAACTCAAAATACAAGTATGAACCTGAAAATGAGCACATTATGAGACCTTGAAGAGTCATCAGTAAGCCAAAACAGGGTTTTCAAAGTAGTAATTATGACACACTTTAAGGCTCCACTGACTTGTGCGTGTTGTCACTAAAATAACAAGCAATTTTCGGTTGAACTAATCACATGACCACAGCAAATAGTTCAATGCCCTTTCTATTCATTCTAGTTTTATTATTAAAACTCAATAAAGTGGCATTTGAACAGCTTTTAGCCTGGCTTAAAATCTCAGTCGTTGCTGGCTATTGCCCAGTCTAAAGAGCTGCAATGCATTGTGGGTCAGCTGAGTATGTCCAGTAAGCTCACATCTATTATTACTATAGGAATTCTTGCTAATGTAGTACACATCTGGATGATATTAGGTGATTATGAAGACAGCTAGTGTGTATATGTGTGTGGACATGAATTATTGAGCACATGTGTGTATGCACTGTGTAAGTGTACACATACAATACCCCAGCTTTCACTTACATTTACATGGGCTCTTCCTCTTCTTCCTCTTCTTTTCCTTAACACAGTGTGGAACCTATAAAGTAAATGTCAGCGTGTAATTAGAATAGCAGAATGAGACAGAAGCTATGCAAGGTGGGGTCCCCGAGCTCTGCCCCCATATTACAAGTAGGATTGAAGTTATGATCACACATGGTAGCATGATGAGATGCTGCTTAAATGTCAGCTACAAAGCAGGTGTTCAGACATTATGTAGACTCTGCAGAAGGGAGGAGAAAAGAGGAGTAGACAAAGACAGAGGAAGTAGGGAGAAGTTTTTCATCTATTTAAAATGTATTCAAAACCAGTAACAGGAACAGTCTGTTCCCGAGCAAAGCTGTACAAGTGTGGAATGATAATTTGAGACATCAGAGAAAGAAACTGTTTGCATAAAAGCGAAATAAAGGTTTTAAATAAAGACAGAAGCAAACAAAATTACAATTCTACTACTACTAACTAGGTGTAGTCTGAGGGCTACAGCATTAGCATTAGCACTACAACAGTCCCAAAATGAATATTCAATGTTTTTTTTATTTATTTATTTTTTTCTGCGCCGATCTTTAAAAGGTTTCTCCCCATTTTTCTAAAAATCAATATTTCTGTAAGTATTTTCATCACCATTTAAGATCCCTAACTTGATCAGTTATTCTGTCCTTGTTCTCTGACTGTGCTCTATGCCCCATCTGTCTACATAAAAGGTCTGACATGTACCTAGTAATTGGTTTTTAACTGACATGATTCGCTATCCTCTGCTATCACTGTATCGCAACACTTTAATCACCGCTTATCAGTCAGCGAGCCACGCGATTCTATAAAGCATCAGGACTTTAAATAGGAGACGATGGGAAGGAAGGCAGGCGCAGAGAAATATGTATAGAGGCTGGGTGAATTAAAGAAATCAGCCAAGAGATAGACAGCCAGTGATTGAAAAGAAGAGGAAAGAGAAATAAAGATAAGGAGTACAAGCATGTGCAGACAACAGTGAAAATGGAGCAAGAGCACGAGAGAGAAGTAATCGCTGTGAGAAAGTGATAGAGACAGCAAGATAAAGAAAAAGGTGTGGGCAAAAGAGTAATTTGAGCCTTTGTGAGGAGGCACGTGCAGATCCGTTTACCTGAGAGCAGACGCTTTAAACCCGCAGGTCCTTTGAGAGGCCAACATATTTTGTTTCCTATGGCTATCTCTCCATCACTTGCCTGCTCCCTGCAGCTATCAACACTGCACAGAGCATACAGACGCACCGACATGAAATGGAGCCACATGTATTCTTTAAGAGTGAAGGAGAGGAAGACGCGGGGGAGAAAAAAGAGAACAAAGATGGAGAATGAGGCAGCTCTAGGAGCTGGATCTTTCAAGAAGACTGCATGAGGGCAAATTATAAGTGGGTTTTGTGCAGCTCATGGTCGGTGTTTGTGTCTCTTTTGTCCATTTCATCATCCCTCTGGAGGCCATTTGGACAAAACGTGGTTGTCGATTGCACAGCACAAGATAACGTGAACGTCATACATTATACACTCTTCCAGTGTCTCAACCAATGTTCCTTGGCACTCATTTGCCATTTGAGAGACACTTAAGTGGTTTGCACATTGGTTAGAGGTAACTGGTGGATATGCCGCCAATGACAGCATTGAGTGTTCAAGTCCAGCTCACATGCAATGTTGTGTGTCTTCCCCTCTCATTTTGTTTATCTGTGTCCTTACACTGAAGACGGCATAAAAAGCTCTATCCAGCCAATAGTTGTATAACATATTCATACATTCATAAGAAAAACAGAATCTAACAATGTTTTATATGACGAATTACAGAATAGCATGAACTAGAACTGATAATAGATCATTTTGCACACTCTGCAGTCCCTTCACAGGCAATACGCTGTATATCCTGTGGTCTATTTGTCCATATCTTTGCCTCAGAATATGGCAGTGTTCTGATATGAGTCATATTGCACGGTCTAACAAGGCAAGCAGAATGCATTATGCTGGCACTGCAAGAAAATCAATTACTCTCTACAAATAGAAAAAGTGAACACTTATCAAGAAGGCCTAAATGCTTTCACTGTGAGATGAAGAGTCCCAAGATCAGATAAATTTAAATATAAAACATGCAGTCTGCATGTTTCCTGGTTCATAATCATGATATTCAGCTAAGGCATTTCCCCCAGAAATCAGTAATGTATGGGTTTAGTTGTCTGAAATTGAACACAGCTCAGATTAACTTTAGCTTTTTCATTTGAGGCATTTTTCTGCAGCCTAGATGATGGAGATGCATGAATATTTTTGCCAGTTCTCGCACACTAAATGAATGGATATGAACACACACACACACACACACACACGCCCAATAGTTCTCAATAAAAACATGGTCCATGGTGCAAATATTAGCAAGTGTATCCAACACACCCATGAAGTGATAATGGCATGAACAGACAACCCATTCTCATTCCTGGTCATCAAAAACCGACCCTTTGTCACACCCCTGGGCATGTGTAACTGTCATCAAAGGCAACCTTCGACGTCTTCATCAGACACACCAATTCCAGAGTAAACCCACCCATATTTGACGCTCAGACCAACTGACGTAATATAAAGACAGTTGTAGCCGTTGTTCGTGCCCCATGTGAAACCAAAAGCTAGTGCTGTGCTCATTGAGGTAGTTTTACATTTTTCCATGATGTACATACTTCAATCATGCATCTTGCATTGCAAGACTTGTTATACTGAGATCAACTTTTGCATGTCCGTGTTTATTGAATATACAGTATATTCTTACCCGAGTACGGTGTTGATTGAGCTTTCCCTGTCCTTTATTTTGCCTCCCACTGGCACAGTTCTCAGAAGTTAGTATTTAATTAGTGTAAATTCTGGACTTTGAATAGCTACTAAAGAAGTCCCATCTTGTATTAAAATATATGGGTGCTGCACAATTGCTACCCTGGCCCCCATTGCCAGGAGATGTGCCTAGAAAAATCATGTTATACTCTCTGTACTGCAGTCGGTAATATAATGTGAAATTGTGTGGTAATTACTTGGTTGGAAGGCACACAGCACTGGAAATTCCTCTTAGGACAGAAATGAGAATAGTGCAGTAAGTATGAAAAAGTACACCAATGGCTTCATCTGCTCAGGACATTTGCAATTTTTTGTTACACTGTACATCTATAGCACAATAATACTGCAGGATTATACGGGCCTATTTGAAAGATATGCTTCCTCTATGGCACGAATCCTATTATGTCCTGCCAAAGTATTTGCTGCAGTGAGCTATGTGCATATTCAATTTCCACTTGATATCTGTCTCTGTGTGAAATGGTCTGAATGAGAGGGTTATTTTTAAGCTTTTTATCTTCCTGACAAAAGATATCACATTCTTTGCTGTGGTGACATATGTACATTCAGTGTAGCGCTAGTAGGTGGGGAAAAAAATGATTGAACATGTTTCTCATTGTTTACTCATTGTCTTTGTCTGTCTCTGTACTGACACTGAGTTGAGTTGATGTTCCTCAAGGCTAATGTTCAAGATCAAACAATACATAGCGCCTATATTGTACAATACAAACACACACATATAACAACGTAAATATCAAGTTTACTGTATTTGCAAGGGATGATACAAATTATAGGTTCCAATCTGAGTGTGTTCTCCCATAGCTGACAAAGACGCAAACCCCCGCACACTGTCAACTTACCATCCTTTCGTAATGCGTTTCAGTCAGATGACCCTCGACCCGCATTTCAGTTAGTGTTGCAGCTATATTGTATCAACAACAGCAGCTGTGATTTATTGAGAATAAGCGGCTGTGTCTACGAACAGCAGCTGAATTTGCCCTCGTTGGCATGTGCTAAATGGTGGTGGCGTTGCAGGTGTTTTTCATGGCTGTCATCGGATTGACGAAGAAAATGTACTTGGTTTATCTGTTAACAGAGATACAAATTTACTCCATGTACAACAAACTAGGATCAATACTTATTTGTAGACAATGTTCAACAGCAGATCATTTAAATAAATCATTTGGTAACACTTTATATTAAAGTACATATATAATCATTAACTAGTTGCTTATTAGCATTCATCTTACTAACATACTGGCTCTCTATGAGTAATAATAAAGCACCTAATAATGCCTTATTCTTCATGACCATGAGTTTTCCCTCAATAACCATCTAATTACTGCTCATTGATAGTAAGTAAGGAAGTTGTTGGACACCAGTACCAGTACCCTATACCTTTGTATAGAGTTCTTCATTTGATACCTTTTGGTGGCATCCTGGCACGCTGACTTGACAACCCTGTCAAATTTGTTGCGCTCAACTTTACCTCCCTGCAAACTTTAGGGGTTGTAGCTGCTGTGGTCGTGGACCGAAAACACATCATATTAAATCGAACATTTTCAGTGATTGGCTGCGAGCAAAACCAAACGGTCATGTTTTTTTCTAGTATTCTAGTACGAGTATTGTTTGACTGTAGAAGTTTTGATACTACTTGGCACTGGGTTATTTCAGTCAATAATTTAAAGGTTTCAAGTATGAATACACAGCTCTAATATTACCCTTATAAGGTGGTTGTACCAAAAGAGTGGTCATTCTCCCTTAATAACACAATATTGTCTATTCTAAGGTAGCAAAACACAAAACTACAAGTTTTATTTCTGTCCGAATAACTCTGAAATAAGTCTTTCTAACTCATATGTTCCCTATTCTAAAGTTAGGTCATGCTCACAACTAATTTACGAATATTTATTTTAACCCACACAGGCTCCCTATACTGGGTGTGTTAAGATCATAATTTACGTAGAGCTTCCTTACTTACTATCAATAACCAGTGATTTAGAGGTTATTGAGGGAAAGCAATTAATTGATGGCCTAGTAGTTGTAGAATATGGTCACGCAGAATAAGACATTAATAAGTGTTTTATAGTGACTAATACAGAGTCAGTATTCCAATATGCATGCCGAGAAGCAATTTCTTAATTGTGTACTTTGATATAAAGTCCAAGCATTGTAATGGTCACAATGTTACATGTTTTTAAACCAAAGTCCAACAGAAGAAACAGCTTAGATTCCTGTCTGATTCTGATTGTGATTTTAGAGTCAATAAGAGCAGTCACTCTGTGTTTTTGAGTGTTGAAGATGGTCAGAGCAACAACTGTTCTAATGACTTTGGCAGAATCGCCCAAACATTTGATCTAACCCCTCACCTTATTTCATAAAAAAGCAGACACTGTGTGTTAAAATTAATAGGCTCTGTGAAAATAATGAGTTCCAGAAACAAGGAACACCTCATGTATATTGTACGAGATGATCTCACTGATAATACTGCTGAAGTGCTTTGCAGTTTAGATCAAGAGCACCTCATTTCAAACCACTTTGAGTTTTTTGGCCCTGAATCACACCGCACGTGCAATCAGAAAAAGAATCTGTAACCGTTGGCAACTGGGTCAACAGGGATGTGGTTGCTAATGAAGAGCCATCCAATAGCTGTTAGCTCTGATCACAGAGGCGGGTTTTGAGCCTTGACAGGGCCAATGAGGGCACCCGCCTGGTCATGACCTCATGAATATGAATGAGCAATGCAATGGTAAGACCTCTTTGATAGGCTATATGCAAATTGTTCTGACTCGGTTGTCTGAAGTGATTTCCTCTGCACGGTGTTAGGATCGGAAAACAGATGAGGAGAGGTGTAAGAGAGAGACGGAGAGAGAGGATGCAAAGCACACCATCGGAATACTGATGTTCCCCCTCATTGGTAGAGAAGGTCCCAGTTCATGAGGTTGTTAATGAACATAAACTGATGTAAGAACCAATGAATATAGTGATATAGACACAAATAATTGCATGCACAGAATCCTATGTCAATTGTGCAGCAATCACTGACCCATTACTGAGTTTAAACAATGGGATTCACCTCCATTCCCGTCAACAGTCTTGCAAATAGATACACGCACAACCCTTCATTCATAGTGTCACAAACACCAGAGAGCTTCCACTGAACTTGCAGCTTGATTAGTTTCCTCTAGTATACATGCCTCTTCAGTCTCTGCATGCTGTAGTAGTTGTCTAAGTAAGAACAGAGTCTAAACTTGCTCAATGTGCTAAAATACTATTGACCGATATCTGTATTCAAGGAAACACTTTTTATTGAAGTGAGAACAGAAGCAAATGTAGAGCAGGAATGCTCGTCTTTGTCTGCTCCATATATTAACTCCCTCCCTTCAGTGCTGCTGAGCTCCCAAAAGGTTTCTCTGCTTCTGTCTGTCAACTTGTATAACCATGTTCAAGCATGACACCACTGTTTTTACAGATTTTATCCCACTTGTTAAAAAGTTGACTGCAGGCTGCTGTGTGTGTAGCTGATACTTGCTTTGCCGTGTGTTCCCGTGTGTTGTGAGACCCTCCAACTTACGAGACCAAATTCACAAATTTTATTTTTCTTTTTTTCTTTTTTCTTGACATCCATGTTTGGTTATGTTTTGTTTTCTATTTGGTTTTCTGAAAATGTAGCAGGTGAATGCAATGCTGTTAGGTGGTATAGTCAAACGGGAGATTTCTGCAACTCTGTATGTGTGTTAGATCAGGACACACTGTATCCTCCACTCTCCTTATCTTGCCACCCCGGTGTTATCATCTCAGACTGTCCTGCCACCTTTGTCAGATAAATGTTGACTCAGAACAGACAGAGATGAGCAGAGGTTGCTCTGAAAAATCATGTGCAGGAGGAGGCATTTATGATGTATTGCATATGCTCCAACTTGGTTTCTTGTGTGTTTACTTGAATCCAGACAATTCTGCATAAGCACAAGGTTGTGTATGTGTCATGCAAAGGTTTAATTTGCTCTTCTAAAGAGACATGCAAATGCTTTTTTTATATCATGGCCATACGTTTGAACAGTTTCTATATAGGTGCTTGTTGAAAAACAACAGCAGTGACCCCTTTCTAACTGCATACTCAACCATGCTACATTACTCTTGACCCCTCACCCGCCATGAGGAGTTTAATTTTCTACAACTATATTTGGCTCAGATTAAATGGCAGGAACTAAAATGGCATACGAAACTCCTACGCTTCTCTCAACAATTAAATATGTCCTTGACCTAAGCTCTGCCTCTGATCTTTTCACAACGTCAGATGAGCCATTTAGGCGCTAAAAATACAACTGCAAGGAAAACCTTGCTGCTCTCATCAGCATATCAAGGTTAGTGCTGTATACTGTGAAAGTGGAACAGAAATTAACAAGACGAGCAGCATACTCAGAACAAGCTGATTTATTTGTTTTGTTTAAAGGGGATATTTCATTTAATGCAGCCGTCGCTAAAGTGAAACTATAGTGCACATGAAATGTCTAACCTGAAATAGCTAGTCTCCCATAGGGAACGCAAAGGATGCTAGTGATCTGTCGATAGAGTGCTGTAAGGATGATGTTTATGTATATCTGGTTCCCTTGACAAAAAGTCAAAGAGATTTTTCCATTATATTTTAGACTATTGCATAAAATAAGCTCTGTGGTAAACAAAAGTTTATGATACACGTAAGTTTTGTTTAGCAAGATATCTTTCAAATGAAGACATCATTCAAGTTTTGTAAGCTTAAATCCAATCATCAGGAGTAAAAAGATCACATGACTTTAACACTGCCACCATAATGAGGCTGTAAAGGCAAGTTTGGCATGATGATGCTCTGCAGTCTTATTAGGCCACTTATTAGCGACTACTTTTTTAAGACATGTAAAAGCTTCAAAATTTACGAGTGGGGTATTTACTGATATACTTTATGTTATAGAACAAAATGTGAAAGTCTCTAAAGCTTGTAATAACCACAGGCCTTATTTCAAGCATGTAATTAAAAACCCATCGAAAACTATCTTGGCAAATGCCGAGATTATTCGTCATTTATGGCAGAACACTTTCCCGCCATTGACGAGATATTCCGGCCATCTGTGTTTTCACTGTTATAAGATAGGGGGCGCTGTTACACATCTTGTGAACTAGAACAGCACTGCTGTGTCCAAAATCAAACTAAGAAGAAGATCCACTGAAATCTCGAGAGATGTTGATGGACTCAGACTCCGACAAGTCCTCTTTCGATCAACATTCTGAATCTGATTTGGACGAAGAAGCAAATGTGTTTGGTGGGACAAAACAGGATCTCAGTGAGGCTGACAGTGACATACACAAGACGACCACAGAGGAGAGGAAGACAACAGTAGTGACACCGAACATTAGAATGCGTTCCATTATACCTCAAACAGAATATATATATTTTTTTATTATTACTAAAAATAACACAAATCAAATTGACAGGAAATTGGAAAAAAAAAAAAAATGTAAATAGGACATTGATTTTGTACTTGAAAACACCATTTTCTCAGCTCTTTGTCCAAAATGTTGTTGTTGTTTTTTTATGAAAATCTATAAATTCAAGTGAAAAAAGGAATGGAATAAGATAGAATAAAATGTTTTTGTGTGTATAAAACACAAGGTCTGGTCTTTATTTTGATGTATATGCTGTTTACATATTCATAGAATAAATTATTCTGTAGCTCTTGAAAAATGAGTAAATATGATGAAACATGCTGGCGGTGGCTGGCAGGGGAAAGTGTTAAAAAAACCATAGACTTTGAGACGAAGGGAACCGGGAGTGCTAAAATGCCAACATATTCCTGCACCACTCTTCAGAGTGAGAGTTAATATCAGTGTCCACTTTGCAGTCTTAGCCCTTCCTGCTACTTCTCCCACCCACCAGTACTCCATTTCATGCAGAAACACATCAAACCATGACAGGGAATTACAATCTCAAAGCCATTCCATGGGACCTTTAACTACAAAGTGGATACATAGCATTTCTGGTAATAGCACACAGTGCATGGCAGGGCTTTGTACCTGCAAAGGTGTATTATTGTCATGGTGCACAGCTTTTTCTTTTTTTTTTTTTACCCTAACCTGTGCCCATTTGCTGTTTTGGTGACACGCTGTGAACTTGATTGCCTGCAGAGGAGCAGTACAGGAGGGGGTGTGTCAGCAGTGGTCAAGCAGTGCAGTGCAACTTTGTGAGCGACTGATACCAGCTGCTACCACACCTTCTAATAATGTGTTCCCACTATCGTATCACCCTGTGTCTGGAAATTTAGAAATGTGCATTCTGAATGCAATGCAGCAAAGTTGCTGCACACCTGACTGGACACATACATTAATATTCTGATGGCATGCCTTGTGAGTCTGTGACGTACGCTGCTGATTCATAAAAATAGAACCTTGAGATGCAAACTTTGTTGTTTTATATGCGTAAATAGCTTTGTGTCTGCAGGAAGTCTACTGTCTGGTGTGGTGACTCATAATGTATTTAGGAAATTATATACTTTGTACTATAAGTACATTTCACCATGCATTTCTGTAAATGCATGTGTTTTGTTTGCAGTGAAGAAATGATCATTTCCATCTTCAGACACAGAGCCCTTAATCTTGCACATACTGTAAGGACACATCACCTTTATTTTAATTTTCACTCTTTCACAGTTATTTAATGTGCCTCAGGCCCACCCATCCCTTTATGTAGGAGTACTTGAATTTTTGAGATCTCTTCTAAAGTGCAGCTAATTGCTACTTTGAGCCATTTAGGGGAAAAAACTGAATGTTTAATACCATTAATAGCACAGAAGCATCGAACACATAATGGAAAACACAATTATACACTGACAGAGATCTCTTTCTCCCTTTCCAACACACACACACACACACACCCACACACACACACACACACACACACACACACACACAGCAATAGAATGACAAAGTATTTTTTTTCTCTGAAACTGGATACGTCTA
>JAPZEB010000022.1:22046267-22064639 GCA_029783705.1 Chaetodon striatus | reverse complement strand
GCTGCGGTACGAGTTAACCTGCGAGACAGTGGAGCACAAAGGCTCCACCTGCAGTAGAGGTGAGTTTGTGACATCCAGTAGAGCTCAGTCAGGGAGATGCAGTAACAGGACATGAATGTTAGCAAAGGAGAGAGAGTGAGAAGGAGAGAGGGGGCTCGGTGTATTATAGGAGGTCCCCCGGCAGACTAGGCCTATGTCAGCCTGACTAGGGTGTGGTTCAAGACAAGCCTGAGCCAGCCCTAACTATAAGCTTTATCAAGAAAGGAAAGTCTTAAGTCTAGTCTTAAAAGTGGAGACGGTGTCTGCCTCCCAGACCGAAACAGGAAGGTGATTTCACAAAAGTGGAGCCTGATAGCTGAAGGCCCTGGCTCCTGTCCTACTTTTGGAGACTTTAGGGACCACGAGTAACTATGCATGCTCAGAGCGCAGTGTTCTGGTGGGATAATAGGGCACTATGAGCTCTCTAAGTTATGATGGAACCTGATCATTCAGAGCTTTGTAGGTTAGGAGTAAGATTTTAAATTCAATTCTGGATTTTACAGGGAGTCAGTGCAGAGAAGCTACAACAGGAGAAATGTGATCTGGTTTCTCAGTTCCTGTCAGTACACCTGCCGCTGTGTTCTGGATTAGCTGCAGAGTTTTTTGGGACTTCTTAGAGCTACCTGATAATAGAGAATTACAGTAATCCAGCCCAGAGGAAACAAACGCGTGGACCAATTTTTCTGCATAATTTTGGGACAGGATAGGCCTAAGTTTTGCAATATTATGCAGATGAAAAAACGTAGTGCGAGAGGTTTGTTTTAAATGGGAATTAAAAGACAAATCTTGATCAAATATTACGCAGAGGTTTCTTACGGTAGTGCTAGAGGCCAGAGCAATGCCATCCAGAGAAACTATATCATCAGATAAAGAGTTTCTGAGGTGTTTGGGGCACAAATAAATAACTTTCTTTCTGCTGCTTGCCAACTGCCTGCTGCTGTTTGACGGTGATGTAGACTTTAAAAATAAAGCGTATCCCAAAGATGACGAGATTGATGGTTTCCCTTCACATCGATGACACTGGATCATTTAATCGATATCAATCTAGACTGATGGATTGTTACACACCTACTGTCATCATTATACTGTGAGTGTCACTGGTTGTCCAGGTACCATGTCTAAGAAGGATTGGAACAAAACTCAAAACTTTGTTAAAGTGCAAGTTTTTTTTTTTCATTTTTTAACATTTATCAATTAAAAGGTGCACCAGGCTTAAAATCAGACTTGTTAAGCTCATAAATGGAAAATTTATGGGACCACCTTGTTTACATCTACTTAAAAAACAAGACAGTATGACCAAAAGCAAGCCCTGCATACATTTTAAAGCCATGTTTTTCTTAATAAAGACACTTTAAACATGCACACGCACACACTCTGTATTGTTCTCACACATTACCAAAAAATGAGCAAAATGAGCATTTTAAATTAACACAAGTAATTTCTAGCATTCAATGACAACAAGCAGATCACATGCCAAAAATAGTGATGGCACATACTGTGACCCAGTTTATCATTCACACAAACACTGGTAACTGCACATAATTGACTGTATGAAGGCATCGCTGCTGGTATTACATCAAAAAGTGACAGATAACAAACAAAAATCTTCCATTGAATTGGTTTGAATGGATTTGGCACACTCAACCTTTACTTTTCCCTGATTCTTTCTTTCTCTGTCTCTTTCTCCCACACAAACACACTCACTCAATGCAATTAACACTTTCCCCAAGCTATGCACCGACAGTCAAGGCACACACACACACACACACACTCTCAGGACAGCCACTAACAAAGATATAAACAGGTACATTTTTTGAACACTAATGCATAATCCACTAACTGTTTTTTCATGCTTTAGAACCAGACACCCACTCACATACAGTTCCCTTTTGTTGTAGCAGGCTGAAGCAATTTAACAAAGGTATACAGTGTCTTTTAAATACAAGGTTTTGCTCAGTGACACAAACGCATTAGCAGAACACATTTATTTAAAGATGTCTCCACCAATATTAACATTATCTTACACCATTAAAATTGACAGCTACTGTACGCAACCCTGTAATAATCGCCTTCCTGCCAATTTCACGCTGTGAAAATCTGCCTTATACATACTGGTACGTAAGCACACAGACACACACACAATAGTGAAACACGAGGCTAGGAAACACAAGTACTTGCAATCTAGCAGATACATCTGGTTCCCCTCCCATTCAGACAGATTTTCAGCTGCCCTCCCATGGGCCAGGCCAATTACAACTGTTTATCTAATATGGGGCATGTTTCAGACAATGACGAACAACTTGCGGAGCTTTCAGGCATGAAGCCATTATACGTAATGAAGTCATTTTTGGGTTGCACATCCTCGCAGCAGGGACACAGCGGTGAGATTGAACCTAGCTTAGTAGAGAAGAGTGCCGTTGAGGCCAATATGGCTGCAGCTGATTTGGAACTTTCTGTTGATGCCACTACTGCCTACTGTTGTAAGAAGTTTGCCTCAAAGGGCTTTCTGCAAGGAGGGGATTTCTTGTTTAAGGTTTGAGAAAAAAAAATCATGGTTTGGGTTAAAATGGATAGATTTATGCAAGAAATGGCTTTGTGGTAGAAAGCCTTATAGGCAAACTTCTACTATGTGCCTATCGCATCAAACAGCAACATTTGTTCACAGACATCTTGATGCTACACCTGGTAGACACTTTTTCTTGGTTGTTGATCTTTTTCAGTTGTGTCCGGAGACATTTTGGTCCACGGCTGTTGGTAATTGCCCTTGGAAATGAAAAAGATCTGAGAGGTTTCAGATCAACTCACATTCGCAATGTCAGGCTACTGAAACATTCTTACAACGCTCATTTTACTCTGAAGCCCAGGGTCAGTTTTATTGTGAGAGTGAATGACATGTGCCTTTGAACAATTCATTATTCAGTACTTTTCCTGCAGTCAGACAGAGACAGAGAAGAAAGAGTGGGAAGAAAGAGGACTCAGCTAAAGGCCTTGACAGACTCAATGTGTGCGAACGTTTCAAGAAGCCAACAGCTATCACAATGATCCTCACAGATTTACATTGCGATCATTAAAGCCAAAGCTGACAGCTACTTTAATGAAAATGGATATTTATCAAACACAACTAGAAGTCAAGGACCCAAAAAACACAAAGCATGTCTGTTTGTTAATGTTTTCATGCTGCGTGATTGGCTATAAACACTTGCTCATTCAATTATGGATCAACACACTGACAGCAGAGGGGCTTTACGGAGTACTTTGTACAGATTCTGCTGTCGCTTTTCAACTTAAAACACATCAGTCCCTTGCTCCTCTCTTCTCTCTAGGTCTTCACAGGGGGCTCGCCATCTGTCATATGGTGCTCACACGCAGAGTAACACACCATGGGCACAGTGTGTACAGTATACGAACGGAGAAACACACAAACCCACCCACATAAAAGAAATATCTGGGAGCAAGCATGCAGTGGCACAAACATTCGCAGGACAGATCTGCGCAAACACACACCCTCACGCACGCGCCTTTTCCTCCCTCTGAGCTCATTCATTCTTGTTACAGCAACATAAAAGTTATCAAGCATGCTGTCAGGGGAGGGGGAGAGAGAAATCGAGAGCGGGAGAGAGACAGAGAAAGTGATAGGCTGTGGTGCAACTCTTGTATATTTTTCTCAATTTAGTTTTCTGGGACACTGGGGGTGGGTACAGTGTGTGTGTATGCTGTGTACTCTGTGTGTTTATAGTTTGCATTACTCCAGATATCCAGTTCAGCTGCAGTTTAGAAAGCCATTGTAGTGCACTGAAGAAGACGTGAAACTGTATCTCTTCTCTGAAGGACTTCACAGTGAAAAACGCACACTCACACAACTACATCATTTTAAGCATAAGCACACACATACACACGACTGAAATCCAAAAAGAGCCTCATTAAGCACAGTAATAGATACAGAATGAAACTGAAGTCTCTGCAACCTTTAGCCTAGTAGTTTCCTATGGTCTATAACATTATTGGAATCTCTTCCTCCGCTGCTCACTCGAAGTGGGTGGACTGGAAATGCATTAACCAGTTGCAAACCAGGCAGCGCAAGGTAACACTGCAGTAGTGGGGTTACCTGGGGAGCGAAGGCTTGACATGTGAATGTGTTCCAGATCAACAGACAATGGACCACTCATTAGCTGCCCACTGCTAAAACAGCCATCCACAGCCAACGACCTCGCAGAATTCTAATGCCGTATGAGTGGTGTGATCTTGGAGCGCCAACGGGTTGGTAAATGCCAGTAAATCGTTGGTGCCTCAATGCTTTGCTAACCTGCAAAACACTCACACTGGAGCAGCATCAGCTGTTGTTGTGAGCTGTAATTTGGCAGTAAAAAAGCAGCCGTGTGTGTCTGACTGATGGTGGAGCTGTTGAATAGATTTGTGGAGTCCAGTGTTTGCAGCGGTGGCTGTTAGCATCTCGCTCCGCTTGTTAGCCGCTGAACCGCAGGAGAGCGGGCAGCCGGCCAAGGAAGTCCAGTTTTAATCACCAACTTTGTGAGAGGACAGAAGTTTAAACTTCCAGACTTATGGTGCAGATTTAGAAAGAATTCAGGCTGAAATAAAGCCTAACTTCTTAATGGTAAGATTAACAGTTCAGAGTTTATAGAGAGCCTAGGTGCAAATCCTAGTTGGAAGTTTTGAGACCATAAATAGACATATTTGGGGCTTTTTAAATGATCATTAAGTGTGCTCTCAATTTGTTAAAAACTTAACTGGACATATGCTAGTTTGTATGTGTAGAAATTATTAGTAGTTGTAGAAAAACAAAACGCCTAAATGAAATTTCAACACTTTATACAACCTGTCACCTTGACTCCAGTTTGCAACAGCTGTTCTAGCCAAATTAAATTTGTTTAAAAATCTTAAAAAAACATTTTGACTCAAAGTTCACTAAAATAAATGACGTTTTTCATTGACTAAAACTGGACTAAAAAGTTTTGGGGGCCTGTGTCCACATCGTGCTTTTTTTTGTCCTCAGTGCTGGTGTCTTTTTTCAGTTGTTCCTGATAAGGACAGAGTGTATGCTGATGCCTTGAGAAAAAGTGCCACGTCCTGTGTGTCTTTTCAGAGCGTTCCACCTTTTTAGCACTTCCTGTTTAAACTTTTAAAAAGTGCTGATGACATCACAACAAAGACAGGAGAGGCCATTTTTTTGGAGCAGATTGGCCAGCAGACATTGAATGTTGCTAGTGAGTGTTGTGCTTCTTTCCCCGTTCACTTTGTAGCGCAGATTTATCCCCATTTGGACAAAGTTTAAGGGTGCCAGACAAGAATAAGAACAATCCCACACTGTGTTTTTTTTTTTTTTTTTTAAGAAAAATATTAATTCAAACTAGTTGGGGAATTAGCCCAGATCATCCACTGCTACAAAATGTGAATGGAAAACACAAATCATCATTTCATGCTTCAGTTAAGGTTGATGCTGTCTAGTCAACCCTCTGTTAATGTGGCATCATGTTAGCAACCTAGCTAATGTTATTGTCAAGATATTGTGACACAGAAATGTACCCATGCGGAGCATGTCATTCCCAGGTATGAAACACTGGGATGATGAGCTCCCCAGTGCCCTGCCACTGCTTTTCTGTTGAAGAAAAACACTATGTGGACACAGGCCCTGAGTTGTTGCCACCTAAATTTAGACTCAAACCATGAAGGATAAAAATGGCTAAAATGTAACTAAAACTAAAAAGAATCTTTATCTAAAGACTAAATCAAAAACAGCTGCCAAAAATAACACTGAACAAGATACAGTTTCTGTGAGGACACACCAGTAAGAGACATACACATTGAATAGGGAAACACAGATATGGATGCACAAGTGCATCGCAGACCATTTCTGCTAATGATTTGCGTGCAGAGGCCGAGGGAGTTGCAGTGCTGCCTGTCTGCCAGAGTGGGGACGATTCAGTCCAATTCAATATGCTTTTTTGGCATGAATGTCATATCGACAGTCTTGCAAGAGTGTCCAAATACAATTGGAATGCATCAGAGAAAACATGAATCTTTCTCTCTCTCTCTCTGCTGTATCTGTCATTACTGAGATACTGCTGCTCTTTAATCTCTTCTTTTTCTCCCCGCTGTCTCTTTCGCTGTCTCTGCTCTGCTCTCCCTCTTTCTCTGTCTCTTTGTATCTCCATTTGTGTGCATCTCTCCCTCTGCCTTAACCTTATATGTGTCAGGCTGTGTTAATCTCTCTCTTTTTTTCTATTTTTCTCACACACACTCTCTGTCAGTTTTCTTTCCTTCCCCTCCCCTCTCTCCCTCCATCTGGCTCTTCTGTAAAATAAAAGGTGAATGTAGCCTTTAGCTAGGCACAAGCACTTCAAAGTCCTTTCATTTTCCCTCTCTCTTTTCATCACAGGCAGGTTGAGTAATGTTATAACCACAAATCACCTTTTCACCACATGCTACTTGTCTCTGTCTGATCTCTCATAGATGCCAATTGGAAAGGCTTTTATCTCAAGTACCTGTGAGAACATATAGCACATACAGTTTGAGTATACAATATGTGACTAGAACTGTGAAGCAAGACGGTTTTAGAGACAAACTTAAGGATTATGCCAATAATATCTAAAAAATCAGCTCCATACTTTCAAATAATTTTCCATATATTTCAGTGCATCTTTGATTAAAACCAGAAGTTCATCAGGTTCACTGAAGATCATCAATAATTAACATATTTAAAACAGACTCTTACTTAGACATAGCTAATTTAACTGATTGCACAGACTATAATTAAAGGTCTAGTGTGTGAGATTTTTTCGCAGAAATAGTATATAATATTCATATAATTTCGCCTTTAGCAAGAAGCTTGCTCAGGCCCACCTGTGTGGAGTTTGCATATCCTTCCCATATTAGTGTGGATTTTCTGTCTGTTCTCTAGCTTCCTCCCACAGTCCAAAGAAGTTAGGTCAATTAGTGACTTTGAATTATATGTGGGTGTGAGTGTGAGTAGGGATGGAAGCAGGATAAGGGTTTCTCGAGCAATTTCAACTACTTCCAAGCTGCATGGAGTAGGGAGATAAATCAAAGGCGTCAAAACTCCAGCAGCGCTTGTAGTATTTAGAACAACTTTGCTATAAGACCAACGCGTTTCACTTGTGGCTTTTATCAGGATCATCATGGAACACATAATAATCAGCATTTAAATAAGGTAGGGATAAAAAATAAATAAATTAAAACAACCAGTCATATACATTTAAACACATATCAGCCAGTAGTGTATCGAAAGGTGGGCTGGGTATATGGTCATGTGGCACCAAACCAATATTTATGCCAAACTGGGAAAGAGTCAAAGGGGAGTGTCCAGTGAGGGACCTGGGTGATATTATTTTATTCTACACATTCAAGGGTGGCACTAAACCTGCACAGAAGGGGTCCAAACCCAAGATGTGCCATTTGGCATGACACACTTTCAAAAACAAAAAGAGATTTTTAAGAATCACAATTAAAACCTTGTGAATTGAAAAGTCCTTATTCCATGCCACCTGGAAGTGATCTTTTGAAATAGAAGATCTAAAATGCTACTCTCCTTTTCCTAAGAAAATTGACATAACCACCTCTTTGGCTGGACTTTATCACCCTAAGGCCTGAAAATAAATAAAGATGAAATTTGGTGTTGTTTTTCATTGAACAGGACTACTTACATTACACCTCTTACTGGAGCTCCTACATTCAGTGTTACGTTCTGTCCAAGGTGTACGTTGCCTCTTTCCCAGTGCCAGCTGGGATAGGCTGCAGCCCCCCGCAGCCCTTGACAGGATAAGCAGTTACAGATAATGTATAATAAAATAATGAACTATGCCTTTATGAGTTTATAATCACCAAAAAATTGTTGTGTTTTCGTTCTCTTAGACTGAGCTGTTTATATCTACATAGTGAGTGGGTCCTCGTCCATGTAGTCTGCCATGTTGTTTCTACAGTAGCCCAGAAAGGACAAATAAAACACTGGCTCTAAGTAGGGCCATTCACATTTTCATGTTTTCGCTTCAGCCACCATTGTTCTCCTACACACTTGGCACACAGGAGACATTTCAGTTCTGCAGCCTCACTGCTAAAGGCCACTAGATCCTACACATGGGCCTTTAAATGCAGTTTAGTTCGTGGGTTTACAAGCCTTTGTTGTGAAAATAACTTCTATCAGAGGTCTATAAGGTAGCATATGCCCCTGTACTTTCCCATACATTTGAATTTGGCAGAAAACAATGTGAGATGTATTGTAGTGTCACCACTATTGACTGTCCTGCTAACACAGATTTTAGATTAGCAGCTATTAGTCAGCAATTGATGTGTTATCATGTTTATTGTTTAGGAAGGCAACAATTAATTAATTAGGTGTCATTGTGGTACTTTACATAATCTCCATGCTTTCATTATGTTAACAGGATTTGTTTGCTAGCTGATAATGGTGACTTTCACCTACTTGCTACCCACACACTTATGTTCAGTTGTTCATTTGGATAGTGTTGGTATATGAGGCTCTACAGTTGCAACAAGTACCCTGACCCCCCCGTTCTCTCTCCCACATGCATGCACACTGTGCACACTAACAAACTAGCACACAGGTATAAAGGTGGAAAAATATCCTTTAAACATCTGTTTCTCAGCAGTTTTATCAACATGTTTGAAACTTTCAGGTACTGGAGTATTCGTAGTCACACAGTACGTAGTTCTTCAGATGTCTAAATGTGTTTGTAAGATTGGAGGCTACCATGCTCCCCTGACTCTGTGTAATGTAAGGCTGATTTGCTCAGAATGTAACTTCTTCATTTCACCGTTATGTCAGGAGTTGTAACAACAGTGTTGGAAACTTGACTTGTATCCCGTTTGAGAGAAGGGCCACTTCACAGCTCTGGGATGGCCAATTTTTATTGTGAGTTTTATTGTCATCCACCCACATCTCAAAACCAAAGAACCGCAAAGTACATCACTGTTACACTTATTGTTAATGAGACAAGTCTTTACCTTGGGAGTGAATGATACAAACTCAAAAGTAGGAAGATAATGCCTGGTTTTAATTTATACTAATATATGATCAACAAAGGATCTGAAAGGGTTAGAGCTGATTTTCTAAGGTTGTACTTATCAAAAGATAGTGTATTACAAACAAGAGATATTTCAGAGACTCAAGCTGGAGTCCAACATGGAAGCTAAGCAATCTACTGCTGTAGACGAGGGCAGCAACACAATGTATTTAGCCATCTAAAAAAAGTGAATACTATATGAGTATTTTCACTTCTTGACCTTAATGTGAGACAGTGATTTCCAATGGGAAAATGACGTGTTATATTACTGTCTTTAAAGCCAGACTCCATTGAGGAAAAACATGGCTGAACACAGGAGCTGCTGGTCTACGTTATTTGTAATGTTGTGTGACTTTGGTGTTAAAAAGGGTTCATTGTGATTCACCAAAGTCACACAGTAACACATGGTAGGCCAGCAGCTACCATATTCAGCCAGCTAAAATGACTGTTTTTCTTAATAAAGTCTGGTGGCTTTGGAGCATTGATGGGGAACTGAAGCCGTTAAGGGCTTCCCTTTTTTTTAGGTGGCTAAAATAGATTTTGTTGCTGACCCCTATCCACAGCAGTACATTGCTTAGTTTGAGTGTTGGACTCTGACCTGCTTCTCCAAACTGGGGGCGTGCCAACTGACATTTGCTGTATCTAATACACTCTGGTATGGAGTGCTAATCCATAGATTAGCACTCCATACCAGAGTCCTGCACCAGGTCGAGTACTTGATGGGTAACCTGCAAAAAGCTGTCGAACAGGTATGAATTCATGGGTATGGACACGGGTAAAAATGAACTACACGCGGGCGGTGCAGTATATGTGTAATATTTTGTCATCTAAATCACTGTTATCAAGCAATTCCATTTATTTTGAAAGTCCATGACACAAATCAAACCTTTGACCCCATTATCACATTTGACATCGACCTGGAGGACTCCAGCAATAGAGCTTTGCAGCCCTCGGATGAGGTGGTAGCCTACATGGCGGTCAAAACACCCAAGGAGGATCCTTCTGAGATTTAATGGTGGTGGAAGGAGCATGCTTTAATGTTTTCTATGCTGGCAGTGATTTAGCGATTTCGACCGCAGACAGGAATTTGCAATTCAACAACGGAGAACCCAGCTTAATGTGAGTAACTGTAGCCTGTCTGTGTTTAATCACGGGTGCGGGTCAGGTCATGGGACTTTTATTAATGGGTGTGTGGGCAAGTGTTTGACTTAGACATAATGACTGTTAATGGGTCGGTACTGGTCTTGAGCTTCATGGGTATAGGTGGCTGCAGGTTTTAAAAAAAATGGACCCGTGCAGGACACTGTTCCATACAACCCCACCTCAAAAAATCTGAACTATTCCTTTAATGCGTGTTTGTCCATTTGCATTTAAAAGGCAGGTACACTGTCACTTTTCATTTCTGTGCTCCCTCTTAAGCTAAAAGTAAAAGTACTTGTTAAGGTCAAAATGTTCCACATGACTGACATTTCAATTGATTGTCTGAGTTTAGATTCAAATAGTTACTTACATTTGCTTTCACTGTTACATACCCTGAGGCAATTATTACAAACTTTCCCCCTCTCAGGATTGCACTGCCGTGGTCAGTTGCTCATATTAAATATTAACAATTGTGCTTTTTGTATCATGTTTGTAAGCACAGCATGAAAAAGAAGAGTAAAAAATGTACACTGATATTTAACGGCAAGAAGAAAGCCCTGCTGTCGCTAGAGGTGAAAATAACAGACCTCTGTTCTTTGTGTCTGACCATCTGTATGATAAATCTCAAAAACAACACCATTTTATGATTAGAACTGAAGCCAGTCGGAGGTTAATGTAGCAGATATGTAGAAAGGCCACATTTACATTAGCATTTATGCATCTAGCTGATGCAGTCTAACAGTCTCTTAGTAAATGCAACATTATAATAAGATTAAATTTATAGGACAGGGAAGGTCAGGGTTATTGTGCCTTTTTTTATGTGACCATAAAACAATCATGCGAGAGCCAATCCCGGGGAAAGACACAGACGAGCTCAGGTGAATGTTTCCTCAGAGAGAATAATTAGACTGAGTAGAGGAAAATAGTTTATCAATTACTTTCGACAAGGGTGTTAGAAGATACTCCTGAAAACACTTTTCACCTTGTTGAGGGAAGATGGCGTCTGGCTGCTATTTTGAATGAGTTTGGAAGGTCACTGCACTGTTAGAGAGCCAGGAGAGAGAATAGTTGATACCGGGTGGAGCGCTGACCAGCACCAGCACAAGGAAAAGAGAGCACAGAGGTCTGTAGTGGCAGAACACAAGACACTGGCTGGCATGTATTGCTGGATGGTTGCCTGGAGGGAAGGGGCTACAGATCCCTTCACAGTCTTGTGTGCCAGCACCAGGATTTTGAATTTGATACAAGCAGCCATGGGCAGCTGGATGCATACATTAACTCTGTCTGTGCATGTGTGTGTGTGTGTACATCATATCCCAACTAACTCACCTTATTGCTCATGAACACCAGGTCCCTTCTTTTCAATTAAAAACAACAACATATATATTTAATAGCATATGTAGAATACCCGCTGAGCATATGTGTGCGTGTTTGCAAACATGTACATCAGTTCAATTATGCATATGAGGTGTTCGGATAATGATGCACAGTATTTTTTCCTGCCAATATTATATATGTACGGGTCCAAGGTAATCATGAGAGACTCGGAGGTGGATGCTGTGTGAAGCAATTAAAACTGCCGTACAGCACAAAAAATCTGTTGTTTATTCATTTTAAGAGGAATTAAACTGTGATGTCTTCCTCCTCCTTCTCAATGCAATTCGTTTCTCTGTTTAAATTATTCAATCAATTAATTTTGGGTAATCACTCTAACCTTCCATTACATGCATGTCGACTGCTCTCTATTGTTCCTCACTGTGTTCCCACCTCTGTCAGTGAGGCACTTTCTTTCTCATCCAAGTAACTCTGATAGAGTCATGTATAATCATGGAGTTCCCCACAGTCTCTCCATAATTCATCCATCTCTCGTTCCCTCCCTCCTTTCATTGCCTTCACCCTCTCCCTGTCCTGCCCGCTGATTTGCATTTGTCTGCGTTTGTCTCCACAGGCTTTTACCCTTCCTTCATTTTCCAGAGCTCTTTACCGCAATACATCGATTAAAAAATCTCTCTGTCCCCCTTCCCAGTCTTCATTTCTACTTTCCCTCTGAAATGCACATCCCTAGCTTACTCTCTATAGACCCCCCAAAAATCCCTTCTCTTCTTTTTCTCATCTTATTCCTCGCCATTTCTTACTCAATCCATCCATGTCTTAACTCTCTTTTCCAAATCTCTGTGTACAGCTGCTGCTAATTAAGTTGTTTCATCACTCAACATGGTGTTGTCTCAGATGCAGGGAAATGCACTGTAGCAGTAGGGGATATATTTTACTGTTAAATGCTGTAAACACTTCTAAATAAAATGTTTCATATATGACTCTAATTGGTTGCATTAAAGTCACCAGTTCTCTGTATTAGTAGGCATTGTGTGTGGAATACCACATAGGCAGACATCCACCCACTCGGAAATCAGCACATGTTGTTTCCCATGAATAATACAGACCTTGGTTGGGTCAATCAGTTAGAAGTAAACACACATGCCCCAGCCCGTCGCATCAGGCCTCTCGCTGCAGTGTTTACAGTGACAGATTGGAGTGATTGAGGTGCAACGCCCCCGAACGTTTTGTCGAAATCTGATCAGATATTATGTGTGATGGAGAGATGAATAGTGCAGTGATTATCCACAGTCACTTCCCCAATTTCATGATGGAGGACAATCAGCCAGCCAGTCTGTGTGGGAAGTGTCAACAGCTGAGAACCTGTTACATTTCACTCATCGCATTTTTTTTTTTTTTTAAATCAGCTGACTGCGGCATAGTATCTCTTTCTAATGATACTCAATATCTCACTTTCCTGTGATGGCCTGGATGTGCAGGCATGAAAGCACATTGAAAAACACAAATGCATGCGCGCAAACACCTGTGTGCAATTGACTATTGAGACACCAAGTGGGAAAATATGACATCTGCCGTGTGTACAGGCAATGAAAACAGAGACACACCGAGCCATTAGCAGTGAACAACAACCAATCCATTTTCTTAATAAGATTAAAGCATTGACAAATGGGTCATTACCCCAGCTGACAAAGAGAATATGAAAAAGATAGAGAGAGATAAAAGGACTGGGGGTAGGCAACAGTCAATTTGTATATTCATGCACAAAAACATGCTGTGTTTGTGTGTTTGTGCCTCTTTTTTTTGGGAAAATGGCTACCAATGTTTCATACTGAAATCTGTTATAAGACCAGAAATCCAACTAAAGCTGGAAAAATATAAATGCAAGTGTAAAGAAGTGGGAGGAGAGAAGGAGATGGATGTAGAACTGTCCGGTTGAAGTAATAGCAGTAAAAGCCCCAGGGCTGTAAACAAAAGAGCTGTGGATTTTCCCAGGGGGCACGTTCATCTCCTCGACTTTACAGCGGATAGACCTCAGACACGAAGATATATACAGCGTCAGGTCACTCTGAATGGATCGAGGGTGGATGGAGGGAAGAATAGCCGAAGGAGACAAGGAAATAAGAAATGAGAAAGAGGATAAACTGTTGCACCGAGAGCCAGAGAGATGCAAGGCCTTTTCACATCGAGCCTGATCTGAGTGCACTTTATTTTGCTTCCGTTCCTTCTTTGTGTTCGATAAAACTCTTGAAACCCGTGAAAAAAAACTTTATTCAAGTCACAGCTGCTGCTAACAGGAGCTGCTGCTAATTTAGAATGGCCATGAAAGGAGGGTAGTAGAAAACCAGGAGGAAACACATGGCCGAAAACTGCTGACAACCTGGAGAATATGGACGGTGGGTGTGCACAATATGTTATGATCATCAGGAGAAAAAGAGGCCTATATGATACTGAAGGTGGGCAGGCAGCAGCAGCAGAGGAAAAAAATGACTACAATTACATGAAGGCAATAAACTTTTTCTCCCATTTCATGGAGCACAGGAGGAGATCTTCAGACTTTTCACTTTTTCTTTTTTCCTCCGCAGATCTTTTCTTTAAAAAATTCACACTCGACTTGGTGTGAAAGACAAATGGCATAAATACTGCACCCTTTTTTCCTTTCCTTTTGGACTGAAATGATTTAAGACTTGCTGTCTAAAGGCCTTAAATGCGGAACAGATACTTTAGGTATGGAGGGAAAGAAAGAGTAAAGCAAAAGAGATAAGAAGAACAGATTAAATGGAAAAGAGGTTTTGCATGTAAAGAGGTACTTGCAAATGAAACACCATCGCAAGCACTTTGATAAAATACTACAGTATAGGGTTTCTTCAGGTTACATCACAGAAATGTATGTTGATATTTGAGTTTCAGAAGGAAATACTCTTCTCACGTCTTGGATCTTCTTGTATCTGCTATGAGGTTAATGGCTGTGGATTACTGCTTAGATGGATAAAGTGATTTTAAGCAAAAGGTAAGGGAAAGAGGTTGTGAGTTGGTAGATGATGGAAAAAGGAAGTGCAGAGTAATAAAAGAGAGTGAAATGAAAGTAGGCACTGGGCAGCTAAAAGTGCACATGGTACATTTTAATTGGATTTGACAAACAGTTGAGTTGATGGATGGATGCATCCATGGATGAAGGGAAGAGGAAAAATGGACTAGCTCACAACGATCTACTGTACATGCACCAATCTCAGATAATGGAGTAAAGGATTTAGTTCAGCCTGGATTGGTGGCAGGAGGTGAAGGAAGGAGGGATCAGCTAGCAGTGGAGAGGAGGCAGAGGGAGGTATTTATCTGTCGTGCAACACTTGGAACTAAAATAAAACAGTGGAATTACACCGTTGACTGATGTTGAATAGAGGAGGGAGTGGTACAGAAAAGGAATACAAAAGAGGTCGGAAAGAGATTTGAGTGGGGGAAAAGAAGGGGTTTTTTTTAAGAAGAAAGGAAGAAAGGAAAGCAAGTAGGAAGTGTGGTGAAGTGAAAGTTTACAAGAAAGACAGACGGGAAAAAAGATGGGGATTGAAGGGAAAAAGGGGCATTCATCTGGCGACTGTGATAACGGTGAGTGCAGTAACTGGATAAATATAGTGGTAAAGGGTACTGAATTGAGGGGCAGTTGAAGGGAATGAGGAGAGGAGGAGCAGATAGAGTTACAGAGAAGACAAAAAAAGAGGCTGGTTGAAAGAGAGGATGTATACATCTCAAGGGCACAAAGACTAGAGCTAGCTTGGAATAGATGATGTTAAATGTGACAAGATGAAGGGACCAAAGGGGGTCCATTAAATGTTAATGGGAACAGGGTAGAGGGTGGGGAGGCATACTGGGGGCAGGAATAAGAACAGATTGTGTTTGCGAGAAATCATTGGTCTGGTATTTTCAGCAACAGGAAGTGCCAGGAGTCAGAGAACTTACAGTGATACATTTCAAGAGAAACAAAGTCGAAAAGGGCATGTTATCTTTTGCTCATTCTACCTCCCTGACCACATTAATTCAAGTGCTAATTCCCTCAAGGAGTGTATATCAGCGAACCAATGGTCCACACAGACACACACAGAGGCGTGTACAGAGTGGAGCATATTTTCAGCCCGCCAGCGGTGTGAGTAAGCATCTCTCTTTGCCACTCAGTGCTTAGCCTCGTATGGCACAATGCATGGCAGCAGTTTGGAGCTGTGGATCTGGAACAATACATGAAACAATACGCAGACACAAGTAGGTCATCCACACACAAACACACGCACACACACAGTTCTAGACATGGAGATACACTCACGGCTATGGCAGTGCTGCGGGTGCCGGCTAGGACATCCTCTCTCTCGGTGTCAGTAAATTTCTGATGAAACCAAACACTTGATTATGATTACGTGCTCATCTTACAGCCAGCAGATACTCGGTGTCTTTTCATTCAGCTTATTGCTTCACATAATGGAATACTTCTCCCATGTTGAGAACAAATTGAGCCGTCCCTGTTCCTGTCAGCTAAGCCATAACCTGAAAAAAAAGCAGCTGATACAAATGGAAAAAAGCCCTTTGCTGGGCATTTTCTTTCTATTGGATGACAATCCAGCACAAACATTGCCTGGTATCAAACAGAATTGTCAACTTGTTACACTCCGTTTCCATCTTCAGGAAGGCATAGACTCTGCTCTAAACAATCTCTGTGAGAGAGGGGAATTTAATTTTCCTTTACCAATCAGACACCAACATTTCCGCCTGAATCTAACATAATTGTAAGCTGCATTTCCATGCACCAACTCTTTTAAGCCACAATTTTAATTTGGACAAAGAAACTGAGTGAAAACGCCAAAAAATACTAAAGATCTCACTACACTGCAAAAAAAGTTTTCGCACTTTGAGGAGGTGGAGAAGTTGATAATAGCTTATAGTATAGATAAAATGTGAATGTGAATAAGTGCAATGGAAACAGGTTCAGCTAATCTGTGACGGCATATACTCATGACATACCATCATTGCATAATTGGCCACTGCAAGCTCTCCTCATTGTCTCTGAATGGCTTTTAACAAGCTTATGTACATACACCAGGCTGTTACCAAAACTCTTCCAAGAGCACAGAGCTGTCATAATACTTGTTCAAAACTCTATTTTCATTTTCTAGTGTACTCCCTGTTATTATATAGCCATTGTTTTGCTTTGTTTGAGGTTTTGCTGGCAGTGGTATAATGTTACCTGACAGGAGAATTAGTGCCACCTACTCCTCATCTCAATTAACCAGCTCCTAACATTCACATAACCATAGTGGATGGAAAAGAACATACAGCAGCATTTTGTTTTTCTAAAAATGTGCACTGCATATCAGTGGAAAGCCAACTACTCATGCAAGACCTTGCCGACATACTGGTTTTGTCGGGCGGAGCAAAGTAAAAACAAACCATGATGTAGGGCAATATGCAGATTTAGAACAGCCTTGATAGCAGCGTCTATCTTGCCCATAGTGGTCGTTGTGTGGTTGTTGTTATACTCCTCATTGGCTCTCACACACCACTTGACAATAGCTTGGCAACAGCGTTAGTCCCACTTTTGGCACAAATTGGCTAATCGTTAGTCCCCCTGCAGCACTCATCGAATTGATGGATTGACAACCGAGAAACTGCTGTTTTATGTCATGATGCCAGATGAATCAGTCAACTCGGTGGAGTGGGTGGATTCAAAGGTCTGGACCCAGGCAAGCGAAAAGCATGAGACATTATAATTTTCTCAATCACTTATACTGTGACAGCTTTTCCCTTTGATATCCCTGGTTGCTGTAAACCATTGTGGGCAATGTTGCAAATCAACAAGCAGGACTGCTTTATGGCAATATTGGATTAACGGGATTGCTGCATTAATGTCTTCTGTCAGGTATTCAACACATGGGATAAACAACACACATTTCTAATTTTGTTTTATAGTTTCTCAATACCGTTTTGATCAAATGTAATGTATAAAAAATTAATTGTGTTTATGTATTGTGATTATGTGAATTATGCATACCATGATGGCGATATTATCTATAGCACACACGCTTAGATTAAACTGCAGTTTTATGTTAGTTAGATTGCTGGATGGGTTGGATTTCAATGCAGAGCTTTGGGGACCCAATCTCACTAAACCTGCCTGTCATTTGGTCTTCAGTATCTGTTATATAGTTCCAGATGTTTTACTACATTAGAAACTCTTAATAATCCATTTATGCAAGTATTTTTCTGGTATAAGTAAATACAAGAGTTATACTTGTATTTTCCTGCATTGATTTATAAAATGCCATGCACTTTATTCTTTTAAACTTGGAATTTGCAATATTGAATGTCCTTTGTGTGAGGATTGGGATATATGCACCTCACATAATCCAGTCAAAATTAATATATATATTTAAATCCTTGAAGAGCCACTCATTACTAAAAGTGTATGTCTTCCAAGAGAGGCAATAAAAACTAAAGTAATGGTTAAGGTTGTCACATTAAAATGTAAGGTTTGCTGATGGATTCACGCCGTCAACTCATGCATTCACTAACATTACAAGTAAACAATCCACCTTAAAACTTGACGGCAGTCGGCCCAGTGAATTAAGTTATGATTTCTCAGACTACACCTGCTGCAAGAGGCAGCAAAACATCCTTTCATTTTATAGTTACACTTTGCTAATATATGTAAAACTCGCCATGGTATGAACAGTGGTTACATGAGCCTCAAAACTAGCCACAACTCAGCCCTGAGCAGAGTGACCATCTGCTATTGACCAATCAACAGACTGCAGTGTTCACAGAG
>JAPZEB010000022.1:22026021-22037069 GCA_029783705.1 Chaetodon striatus | reverse complement strand
CTATCTATCTATCTATCTATCTATCTATCTATCTATCTATCTATCTATCTATCTATCTATCTATCTATCTATCTCTCTATCTGTCTATCTGTCTATCTGTCTATCTGTACATGTAGGTGTGTGTGTATGTATCTATCATAAAATTAACTGCCATTAAAACTCCTACGGCACACAGATGACCGAGCCAGTGTGCAGTACTTTAACCGCAGCTTGGGCACCAATATCTAGCCATTATGCAGAAACTACGCAGCCAAACTACAAACACTGTATTTTGGCTTGTTTTCAGGCCAGTTTTATTGAAACCCAAAATTCAAAAAGCTGAAAATGAGCAGCAATTACAATTTTCTATGGTTACAATTTTCTATTTCTTAAATTGGAAATGCATTGCTATGCAACAGCTTGGGGTCTATGTTTACTTCCTGTAAGCTGATGTCCTTCACACACACTGCAAAACATCCCAACAAATATCTAATTTTATTTATCTGTCCTTCAGTTTCTTTTTTGTAATGCAAATATTTTATTTATCCATTCAGTCAAATCTGAACAAACCAACAGTACAGTTATTAGAACTCAACATATCCACAGGCACCTGGTGGCTACACATTCTTATACCCATAATAGTGATTTAGCAACCACAGCGATACAATTAAACACCACATTGTTACAATTCAACAGACATATTACAAACAAACAAAAAAAAGCTTTTAATTCCCTAGCTAACATGTGTTCATATGACACAATTCCCTTTTTCAATATCTTGAGGTGATGTACTCTTACAGAAATTGAGGATCACTCGAGCAATTGTAACGGCCCCTACATTTATCACAAGGTCATATTTTGATACATTCAGCAACTCTGTTTGGTCCCCCATAAAACATAGCCTTGGTGATTTAGGTACTGCTGTACCCAACCATTTCCGTATGTGAACATTTCCCTAAAATGGATAAACCAGTTTTACATTCCCAGATTGCATGTACTGTAGGAATGTTCCTGTTTCTTTCTGAAATTACCAACATAAATTAATAGCCAGTAGACCCATCGTGTACAACATAAATGTAAATTAATTTATTCTAAGTAAATTCCCCCCCTTGCCTCCTTTATATATTTCCCAGTATTTGATAATATTTTTAACAATTCATCATTGCTTAATTCACACCCTAGGTCCCTCTACCAAATGATTTTTACAAATATCTTTGGTAACCCACTGAAGATTTTGTAGAACATAGCTGCCCTGTGTGCTATACCAGGTAATTCCAAAAAATGTTATACTGGGTTTATCTTGACTGAATTGGCCCTTAGTGATACAGCTTCTGATTTGTAAATACTTCCAAAAATCATCCTTCAATTTCTTTTTCTTTAAATGAACAAAGCTTTTCTGGATGAAAGTCCACATTTCTAATGTTACAAATCTTCACACCTACTTTATACTGTCTTCATACTTTGTACTTTTACTTACCTGTTGAAAAAATATAGATTAACCTAACTCTAATAACCATACCCACCTCTACATGAGACTTCATCTACTAACCTTTATACTCACCTGCAATACTTAAATGACCAAAACATTATTTGTCCAAAGATAATCCTAAATTTGGTCAACAATTATCTCAAAAAGCCCTTAGAAAGCATTAAATGTAGACTGATACCTGTAGACATCCTGGTTGGAAGTTAATGCATTTTGCCCTTATAGGGCAGTAGTAGGTCTGTGAAACTGCTGCTGCACGAATTTCGAATTTATCAAACGTAACATTATCAATGGTTTCTCAGCATGGTAGGCCATTAGAGAGCTAATGGATGTATGGTTAAGTCAGACACATCTCTCTTTCTCTGGCTCTCTCTTTTGCCAAACTAACACAGACACACAGGCAGACATGGACATGTGTATGCATATGCACAGAAACAGACAAAGACATGCATGTGTATCTGTATGCATCTTGAAGATGGTGACACATCAGTCTGCCTGTGGTGTGCGTGCTGTCTCATTTTACCCTGCTTCTCTGTCTCTCTGTGTCTCTCACCCTCTTTCTTTCCAGTCCATTAACTCTTACATTAGGGTAGAAACATCCTATGTCCGTTTTATAAAGTGCCACTCTGTTTTTACAGTCTTTTAGCTCCCTTCCACAGAAATATAACGCTGCTGTTTTTTGTCAGTGTATAGGTGTATTCTATAGGTGTCGGTGTGTTTTTTGCATGCGGTCTGTCACATATGGTGCCCTTTGTGACCCCTAATGATTGCTTGTCAACAAGAAGTTTATATTGTCATATGTTGTTGCACAGCTGTCACTCTCCTTCGAAGTAGGGTCATAAACTTGATCAAACTCACATAAAGCACATTCCCTGTCAGTTTATGCCATCATGCTTTCAGCAACCTGCACAGGTCTGGTTTGCACTTCATAACCCCAGACTGCCTGGTTGTTTCTATACCATAAGGTCCCTCTCTCGCGCCCACCTTTGTTCTGGCACTTTTATGTTTAAAGGTAATTTACTCTGAGTCATAGAGTGGAGTACACCCCTGGTACACTGCTCCTAAAGGGCTGAAACTTAAAAGCATGTTCCATTTTGGATCACACCCCAATGAGTGATGTCAGAGCACATATTTTGCTAGCTAATGGAAAACACTGGCTATGACATTAGTCGTTAGTGGGTAGACAAAAGTCTAACACACCTTAAAGTTTCAGCTTATAGAGAGCAGTGTAACAGTTTTCTGTCATGGGTGATTCGGTGTTGATTTAATCCTTATAGCCGTAATGGGGCGCCATCTCACTCACTGTAGTCAATTAACACAATTAATGTGTTGTATGCATTGATCTCCAATGGAACCTCTCTGGTGGGATTGTTTTGCGATGCATTCTGCAGGCTCAAACTCAATCTTCCAAGGCATTAAAGCTTTTTATTGGTGTATTGAATATGTGCTATGGAAGTATGTTCTAGTGAGCTCTACCAAGCAGTTTATATTAGATTAATATTGAATGGTGGCTAACATGGCGCTTCTGGAAGTGCTATTCCCACACCTCAGAAGTCATTGACTTTGTGCACATGCACAACATATTCCTGTTTGTACCCTCATTCCAAAATAGACAATATTCCCACTTAACTGTTTACTATTTCACTGATATTACCATTTATATATGGTCTTGCACACTCTGATGTTTATCAAGTCAAACTGTGGGAAAGTGTAACGACTGGAGCGTCTTGTGCCATTTTGCTTCTTTGCATCAAAATAGGATAAATTTTCCACCAACCATGCAAACACAGACTCCTTCTTTCAGTCCTTCAACCACCTTTATGACAAAGGTTGGCATTGCGATATCTGCACATATCCACATAACCAAAAACCTGTCGATATCCAAGTCTTTTATAATTTTTAAAAGGCAACCAGCAACCCCAGAGCTTGCCTTAGAAGGACTAAATGTACAAACTTACTATTTTTAAATATCCCATGGAAAGAGACTCTCACTGCAGCCTGTTTTGTTTTGTTCTGAAAATGTCGGTGTGCAACCCTGTTCTGTCGATGATAAACAAGGTGCAGACTTCCATCTGCGTCACCAGTAATGAGGAAATACAGTGAATGCTGGAGGCAGCAGTGAGTGATAACAACCCTGCCCACGTGAAAGAGTACTGTTTGCAGTGGAAATGCTGAACTGACCTAGGGTCTAGGTACCATGTCTGAAGGGTTACTTTTGGTTCCAAAGGTACCATACAGAAAGTGTTTGGTGGAAACAGTGCTAAAGTGAGTTCTCTGTGACAGGACAAAGCTGGCTGTTGAGTCTGGATCCAACAGAATCTCTTCTTAATCATACAGACCGTAAGCACATATTTGCTTGTATATACTCGTTTGTATATAAAACTAATGTGTGCTTGACAGTTGGTAAAATATATCTGCAAGATTTTGTCGATTTAGGCCTTTTCCCATAGACTTGAATCTAAATCAACTGATGTGGTTCGTGGTTATGTTTTTGTCTGCACTACTGTAAAAGCCTCCATTACACACCATGAGTTCAACTTTTTTTAAAGTTCAGTGCAAATTAACAACAAATGTTTTTATGCCTGTTGGGAAGAGGCTTTTACTCTGACCTTAATGTAACCCCCATCACGGCTGAAAGTAGAAACACCATTTTCCCCTAGCTAGAAAACCTTCAATCAACTGGTTTAAATCCAAAATTTATCCCCAAATGAAGTATAGTTCACACAAAGTATCTACACAATAGACCCTATACACACACATGGGCATGCACACAAACACACACATGTTCGTAGCCCACTTAAATCCCTCTATCCCCTCTGTGCTCTGTTACCACTGATTCAGCACATGGATCCTCTGGGTTTTGGCAGTGCTGTTCTCTCAGCCACAGAAGGCCCTTTAAAGATATCACCATTGTTCCCTAATGGCCTCACCCCCTGCTCAAGGAGAGAAGGGAAAAAGAAAGAGCGCAAAAGAAACCGAGCGAGAAAGCAGGGTAGAGAGAGAGGGACAGACAGAGATGGCCTTTTAAGATGATAGCAATGTTCCCAAAAGGCCTTGCCTCTGTACAAGGAGAGTTCTTTAGAGAACAGACAGTCGAGTGTGTCCTCTCAAATGAAGCTACGGTGCAACTGTCCCAATCCCTATTTTCAGCTCTACTGGTGCGCTCCGGACACTGAGAACACATGTTTTCTCTCTATTATCTCTCTCTACCTCCTCTTATAGTTTATCTCTCCCCCTCTCTTTCCATCTTCCTTTCTTGTCTGCCTCTCACTCTGTTTTCTCTTTACTTCCTTTCAGTCTGTCCTCAGGTGTCTTGTGTTCACACTCTAAAACCTGCTGTATATTAAAACTGTGAGTGACAAGTTACTGTTACCTGCTGAGTGACCTTGCCTATAATCCAGTCAGAACCACAACAACACTGGCCTCGTTGAGCTAATGTGGGAAGTACCACTTAGTGGTAATAGCACTGTTGACATTAAGATGATTTGTTTTGTTTTGCTTTTAGCCAATGACAAGAGGAGCCTGAGGCACAATAGTAAAAGGTTATAGCCAAACGAAAGAGCAGTTTTAAAAGTGTGATGCTTGTTAGGTTGCTTTTCTCTTATAAGGAGAGAACAATAAAAGTGCTGATATTCTGGACAAATACGTTTGGTTTGATACAAGTGAACGTGAGTGACAATGACAAAAGGCCTTAAATGTTATCAGAGGTGAACTTTTGACCATAAGTTAAAGTTCTGCATAAAACTTTGAGAAGTGTTGTTTCCACAGAAATAGTTCTGTGTGTCTAGACTGGTTATTTTGAACGCGTCGGTTAAATGCATACACATGGGATACAGAGAAAGTAGCAAAGAGGAGCTACTCTGAAAAGCTGAAAAACAGGTTTTCAGCCAGCGTCCCTGCGTTGGCGTGGAGGACGCCACAGGACATCAACAGCTACAGGAGATCATCCCCTCACGCTGTGGAGACCCATCAACTGGCCGACGACCTGAATGAGTTACACTGCAGGTTTGATAAGCCATCATTCACACCCCTCACCCGCTCTGACTCAGACTTCACACAACCAACTGCACCCCCTGCTGCCACCCCCTCACCCCTCCCCGCTGGCCCCCTGCCTGCGCTCAGGATCTGTGAAGATGATGTGTGTCAGCTGTTTCACAGACAGAAGACAAGAAAGGCACCTGGCCTAGACAGCGAATCACCCTCCTGTCTGAAAGTCTGTGCTGACCAGCTGGCCTCCGTCTTCACACAGATCTTCAACAGATCACTGGAGCTTTGTGAAGTCCCCTCCTGCTTCAAGCGCTCCACAATCATCCCAGTCCCTAAGAAACCCTCAATCACAGGATTAAATGACTTCAGGCCTGTCGCCCTCTGTGGTCATGAAATCCTTTGAAAAGCTGGTATTGACCCACCTGAAGGACATAAGAAGCCCCCTGCTGGTGCTCCTGTGGTTTGCATACCGAGAAAACAGGTCAGTGGATGATGCAGTCAACATGGGACTGCATGACATCCTGCAACACCTTGACTCTCTCGAGACATACGCAAGGATCTTGGTTGTGGATTTCAGCTAGGCATTCAACACAATCCCAAAAATCCTCTGTTCTTAACTCACCCAGTTTACAGTGCCAAGTTCCCACCTGTCAATGGATCACAAACTTACAGACCGCAAGCAAGTGGGGCTGGAGAAAATTCCATTCAGCACCTGCACCTTCAGCACTGGCATTCCTCAGGGATGTGCCCTCTCCCCACTGCTCTTCTCCCTCTACACCAATGACTGCACCTCAGGAGACTCTTCCGTTTCACTCCTAAAGACTGCAACGGCACACCAGTTATGGATCCCATCTGGGACAGTGACAAGTCTGCAAACAGATGGAAGGTCGAACAGCTGGCCTGGTGTGGTCAAAACAACCTGGTGCAGAACACTCTCTGCAGATGACATTAGACGAAAAAGAGACTGCCAACACTGTTGCCCATCATTGTACTGTGTCTACTGTGGAATCTCCAATGAACTAAAGTGGACACCATAGACACCATCAGGAGAAAAGGCGCAGCAGGGGAAATACTTCCTGCGCCAGCTCAGAAAGTTCACATCCATCACTGTGTGGTTCGGATTGGCCACTTAACAGGACAGGAACATATTACAACAGACACTCAGGATTGCAGAAAAAATTACTGGTGCCAACCTGTGCTCCATCCAGGACTTATACACCTCTAGATTCAGGAAACGGGCAGGTAACATCACTGCAGACCCCTCACACCCTGGACACAACCTGTTCTAACTTCTACCCTATGGTAGGCACTACAGAATGATGTATGTTAGGCCATAACAGTGATGAACACTGAAGTCCATAGTGTCGGGAACTAACCCTTTGCAATATCCCTGTAACACCAGGCACCCACTTTACCAGTATATTAGATATTTTTATAGTGGTAAATACTCTGTGTAATATCTGTCAAACATAATCCAAGCATGTTGTATACAGCATCTACACTGTCATATCCACCTACCTCATACATATTGTGTAAGTAACTTGTTTCATTGTCATTGTATATTTATCACAGCACCCTTTGCACTTACTTACAGCAGTTTTGCTTTCAATAGACTGACAACCATTAACCTGTAACTAAGTTGTTGATTGAGAAAAAAAACAAAAAACGAGGAGACATACAAAAGGCCTGTCCATTAGTCTGGCAATCCTTTGACCCAGTAATCTTTAGCACTATCCATTTAGCAGTCGTGAAATTATACACTTTGTGATTGGAATGTCTTTTCTTAAATTTAACTTTTTGTTAGCTTTGCTGACAGACAGCCGGCTATGTGGAAACATAGTGCCTACTACGGGTGGGAGCTAATGTTAGGTAGCTAGCAGAGCCACTCGTTCGGCAATTGCAGCTGGTAACGCCCTTCCAGCGGCGGAACACATTGCTGCAAAAACATCGTCCACACCCTCCGGTCTCCTCCGAGATAGCTGGTTGAATAAGCAGCCTCATTTTTAGCCACAAAACCTTTTTAGCATTGTCGAATATGTTAGCACCACTAGCTGTGCATACTTTGCTAACAGTGGTTATACAGTCACAACCCTTAAGGGATTTTACAACTCAAATTTGAGCCACTTCCTCAACAGTGAACCTTGACATCCCTAACCTTCATGCTTAGTGGCAATTTGTTTATGGGGTCTGTAGTTACAATATTTGAGCAGAAATTTGTAAATTAAATCAATATTTAAACTGGTGGCCACCTTGAGCCATTATTCCAGGCCCCGTTTGTCATAATGCAGTCCATGTGCTGAAAGTGTGGGTTTGAGTTCCTCCAGCCGTAACCTTTTCCATGGTTATTAAACATGTCTCTGTCACCTTGTATAGTGCTGCCTAATGAAGCATGTTAATAGTTTTAAAACAAAAAATCATACCTTGAAATTAGACCTCCCTCTTCAAACTCCCCCTAACAATTTGCTCATTAGTAAGTAATGGGCCAGATGAGAAAACTCCTCTTTTTTGCCCTGATTTTGGACTCCCCATCACATTGTGAAAAGAGTGAAAATGTGAACCGCTGATCTTATGGATTCATACAAAGAGGAAGAGAGCATACTACATTGTGCCTACCAATGTTACAGCGAAGAGTGTCACCTCACCTTGTTGCATCTGCCCCTTTGTAGAGGCAGAAAAGAAAAGTACTTGACAGGGCAGATACGAGTGAGACATTTAATGAGCAGAGAAAAGGGTAATAACAAAAGGAAGAGAAAAAAGAAAGGGAGTATGAAAGAAATGGCACCGAACACAGAAATGCTTCTTGCATGGGACAAGAGTGTCTAATGTGCTGTTGTTAAAGAAGAGATGAATGTGAAATCAGATTTTTATCTTAAATGGATCACGCGTAGACCTTTAAAGTGTAAAGACACTGATGAAAAAAAGTCTGTGAAATTGGAAATGTCAAGGTTTCACTTTGGAAAGAGTCGTTGTAGGTAAAATCCCAGCTTGCATTTGATCTCTTGGGGGGCTTCATATGAAATAAAAAAGAAAAAAAAAGAAAAACATCAAGCAGAGAACGGGAGGATGCTTGGGGGAGGATTTTTTGTCTTTTTCAAATGCCTAGACCTCCACTGAATGAAGAAATACTGAATAATGACCGATATAAAAATGACTTTATGTATTTATCACTTACCCTTACTTCTTGAAAAACGTACAAGTTCATCCTTTTAGCATATTGGGAAATGTCTTAGATAGGTGAGATGTGTGATAGTCATATACCTAGCTTCCTTTCGTATGCTTTAAGAATTGACAGTATACATTATATTTCAATGTTTCAAAATATTTAGGTACAAACACATAAGCTGCACAATCCTACTTTTGATGATAGACGATCATCCATCCATTTTAATTTCCTTATCTGGGGCTGGGTTGCGGGGGCAGCAGGCTAAGCAAAGCACTCCAGATGTCCCTCTCCCCAGCTTTCAAGCTCCTCCTCAACTGACACGCTTTCCAGCTCCTCCTCAACTGACCCCTTTTGACGTGAAGGAGCAGTGGCTGTACTCTGAGCTCTCTCCAGATGTCCTGGCTCCTTACCCTATCTCTAAGGCTAAGCCTAGCCACCCTACCAAGAACTCCTTTCAGCTGTTTGTATCTATGATCTCAGTCGTTCAGTCACTACCCAGAGCTCATGATCATCTGTGAGGGTTGGGACGTAGGTGAACCAGTGAATCAAAAGCTTCGTCTTCCGCTCCCAACTCCCTCTTCACCATGATGGTCTGGCGCAGTGCCCACATCACTGCAGAAGCCACACCAAACCACTGATCCATCTCACGCTCCATACTACCCTCACTAATGAACAAGACCCCTGGATACTTGAACTCCCTCTTCTGAGGCAGTGACTCTCTGGTGGGGGGTCTCCGGCAAGCGTCTGGTGGCCAGGCCTTGGGCCATGTGGCCCAGTCGGGCTCAGCCCGAAAAAATAACATAGAGCTATCACCCTGTGGGCCCACCATCTGCAGGGACAGGAATCAGGGTTCGATGACTTATGTTGGGTGGCAGGCAGGGGTGGGGCCCTGGGCATGCTGATATCTGGCATTGCAAACTGGCTAGACTACACATCAATTTTAAATATAGAAAATGTAGAAAACATACTTTCCCCCCCTAATTTGACCCCTTTTTCTGTAAACATTACCTACTTTGAATTTGCCAGGTACAGACTTATTATGCCATACCGCTTATAGTATTGGGGGGACTTAATTTAAAGCAATAGAGACACAAAATACAACAAGGACAAAGGAAGGGGGCTAACCAGCCAAACCCCTTCAAACCCATAGGCCTTTTACGTGGATGTTTGTTTGAACCTTACTTAGAAGTGAAGAGTTGTCAAAGTTGAATCATATCTGAACTGCAAGAGACAAAATGGAGAGAGAGGGAGGCAAAACAGGAGAGAGGAGAGCAAGAAGAAATTGACGAGCATGAAGCCGTTTATAGAGACAGGGGAAAGAGAACAGGGAGTGATGAGAGATGGATACATAGATGCATAGATGGATATCTTTTTTTAACGGTAGTGAAGCCCAGAGACGCCGCAGGGGGGGAAGCTGGTGGGAGGTGAAAGAGGAGGTGAAAAATACATAAAAGCTGTGCCAAGAGAGACGTGGGAAACTTGATGATAAAGGCAGATTCAGACGAACGGAGGCAAACAGGTACACTCATGAGCCAAACACCAAAGGTCTACAAGCTTTATTCAGGGAGGTCATGTCTTACTTTGTCTCCTCCAGAGTAAAATCGTTCAGAGAGCAAGAGAGAAAAAGAGATAAGAAAGATTGTGAATATATAAGGGAAAACAGAAACGGCAAAGCAGGGAGGGGATAGGGACAGAGATCTAAAGGCATAGCAGATTTGGCAGGGCAGAGTAAAAGGCAGTCAGGAAAGCAGATAAACAGAAAAACATCTAAAAAAGGGTGTAAAACCTTTTCCAAAGGGGTGTGACTCCAGAGTAGTGGTTTACATCCTTAGAGGACACTGGAGGTGAAATGTCTTTAGCAATAAAAAGTTGAGAGGGGGAGAGAAGGAGGCAAAGTAAAGCAGAGGGAGCGATGACGATCTAACAGCATTAAGAATATGGAGGTACCGCAGAC
Source organism: Chaetodon striatus (assembly GCA_029783705.1). NCBI lineage: Eukaryota > Metazoa > Chordata > Actinopteri > Chaetodontiformes > Chaetodontidae > Chaetodon > Chaetodon striatus. Next base: position 22,026,500 of record JAPZEB010000022.1, on the reverse strand, counting down.
TGCTTCGAAGAGATTTTGATAGAGCAAAACCTATGAAGCTGAAAGTTTGTCTGGATAGCCTGATTCTTCTCAAGTTTGGGTTCTTGGTGAACCTCAGAATTAGCTGTCAGGACAGAGAGAGGGCAGCCATCCCTAAATAAAAGCCATGAACTAAAGTTATGTCTCACTTTAGGCCACACTATTTTCACCATAATTTTGATACACCATGCTGAAGTCATGCTAAAAGTCACAGGTAATTTCACCCTCCCGTTTGTCCTTTTTTTTTTTTTTTTTTGGTCACGTTAACCACCATGTCAACCACCAACAGCGTAGGCTCTGTGTCGATTTATCGCCTACGCCCTTGTCTGACGTGCACCTCCCAAAAAATGTAACTACTAATGTTGCAGTGACACAGACCCGCTGTCTATTTTTGTAAGCTGAAACCATTTCCCTCAGTGGAAATGAAGCTTTTATTTACTTTTATTTCACAGATAAAAAAC
>JAPZEB010000022.1:22004410-22019724 GCA_029783705.1 Chaetodon striatus | reverse complement strand
CCTCCCCAGTAATGTAAAGTAATGTAAATTTGTAACATTACCTTTGGTAAATGCTGCTGTTGTCCCTGGCTGGAAAAGTCTGCTAGCTGCTAGGCTAATTAGGTGCCGAAGTCTAGTGTTCTCTCAGATCACTTAAATCACAATATGCTCAATGGTTATTGGGATTTTGCCCAAAGGAGCCAAAATAAAGCTGCCTAGCCCAGCTTTACATCCAGACAACTTAAACTATGGTATATGGTATAGGAAAGATCATAATGTTGCTAATTTTATGGGGTGAAGGCTTGGTTAAAAATCATTTTCAGATTTACAGCACTGACTGTTGGCGGGAAGCAAACACAGGTCTCCAGTGTGGAATCGACGGACATTACACGACACAGATCCCGCCTTGCAGAGTGGAAAAACAGCTTGGACTTTACACCCTCTCAAAATGAGATTCGGCCCGAGAGAACAGAAAGCAAACAGGGGAAACGGAGGGTGGTTTCAGATAAAAAGCCAAGGGAAGAGAGAGGGATGAGGTGAAAGCAAGCAGGGGAGAAAGGAGTGGGGGTTTCTGAACACAGACAGAGTACCACTGAGCTGGTCGGTACATGCAGGTGAAATCCCTGCGTGCTGTTGGCTGCTACACTACATTAACTCTAGCTTTCACTTTGAGCCAGGGACTTGGAGGATAGATGGGATAGAGGGGAGAGAAGGGAAGCCTGACGAATGGGGGAAAGGGACACATGGAGAACCGTACAAACCTCAACCTTGTTTTATGAGGAATTATGGAAACCATTCTAGTTGATTGAGTTTCCTTTGCAAAATGCCTGTTCAGTTCCACTTTCTGTAGCACCTGAAAAGCAATAATCCACAGTGGCATATTGCAAGGTGGGAGAATGTGCTTTTAGAGGGCATTTACTGGAGACATGGTTGGAGCTCTCTTTCACGAGCTGCCATGTCTCGTAAATCCTCATGTTCTTTGGTATGAAAGGTAGGGGCAACAAAGAGGAATAATGCAAAAAATAAACATTTCAATCAACATTGAAGTACAAATGGATGCAGTTGAAGAGACATCAGGTCTTGTGTACTGGCTCAATTGGGTTCCTACATTAAAAAAAGTATGTGAAATGACAATAAATACAAACCCTGAAGTTACACAGGGTCATACGGACACTAAAAGTTTTCAAAAAGATGTTGCAAAAACCTTCCAGGTGACAGGGAATGGCGTGGCAGCAGTAACACAGTCATCTCTATTAGATGAGGATGAAGAGGCGTGGGACTGTGGGGATGCACAGTATGCCTTTGCATGGGAGACTCAGGAGGAGTGGTTGAGTAAGGTGACAGCGCTTGGGGAAGAAGCTGTTGAGGTGATGGGTGATCATGGTGTTAATGGACCGGCACTGTCTCCCAGAGGAATTCTCCTCAAACAGATGGTTGCCTGGGTGGGCAAGGTCGGTGGCAATTTTACCCGTCTTTTTATCCGCTATGGTGTCCTGAAGCTCCTTGATGGAGAGCAGCTGACAGCCAATGATCCGCTCAGCAGTGGGGAGTACATGCTCAAGCCTTGTCCTTTGAACGGCAGGAGGCAGGAACTCAACCGAACTATGATGGAGAAATGAGGAAATGAGGATGCTTTTGACTATTAATGTGTAAAATTGGACCAGAATATGCCCACATTTGAAAGTCAATTTTCTTTTTTTTTTTTTCCATTTTTTCCTAGTGGTGGTCATAAAACATTCCCACACTGAATACCTCAAACCTTCGAGCTGAAATCTTGTGCATGATCCATTGCTACAGTGGATTTTCATAATTTTGGGATAGGGATAATTTTGTTATTTATTGTGATTAACTTTATAATTGTTTTGCACTTTGTAATGATATTATGGTGTGTTAAAGGTCCAGTGTGTAGGATTTAGGGGGATAAATTGTTAGAAATGGGATATGATATAATAAGTATGTTTTCTGAAAATAAGAAATGACATGTTTTTGTTACCTTAGAATGATCCGTTTATATCTACATAGTCCGCCATGTTGCACCACTATGAATGGACAAACCAAACAATGTCTCTAGATAGGGCCATCTGCATTTTTGCATTTCCAATGCAGCCTCCCCTCCATGACAAGCCAAGCAATGTTGAAAAAACACAGATTTTTTTATGTGAAACTGCTTGATTCAGTGGTTTTTTTCCACTTAAAATCCCAAGGTCCATTTGTTCTGGAGAGGAAGTGACCTCTGGGGTTAACTTGGCTCCAGGTAAAAACCTCCCAAACATCTGGATCTAAAGTTAGCAGAGAAAAAGGTGAGCACACATTAGCAGGTGCTGGACAAATGGCCTGTCTGTGACAAGCTGAATAGCACAGAAGAAACATGTGAAACAGCTTTAAGGTTTCTAAACACCAAGCCCGTGTTTTTGTTGTTTTTTTTTCATATGACTTTTTTTCCTACTTCCAAAAAGAAAAAGAAAAGTGACACACAGAAACCTTGCATACTGACTCTGCTGCATTTTATTGTTTGTTTTGCAAAAATGAAATACAAGAGAAAGTGGAAAGACACTTTTTCTCCCTTCCGTCTCTCCACTGGAGTTCACTCCATTCAGCACCACAGCTGAAGGGGCTGAGCTGTCCTCCCTCTCTGTCTCCACACTGTCACTCTGTCTGTGTGCGGTCCACATCCTCCGACTCGTCATCATCATCCACCTGAGTCTTACAATCTAACCTGCTGAAAGTCTGCTATCTGAGTTATGAAATCATACTGTACGCCCCGTTCCTCTATCTTGTTGCAGATGCATGTGTCCCGCAGTTTACGCCACATTTTCTTCTTGGTCAGTCAACTCAGAAACACTTTTCACAGGTGCAAAAATACTCAGAACCTATTCTTGAAATTTAAATGGTAGATGACATTTTTTGAGTCAGTCTGCAAATATGATTGGCACAATCAATTTTAAAGGTGCTGCAATGTCAGATGAAGAATTCAGACATTGTGTGCAATGGCCTTTATTCAGTGTTTTTACCTGTTTAATCATCTGATACGTTTGTTTTGGAGAGGACTAGACCTTTGCAGGTAATTCAACTCCCCGTAAAAACTTCCTGAACAATATGCACTGAAGTAATCCTAACTGGGAGTTCATGCTTAGCACATGAGAGAAGTTTCAGCTGCTTGCAATCTGCAATCCTCACCACTAGATGGCACTAAATCCTACCACTGCTTCTTAAAGTTACTCTTTAAAGATTGCTTATAGCCTATATACATCTTAGTAATTTCAAATTATCCTTAAACATTGTGGTTTGCACAAGTTAATCACTAATAGTTCAGTATTCAGTGTAGTGAGTTTGGATGAGCTTCATGGAGTGAGAGGTTTGTTTTTTAAGCTTCTCACAGAGTGAAGCAGCGCGGATGTATTTGACATACAACCTGTAGTATAAGCCAGTGTGGAGAAAGGATTGATGAGTACAAATAAAGCCAGAGCCACCCTCCAGTCAGTCAGCAGGTAAGCAGGCAGATAGAGAGAATTGGTGACAGGTGGACTAGCAGGTAGAAGTTTACAAAGAGGCCTGTAATACAGCCACTAAAATAGGCAGACATGAGGTAAAACACAAAGACAAAGGCACAAAGGCTGATTTTTTAGCACATGTTGGTGCTGAACTGGCACGGATGATTTTGTAATGCAAAACAAAAACAGAAACAAGTGTAACATGCATAACAGTGGCAATGGAGTATTCTGCTCTTTGGGTATTTAATTTCCTCTTGCTCTGTTGACAAAAGCTTTTTGATTCAGTTGATTTACAAAGCTTTTTAGCATAGAGAACATAAATCAGACAGTGTAAATTGTTTGTGTTGCTTGGCACCATTGATTATGAATGGCAGTGGCTGTGCTATGATAAATATGGAGATTTAAGAACTAAGCTTAAATCTGCTTAGACTGGTAAAAGTATAGAGCATGTACTGTGTGATTGTGTTTGTACAGTAGGTGTTTGTGCAGCCATACATCTCTCTGACTGTGTTTGCTCCTGTGTTTATTGATGAGGATAGGAAAGTGAATGTGATTTAGCTTTTATTGGATGAAAGACAGTCATGGTAAACTAAAGCACAGACATTTTTTTGCTTTTGTGGGTAGAAAATGCATCTTTGAAATGAACTTCAGTTGAATGGCCAACTGTATGTATTATTATTGTTGTTCCTACCAGCAGTGGGATGTAACAGGGTACATTCAGGGACAGGGACTGTCCTTTAAATATAATCAGCAAATGAATCCATAATGGAAACAAACATTAGTTGTAGTCCTTTACAAAACAACAACAACATTCATCCATCCATTTTCATCTGCTTATCTGGGGCCGGGTCACAGGGGCAAAAAAGCACCCCAGACATCCCTCTCCACAGCAACACTTTCCAGCTCCCTCTGGGGGACCCCAGGGTGTTCTCAGACCATGTAGAGATATGTAGTCCCTCCAGTGGGTTCTGGGTCTACCCCAGGGCCTCCTACAGTGCCAGTGGGACATGCCCAGGAGGCATCCTGATCCGATGCCCGAACCACCTCAACTGACCCCTTTCGACTACAAGGAGCCGTGGCTCTACTCTGAGCTCTCTCCACATGTCCGAGCTCCTTACCCTATCTCTATGGCTGAGTCCAGCCACCCCACAGAAAAAAACTCATTTCGTACGCTTGTATCCGCAATCATATTCTTTTGGTCACTACCCAGAGTTCATGACCATAGTTTAGGGTTGGCACATAGATGGACCAGTAAATCAAAAGCTTTGCCTTCCGGCTCAGGTCCCTCTTCACCACGACAATCCAGTGCAGCACCCGCATCACTGCAGACGCCGCACCAAACTGCTGATCCATCTCACACTCCATTCTACGCTCACTTGTAAACCAGTCCTTGAGATACTTGAACTCCCTTGCTTGAGGCAGTACATCTCCCCCAACTAACCAAACAAATATTGTTTTTACATTAATGATTATACTTACATACTTTTTAACTAATATTTTCAATGCAGGACTTTCACTTGAGTATTTTAACAGTGTGATATAGATACTTGTACTTCAGTAAAGTATCTAAATACTTATTCACCACTGTTTCCTACAACATTAAGTCAAGCATACCCCATAGTACATGTTATCTTAAATTTGTATGAGCTTGTCTGCCTGTATGTATGAATACATATATGAGCCACTTACAGACTATGACATAATGGTTGTAGCTGCTGTGATGTCACCCATTGGTTTTTGGATTCCTGTTTTGAAGCCTTGAGTTCGACTAACAGACTGCAGCCTGTCACTCAAGCATACCTGCCCTTAATGACTTTGAGCTTTACAAAATTTAAAAGAGTTAGTTATATAGCATTTCACCCTCCGAAGACGTGTCATGGGTGTTGAAATTAGCTATAGAGATGAAAACCATGTTTTGTACCAGGCTGTTAACATATTTATGTCTCCTGTTAAGTTGGGCATTTCAGCATGGTGGTCTATGGCCACTTGAGCCAGCCTCAAGTGGCCATTCAGCAAACTGTGTTTTTTGGCACTTCTATGTTGGGTTTATTTTTCAGCCCCAGAGGTTGCCGCTTGGAGGCACTCACATTTTTTTTTTTTTTTTTAACTCAGCTGATTCATGTTATGTAGCTCATTAAGAGTCACAGCACTGGTGATGATGATTGTGTTGCCAATGATAATATAGTTAAACAGTAATTACTTCAATGACTACAAATTATTATTTCTGCTAATTAATAATAGTAATTAGATTTTAATGACTTGATAACTCTGAGCTCCAGCGCATATTAGAGCTGTGTTGTTTGGCCATTAAAGGTCCCATCTTGATGTCTCTGTTTGCTCATCTACCTTTCCCATGATCGCACACAAACACAAGAGATAGCACAATAGGGTCGCCAGTTTTAGGCAAATCTCGAAAGCTGACATGGATACACTGAAGTAATATAATATTTAACACTTACTGATATGCTCTCTGCATACATGCGCATCTATGCGCAGACAGGTGTCTTCCAATTTTCATCTCCCTTATAAACAGATTTGGTGCCCAGCTGCTGTCCTATAGAGTTCTGCATCTGTATGTGTGTGTTTGTGTTCTTGTGTGCATGTTTGGGAAAAGAAAGTGTGAAATGAACAAAGTTGCTAGAGAAAAAAAAAAATCAACTTTCCACCACAAACTGCTATAACTTTGCTGTCACGTTTCTTTCTCACCATGTCAGGCTGTTGTTGCTGAAAGACTGACAACATTCCCTCTTAATCTTCTCAGTGTGGGAAAAGGTGTCGATGTGTTATCTGACATATTCAAACTTCTTAAAATGTCTCCCACTGTCCCCGTTTAACCTTCTGAGTTCACAGCCTGTTTGATATTGTTAGAATCTACGCCATGTGTGTATGTGTGTGCACAGTATTTTGTTTGTCGTCTTTCTAAATTCATTTCTCTCCAAATCAATGCTGTTGCATGCTGTCTCCCCTCTTAATAGGTTGTTAAACCTCCAAAATTTGGCATTGATGCAATCACACCATCGCCTCAGCCCTCTGGCCCTTAACAAGTCTAATCAATCCAGTTAATTGCTCAGTCATGACACTGGCAATGACGGCAGTGTCATCCGTTTTCCATATCAAATACATCATTAGGTAGTTGCTTTACATAACCGCACACACACGCAAGCGCACGCACACACACATCCTCCGGCATCATTAGCAGTGGTCTCAACCAAAGTGCCTTAATTAGGATTACCTTGACCTGCAATGTAGCTCATTAAGAATAGAGGAGTCCGGGCAGTAGAATTACTGACACCAGCATCCTGGTTTTGTTATCATACAAAAATAAGTCTTAATAGAGATAATTACAGTGGTTTGGTGCTTTAATCTAAAACTCTTAACAGTGTCATGAGTTATTTGTTCTCTTAGTGTCCCAGCAGGAGTGTGTAGTGGATTCTATAAAAATAAGCCACTTTTATGCCTTGTGCTATCAGATTTTCACATTCAACACAACAACAAAGCACTGTCCCTTTCGATTGAAGTTCAAGTGATCAAAGCCAAGTGAAGTTTTTCTTTTTCAGTCACATAACTAGAAGCAGATCATCCACATAAGACAGAAAAAAAGTCTGTATTGGGAGAAAAGTTTGCTGAAAATGCATCACTCGTAGTTTGACCAGTATGAGATGTGCATTTAGGAACATTCCTTACACGCTAATGTTACTTTCTTGCACTTTTCAGTTCAGGATACAGATGCTTTCATAAATTTAAATCAAGGTTTTTTAGTCATCAGAAAATACAAACAGCAGCCTTGTTGGCTGCATTCAGGTGGAGTAAATTACTGACCATCCAACGGTTTTGATAATGTCAACTTTTTTGTCATTTTGATATAATGCTGAGTGTCATCAACATAGAATAGATAGCAGTCTTATAGAGTGTTTGCATCTGTGTCATGGTTTAGTCAGTAATCTGTATGCATGGCCATTATGGAGATAGTGGGATGTAAATAACAAGATGTATTACACGCTGAATCTTTAATTTAAGCCAATTTTAGGATGTCTAAAATAAGGAAAAGTTCAAGAACATGTGTGGAAGCTGCTAACACCTACAGAGAAAGAGTTAGTAAGCAGAAAAGGGCACAATATCTTAATGACACTGAGGTTAATAGGTGGTGAAGATCTGTATGAGCTGGCCCCTTCATCTTGGAAAGACAAGAGTTCTGCCCTACATCTCCTACCCCAAAATAGTGAACTACCTCATTTGTCATTTTTAATTTAATATATGTTTTAATACAGTGTACTTTTAAAGCTATGTTTAAGGATTATTTTATAGGAACTATAGAAGTCTTCTACGTACATAGTAGGTTATGAAATGAGATCAAAGTCAGATATTCTGCAAAGAATGTAAGAAAATGCAGCCTAATATCAATATGCTTGCATACAATTACACTATGAAATGTGTATATTGACAATTTTGAAAACACAATGTTCGAAACAAGTTGCAAGTTTGGTTGCATTGATTATGTCCAGTATCTCCAATATAGCCAATTTTGAAAGAATGCTATGACAATGCATTCTTTTTCTGACTGATTTGGACAAGAGTAAGTATGTTTTGGGAGACAAGTACAGGCCAAGTACAGGTGATACTGTATGTTCTTGGTCATAACACCAAGCAGGAGATACATGAACTAAGACACATATAATCAAGCAGATGCACTCCATTTCAAATATACAAACTGTATGCTCAGGCTGGTCTCCCAGGGCATCAAATTGGGCAGTGGCCCTCAGTGTCAGAAACAACTGCACAATGCAGACTTTAGCATCTGTAAGAGACACACCTTGCTTTCAGCAACTCCAATGTAAATCCACCCGTGTCATTATTAGATGATTGGAACAAAAGACACATTCTAAACAGTGAAAAAAGTCCACTTAGGGTGGGTGGGATGGAAGGTGAATGGGTCCAACGAGCACAGGACTTTGACCCAGCAGACCAGTGTTTTGTGTCCTGTGTGAAGCTAAAAACTAACATTGAGGTCTTATGTCTTGTGAGATGTTAGTCACCTGTTTGTCACTTGTTAGTCACATGCGTCAACTGACATGATTTACATCACCCCCATCTTTTCCCAACGAAGTAATTTTGTTGCAGAAACCTAACTGCCAACCTCCTGTGTCAATATACAATACAAAAGGCTGCCTTTGTCTTTCATTATTGTGACACCAGGGGCTCCCGCCCAAGCGTCAAAATATGACACATTGGGGTGAAATCATGTTGTTATATTGTACAGGATCCCTGTACAGGAATTGGGACAGAGTCAAAGATTTATACTCGCACAAGCACACATAAACTCTCTACTAGTATTTACTAACTAGTATTTCATTTATCCTCTTACTAGAGTATCATCATAAAGCTACTTAAACCTTAAAGTTGGTATATGGCTGTTGCTATTGATAGTTTTGTCTATCAATATCAATAGACCAAACAGGAAAAAAACAAGCCTCTCACTTTGGATGAGTCACCAACATATGCTTTTGTTTTCAGGTCTTTGTGTTTGTGTGTGTAAGAGAGAGTGTGTCTACAGAATGCTTTGTCTATTCAAGTTTCTAGAAAGAGAGGTATTCAGCACTGACAGATGCACAGTGCTGACAACAAAAGCCCTAGCTCAGATTAATACAATGGATAAAATTAGAGTGATACAGATGCACTAATTGCAAGGAATCTCTGCCAGTAAGAGCTCATGAGTTGAGATATTTATTAAACCTGTTAATGTGGGGAGATAACAAATCGGTTCTAACAGAGAATATGCTGTAAACTGATCGGTGATGGTCTTAATGTGCTAAATCTGTGTGTAGGAGCAGGTGTATGTCTTTTTTGCATGATACTTTAAGAGAAATTAGCATGTCCCTCTAGAGCCAAATATATACTTACATCTAAACCTCTACTGCTCCTTCTTTAGATATCCGCGGTATTGAGGATTTCCTGGACCGGACCTCTCAGCAGGGGATGGACGTCTCCCTTCAGAAGGTGGAATCCAATATCAACATGATGATCACAAGTCTGTTCAGAACAATGCGTGTGGAGGAGCTGCATCGCTACAGGGATACACTACGCAGAGCTGTGCTGTTCATGAGCCCAGCTACTGCCAAAGCTTTTATCACTGAGGTAAGGAGGGTGTTGTTTTTTTTTAAAGATCAGTAACAGTTGTTCAGGCTTTTCTCACAGTCTGTGGGTGGCGCACCAACCAGATGTTGTCCAATTAAAAATACTCTCACAGTTTCCACCGAGCAGTACGGTACGGTTCAGTTCGGTTCAGTTTCCACTGTGAAAAGTTGTCGATGGTACCAATGAAAACGTTCCATACGTCCCCATTTTTGGCCCCCCCTCTGTTGGGGTACCTAGCACACAGATGTGGTTCTAAAAGGTGGAGCTGTGAACACTGCAGTCCATCGATTGGTTAATAGCAGACAGTCACTCTTGCTCAGGGCTGAGTTGTGGCTGGTTTTGTAACCACTGTTCATATGATGGCAAGTTTCACATTAGTAAACTATAACTATAGAAATGAAGGATTTTTTGCTGCCTCTTGAAGCAGGTATAGTCTCATACTCAATGTATGAGTTGTGAATCCATCAGCACCTTAAATTTCAATGTGACAACTTTGACCATTACTTACTTACTTACTTTTTTTTGTTATTCTGTTCTGTCTTAAATGACACACACTTTGAGTAATAAGTGGATCTTAAAATAGAAAACATATATATTAATTGCATCCTGAATACATGAATTGCATATACTCTAATCCTCACTTTGAGAAAAAAAAAAAAAAGCATCGCAAAGTGTTGTTCCTGTGGGCTTCGGCTGGCTGCACTTGTCTGAGAAGGACTAAATGCACAAACCTGATATTTTTAAATATCTTATCGAGAGAGACTCTCACTGCAGCCTGTTCTATTTTGTTCTGAAAATATCAGTGTGCAACCTTGCTCTGTGAACGATAAACGAGGTGCAGATGTTCCATCTATGAGGAAATACAGTGAGTGCTTGATGGAGCAGTGAGTGATGACAACCCCTGTTCTTATTTAAGGTTACTGTTTTCAGTGGAAACGTTAAATGGACCTAGGGTCCAGGTACCATGTCTGAAGTGTTTGGTGGAAACGGGGCTAAAGTGAGTTCTTTGGGGTATAAATGTTTTCACACAGAAATAGAAAAGAGTTGTGTGGGTTAGTGCAGCTCTTACGCAACGCAAATCAATCAGTGATTGATTTCTTGGTTAAACTTCGTCTAACTAAATACGTCAGCACTGTAACTTATTTGCCAAAAGAAATGCTGAAAAAGGTGTGTTAAGAATAGACACACTGAGTCACGTAGGCTGGACATGTTTTTTTTACCAGCTACACAGACTCTGTCTTTATAACGTAAGGTTGCAACCATCCATCCATCCATCCATCCATCCATCCATCCATCCATTTTGTCCATTTTATCCACTTATCTGTTTGCATTGAGGTTTGTTAAGTGATAATGCACTTGGTTATGCTGGGTTCGAAAATGTAGGCTTTATTATTTGGTACTGAGTTAATTGACTGGATTATTTTTATATCAGTGTGCATTGATTTGATTGATTTTTTAAAATGAAGAATGTAAAAACACCCACCAGGTTGCTCTGCTGCATTGCATTGCCTCTGGTACAATGATTTATTTTAATCATTTTTTAACAGATTGAACTGGTTTTTTAACAGGTCCATGTAGTTTTTTTTTCCTGTTTGATGGCTGTGGAGCCGCTGATAGGAAAAAAAAAAAAAAAGATCAGCCGTGTAAAAATAGTGTTCCTTGGTCAGTGTAGCAGCTTAGCTGAATATAATAGATGCACTCTGCTGCAGGCGTGCTGCGGCAGACGTGTCGCGCCACGTCCATGCCCCATGTATTTTGGCCGTGAGGCAATAATCATCAGATAGACTCCGTTGACTGTATGCATGAAATCCTACCCAACACTAACACAGGATCTGCCTTTGTCACATGTCACATGAGTTAATATCCCACACTTCTCAGAACTTAATTTAAATACAGTGCAGTACACATCAACACAACAGACTCGGTTTAACTTGACAGTTGTGTATGTTGGGTTATCAAGTGTGTATCAGAGAATTCCTTCCCGCATTAATCATGTTATCAGGCTCATGGATGTTCCTCTGACTCAAGTAAGCTCTCTGTGTCTCTACCAATTAACCAGATCAGCTAAAATTACAGCGGCGAGTCCTCTCAAGTCCAATGGAATATTATTCATGATGCCTTGAACATGGCATGGCACAGATAAAAATTTACATTGCAAATAGAATGATATTCTCCTCTCTCTTTCGCTACTCAAGTCTGTATTAATTTTGGGTGCACAGTCAAAGACAAGTTATACGGCACAACTTACATTAAAACAGAATATATGTTTAAATATAGTACTTAAATATATGTATTTTCTTACATATATGTTCCAAGAACTCCCTCCCCACACCCACATGTGTGCACCCACACACACTCATCCCCACCCTCTGCTGCTGTGCTCTTTATCTCTGCAGAAGAAGACAATTAGGGGAGTTCCTCTTGCTCTTATACATAAATGATATGGAGGTCATGGTTGAAAGCAATAGGCTCCAGCATTAGTTCTGAATTCATAATTTGAAGTGATAGGATGGGGCTTAATCCCATGTGTCATGTTCTCATCTCAGTTTAATTAAAAGTGACCTCAGAAAGAGCAATCACAATCTAATTTGGTTGGAGGCGTGACAGGGAGGGGGGTGAAAGATGGGGGTGTTATTGTGTGTCTGCAAGTGTGTTAGTGTCAGTATTTGTGTATAAGGGTGTCCCTGTGGCTGTGTGTGTGTGTAGCCTTAGCCTTGTACGTGTAGTTTGGAAACACACTGAAGTTAGTACATTGTGCTGGCCAGAGGACTGTGATAATGTGTCTCAAGGTTTCGCTCTCTTGGAATGCGTTAAAGAAACCTTTAAGCCTGCTTTGAGTGATTTTGGACCACTAGAGAGCTGAAAGACTCCAACACAAACTCACAACAATGAACCGTTTGTTTGTCAAGGTTAGGTCAACTGCCTGCATTCAGCGGCAGCACAGCAACATGGATATCCCTGACGGCCTTAGTCTTATTTTCTTAGTTGTGGTTCTTATTCTTTTTAGTAATGTTTGTGTTTGGATTGCTGAGATCAGGCGACACTGCAACATAACAAAGTGAAGACATGTAATCTAAACACTTATTTAGACCTAAAGTGAGCACACAAACCATTATATAATCCCTTTTGCATTTTTAATACTGTGCATATGTTTACTTCCTGTACTTAACTCTACAACAGGGGTGTCAAACTCATTTTAGTTCATGGGCCACATACAGCTCAATTTGATCTCAGATGGGCCAGACCATTAAAACCATTGCATAGTAAGTACCATCAGTTCCAATATTTTCCCTTTATATGTGTGTTAAACAAAACGGATGAATAGCCTGGGATGTAGTAAGGAAACACAAGTGCAATTTCAACAGTTATTCCTCATGCAGTCAGTCTACCTTTCACTGTCATTACATGTGCATTTATCCATACATTTCCTGATACAGATTATTTTGATTTGAAGCTGCTGACTGACTATTTTGCACAATGATCAACATCTTTAGACATGGTCACAGTAAGTATTCATTGTTATATCAGTGAGCTGTATTCTGGTCAGGGTGGAAAAGCCTCTGAAGCTGAATTTTACGTGAAGTCGACATTGTTTAACTTGCTCCTGAAACCTGGCAGCTCTTAGTCTAGTCATCTAGTGGGCAGGATTGGACTCTTTAGTGGGCTGCTTCTGACCCACAGGCCATATGCTTGACACAACTGTTCTACACTATAGTTGGCGTGGAAGGTGAAAGTTGAACCAGTGTGTCTGCATTATTTAGTCGACATTTACAGAGTACAGAATGAGGGAAAAAAAGTTAGTATTCTCAGCAGCTAACTTGGCTAAATGTTATGATATAAAACTTTAAAGCTACAGTTCACTGCAAATACATAATTTCCCTCATTTGGATATCACTGACTAACTTTTACTCCAGGTATTTGTCAATTAAATACGCACTCATTGGGCGGCAGTAGCTCAGTCCATAGGGACTTGGCTTGGGAACCGGAGGGTTGCTGGTTCAATTTCCTGACCAGACCAAAAAATATGGAGCGTGGACTGGTAGCTATGAATAAATAAGTAGGGTAAATAGCATAAATTATTCCTGACAGCATACAGGAAAAAAATGTAAAAATGAGTCACATTGGAAAATGTTGATTGAATGCATCATCATCACTTATTCATTTGTTCTGCAAGCTCTGATCTACAATAGGTTTGGAAAATAGCTTTATCACAGTACAGTCTACAATATAGAAGTGTCGGCCTTCATTTTAGTGTGTGAGTGGAACCCAAATTAGTTTTCTAGAGTTTCTCTCTCTTCCCTTTGGGAAGGTTGACAAAGCAGTCTTTTAATCTAATTTAGTCAGACATCAAGTGGAGAGAGGTTTCTGAGATGAAGTGTCAGGAGATGGTAAAGATTGGTCGGATAAGATTGATGATCGCATCGCTCTCTCTCCCTGGCAAGATGGCGAGGAGGGGTAAGGGAGAGAGAGAGACAGATACAAGGACTAGGAGACAGACACGGGCAGGCAGGGAGACATGTGGAGACAGAGAGAGATGACTGAGACCTTGTCTTTTCTCTATCAGAGTTATTTGTGAGGTCATTTGTCACAGAGTGCACCTCCCATCCAGATGCATTAGGCCCTGATGTTAGATGTGAACTGGAAGCTGTTCCAAAATTTCGAGACTTGGCAGAAGGAGAGAGAAAGAGAGATGAGAGATATGGCAGGTCTCGAGAGCGATTAGAGGTTGGAAGACAATTAAGAGAGCATGAGGAAGTGCCTATATATAACCTTCTTTAACCTTAACTAGCAAAGTTTTGTGCCTAAACACAGACAATTTTTGGTCTTTGTAATTGTCCCTGCTCTCCAAACAAAGTAAACAAATGAAGAAGACAAAATACAGGAGGAAAGCTGATGAGGCGATCCAGTGCAGTGCAAGGAGGATCTTAAAATGTAAATATAAAGAACAAGCACATGCTGTTATTTGTCAGACCCTGATCACACAGAAAGCGTTTAAGCAGCTGGAGGCGTCTTATTGTAATTGTTTTTAATGAGCATGAACCTTTTTGCTCTAAGCGTCTGGCATTTTTGCTGGAGTGCTCTGAACTTTTTACATCTTCCGATCAGATGATTTGAGAGGCAGCGGGTCTTCAGTGGTGGTCATGACAACACATTTACAGTTAGTAAACAATGGAGGAGAAGCTGGTGGTCACGGTTGCTGAAAACCCAGAGCGATACGGCCCGACGATAGACAACAGGTTGTCAAACTGCGCCCGAGACATCCAAAAATATGCTTGGAAATGGCCATCATTGAGGAGAAGCTCCTGGACCAGCTGGTGGTACTCCCTGTGATCCACTCTCTTTTTTAGGGTGTCATGGTCCCTTACAGATCTCCATTTCCCTGTGCCCAACAAACTATTTGCTGACAGTTTTTCATCCTCAACCAGAGCTATAGCAAGTACCCTCTGCCTGTCCATTCTAGGCACTATATACTACTGTCAAATAAGTTAACAAATAAATTAACGGTTAAATTGATTACATGGGAAGGTTAGAATAAGTAGGTGATGGGGTGGTTGCCTGGCAACAATAAAAAGGTACAGCAAGCTTTTTTTTCACTAGTGGCATTTAGTTTAAAAAAAATAATAACCACACACAGAGTACCATTATTAGCACCTTCAGAGAGTTGCAGATACCTGAAGCACATTAATGAGGGGTGTCATGGCCAGACTGTCC
>JAPZEB010000022.1:21928659-21940323 GCA_029783705.1 Chaetodon striatus | reverse complement strand
AATCCATTCTGATTGGGGGAAAGTGCTCGCAGTGGCCCAGCAGGAACAATGCTCAGTGGTCAGCGAGAGGAAGAGGAGGGAGGGTATGTAGGCAAGTATGGAGGGGAGTGGGGGGAGACATTCTCTACCTCTTGTCCCTCCCTCCATACAAACCCAGAAGTTGAGCTGTGTCACAACAAGCCAGGAACAAACGGGGAGCTTATTTTTCCATCTGGGGGACGAAAGGAATTGGGCATGGCGGTGAAACGATCCAGCCCCTGAAAAGAAAAAAAAAACCTTTGGCGAGTCAGGCTCAGATTGCTTTCTAGAGAAGGAGGAGAGGAGGAGATTCTGGTGTTAGGGAGAGTTTCATTCACGCTGGGAGGCAGAACATACCAAAGAGAGATAGACGCTTTGGAACAGGAAGGTGAAGGAGTGAGGAGTGAAACTTCAGAGGGTGTCACATCATGACTGCGTCTCTCGGTATGTACGAGCATGCACACATGTGTCAGAGAGCTTTGTGTGTTTGAATGATCTTCCTCATGTGTGTAAAAAGCTTTTCCTTTCTTCTGTGCATTCTTCAGTGGTTCTCCTCCTCTCACCAGGCGTTTTCCTCTCTGTTTTCTGCTCATTCTCTCTCGTGTTTATACAGCGTTATCTCTGCCTCTTTCCCCCCCCTGGGAATTTTAAGGAGGGTACACATGCACAGAAACACTTCCCCTCTCTCCTCCAGGCCGTTGGTATTTGTAGACAGCTTCTGGAATTTTTCTGTCAGATGCCTTTTCTCCTTTGCAAACACAACCCCCTTCTAAACCTCATCTCTCTGTCTTTTTGTGCTTTTTTGTTGTTCTGGACAGCAGTATCTGCAGCCCCTCTGACATCTCACACTCGGTGGGATGATGACATGGTTTGTTCCACTGCTGCGTTCATGATCTCATCCTTTAAAAGGCTATTTTGGCCTCCATCGTGCAGTCATGGAAGGCTGATGTATTGGTGGTTAACCGATGGAGGCCGTTTCCCCCCTTTTTTCTGCACTATTGACCGAAGCTGAACCAAAAACTCTTTGAAGATTCAGTTGGTTTTTTGTTTGTAGGAGTGCTTATTGCTTCCCACATCTCCCAGAAATGTCATACACAATAAAACAACATCTTGCTGGGCCACAAGCTAAATGGTTCCAAACTTTTGCAGAAGTGTCATACAAGAAGAACTTAAGAAGTCCAGCATACATTTTCCACATGTGTCTAACACTGGAGTAATTAAGCACAGCAATGACCAAACTGATTTTATGCTCCATACCACTTAAGTGAAATTCCTCAGCCTTTACTCTTATATGTTATACTGCATATGCCCTACAGAAAACGCGTGTTTTTTTTGCAGAGAATAAACACAACTAGACAACTAGACTAACACAGACATTTAGTTGATTAATTAGTCAATTGGCAAAAATATAATCAGCAATTATTGGAGTCATTTATTAAAATAATATTTAAAATATTCAATAGTTGTGGCTTCTCATTTATGAAGATTTGTTGCTTTTCTTTGTTTGGCAAAACAAGTAACACTTGGACTTTGGCAAATTGGTTAACGCCTCGAGTATTTTCTACAGAAGTTCCAAGAAATAATTTGTACTAATTGGTACTAATAACAGGTCAAATAGACAGTGTTCAATTCATTTTAAAGTAATTAATCCCAATTAATTTCCAGCATAAACTAGGGAGTCTTTTAGTTATTGTAAAGCAAGTCTTCGTCAAAAATGTGAAATTTGTCGACAGGCGAGCATATAATTCAACATAAATGAATCAGTTATTAATGAATGAATATGTACTTGGTTCACTTGGGTTTAAAAGGCTATTTGAATAAGACTTCTGTTTCCCTTTAATTAGTACCACACTACACAGGTTACACGATCATTAGGAAATCACAAATCTGTAAGATAAAACATTACCAAGCTGTGTTTCCCATTCCTTTATGTTTTATTATATATTTAAGACCAAACAATTATGATTTGATTTAGAAAATAGCTGGCAGATTAATTGAAAATCAAATACATGCAGCCCCAAACACAACAGGAATGTTTGGATAGTGTTAAAAGCAGGATGAAAGCACGAGTTGTCACATGTGTGTCTGGAGAGAATCGATAATTTCCTTCAGACAAAGTTATTGGGGAGTACTGCTCTGAGATGCTGTACAGACATCTGCTGTGTGAACATTTTGGCTTTCACAGCACAGCAGGAAATTAAGGGCAAAGAGGCAGAAATCTTAAAACACAAGGACGGAAAATGTTGACGACACAGTGGACAAGAGGGCCAGTTCAGGGTGCAGAGACCAAAGTGGAAAGAAGGAAACAAGGATTTTGTTCCTCAACATTAATCAACAAGTGGTCTATGGTGTCACAATCCCAGCCTGTGTGAGATTTAGCAGAGCATCATGTAATGTTGTAATGCTGTCTGGTATATCTACAGTGCCTTATACAACAACATGGCAGGACATATGAAGCTACAGGCAGCGTGGAATCTATTTGCAGACCATAGGACATGTTTTCTTTAAGAGCTGCATTAAAGCATAAACATCTAGTTATGTATTTAATTTTTTCATTCAGTTCCACTCTTTTCATGTTAGTTGATTTCTTGGGGAGGTTATATCAGTAGCAGTAGCAAGTGACATATTTAGTTTTCCTGCTGACGCCAATTTCAGTTGACAAGGGAGCTGTGGTACCAGTTGCTTGGAGCAGTTACGCTACATTTTTCAAGGAATATTCATGAGTATGAAATGAATACCTCATCCCCCAAATGACCGTTTATATATTAATGACTCTACCCATGTTATGCTGACTTTGTAAAAAACTTGGTTTTTCTTGCATGACTCCATGGTGGACGAAGAATCTAAAAAATGAAGAAAATTCTGGATAAATTAAAGTCATAGGAATCTGTGTGTAGTAACAGCAAAACTATATCAAAATGTCTGTTTACTAACTCTCACACAACTCGTGCAGTATAATCCAAGTCTCCTTTATCCATTCGTATGCTCAGTACCTCACAACTGAACAGAAAGTGAAACTTCGAAGCCAGACTCCACTGACAAAAACATTAATTTTACCTCAGTAGGGAGCTGCTGGTTTTCCGCTGCCTTGATCAGTTATTTAGTTTGTGTTATTGTTTCACTTTGCTGAATCTGACCGTATCCTTTAAAACACCAAAGTTTGTCAATGAAGTCTGGCTTTGAAGAGAGCATAGATGAGTTTCACTTTTAGTTGAGTTTCCTATTGGAAAGGGCTGTCTGTTTAGGAAGTACTAAGATGAATGACTGGACAAATGAATATAGCTGCATAAAACACCGTGCTAGTCATGTTTAGGAGCCTACTGTCAATGTGACCCGTTGGCATCAGAATTATTGACAGATAGACGCTTCTCCTAGTGAACACTGATTTGGTCTGGGTGTCTTGATTAAAACTAAAGCTTTAAAGAGAACAAGATTACTTATACAAGCTACTTGAACAGCATATAGCAGGTCCTAACTGCAAATTATAATAGTTTTTATAATGCAGGTGAATGAATAGATTAATGCCCTGAGTGTCTTAAATATTTCACTTTTTACCCACATTTTGCCAGTTTTAACCAAGGTGAGTAGTCTTTGATGACTATAAAGCAATCGTGAAAACAAAACCAAACTTTGTGGTCAAAAATATGATAGATAGAGCGCGAAGCTGAGTCTCATGTGTAAAGATCTTTCCAGAACAATAAGTTATTCCTGCAGCACAGCGCCATGTTATAACTGCCCACATGTATGGACCCAACAGGAGAACTACTTATGATCCATGATCACTTCCCCAGATGGGTGAAGACTGAGGAATTTTACTTCAGCTTCAAAACATGATCAAATATCTGGGACATTTCTTTGCAGCTCAGACTCCAGTCAGACATGAAAAACACTCTGATATTTATTTTGAGCTTTTGGAAGACTTCATATCTTCACATCTGATCCTAATCTCTGGCATGCTGCGTGATGAATGAAGAGAGTCAGAAGTTCTTTGTACGTCAAACTGTCTCTGACTGCGGTTTATAAAGTCATCAACTCATTGTCAGTATACTTCAGACACCAATAAACACCTCTGTGATCTCCGCCTTGTCTGCCGTTACCCTGTTTCTCTCCCTTCATTTGTTTGTAGCGTTGTTTTTCTTCACTCCCTCCTTAGCCGGCTCGTAACTTTCTCATCTGCCACTTCACTGAGTCGATAAAGCTGTCTGTCCGCACACCCAGAGAGAGCAGAGGAATCTGATTTACAGACGACCGCCTACTAGTTTGTCCTCTTATACAGAAAAAGTGCTCTCTGTCTGAATAGTAGGAGGAGGGAAGACACAGCAGGGTCTGAGACTGATTGATTTTTACTGAAGGAGGGAGGGAGGGCAGTGGGAGACAACTGATCGCATTATGATGCAGTGCCAAGTCATACCAGGGAGAGAGCTGCACGTCCTCTGGCAGAAATCACTCAAGAATTCTTAAAGCTCTGCTAATTAATATTTTATTTACAAAGGATCAAATAACTACCAGTTATGTGAAAGTGGTCACCCACAGGGACAAACCCCAGGACAGCTATCACAGACTCTGCAGCTCTACTGAGCTTTTAATGATGTTTTCATATTAGGTACAATTGATTCGTACGGTGCCCAAGTGTAGTTGCCCCACCCCCCACCCCCTCCCAAGTACACGCCATCATCTGCATGATATTTGTTTATATTGTCTCAGTGGCACATGCCAATCACAAGATCCCATGCCCGAGTCGACCTTTGCATTATGCCTACTATGGTTTAGATTTTGGAAACAGTTTCAAAAACGATCCTCTTGCCTGTCAGTGCAATTCAAAGGATGAGATCAGTACATGCTGTGTGCATATACAGATCTTGGAGAAGACTGGCAACAGTAAGAGATGCCTTTGCAACTCTACTTGCTGACTGCTACTCACTTAACATAGCAGTCCTCTTGGGTGTGTTGGTACAGTTGTTTTTTTTTTTACACCTGATGCAGACAGTACCAGCAGCCCATTCTCATTCCCAGGTCATCAAATACCAACTCTCTGTCATGCCCCTCAGCGGGTGATATCAACACCAAGGCACCCTTTAGTGTCTTTATGAGATGCACCGGACTTTCAACTAACCCTACTTGGGTTTTTTTCTAAACCTTTCCAAGTAGTTTTGTTGCTTAAACCTAACTGTACCCTGTGAGTCTCTATTAGATGCCAAGGGGTATGACAAAACATTGTTATTTGACGACCTGGGAATGATAATCAATCGGTACCCGAGAACACATAAAGTGTACTTAAGACCATCTTTTTATATGCAGTACACAGCATTCATGCTGGTCAAGTGTACACAGATTTGGGCTTCAGTCCCTGATGTAAAAAAAAAAAAGACTCTTTAGCCTCTTCTAGTTCATGGTTTTGGTCTTAATTACTGTGTGGGTCTGTCTCTCGTAGACCCACTGTACACTACCTGCTCAGCATTAAACAGCAGAGGGACACAATTAGAGATTATCTAGCGAAGAAACTGGAACATCTAGTAGCTAAAGAGACAGATATATTTTCTCAGGAGTTGGTGGAGACCAATCCAGAGCTAAGGTGTTTGTAGTGTTTAATAAATTAATGCAGTTTTAAGACACTTGCAGAGGATTTTGTTGATTGTATATTGATTATAGAACATTTCATTTGTTAGTTCTAGCTTCAGAGGTCAACACTCCAGTTGCATTTTTAGTATGAAGAACAACTTTATTGTCATTTTGGACCTTTCAGACTATTTCCCTTCACCATGCATGCTGGAAGTAGGTGAAACTGTGTCAGAGACCTCTACTCTGCACCAGCTTCATGCACCTGAAACTTGAGTCCTTACTGCTATTACTGAAAACATCACCACTCAACTTCCTGCAGTTGTTCTGGAAGTTTTGTTACCCAAACTTGTATGCGTGCTCCTGGATTTCTTTCACATGTCTGAAACTAAGATATTATTTATACGGTTTTAGATTGACACCAGTCAGTTTAACATGTCTAGACGTTATACTGATGCCAGCAGTTACCAGGTATCATCAGACCATCAGAGTCAAGTATCATCAGTGATCTATCAGAGTTCATTGATATTTGAATGTAATGTCATGGCTTTTCAAAGCACTTTATTTTAGTCTGAAGCATTTTTAAAATCTATTCATTATTACTCAGTAATATGGACTTGTAGTGGGCCTCAGGAGCACAGCTGGTGTCTTCCTCCTCACTGTGTTCCAGTTTCCTCTCTGAGTTGTTCTTTCACTCCCTTTCCCTTCATCCCCATGAGAAGCTCCAACTTGTGATCGCTGTGAACAGCTGTAACACGCTGTAGACCTTCAGACCTGTCTACTCTGTGTGTGTGTGTGTGTGTGTGTGTGTGTGTGTGTGTGTGTGTGTGTCTTCATGAGTTACCTCTACAAAACCTCTGCCCCTCATATTTGATTTCCCTTGCATTTTATTTGAAGTACAGCCTCAGCCCAGTCACCGAAGGAAAATATTGACATTATACATCTCGGCAAACCAGGTATACATTACATTTGTGTGTTTTATATGTGTTATACCTACATTTTTAAAGATACAAACAAAATGAGCTGACCCTGTCATCAGGAAGTGGAGGGAATGGTTAGTGGCCTGGCACCTATGCGAGACACCTGCCAACTAACCACTGTTTGAGACCAGCAAACAATAAAACTAGTCAACCCGGTCTTGCTCTGAAGTCATTGAAAACCACCACTTGGTTAGGGTTAGGGTTAGGGTTACTTCTGGCATCAGACACTGACAAAAAAAGCTGTCTTTTCATGTCTGTATGATACTTGGCTGGTCATTGTTATTGTTTAATGGTGCCCAGCGGTTTCATGAGGAGACGTGGCAGGACAATGAAAGTTAAAGCAGCATAAGTCCGAGTAGGGCAGGCGGGAGAGGGGTAGTTGATGGTCCAACACGTTGTCCCAGAACGTCAACACTTAACACTCCCAGGGTACCTTGCACGTCATATGTGGACATGGAAAGTCCATGACCAAATGTCGATATGTGTCGAGGTCAGAGTGAGAATGTGTTTAACTAGTTGTTTTTTAGAGAGTCATTGCTGCATCTTCCAGTGGTTCTTTAGCCATCAAACATGCTTGTTTTATAGCGACCCATAGCTGTGTTTTTACTGGGGATAGTGCTACAAGCAGTGGGACATTGCCGTATTTGCCACCAAAAGCAGGTATTTTAAACCTGAACATGATCTTTTTCTAACCATAACCAAGTGGTTTTTGTTCATAACCTAACAACATATTAACCATGGCTCTGTTGAAACTTAAAGTTTCAATGCAACTGCTACATAATAACATGTAACGTATCCATGGTTTGCAGAAACTTACAATGCTGACATATATCTTCGCGTTTGGGTCGATAGCCAAATATGATCATGTTGTATGAAATGAAAGCACAAATTTAAAAGGAAAAAAAGAAACAGTTCTTCTCTTTATTCATTGATTTATCATTCTAATGCATATCCCCGTGTTAACTATGTTATGAGACATTTCTTTAATTACTTATGTTTAAGCTTAAAACTTTGCTTGCGATTGTGACGAGCCTCCGAACTTTTCCAGCATGCGAAAGAGTTACATTGTCAGGATTTTAGAATACTTGTCAATGAGTATTTTGGATTTTCAGCATACCAAATTTTAAAAGTTAACTTTGAAAGTTATAATTAGGTCCCCGGTAACCTGTGAATTCGTGTGAACCAGAAAATCATAATGACTGGTGGTGTAAAAGTTGGGGAACAGGCAAAGTGTCGACCTGTTGAGAACCTTTCAATGAAGGTTAACATGACACGCTACTCCTACTTGTACTACTCTGCAACCAGTAATGATTATTGTAACAATAATACGACTGTGTCTGTTTAATACTCTTCTTTGTCTGTGTGCAGTTGGATAAAAATATTCGTATTAATTTCAGCTCACTGTGTTCAGTAGAAAAAATGACATGTTCAAGACATGTGCAGCCTAGCTTAGCACAAACAACAAAAGTACAGAGGAGCTGCTTGTCTAGCTCCATCAAAGGTGCTTTCAACAAATTCCACATTAATACCTGTAGACAAAGACAATAAAATATTGTGTTTACCCAGTGGGGCTAACAACAGCCAGGCACAGAGAAAGCAGGCGCCGTCTCATTAGTCTTGTTCTCATGCTGAAGTTCTTGGCTTTTCATGATGTAAAAACTCAGAACAAAAACCAGGTGATGCTTGGTTTTATTGGCGCCGACATATGTTGTTTTGACTAAAATGAGCTGCTTCCCTCCTGCTTTGTCATGGGCCAATCTGGCTACTCAAGTCACATAGATTGAATTGATATTGATCTTCTCATCTGATTCCCAGTCAGACAGCAAACAAGCATATTTTCCAAAATGTTGAAGTATTCCTTAAAGGCTTCAATTTTCTGTCTTATCTTTTATGCCGTCCATCTCTGAAGTGTGGCTGGGGCAGGAGTACTAAATAGCTTTTTTTTTTTTTTTTCTCAACCTTTGTGATAACAGCTTTTACCCTTCTGAACTCATGAATACTTGAGTATTTGCGGGCTTCCTTTGTGGCTTGATTGATGTCAAAGATTTGTTTTAGCTGGAAGGTCGTGTCAATCATGAGTGAACACACATGCACTGACCAGCAAGTTGTATTCTGGGTGACCACAGCAGCAGTGGACACCGGACACTAATTGAAGCTGACAAACTGCCTCTGGTGTCCTTGGATCAGCTTAAGTGTGGCGGCGCATGTGAATTTTTGCTGTGTGTATCTCTGTGAGAGAGAAAAGAGATATCATAAAAGCATAGAGGGAGGGAGAAGGAAGAAGGGAGGGAGTTTGAGAGAGAAATAAGGGAAGCAAATAAGTGAAGCAGAGGAATATGAAAAGGCAGAGGAGTGGGAGACAGCATTTTTTAACTATTACCTGCTGTCACACAAGCCCCATTGGGAAATTCATTGTGGTGCCAAACAAAAACACCCGTTGTGTAAACAGTATGGGTAACACCAAACACTAGCCCGGCAGCCACTCGTCTGCTTCTCTGTTTGTTGAGACAAGCCAGGAGAAGTTTTATTCCCCAGATGCTCCACTGTCAATCCTGTCTCATGTCTCAGCCAAGACGGATCCTGTGCAGTGACATCGGGAAACCAAGCTCACTGATTTTTAAGAATAATACTGCTACTGTATAGGTGCATGCACATAATAAGGTTCTGCTGTATATTATCATTCAAGGAATTCAGGAGTCAATGTGCTGTAACAGCTTCTAGGGTCTCATAGAAGGAAAGAAAGCAAGAGCGAAAGAAAGGATGAAAGAACAGCAGTGCAATTGTGTGTGCATACAGAAGTTTTCATTCTGCTCCCTACCTATTTCTGGGATACTGTAGGCAGAATCGTCCGGATAAAATCCTGTGCCTGAAAAGAAAAACATAGAGAAGAGTGCTGAGGAAGTCAGCATTATAAATCTCTGATGTCAGCCCTCTTCACCAACCCCTACCCTGTTGATTTCCGCTACCATTCTGCTACAATGAATTATGAGATGTCCATGGCTGCGTTGTAACAGCTCAGTCCCCCTTTTCTTCCCAAACTATACAGTATTTGAGTGTAAAAAAAAAAAAAAGCTGGTTCTTGTGGATGGAAAACAGCCACACATCTCCACTTTTGTATGTTTGTATATATGTTTATTAAATGAAAATTAATTAATAGAAACCGACATTCAGAACCTCTAACCAATGTAATCTTGCCCCTGTCAGTAATTTTATTTATTTATTTATTTTTTAAATTCTGTTAATACTTTCCCCTCTGTGTGTGTTCATGTTCTGTCCCCTTAAAAACATACTACTGCGTGTGTAGTCACATGTCTTCGTCCCATCCGGTTCACGACCTAGAAGCAACATGGAGGAGAACTCAAACACCGAGCCAGCTGAGCAACTTGAGCAGCTTGAGCCAAAGAGAAATTCCATGTCCGTCACATGGACACATTTTGGCGTTTGTAAAAATGACCCCGAACAGAAAAAAATCAAATATAAACACTGCGGAAAAACTGTTTCAGCAGATTCAGTCCTAGGAAAAGCTAAGATACTGCGCAGGACCCTCAAACTCCCAGGCCTCTGGTAGAGGACCTGAGCTTGAGATAGACACACCACTACCCCAATGGGGGTTTTACATATATATATTTTTATATGTTTAGTTTAGTTTTTTACTTATATTTTTATTAATTAACTAATTTTTTTTTTTTTCTTTTTTTTTATTCCGCAACTTACTGCTCATACCTCATGACTTGTGGTTCAAGTCGGGCCGCTGTATATCAACACAGGCAGGAGAAAATCTGCCCAGGCCCTCCGTCTCTGGGATGTCACGTTATTAATACAACATTACTTTGGGTTATAGTAGAGAGCGAGAAAAAAGGCATGTCTTGGTGGATGGAAGAAAAAAGGTTCAGAGAGATAAAATGAAAGCAGTGGGGGGGCTGGTCTGAGTGCTGTCTGAAATGGTGGGTGGAGAGGTGGAGGGATGCTGGGAGGGAGGAGAAGCAGCGGTGTTTGAGCCCTCAAGCTAATGTTTTTATTTAAGTCAAGTCATAGAGATGGATGAATGGATGGATGGATGAGTGCAGAGGGGGAGTGATGGATGGACGGAGGGGAAAAAAGAGGAATAGGGAAATGAGGTGGGTTGTCAGTCCTTGGGTTAATCTTTGCTACGGAGTGGATGGATGGATTGATGGATGGATGGATGAACGGATTGGCACGAGCAGGGATGTGAAGGAGAGATAAGAGGGAGGCCTAATTGCCTGTGACCTGGTTGTAAACATAGCACTACTAAGGTGGCAGCAGAAAATGAGGGACGGATCAGTGGAAAAGAAATGGGAGTGAGAGAGCAGTGGTATCTGACACCAAGGTTGTGTCCTCGTGTTAAACATACCATGGCTTTGTGAATAGGGGCAGACAACTGGTCTGCAGAGAGAAAAGGACATGAGACCTCAGCCGAAACTTTAAGGGAGGAGAGGGTAGAGAGATTGGTCAAGGATTACAGAACAAGGAGAGATTAAGTGAGGTGAATAATAAAATTGGTAGAGGACAAGGTTAAACGTGTCTGCAGAGACAAATGTGTCACAGGAGCAGACCAGAAGATCATGTGTTAATACTATTGCTCTAGCAAGGCAAGAAAAAAAAAAAAGGTGAGCTTTGTTGTATCATACGAGTGTTTGTCGGGGATAAGGTCCTGCTTCTCTATAGGAAAGGACACTGCAAGGCCAAAGCTCAGTCTGGTGCAATGCTGCCCAGCTAGGAAAATTTAAACTGCACTCCAACTAAGGAATACAAAGGAGATGAACAGGCAGACAAAGAGGTGGACAGGAAGGCACGTAGACCAAGAGTGCTTTCAGACCTAGAGTTCGCTCGCTTTGGTCCAAATCAGGGACGAATTTTGTTACAAAGTTGCATAATTTCCTAGAGTTGGTTCGTGTTCTCACGGCAGCATTTACAAGTGGACCAGATCAAATGCCTTGTGTGAGAAAGCTGCTCGATTGGAGAAGAGTACACTTGTAAGATAAATGTGACACTCTCTAATGTCACAATGGAGCGACAACTACGCAGGTTGATTTTAGCGCTGCTCATCGTGGACTATATTGCTGTCATTGTTCATTTGAGTCAAACCATA
>JAPZEB010000022.1:21904974-21916185 GCA_029783705.1 Chaetodon striatus | reverse complement strand
CCTATTACATTTGCGGCCCGCGGGCAGCATCTAGCCCAGAAGCAACTTCTGAATGGCTGGAATGGGTACTGAGACCCAGCCCCAGGCAAAATTAAGAACGTAGTAATGATGAGCTTCAACATTATCGGCTCTCTCATCATTAGTTTTGGTTCATGCATCATCATGCTGCAGCCTCTCTCCTCATGTCTGCATGTCGGGGATGACCTCTTCACAGCACACACACACACACACAGACTCACAAACACAACAGAGCTAAGCCAGACAACAGTAGAAAGGCTACAGTGCAGATAAAGGGAATAAAACTTGATGACAACTTCGCTTGTTGCTGTAAGCAAGTGCAATACTTAATCAATACACGTGCTCAGCATGTAGAAAGCAACATTTCAGTCCACTCTGTCCACAGTCTCTCATTCACTGCCATTATGGTTGATCATGTGGTTTACACAAGCACACTGCACACCAAGGATTTGCAGTCTTTTAAGAATCATCATTACATTCAACAAAGCTACAGAATTTCTTTTTTATCTCTATTTCAATGATTATTATTATATTTTGTTTCTATCACATGAGTTTCTTTTGTCTTTTTTAGTGAAGTACTTACGTAGATTTTACTTACGACACAAAAACCTCTGCAGATGATCTAAAATTAAAACAAATCAGGCTCTTGCTGTGTAACCGTCTCGCATACAAAGCTCCTCACAGTAGGATTAACTTATCTGCAATCAGCCAGAAAATAGGAGAAAATAAAATAAAAAATAAAACTGCTGCCAGTAGACTCTTGATTCGTGATCACAACATACCTATTCTGTGTTTACGGTCTCTTCGTTCCTCAGTAGTTTAGACAGCAGATGGCTATGAGGACGTAGTGATCTGCACCAACAACATCCCCATTATCAGAAAACTTAGATGTACTGCCGCAGAGGGAACAAAGCTTTCACTGAAACACATATATTGTACTTCTGGAAGACTAAAAGTGGGTTCACAGTGGGCGTTCTTTTTGTGAATGTGAATGCCTTATGTGATGTTGCAGCGGAAATAAGGCCTGTTGGTTGGAGGTGATTGTAGGCTATTTATACTTATGTAAGTTAAAATGTAAGTTAAATACTCTAAGTATCAGCTTGATTTTCAACTGACAACCTTGACAGAGTCTACGTCAGTGCTGTGGCTGCTCTGAGAAACACGTTGCAATTAACCTTAGAAATTGTTTAAGATTACTGTAATGTCGCAGTTTTTCATCAGTTTTGCTGAAAGATGTTAGATTTTAAATAAGTCTATGAAGTACTTTTTTAACAAGTAGATTTTTTTGTTGGTGCTTTTTTATAATTGATGCCATACAGACACAAACACCTACTGAACAGCTAAAGATGTGCTGAGTGGATTAAAAGAGAAGAATGCATCAAGCTCCTCAGGTTTTTACACTTTGAAAAGCAATTCTACCTCAAAGATGCCAGAGGGAAATGAGATTTGGTTACATTTGGCTCATTATTGCACCCAGTGTGAATCCTTTGTTACTGAAATAGGCTGCAACTTCACTACATTTAGCAGTGTAGATCTGAGGAAACCGAGTGAAGCTACAGCAGCTCTGATACAAGGGAGAACTAATAATCTAAGCTCCTGAGGACAATGGGAGAAACCTTGGAGGGGGCAATCACCACTCTCCAAGGACGGCTGAAGATGCAATTGGAGCTGTCGAAGAAAAGAATTGGTTCAGAAGTCAGTCGCTTAAAGTTACAGTATGTGCATGATGTGCTCTGCAGGTTTTTGCGCTAGTCTACATAACATGAATAAAAAGGTGTTTTCTTCATAAGTTAAGGAGTAGTTTTTGTGTGCTCAGTTATTACAAGCATCAGCAGCTCTCTTAATCATGATATGAAAACCTTTGACCAAAAATATTTGCAAGATCATGCTACAGTGTAAGTGTATGGTTTGAGCATTAATCACTCTAGCTGACTTTGACCTAGTCTAGTAGTCATATTGCCAAAGATGCATAAACTCAGACGACAACAACATACATGTAAAGAAAAGCCTTTGTGTGAGAGACTGTGCCAGTCACTCCAGCTGCATTTATCTCATATAAATCTTGTTTACAAAGTCTGTTTGTTAAGGCAATAATTGACTATGAGATAAGTACTTAATATCAAGTACTTAAGCACACTCAGCGAGAATCATTACCTGCCATTTTCCCTGTTTGCTTAACCTTCTTTTGATGACACAACAAAGAGCTCACGCAGTTATTAAAGAAATGAATTCAACTTGGTTCAGTTTTTTGCCATCACACATTTACCGTATTTTACTACACTGTTATATAAAGCCACAATCGCTATAAATAACCGTGTAACTTCAGTGGGTGATTTAGTGGAGGGTTCACCTTGACATTTTGTGCAGTGTACTGTGTATAGAATATGAACCTTTGAGCATTCACAGACACCTGACCTGACTTCATTCAGAAACTCTTACATTTCTGTGTAGGTCACTGGATCGCCCACTTTTATAAACACTATTACTGTATAAAACCAGTACATCTATTGCAAACCAAAGGCACACATTTCCTTTTTATGCAACTTGAATCCTCAGTGGATTGAGGTTACTGACTCAACCCAATTGCAAAATAAATGTTGACATTGTACATTTCTGCAAACCACAGATATGTAACATTTGTATGTTATTATGTAGCAGACACTTCTTTACACAATGCTGTGGTTAATGTGAGGTTATGTTAAAACCACTTGGTTATGGTTAGGGAAAGATGTTTTGGCTTATAACATCCAGTTTGGGTGGAATAATCACAACTGGAATTGGTGTCAGTATCTTGCTCAGAAACACCCAGTTTTCATGGCACAATAAAACTACATATGCCATTAATGTCTTGCAAAAAAAAAAAAAGTTTTGGTAGCATAATAGCAGCTGACAAAGCCATAAATGTCTTGCTAAAACATCTGGTTTTAGTGGCACAATCGGGCTGGAAATGCTTCCGATGTCTTGCAACACCCAGTTCAGCCGGGAACAATGAAGTCAGTGAAAACTTTTTTCAATTTGCAGTATTATATTTGGGGTATGGTTCTGTTCTGGGGCCTCTCTGCCTTTCCTCGGGCCTACACAGAAAGCCTACTTGGAAAGCCTTAAGGCAGAGAGAGAAAACCTCCCTGCCTTTCCATGTAGGTGTATGGAGGAGCAGCAGCAAAGACCCCCAGGAACAGAACACAGTCAGCATCAATGACAAACAGAAATGGCATTGATAAGTCAGACACAGCATGAAAAGGAGGAGCTGGGGTGGAGGTGGGTTGCAAAGCGGCTTGTAGAGGAAGCAGCAACAGTAGGCTGACCAGAGCAGTTTAAATAGGGCATCCTGAATGAGATTCACCAATCAGTTGCATAGAAAGGAATCTATGATCTATCAGCTGACTCCCTTCCATCAATCAGCTGCTCCATCAGTTGATTGACTTTACATCATGTCCTGCCTGAACTAACGCTATGCTCAGTTCTTTTCTTTTTAGCGAGGAAAATAAGGGTAAAAAATAGGCCAAGACGGATTTCTCAAACTAGTGAGTGTGACACATTTTATGGCCACACACACATTCTTGGTTTTTTTTTTTACTTTGAAGTGACAAACAGAAATTAATTCAACAAAATCCTGTATTACCTAGAAAATTTCACTGGCCTTTCCCACATCCCTCATACACAGCTCACATACCAACGCCTCCTCTACCAGGTGATATCATGAACCTAAACTATACAACCAATTGGGTGAATGTACTAATTAACCCATTTTAACTAGTTAGGAGGGACCAGAGGAATTAGTCAAATGGTTTATTGTATAATACTTAACAGTGCAAGGAAGGTGCTAGACATATTTTGGTGAGCTATTTTGAGCTGGCTTGTCTTCAAGTCCAGAATTTTCCTGGCGACAGGTGCTGTGTCAACTAGTTGTGCTTGGGTACAGGGAGAACATCTCAAGTCACCTTCTCCTGCTGTCTGACAATCTTTAATTTTAATAAGCAGACACACCAAATAGTATATATGGTGTACTGGCTGGAAGGATAATAATCACACTACAACTTCAGACTGTTTAGATGTTTTAGATTTCTAATATAATTTGTCTGAGCTGTCAGAACTGACTATAAGGTGTTAAGGGCTGTACACATGTCACGTCTTTAACTGCCTGGAAACGTGATTTCCGGCAGTGGGTGCTACTCTTGTGCCTTTTCTGTGCCAGCTTTCAAGAGCGCAGTGGCAGGTTGCATCTGAAGTTGCCAAGAAACCTTAACAAGCACCATATCATAGCCTAGTGAAAGATATCTGTCGGCTGTGATTGGTTGTTCCTCGTCACATGACATGGATGCACGCTGGTGTGTTCCAAAAGTTGAACTCTGTTTATCTCAGGTCGCAAAAGAAAAAAAGGTGCTTGGGAACGTGTGCACGCCATTGCAATGTCGCTCTGGTATTTGAGTGCCTCTGCCATGCATCTATGTTAAAAACAATGAATTTGAGGGCGCTAAAAACGCAGCATGTGTACGGCCCTGTAGTAAGCCAAGAGAAAACACATGAATTTTTTTTTTTTAATCTTTTTAATCTTTTTTTTTTAATCAAAAGACAGTTACCATAACCAGGGTTTGAAATTGCACTGCGCTAACGCCATCTCCAAAACTCAGGGACCACAAAGAAAAATGCAAGTCAGGCTTTTGACATACAGACGTCGAGCCATGAAAGACCCCTGAAGCGCAGTACAAATCACCCATGATCACTTTCATATAGGTCAATCCAATCAGAAATGGGGGATATAAGCATTAATCTAAAGTAAAGCCCCGTGAGAGCAGAGTGTCATCCATTACTCCATTTGATGGTAGCTCTTTGTGGAGCTCCTCCTAAGGCAGTTGAATGACTGAATGACAGTAACTGTACCCAAAGTGATTTTCTGGAGAAAAACTGCTCACAGTTAGACTGAAATATAGCAAAAAAGCTTTAGTCAAACACCTATTCTACAGCTATTAGTGGAGTTTATCTGTTTTGAAATTGTTTAGAAGTATTGGTGTCTGTTTGTATGAGAGACAGAGACAGACAAAGAGTCTGAGCATCCACCAGTAGCCTTTCTGCAGAGCTTTAAAATGATTTTTAAAATAGCAAAGTCATTTTTTTTTACCCCATGCATTGAAGAGATAATGCAACCCTGCTGGAAAAGAGAGGTCTTGTTAATGGACTGTGTGTCCTTTTACATTATTAGCTTACATATTACACAGTTTATCAGCAATTTGCTAGCAATATTTCTGTTGCACGTAATTGTTTTCCTGGAATCAAATTCTATTAGGGAAGCATGCAGTTGGGCAGAACTTTGCCTAAGTGGCTTTTTCCAAATATAATTGCTTTCCAGGTAGTAGTCTCATTATCACAGACACAGTGATTGTAATAGGGCATACTTTTCTATATTTTATAATTCCATCATAGCAACAATTTAGAACAAACACTATCAAATGAAACAAGTGAGGCAAAGGGGCATATATGAAGAGAATAGAGTGAATGCAATTATTTAAGACGTGGATGTGAATGAGAGAGGGAGACTGAGCGCATGGGCAGCAGAATTAAGCAGAATACCTATATGCCTGGAAGGGAACTACTTTTCACGGAGGGAGCAGGGTGGATGGGCACGCAGACTTCATGGTGGACATTAGGCAGCCATTGGTGCAGAGCACTTATACCAGTGCAGCCTGGACTGCTTGCTGCAACAAGCTGTCCCCTCTCTGTTAGACGATGAAGACAGAGAGAGGAGGAGAGGGTAGGGACACAGAGGGAGAGATAAAGGAAGGGTTTGTGGGCTGAAACAATTGGAAGCGGGATTGAAGGAAAGGAAGATTTGGGGAGAGGACAGAAGGAAGGCTTGGTGTGCAAGCTGTTTGGAGACTGCACTGACACACATGTTGCTCATCAGCAGGGGAGAAAGAGGGGGGGAGGACACTGGAGGAGAGAGCGGGAGACAGGAGTAGTGGAACTGCTCGGCAGCTTGTCTGTGTTCGTGCCTGGCTACTGTCTCTTTAATGCAATGGCAGACATATGAGTGTTTGGCAGAGACGACAGAAGGAGTGTTACAGAGCTACAGAGGCTGGAAGCGAGTGTTTGGCAGATGAAACAAGGTTAGCTCAGAGAAAACAGATAGTTTATGAATGGAGGGATAAAAAAATCAGATTGTATTTTTCTAGCTGTTGGTGAAGACTAAGCAGATAAACTACTAGGCGATAAGAGTAGTCTACGCTAACAATTCAATATTGCACTGCATTAGAAAGCGCAAAATCAAATCTCTCCCTCCACCGGTGGAGCTGATGATGCAGGGTGAGAGGGAGTGTGGCGCCTAATACAGCGATTGCCCACGTCCAATTTCATGGGGAGCTGCTTTTTTTGTGTACCGGTAGTAACTCGAGTCATTGTAGGACAGAATGTTTGACATTTATTTATACTTTTCTGATAGTTTTACTTTTTTACAACTTCCTGTGCATATTGATTTTGTCGCAGCTGCTTATCTCCCAGGGCTGTATACACTGCTCCCTGCTCCATTGCTTCCAAATGTCACCGGCAATCGATTGTGTTTTGAATCGCTACGAGTCATGTATGTAACAATCAGACCAAAAGCCACAGTTTGTCGCACGTTGTGCTTTGATGGTTGCCACTGGGAGAGAAAGCGAGAGATGGATGAAGCCTCAAAACAAAACAACATTCAGTGATTGTGAGATGCCATTCAGGTTAGGAGGATACCTACATACGGTTTGATTGTGTGTGTGTGTGTCTGTATGTTTGTGTTCATCTAAGTGCGTGTGTAGGATGGTTGGGTGAGTTCTGCAGAGTGAAAGGGTTTGTTGTAACAGTAAATGACTCTTCTGGCCCACACACAGCACCGGTCGATGGTCCAATTACTTTTAAATGTGTGTGGTTACACATCCCTTGAAATGCCCGAGGTCTATGCGCTTGTGTGTGTGTGTACAGTAAGTGTTAGGTGGCCACGGTAACAAATACGGTGGAAAGGTGACGAAAGTATGTCCCCTTTTTTCAGTGTTATAGTTATGTAGGCTGCTTGTCACGTCAGCATTGCCTGACATTGCTGTAATACACTGTGCGTAGCCGATGTGCGTGTGTCTGTGTGTATGTTTCAACTTTATTAACCTGGAGTTCACAATCTCTCCATCATTCGTTCTTCCACTAACCAAAATAAATAACCGTATTGACTGTTTTTTCTTAATTAAGAACACTAATTAAAAGCAGGTGTGTTATATCCACAAAACACAAATGATCCCGCAGGTACAGCCCATCGTTCCCCGAGGGAAAGAAAGAAACAAGAAAAACATGAATCTTAGCTGCAAACTTTGCAAAAAAAAGTTAATGAAAACAAATGTCTAGAGGAAACAATGAACAATGTGAACTAATATCAAGCCGTGATGAAAAAACATGATACCCTGCTGTGAGAAATCTCACATTTCACTTCTGCAAAATGACAACATCTGCTGCTCGTGAGAGTGATATGAATAAATCAACACTTTTTTTTTTTTTATCATATTGTTTGCTTGAATATCTGTTTGTTCTTACAGATGCAACATTGATTCCCCCTGAGAACCACATAAGGCATTAAAGCTACAATTTGCCACGGCTACATGTTGTATTGTTTTCCACTTTATTGCCATCACATTAGTCGAGATGATTCTACTGACTGCAGAAAAGGGAAGCTCAAATGATGATAGCTAAAACATTTTAATACCCGAGCATATTTCTTGATGGCTTTACAGACATTAATATTCATCAGATTCTAGCTTTGGGAGGGTTGCCTCTTTTCACTGAACTGTATTAATCACTAGAACTGCCTATAAGTGAGTTTTATTTTCTTTTTAATATGGTGCTCTTAGACTTTGATTCAGTTTTTAAAAAATTCTGTTCAGCATTTGATAGCAGCTCAAGTATTTTATTATGGACTGCTTCAAACTTTACAACATAAACATCCTAAAAGGGTCCCTCAGCATCTGCTGTTGGAATGTTTTGCAGTGTATGTGAATGACATCAGCTGAGAAGGAAGCTATTAAAGAAGGTAAGGTCATGATGTCAGTGACAGTATTTGAATTTTGCATTGGTGCCAGACGTTGGTGTCAGTTCTATTGAAGTCAATAGGGCAGGCATGGTAAATCACACTATAACCTATCATATCTTTATTGTTTTACCTTTAACTAAAGAAAATCCTTCCACAAAATGAAAAAAAAATCTAACTGTGCGCATTTATTTTGCCTGTTGGCAGGCACACTCTCTGAATGTTAACCATAGCTATTGCAGCAATTGCCAGCTAACAGTAACCTGTGTTAGCTTAGCTTAATTTTTTAGTTTTAATTTTTTTTCCACTTATCCCTTGTATTGATTGGTCCACAGAATGCAGTGTACTCTCACACAGAAACAGATCCCATCTAGTCCATCATAACATTTCCAAATTTTTTGTTCAACCACACCTTGGGCCGTATTCACAAACTTTTTGAGAACATTCTCAGAGACTAACTTAGCCTACATTTTTTTAGTAAGGAGTCTTGGCTTAGGAGGGATTTAGGAAAGTTCTCAGAGCAACTCTGAGTCGGGAAGGTACAGAAACTTTCACCTTACTGAGAAAAGTGTGATTGACCCTGTCACTGGGTGTGATGCTTGCTTTTAACAGATGTGATTGGTTGTCCTTCTGTGAACCTTCAAGGTGTGGACATGAGTGGAATTGAAATGAACTGCTGACTGAAAGTGTCGTCATTGTTAGTGTGATCACTCTGCTGATGGAAGGTTGACACAGACAAAAGTCATCACTGCTGCACTGTTGCATTTTTTCCAGTCTTTCAAATACCTTGGTGTTGTGATCTTTTTATTTCTGGTGCTATAGCATTATTCCGTTGGGTGTGAAATGTGTACATATCTCTCATGAAATTGACCACACATATTATCCCTGCACAATCAAATCTGTAGCACCTCTTTAACTCACTTTCATACAGTGTTTGGAGAATATTTCTTTGACCTCTTTGTGTTTCCACCATTTTCTCCTCTCTTTAAGAAACTCTTAAGCCTCTTAAAAGTCCTCCTCCTTACTCCTAACAGTTTTTCACCTCAGGAGCTCTTTATAGGTCAAAGATGCTTTGTGAATAACTTATCTTAACAAGGACCTAGTCTTAACCTTAAGGGAAAATTCTAAGAAAACATCACAATTCAAAGAATTTTCTTAAAATTGTGTCACTATGAGCAACTCTTAGTACTGAGAAGCTTTGTGAATACGGCCCTGCTGTATTTCCTCTCTAGAGTCCTCAATAAAAGACTATTGAACCAAAATTCCAGTCCCATTTATCAAGTAAAATTAGAAAACTGGTCAGGTCTAAGATCCTAAACAACCCACCAAACCACTTTGCCCCTTCTCCAGGATGTCACAATCCAGGGTAAATAGAAAACAAGTGCAATTTTCAGTAATTAAAACAAATAAATCGTCCTGGTTTTGGTTTACCTTTATCCTGTGGTTTGTATTCTCCTTCCTCCCTTTATTTTACTGCTTTTTGAAGTTGTTTCTGGGGAATACCTCAAGTAGGTGGGAAATGTAAAGGATTTTTAGCAGAAGGTGCTTGACTATATACATAAAATTTAAAAAAAACAAACATAACATAAGATGAAGAGAGCCTGTGGGAGTAGAGTCCAACTTCTACCTAGACAGCATTATTATCTCTATTGTCGTCTTTTTGTTTTATAGTTTAACCATTTTCCCCGGTCTTTTTCAAATTGTTCTTCATTCATCTATATCCTATATGTAAGATTGTCCATCACCTGAATATCGTCTATAATGGTCATATTTGTTTTCAATTTTTATAGCAAAACATGACAGAATAACAACAGAAACATGACAGCAGAGGTAGGAAAGAAAACATCACAGACCTTTTGGGATTAGAGAAAAGAAACAATCAGAAGGCAGCAGCATTGCATAAAGGTATACAGGAAATCATTGTATAAAGATCACAGCCTAGATGAGAATCACAGTTTAGGGGAAACACAAGTAATTCAGAGAACCAAAATACACAGGAGAGAGCTTTAGACACTCACAGGGGCATGCAAAGGGTGCCAATCCATAGTGCCATTTCTCCTACGGTCTGCTTTGCTGTCTGGAGGGTAGTTCAAGAAAGGTGCTGAACAGCTTATCAAAAGCTTGCTCATACCCCTTTAAAACTGAGCTCAGGCGCTCCATCGGCAGAACTTTAAAGATTTCTCCATGCCACTGGTTGACAGTAGGAGGTCTGGGTTTGATCCATTGAAATAAAATACACCTTCTCGCTAATAGGAAGAGTTTTTTCAAGAGTTTTTGCTGGAGACTTGTTCAAGAGAGCTCCAGACGTGGAACATTCAACAAAAACAGACAAGTGTCCATTTGATTATCCTTATCAAAAATAGAATTGATTCCCTTTGAAACTTTATCCCAGACATGAAGTATCAGAGGGCAGCTCAGGGGTTAGGTGGCTGAGTTAGCTTGGAATGCAAAAGCATTGCAGGAGACAATGTTTGGCTCACTGGTGGTTAGCCACAAGTTGGAAATGCATGTACATTTTCTTTGTTTGAGGTAAAGTGAGTAAGCTAGCATTGCAAAACAGCAGGACACCATCCTTGTATTCATTGGTGTGTGCTGCTTTGGTTTAGCTCCAGTTATCCCAGCACCAATGAATGTGAGGCTGTCTGCTTTCTGTTCATTTGGCATGTGTGTTGTGTGAGTTTGTCAAGCAACTGTTCTGCTTCTTATAGCACCATGCTCACTACTACTTGAAATTTTTAACTAAGGATAAGAAGAGCATTTAATTTAATTGTTTTGGCTAATGAAACAATGTAACTTAGAATTATCCTAACTTAAACTTGATTAGCTTGATTAAACCTCACCAACTAGCTAAATAAGTTACAAGTTAACAGAAAATGCTACTAAATGCAAAAACTGAAGAGTGATTTTGTAATTGAAGCTTACAGTTTTGCATTTGGAGTACTGGTACTACATAAATACTTTACAGTATATTCAAACTATTTCATTTCAGACTTAAATTGCCCAGCAGCACGTTTTAAGTCAACGTGGAGAAAGTCAAGAAGAAAAAGATACTTTACCTTGCCATATGGGAAATTCAATGTTTTCATTCTGTTGGCATATACACACTGGCCAGAAATACACACACACACACGCACACACACGCACACACACGCACACAC
>JAPZEB010000022.1:21887295-21900425 GCA_029783705.1 Chaetodon striatus | reverse complement strand
AAGCCTCTTGGATGAGAGGCGAAACATCTTCAAGAAACTCAAGCAAGTCCAGTTGCCTACAATATAGCACTTAAGACATTTGGACTTGTTTTTCAGACCCATATATGCATAAAAATGTGAGAGGTTTTTTCCAGTGAAACCTGTAACTTGGTAATTTGTTCATTAACGTCTTTGAAGTATCCACATGAACCGGCGTCAGCAGCACTGGTAGCTGCGTTGTCTGCCGCTGTTATGTTGCAAGAGTGAACAACTGATGCAGTCACTTCACCAGTCACCAAAAATTGAGGATGCTCAATCAAAGCACTCTTTTAGCACGTTCATGCTCAACACTGATAACAGGAGAGTTAGGGAGATGTCAATCAAGTACATCTACAAAGGCTTAAAGAAAAGATATAATCAGGCAAAGTAAGTAAAAACACCTGCTGGGGTCAGTCATGGGTGTTCAGGGCACATCTCTACAGTATGAATGTATAAACAAATGAAAAGCTGTTAAAGTTAATTGGTTGTTTGTCAACTTCTGCTGTCGTACAGTAGTTGCGTCTAATGCAGAAACCTGCCCCTGAAAACACTAAGAAAAGTAATTCTACCAGAGGAGTGAGTTAAACTGCTGCTTTCTATTCTGTCAACAATACCTCAAACAGGATATGAAATGTTAACGGCGTAAAAAAGAAACCAGTTTAGCTAAGCTTCACTGTTAGTATTGGTCCCAAAAGGGAATTGATCAGAATTGGCAGAGAATTGCACATTCAACAGTGTCTTCAGGCTTTAGAGAAATGGATTATCCCATATTTCCCTCTGCAGCATGCCCTCTGCTTCTCTGGTGTGTTTGCATTTTCTTCTAAGCACAAATCAAGCCATGTTTTTTGCCAATTTTGTGTGTATCACAGTGTGTGTGTGTGGCTGTGTGTGTTTGTCTTTGGATAGCAGACAGCTAAATCATTTCTTTTTCTTTTTTTCTCTCTCTACTACCTCTCTCTCTATGGGGGAACCAGGCTAGTTTGATCTTAGAAGCTTAAAACAATATTTTATTGAAAGCAGCAGGCAGCATATAGATGAAGAAAATATGGTCTGGGACTTAAATAATGTGGTCCGAGGGAAAAGATTGTAAGTTTATGATGCAATTTGATAGACATAGAAGTCTGGGTCAGATTCATAAAGCGCCTTCGGATAAAATAAAATCACCATCATTTCCACAGGAGCAATGCCCAGTGCACCAGGGTTAAACCTTGCTGTGTTTGGGAAATAATTTGACGTAGAGTGTGTTCAAAAGTTGAATACTGCACATATAAAGTATGAGGTAGGTAGATATTTGTGTATTACAGTCATCAGGTTACTGTCCTTTGTGGCTGTGTTGCAACACCTCATTTCTGTTCTGACTAAATTAAATAAGTATTCCATCTGGATCACAGTGATGTTCATTTGTTGTTTTTATATCTTTTCAGTGCTCAAGGTGCATTTGCCTCTTTTCCTCGCCACAGTTTATCGCTCAGTAAACCCAATGAGGTGTCTGCAATGTCTGTGAATCTAACACTTCTGTGTGTGTTTTTGTGTTTGTGCACATTGCAGCTGGCAACGTGGGACCCAGTTCATGGCTTGAACGGCACGCTGACAGACAGGAAATTGGAAAATAATATGAGAGGAGTGGTGCTACGAGTCGTCACTGTTCTGGTGAGTATAGCTGACCTGTGTTTTTATTTCTGTATGCATGTTTTTTTTTTTTAATCACTCTGTGATTTTCAAAAAAAAAAGGCCAGTTTCAGTGTTCCCTGTTTGAAAATCATCCCGCTGTTTGCTCTGAAGAATCAAAGACGGACTGTTGCGACTACTGCTGGCATGTCAGACTTCAGCCTTTTGCTCTATTGTAAATCCATCCTTTTGTCTAGTTTTCTGCCCATCATTCGGCTCGGTCTCTGCAGAGATGTGGAGAGGGACAGGCTGAGAGCTTTGGCGAGGGAAGGAAAATGGCAGACAAACATTCATGAGACAAAGGAAATGCAACAAGGTGAACTCGCTAATGGACCAAGCTGTCATCATTTCATTAGCTTCCATCTTGACATTTGACAGCTAGATGATAGAGACCGTTGGAGTCTTGATGATAGTGAGACTCCAGCTCTTTCTGTCTCGCCTGCAGCATCGATTTGAGTACATCCCATGAGTGCTTTAAAGATTCACTGCTGTAAATTCTTCATATCCCGCCTTTGAAGTGAGAAGCAGAGAAGAAAGAGATAATGCTAGACATCTTTGTGGCTATCCTTTTTTCTTTCTCATTTTTTTCCCTAGTCTTTGATTTCTATCACCCTTAAAGGGAAAAAGAGCAGGGATTGTGTTTTTGAATGTCGCCCTTTTTCCCATCATCGGTGTAGGGTGGCTCCTATACATTGTAGGTGTATGTGCACATTCATTACTGTATGTACAAATCTATTATTCTTTTTACCCTTCATGTTCTGTACCGCTGGTTGTGTAAATGTGTGTGTGTTTCCCGAGATGACTGAAGCCTCATGAGGGCCTAAAGACAGAAATAGATAGAAATAGAGTGAAGTGTCCAGGGTGCTGCTCGGATGTACTGTTTTCTCTTTACGTGAGAATGGTTGGAGGGCAAATCCTGATTGCATGTGTGTGTTTGTGTGTTTGTGTGTGTGTATGATATGGAGGTTTCCAAAGGGACCTTTGAAACAGATTGTTCTGTGGTGCCCTGGGCTTTTTCTGCGCTCTGCTTTTTTTCTGTCTGTGAGGTGCGATGGTCTCATACGGTACCATGGGGAGTGGCTTTTGCCCTGTAGAACGCTGAAACAAACAAGCATGTGTGTGGACATTCACACGTGTGTTTGAACACCTTAACCTGTAAAAGGATCTGTTCTTTCTATTCTCTCTTCCAGACTGTTGAATAGTTATTGATTTGTTAATTAGTGATGAGATCATACCGCTATTAGGGCCAATGACTCTACATCAATGCTATTGATTGGCTGAGGCTATATTGATTATTAAATGGATGTTACCAAGAAATGGCTACATCACTATAATTATATGTTCATGGTCCTCTACAGGGGTTAGTAGAGTATACACTCTGGTCACAAGTGTGACCGAAATTGATATTTTACAACTGGGAATTTAATTAGAAGCATTTAAACGCTTACATTCAAATGATGTCTTCAAGACAGGAAGTTGATTTCTTGAGATGTAGGATGTAACAATCCAAAGGTGCGAAATCAGGCGGCCTTTAAATTACCTCTCACTGACTTGCAATTTAGTTTGATTCACCTCAGTAGCTGAGTTTTCATCTTTTGCTGATTTTTTCATAATACTCCATGCTCCTTAATTTTTGGAGGGTGAACCCACATTTCTTTGGTCCTACTCCACATTTATGAGAACCAAGCTGTGAATATATATATACCGCAGCCCAAATATGCAGCCAAAGGCAGGAGATGTCCCTTTTTAACTTGAGTTCACATTTTTGGAGATAATGAAAGAGCGCTCAGTGTTTTCCCCAAATGAACCTCAAGTTTAGCTTTGGAACAGGATAAGGCACACACTAAAGGCTGATTTATGTTTGTGCGTACACTCTACGCAGAGCCTATGCTATAGCCTACGCAAGTGTGTGGCGGTGTGTCAGTGTCACTCTGTTAATTACACTTCCAAAACACTAGGTTACAGTTGGGTTTCTATGGCACTGTGTTGAATTTCTGTGAAATGCTGTTAAGTTTGATTGATTCAAAATACACCTAAAACACACATTAAACACATATTAAACATGGCTTAATAATAGTTACACTATCAAACACAAGTACAAAAATCATACCATAATATGCAAAGTTCACAGACAAATACAACACGCTAACATTGTTTCAATCAGGAGAGACTCGGTTTTTATAGTAACAAGAATATTTATTATCATGTGCACATAAGAAAGTCTTTGGGGATTAGACCCCATCAAGATGGTATGATTTAAGGAGGGTGATGAATCCATAGTCGAATAGGCAACCCCCCCCCCAAGCTGTAGACACTGGTGGTGGTAGATGTGGTGAAGATGGAGAAATGCTGATGAGCTGGGTGAGTGGAGGGATGAGCCTTTGTTGAGCTTGTCCTGCACTCTGGATACGATGGCTGCAGGTGAATGGGGTGGAGGAGGTTGTTCTGCTTAAAATGACAGCTGACAGCGGCAGAGGAGAGAGCAGATATAAATTATGCAGTAGCATCCTGATTGGCTGATAGAGATTGTAGCGAAGTTTGATTGGATAAGAGTGAACTACCATAGTCAGCTGATTAGAGGAAGCAGTGGGAGTGGGATGGAGAGAACTGTGAATAGATGAGCACAGAGAAAGTCTTCCTGATTGACCTTATGCTGAGCTATGTTAGCATAAGCCTATGACATTTTACTTTGCATAAATTAGCCTAGTGGCTAGCTGAGTTTTTCTCTACGCATACTAAGCCAGGAACAACAACAGACATCATTACAAAATCTGGCTTCATTATAACTCACAAGGTTCATGACAAAACAATGGTTTTATACTAGACACAGCATCACAACATGCTGATGTTATTACACCAAGTCCATGACATGTTACTTTTCATAAATCAGCCTAGTGGCTAGCGGAGTTTTCCTGTACTCATATGAAGCCAGGATCACCCACAGGATTTAAAATGCTGTTTTGATGGGACATTATTGTCTTCATAATTATTTTTTCTCATCTGTAAAATAAAAGTAGATAAAAGCTTCATTTCCATAGCGAAGGTCCAGAGATCCTTTTCCCCACGATGTGTAGTTACATTTCAGGGGAGGTGCACATCAGGCGACGGCACAGGGTGTCTATGCAGAACCCAAGTCATAGGTACAGTGTTTATTCAACACAGACATATACATTCTGTTTAACTGACCGACGACAATTAATTAGGCTCCATTTAATAGTTTCAGACGTGTTGTTAGATTACATGATGTTATGTTATGATATGCCTTTATCGTGTAGCGACAGTAGAGAGAAATGCAGGAAAGGTCTCCAGTCCAAGACACCGCTGTTCATGGCTGCTGTCTTAACCTCTATGCCAAAAGGATGCCCTGAAAATTTCACAGCAGAGAATTTACCTTCACTCTTGATAGAAATGTTAGACCTGTTGAACTGATGGAAGGATGAAGAGAAAAATCTGTGTTGCACTCTCCATATTAATCACAGTGACAAAGTACTGCACTGCATGTCTGTTTGTTTTTTGATACATATCCTCCATCTTTATCAAACAGAGGCTGAAGGAAAATTCATTTTTGTAACAATATGAAATCTAATCTTCTGCAGAGACTGGCAGAGCTTTCCAAAATACATTTTACACCAATTTCAGAGACAAATCCACAGAGTGTTTTCAATATGCTCACTGCTACAAATCACCACGACACTGTCATGCCCAGCATTCCCTAGGAGGACTCTTCAAATGCCATTACTTAGTCTTTGTGGAAAATTGCTGTTCCTTGTCCCCATCATGTCTCCAAAAGCACCTGATCAGCGCTGAGACCACATGTGGTATTTCTAGTCAAGAGGAGACAGGGGATAAAGATGCACCAAAGGAATTAGAATAGAGGAAAGGGAGTAGGAGGAGGGATGGGGTGAATGAGAGATGAGAGCTTTTTTGGAAAGACAAAGAGGAGATGGAAGAGAAGGACTGCTGGATATAGAGGGATGTGAGATAATATTGCAAGGATGACAAGTGGGGAGTGTTGTAGCCTCAGTGGACGGATGGATGGATGGAGAGAGAGGAGGTGTCCTAGACATATGTTTAGGGAAAGCTGGGGATGCTGGGGTGTGGAAAGATGCCAAATGGTGTATATCACAGCTGGTGAGTGGCAGGGGAAAGGAAGGGACTGCAAAATATCAACAGAGAGAGAAAAGAGACGGAGGGGAGACAGATTAGCGTCACAAAGCCAGACTACATCTCAGATGATAATTTTTCGTGACAAGATTTCAGTCTGGGAACCATTGACTGAGTATCGATTGAGCCTGGCAGCTCAAAGCCAGACCAACCAGTGAGCGATGGGAAGTGTTTAGACGATTACATCACTCGTTGCCTCTCA
Source organism: Chaetodon striatus (assembly GCA_029783705.1). Taxonomy (NCBI): domain Eukaryota; kingdom Metazoa; phylum Chordata; class Actinopteri; order Chaetodontiformes; family Chaetodontidae; genus Chaetodon; species Chaetodon striatus. Next base: position 21,894,373 of record JAPZEB010000022.1, on the reverse strand, counting down.
CAAAACCAAACTGAAACAGCTCTGTATTGTATTTACTTCAGATTTATTCTAAAAAACAATCTGACTGGATAGTTTCAGAGAGATTTGACAATGTTTCCCCAACAGCCACCATGTTTTACAAAGTGAAAGAGAGAGAGAAAGCCCAGTGGCAGTCCAGTGGGTGATGTGTCCATCTAGTCAGGTGTACGTTCATGTTGATGTCTAAGTGAAGGAGAGAACTGTCATGTACTGTACAGCAAACTTGAAATGACATCTGTGTCAAACAACCAGTGCCCTTGCCAGAGAACAGTGAGCTAAGCTGAAATCGTGGGTTGGCTCTGAGACACTAGAGAGACATGAGCTGCTTTTATGCATTCTGTACCTACAGTGCACCATAATAGGATAAAATACCAAACATGCTTTCAGTACTTTCAAACACTCGCACCCCCACATACACACACCTACGCAGAGTTGCACATGCACAGTTTCTTGCCTTGTATTGATTTGCCGCTGCTATTGGTTGTGTGCTCCATTATTAGCTAGCAAACGCTTGTGGGTGGGCTTGTGTGTGTATGCATCCACATGCATGTGTACAGTATGGATGTGTGTGCTTGTGTGTCAGAGGGTGTTTTCACTGTATACCAGAGTGCCTGTTTACTTGGAAAGCAATCAATGCACAAGGAGCAGAGCAGTTATTGGGAAAAGAGAGAAAACAGAAATAGAGGAGGAATAAGTTGAAAGTGTTTTGAAATGAGAATCTTGTCAGATTTTTTTCAGGAGCAGCTCGATTTTCTACATTAAAATTTCCATCAATCAATCAAGTGAAAACAAACTGAATACATATTGTCATCTTGTTTATGCTTTGATAACCAGTATTTTTTTCATTAGTCTTTGCTGCTGAATTGTTCTTTTTCCCCCCTCAGGTATTAAACATATGACACGGCCCTGGATTGATTGACAGTTGCCTTTCTCGTTAGAATGTTGTCCTTCCCTTCAGATATGACATGTGCAATAACGATGAAGTGAATACACTCATGCAACTTTGAGCTGGGAAAGTATTGAGTCTATGATATTCTTACACCCTCATGTGTTGGCAAAACAGTTGATAATGAAGCCTTGATATCTAAATCCCCCGCTGTGTTCACTTGTACCAATCTAATGCTAAAAATGTCATCAAAGCTAAGGCATGATTTCACTTAGAAATGAGCTTCCAATGTGAAAAGTCACCTTAGAAGTGCACGTGGAAGTACTGAGACCTGGGAAAATGACCCATTATGTTGCTGTCCCAGTTACAAGCAGCTAGAAAGTTGCATCATATGGAGGGACAAAACAGTTATACACAACAAAAATGCTGGACTTACACCAAACAACTTGTAGTGGTTAGTCTTGGTCCTAAATAACCACTATGGTGGCAGAGAAAAAATACATCTAATTCAACACATCCAGAAAATCCAGTATCCATAGAGAAACTTTCCAATGTTCAGAAGATGTAAATTTATAAGGATTCTTAAAAAATTAAAGCATGGACAGTCTTTGCATCGGGCCTTGAGGATGTGAGGTCAAAGACTTTTCTTCCTGCTCCGGCCACACCCTCCAGATGAGTGTTTACCTCAGCTGGTGCGCACTCCCGTGTTCTTGAATGTTTGGTGTATAGTTGTCATAAAACTCAGGCCAAGCTGCCGTACGTCAGTCTTTTTCTCATCTTGATCTACCTAGGTCAAACATGTTTAATTCATACACTGTACATAACAATGAATGACACGTCTTCATTAACTCCTGTTGTAGAATAAAGAGACTCAGAACACAGGATTGGACATTTGAGGGTCTTCTCGTGAGAAAGCCAAAGAATTAGTACATCATGACAATTTATAGTGTCTGACAACCAAGCAGTATCAGCTGACACACCTACAGCTCTCCAGTACACATGAAAAGGTGTTTCCTGTCACTTAAGCTGCTGTTTTCCTGTTATGCTGACAACCAGCTCCGAGAACAATTGCTTCTCCTCACATAATCAAATTTGGCCAGAATCATGCCAGATCATTTAACTGAAGTCATGTCAGGATAATATGTGTGTACAACATATATTCACACAATAAGAGTTTATGCAAGGTCATCCACACTAAACTTCCACTGTACAAAACTAAAGCCAAAATATCCCAGATATGGCTGCTGCCATATTGCACTATTGACGTTGTTTGGTGCCAGAGTCTGAGCAGTCATGATTTCCACAGTATTGTGTTCCCGCCTATACACCCTTCCAACCAATCACAAGCAGCACCACCGATCGCAAGCACACCAATTTGTACACATAGCTATCAATCCAATGAACGAACCCCTTTTTATGCCATCAAATAACTGAATAACTGAAAAACAACAAAAACTTGAACAAATAGCAGAGTGATAAAAAAAAGACCTAAAATGACAGAAACCATCTTTGGGAAGAAAAAAAAAACATTGCCATGTATTTTTAGGTTTTTACTTTGGCTCATGTCCTATCCACTAACATGGCAGGGGTGGGCTTTATGAGCTGTACTGTAGCCATCCACCAGGGGGCGATCAAGATATTTTGGCTTCACTTTAGGGGAGCTGTCATATCGTCCATTCTTATTATACAGTATATGGTTAAATATTGCCCTAAGTTTTTAGTCTTGACTCATGTAAATACTGAAATTAAATGATATGAACATTGTCAGTAACCACTAAGTGTTCTCTCCAGCAAAATGGACACGAATATTGTCGACATATGATGCCATTTTTCTTGTGTTTCTAATGCATTTTGTGGACACATCAGGAAATATGAATATGTCATTTTTCTGAAAAGGAAATTTGGTGTCATATTTTCCACCAAAAGCAGGATGGAAAAAAAAAATCACAAAAAGAATCTAGTTGTAGTCTTGCAAATAGTTACTCTGCAAGATCCCCAGTCTTTGCAAAATCTTATAGTCTGTGACTAAAACCTCACATTGTCTTTAGATGTGAGAAGGTGTCAGACTTTAGTCTTTTAAAACTCTTTTCAAAGTCTTCAAGTGTATGGGAGGCATAAGAGAACAAAGGGAAAGTTGTGTCTTGTGTCAGGGAATGAGAGAGAGTGTGGGCAGAGTAAGACGCCACTTATATAGACCCAGCCCACATCTTCACACAGGTGCCCTCAGTCAGTCATTAGTGAGCTTCACCTAGAACACACAGACATAGTGCAGACACACACACAAGAATGGCGAATGGCAATAATAGGGCACAGAATGACATGTAACACTCCCCTTGTACAACAACATCAGACATGTTTTTATTCACCGTGTTTATGTTTGTTTATAAAGGTTTAAAGTACCCACATAGGGAAGCAATCAGGGGTACTTGGGGGTTATTCAGTATGTATGGGTGTGTGTGTGTGTGTGTGTGTGTGTGTGTGTGCACTGGGTGTTCCTGCCTTGATGGATGGATGCTTGTGGTGAGAGAGGGACTTGGCATTCATGTCCACTCACTGCCTAATAGCTTATTGAACAGCAGCAGCTAGCAAGGATTAGAAACCGCCAAGTTAATGCGTAGCATAGCCTGCGTGTGTGTGTGTGAGTGTGTGCTTAATGTGCAGCCAGTATCCAGTCAATAACATGCAGGCCCTCATAAATCTGCGAGACATATTGGCCTAAAACATTTCACTCATCAATAGGGATTTATTAAAGAAGAGAGAAAAAGAGGGGTGAGGGAGAAAGGGGAGGGTGAGACAGACAGGAGCTGAAGAGAAAACTCCTCAATGAAACACTCAATCCAAGTACAGTAAATACAAGTAAACATCAATTTAGTTTCTTACCAGCTTCCTGCTCTCCTTGCTGAAAAATACCATGTTACTTCCTGCTCTGTGTTCACTTAATTGCCTAAAATGTCAGCATTGTTTGATGTCATTTAACCTCAACAGGAAGCTGCCCTTTAGATGCCATGGTGATATTGATAAACAAGAGGTTCAGCCGTCCCGAGCGCATTTCAAAATGAACCAATAAAAAACAAATCTGCTGAATTGCATGCTGTGATTATTGATTTTCGACATTTTAATTCACTTGAAAATGTTAAATAGGTTATATTTAAATAAATTATTAAGCATGGTTCCCTCTGCGAATAAAAAGAAAGCTGAGTAGGGAACTTTGGGAGCCTAGCCAAAACAAAATTGAGGGGGTACATTTTGTTTTTCTCCTGGAATCCCAAAAAAGAAGACAGCACTTAGCTGAGAACTTAAAAACGTGGACAGATATTAAGTACAGCATGTCTTTGCATCTGTTTTGGTACATTTGTTAGCAGCCAGTTTGCCTTCACAACAACAACAGGAGGTGGAATTATTTTTGGTCAGAGCACTGTTTTTATCTTTCATTTTTTACCATATTGGTTAGAAGAAAATGTGCTACCAAGGATATTGAATTTTCTGCAGTTTCCGATTCTTGTTTTGTATAGTTTACAGAAATAACTGCTCGGTTAAGGCACTTTAAAGGAATGCTTTAAAGAGTGCCATTGTTGTTAGTATGGATACCCATGAATGTCACAATAGAGGGGTATGCGATCCATTTTTTCACACAAACAAAAAAAAAAAAAAAAAAAAAAAATTCTTTTGGGGTTTTTTTTATTTTTAATGATAGGACAGCCATAGATACACAGAAATTGCAGGATAGAGAGGGGATGACATGCAGCAGAGCACCATGGGTCGATATTGAACCCAGGCCGCTGCAAAGGACTCATCCTACATGGGGCACACACTCTACCAGGTGTGCTAGAGGTCGCCTCCGTGGTACATATTTTATTCGGAGTCAGGTACCAAGCACTGAGGCAGTAAGAAAAACAGCAGTCTGTTGGAAAAAGTTGGTTCTTTATTTACCCAAAAGTTGCAAAATCAGTACAAACCAAAAACTTTAAAACTAGGCCTATAAACGAGGTCAACAAAATAGAACTATACTCAAAATAACAGCAATAAAACAAGGTGACCTAACAAAATGAAACACGAGGGAATATATATATATAGTGGATTGGCCAAAACCATCTAACACAAAAAGGGGAAAACAAAATGGACGTTTAACCAGAGCTAATACAAAGGAAAAACAAACTAAACCCAAATCCCCCTTCTGACATTTCAACAGTGCACGGCTAAAAGTAAACAAAGAGATTTTAAATCAAATAAACTGTGTAGTGTGGACTTAAATTTGGATATGAATTGTTTGGGGTGTGGTTGCCTTTAAATAAAATTAACCAGTGTACTCAAAGTAGTGAGGAGAGTGTGTCAACAGTAGTACCACTTCTGGTTTTTACTTTGTGTTGCCATGGTTATCACACTCAGCTTTGGCCATTTACATGTCGGAGAGGTGACTAAACCACACATTGGTGTTCAATTTAAGATTGTACACTGACTCCATCGGTCCAGAGCTCGGTTGATTAAGATTAGCGGTGATATTGATTCTACATGCAACAGGTGTAAACAGTCTTCAGCCATGTAATGTTACATGTTGTGGACATGTCCGAAACTATTTCATTTCTGGGATTTAATCTTTAAAACTTTTCAACAATGTTTGGACGGCTGGTTGAAACTGCTCAAGATGTTAACTTAAGTAGAGCCCAAATGGACATTGTCTCTTTCTGCTTACTTCTGGCCAGAAGGCTCATCCTGTGTTAATGGAGGAACTCTTCACCTCCAACATATGAACACTGGATTAAGGATGTTATGTTTTATTTACAATAGAAGAAAACCATTTTTTATGAAAAACTGTAATGAAACAAGTTATCCTCCCGTACCTATGTCACACAAGTAAACTCATTTGTAGTTTTGGTTTTTTGTTTTTTTTTTTTTTAACTTTTTTTTTTTTTTTAGTTTATTTTTTGGTTTAAATTTTTATCTTTACTTTTTAAATTATTAATTTTTTTTTTCCTTCTTTTTCATGTATTTATTTTTCAGTCTTGTCTGTTGCATTTCCTTTCACTGGTCTGGCTTTCTGTTTGTTCCTGAGTTTGTGGGTGGGTAAAGTTTTTTTTTTTATTTTATTTTATTTTAAAGTCTTTTTGTCTTGTTTGTTTGTCGATGCTCTGTGCATCTTTATTATCAATAAAAATACCTTGTTTAATAAAAGAGGGACGACCAAACCTGATGCACCCAAACACATAGGATGTTGATGCATATTGAACATTGGGGGTGGGAAAGTGGCTTTTGGCAGCAGCAATGTGTTAGCAAAAGGGAAGAAGAATAAGACTGTTCTTAACAAGTTTGTTTTAAAACAAAAAAAAACTTTGATTTTGTTGGTGGTAGGAAATTTTATACAAGCTGTAGGGAAGCTTACCCTTAAGTGTAATGTTTGACAGCACTAATATAACATCTACTTTTACTTTTTAGGCTTTAACTGATTGTTTTAAACTTAAATGTGTAGAAGAATGTGCTGAATGTGACCTACTTGTGCTGTGTATATAATGTAGGCTCTCACAGACATTCTCCTGTCCTTTAAGATGAACGCTTGTGGTGGTATAATGGCCACTTGAGTAATTGGGTGATTTAATGCTTGAATGAATGGTGTATTGATTGGATGATTGACTGACTTACTGACACGCTGATTGATCTTTGCCTTCCAGGAGGAGCCGTTTGTAATGGTGTCGGAGAACGTTCTGGGAAAACCAAAGAAGTACCAGGGCTTTTCTATTGACGTCCTTGATGCTCTGTCCAACTACCTGGGCTTTAAGTACGAGATCTACGTCGCCCCAGACCACAAATACGGCAGCTTACAGCCTGACGGGCAGTGGAACGGACTGATGGGTGAATTGGTCTTTAAGGTGAGGAGACAATTATTTACATACATGCACATACACCCATGAGCACACACAAACACACGCTTACAATACAAGAACAATGAAGTGGAATGTTGGACATACTGCTTGTATGTACACTTCCATTTCTTACCTACCTGTCTATCAGAAAACAGGCCAAGTCATTGTGCCGCTCTTCATCCTTTCCTCTCCAATGCTCGTCAGCTAAAGTGAAAGTGAAAGCAGACCCCGTATTCTCTCATTTTCCTACAAGCTTTGTTTGCTTGGGGTTTGCCTCACTATGTGTGCTCCAAGATTTTCATACCTTCCTCTTACATAC
>JAPZEB010000022.1:21811111-21826051 GCA_029783705.1 Chaetodon striatus | reverse complement strand
GTGGCCGGTGAATGTATGTTTGCTTAATAATAAAAACAGACATGGAAATCTCACTTTTACAATACAGGACCTTAAACAACCAGCCAGCTCTGCAGCATCCAGTAATATTTCATACTGGTTTTTTTTCCTGTGCATAATGCAGTGTGTGTAATAGAACAGGCACACACTGTTTTACTTCTGCGTTCATAGTGTTTTATTATATTAAATCATATGATTTTTTTTTTTTTTTTCTAGTCACAACTGATTTAAGCTAATGCCACAGGAGACAATAACATATATAAAAATGGGAAATGGAAATGTTTCTCCGAGTGGCTCTTAAATCCTGAGCCTGAATGCATACATATGTATGTGGCACGCACTCACACGTTTAATCTAAAACAACGACAAAAACCTTCACATTTGCATACTGACACACATACATGCTGATGCAGGCCGACACACGCACCTGACTCAGCTGATGTAAGTGTCCCTGCGTGAATATATGACAGCTACTCTCTGTCAGGCCTCAAGAGTCTCTGATGACTGCTGAGTGATTTTAGAGTTGAGTGGATTGCCAGTTTGAGTGATTTTCTGTCTGTATGACTTTCTGCTGCACTATGGGAAGGATCCACTTTAGAAAATGCGTCTTTTCCCACATGTCCTTGCGCACCATATATTATCATTACTCCCAAGTCTCATATTGATGGCAGCTTCTTAAAAAGGAAAAACACTGTATTGAGACATTTGCTGCAAAGTTAACTGAAATCAAGGCTAGAAGCAAAGAAAGCACGAGAAAAGGTCCTTTTTCTTCAACAAAGACTCACGACACTTTGACGGGTAAATATGGCAGCAGTGAATTTACTATCCCTGCCAGCCTAACCCTGAACTGATCAGCTTTGAACATGACAACGAAGCCTTTGGCAGAGTGTGGATAATTCTGAATTTCAGCCATGCATGTATCTAACAGCAAATCAAAGGCAAGGAACAGGAGGAGGAAGAGCGGGCTGGCTGGCGTGTTGGAAACAGTGAGTGTGAAGTTAAATGCCTCATACATATGTACATATTCGGATTATACTGTATGGAGGACATTCACCTCAGCCAAAGCACTTTTGCATTTTCGCTGGCATTTGTTAAACTCCCTCTTTTCATAGAAAAATACCAATTTCTTGGATTTGAATTTCAAATTTGCTTTGGTGAATTACCATGCTGAAATGGATCTGACCCGTTCAGCTGATAAGGTCACACCAATCAACAGACGCAAACAGGGTTTATTCATGTTTTATTATCACTGATATTCAATTGAGATATCCTTTGGGCATGTGCTTGTGTTCCCATTTAACTTATGTGACTTCTGTCACACAGATTTAACTCTTCTGGCAGCTGTTGGGAAAGTTGTACTGAGACTACTCCTCGCATGTCCCTGTTTTACATGTTATATAATATTATTGATGATGGAAAATGTCTTCACTTCTCTCCCATATGCTTAACTCCATTTTGGAACAAGCCCATCACTTAATATCTCCTATCACCATCTGCCCATTTAGCATAATGTCTCCTGAAATTATGATAAAATATACCATCATTTCTTCACCTCTGCTACATATATCTAGATACAGCAGGTAAAGAGCTGTATAATGTAAGCCTATAAGCTTTCACCAATTTACCATAATGACTTCACTGATGATGATGAAAATTACGCAGATTCCTCAGATAGAGCTATCCGCCAGATAGATCCGATGGTAAATCAAGCAAGACCTGTTTAGTTCCTTCAGCCCTGGGTGAGGCCATCACGGCACTCCGGAGGACGATTGCGACCGAGCAGAGGAGAGATGAAGGGAGGAGGGGAAGATGATATGGATGGCAAATGGGTGCTCGGGGAATGGGAAAGGGAGAATTGGGAGTTTTAGGAAGGCGGAAAGAGAGAGATAAGGGTGAAACAAGGGACTACAAAAGGACTGGAGATTGAGGGAGATACTGTAGATGGGCGAGAAAGGAAAAGAAAGAAGAACAGAGATAGGGAAGAATGGGGGGATAGAAAGAATTTGTGCACAGGGACCGAGATGGAGTCGAAACATAGGAAGGGAGGATGGAGAAAATGGCAGAAGAAAGAGTGGAGATTAATGAGAACAAGCACAGACACAGAGGATGTGGGTGGATTTTTACACCATGTTTTACTAATACATAAATTCTTTATTTTCCTATTGCTTTAATTGAGTCTCGGGCACATTAATCAGCGGGGCTAAAAGCCATCAAATGAAAAAAATAAAAAAGTAGAGAGAGGATTTAGAGAGACAGAGAGAAGACAGAGGCAGAATTTGTATGACTACAAATGAGGCCCCTCCTTCAGTGACAATGATGCGTTAAGTGGCCCACGTCATATTTCTTTACTCACAATAAAAGCTTATATTAGCCTATAATATGGCGAGACACCCCAGGTGGAGACAGTTTTTTCATGCTGGCCCATTTTGGGCTACTTTGCTTACATAACATGTCTTCTCTCAGACTAGTGGAGGGAAAACGTCCAAAATAATTATGCAAAAAGCGCATAGTAACAGTTTGTAAGATTTAGGGGGATTTATTGATGAGGACTGGAGATTGCAACCATCTGAAACTTCTTCTAGTTAGAATTCCTTCAGTGCTCATTGTTCAGGAGGCTTTTACTGGGAGCCAAATTATCCTCAGAGATCTCTTCCTCTCCAAAACAGATAGACTAGGTGTCGTATTCATAAAGCATTCTAGTACAAAGAGTTGCACCTAGTGACGAACTCTTAGCATTCGGACATTTTCTAAGAATTTCCCCTTAAAGTTAAGAAAAGGTGCTGGTAGAGATTGAAGTTACTTACAGTACACAACATCTTAGATTTGAGAGAGTTCCTAAGGTGAAGAACTGTTAGAAATAGGGAGAAGGATTTAAGAGGCTTAAGAGTTTATTAGGCAAAGGAGAAAATGGTGGAAAGACAAAGAGCTTAAAGAAATACTACAGATATACAGATTAGATGCTGCAGGAATAATGCTTATGGTCAGTCTCATTTAAGATACACTCATGGGTCCCACTCAGTGCACTAATGCTGTAATGCCAGAAATAAAGTGATCACAACACTAAGATATTTGGCAACTGGAAAAATGCAGCAGTGCAGCAGTGCTAGCTTTGGTCCATCTCAGCCCTCTATCAGCAGAGTCATCATCACTCCAACAATGACAGCACTAATTAGTGCTGTCATTAGCGAATTAGTTAAAAACTTTGGTGAATTCACCCTGACAAGGCTTCGTGTGGATGGGCCCTAAGGTAGAAGTTTCTGTCCCTTTCTTGCTCAGAGTTGCTCTGAGAACTTTCCTAACTCACTCCTAAGCTAGGTCTAAGGACTGAGTTAGGACCTCTCTGAGAGTATCCGTAGAATGTTTGTGAATATGGCCTCTGGTGATTAAAACCAGTAAAAAGGCTGAACAAAGCAGTGTCATGTTCCAAATCAGTGTTGCTTCTGTGCTGTTTGGCATGTTGGTGACAGCCCGCTGGCCTAGTCCCTGCTAATGTGTGCTCACCTTTTTTTCCCTGATAACTTGAGATTCAGATGTTCAGGAGGTTTTTACAATGAGCTGGATTATCCACAGAGGTTTCTTCCTCTTTACAATAAACAGACCAGGTCATTTATACTGGTGAAAACACTGAATTAAGCAGTTTTGTATTTTAAAAAAAAAAAAAAAAATACTGTTTTTTCAATGCTCTTATCATGAAGGGGCCTATTTAGAGCCAGTGTTTGCTTTGTCCATCCTGGGATACTCTAAAAACATGGCGGTCCAACATGGTGACCTCCATAGACGAGAACCTGATCCCTGTGTAGATTTATTATCGAAAACACAACAGTTCCTATTTTCAGGTGACTTAACACTAAAGAGAATGTACTTATATTATATTCTATTTCTCCTAATACGTCTCCCTAAATCCTACACACTGGACCTTTAATTAGAAACTTCCTAATTTGTGTATTTAAAACTAAAATTTCAGAAAATTTGTCATACAGAAATAATTGCCTTGATGTAAGTAATCAACTGGAAAGTTTCATGGTGATAGCTATGTAATTATGAGTATGTAATGCCATACTCTGAGCCAAAAATAACCATTTTTAGTAAAAGTAACACACACCAAACTTTCCAGTTTTATTCTCACATACACTCTGAAAGTTTGTACAGAGGGGACTGTTCATGTGTCATACAAAGCCTGATCTGTAGAACTTTTTATTCCTAAAAAATAGGATTTTTTTTTTTTCTAAAAATTGCTATAGACAGTATTTTGTGATTTATGGAGTGATAAAACGAGAGGTCCAAAGTTCCTTCTGGAATAAACTTTGACTTTAACGTGTCAACAAAAACGAAATTAAACAAGAATCCTGAACCTGTTCAGATTGTAATCAACTGTGGAAGTTTCCTTTAGATATCTGTACGTTAAAAATGTTACCCTATTCACCTCTGGTGTCTCACCATAAGGGGCGGGATGAGAACAAGACAGGAGAAAATATAAAGACTGGGTGCAACATGGATGGATGGATGTCCAGGCAGAGGGGATGAGAGGTGTGACTAATACAGGAAGTAGTGAGGGTGATAAAGGGAGGCAGATAGAGGAACAAGGAAAAGGAAGATGAGAAATAGGCTGGTGAGAATGATGACAGAAGTGTAGGGAAAGAGAGATTAATGGATGGAGTGATGGTTAGAAAGTAAACACAACACACAGAGAGAGCAAGCTTTGGGTAGACGGCACGGGAGACTGATGGTGAGCAACCACAGACCCCGTCCTCTTGGTCGTCTATCTTTCTCCTCTCCCTCCCTTTCTCTTTCCTCTCCTCCATCTCTCTCTTCCCTCTAGTTGTCATCTCCCCACTCTCCGTGTCCCCTAATGGAAAAAAAAAAAAATCATGTAGATGGGTGTAAAGATTTTAGCTCACTCTTCATTAGCCAGTCAAGCAATGTGAAGCAAGGTGGATGGAGGAAGATGCTGTTTAAGAGCATATCATCGTGCCTCGCACCAGATGTCTCACAGTGTGTTTGTGTGTATGTGTGTGTGTGTGCCGGTGTGCTCTCAAGTCAGAGAGGCCTCTCTAACACCTGTTTACCCTCTCAAATCACAGTCAACAAGAGATCAGTAGGCAGCGGTGCTCTCTGAGTGTGTGCGTGTGTGTGTGTGTTTGTGTCAGTTTCACAGTTCTTTAAGGACCTCCTGCCAACCTGCCATTGGTCAGGGAGTTGCCAAGGTTACCGAGCAGGGTGGCCCAGCTGTGTACGGGTGACAGATCTCAGTGTTTGTGATTCCTCTCCCTCTCAGTTTGAGAGACTGAGGTTGACTTTTCATGAACAAAGCTTTGAGGTCTCAAGGTTGCCTAAAGCTATGTGACTTTTATCTATCGCGGCGTGCCCGCTAACATACAATATCCCTCCTATCGCAGAAATTCCCTCCTCATCCCTTTAATTCCCTGCCTTCACCCCTTTCTTCCCTGGTTTGTTCTTTTAAAGTCAGCGCCGATGCTTGTGGTATTTTATGTCTGAGCCAGTGCGATGACATGGCGCAGCTACAGAGCGGCTTGGGCAAGACCCGTTTCATTAGATTTTTAAAAATTAATGTCATATTTATGTGTTTGTCATGTCTTTTATTGGATTTGAATGAAATCTCTGCAGAGGCATAAGCTGGCTTGATATATATCTGTCACCGTGCCTGGGTATGACTGCTGCAATATCCTCTGTAATAACCCAGCCTCTGCTAAGACCAGAAAATGCCTTTTTAGATGCTGGGCTCTCTCATTTCTATTTTCTAGTAGTGCAAATCACCCTGACAGGAAAAAGAGAAAGCTCTCCTCCTGCAGAGTCTGATAGCTCATTAGGATTCAACACAACAAGCCCAAACAGCAAACATATTTTCCTGCTGTTACAATTCTCTGCCTGTGTGATGACAGTGTTTCTGTGTTGTGACTCAGATTCGGGGAGAGCAGATGAAAAGAGGAATACATAGGGAGGAAATGGGGAAAAATGTACTCTACATATTAAAGAAAGGAGATGGTAGGGATTGAAAGAGACATTTGTAATAAGGGAATGATAGATGCTAGATTAAAAGAAAAGAAACAGAGAGAAACATAGATAGAAACCACCCTTGCCAATTGTGGCAATTGATTAAAAAGTGGCATGTTTGCAAGAGACGTGACAAATCGGGCTGGAGTCAAGGGACAAGACGGAGAGAAAGCGGGAAGTAAGAAAAGGAGATAAGAAAGTGTTTGCTTTAATAACAGCAGAAAGGAATGAGAAAGGAAAAGAAAGAATGAAATAATTGTATTATCTATTTATGTCTATCTATACTTTCTTATCTCCCCATATCTAATAATGAAGCCTAATTGCCTTTTTATCTGTTTCTCTCTCCTCTGCCTGCCATGACTCAAGAATCCATCTGACACCCACACAATCTTTGTGCTCTCAATTTTGTTCATTCTCACTCCCTCTTCCTCTCTTTCTCTCTTCCTCTCAATATCTGTTTTTGTCTCCTTCTTTTTGTCTTGTGCTATACCTCTTGTAATAATTACAGCAGCGAACAATGAAATCAGTGAAAGTCAGCAGATGAAGATCGCGATTAATGAATGGCTTTATTGCGTGTGTAGGTGTTTGTATGTTTGCATTTATGTGTGTGTGTGTGTTTGTGAGCATGCCTATCCTACTGTATGTGCAGGGATGTCTGTCTTTGTTAGTGAATATCTGACAGCAGAAACTCTATATTTATGTCTCAATCATATGCAGCACAGAGTTTGCCTATCATTAGCCCACAGTATCACTGACATACAATTAGACTGGGGGTTGAAATATTCCTACTGGGATATACGACTATTGTCATACTTGTTCTTGATAGGTACATTATAGAAATCGTAATAGAAATAGGTCTGTGGATTGGCTACTCAGAAGGATGTAAAAGCAAGATTTAAGAAAACACTACTACAAAAGTACAAGAGACTTGAAACATTTCTGGAATAGGAAATTTCTATTCAGCCAGGTCATGAAAAAAATGCCCCACATGAGAGACAGTGGCTACAGGGAGTTGGAGGAAATGCATGGAGCATAAGAAAATGGAAACTGTACTAATGACATCATATTTTGCGGTAATTATTAGCAATCTCACTACATTAATTTGTTAGCCAGGAAAATGTGAAAGGGTTAAAATAATCAATAAACAATCTAAAATTTAGGAAGCAGGAAACGGGAAGATAATGAAAAATAAATATAAGAGAATAAAGAAAGCTTCTGCTGTGCACCTCTGACCCTGTGTTGCACCAATGTGCTAGCCCAGGTTTGTTGTTTTATGTTGCCTCCATACTGATCCTTCACTTTCATTCGATGTCCACCATTTTCTGCAGCTGTTTTGGATGTCTATCATATAGTTTTGAAGTGGTGGGTAAAATGGCCCTACCAAAAGTAGTCCTTGGTTTTAAGTAGTTCGTTATATAACAATTCATTTTGCCAGGTTTGCATAAACAGCTCAGTCTCCTAAAAATTATGTTTATATACAACTAACGAACTGTAAAGCCAAGGAAATTGCATTTTCTGTTAACATAATGAGGAAAGGTTGTTAATCGATGTACCTGGCAAGTCGCAAAAATGTTGATACTGAACATATATCAGCCAAATGTTTGCTGACAACATAGTTAATTTGTTTTCTGCTGCTAAAAAAAAAAAAGGCAATCTTGCATCAGGTTGAAAAACTACAATGTCACACTAACAAAAGTAATCACTTCAAGGTAGGCAACTGGCAGTTAATTTGAATTGCGGAGACATCTGAAATCAGCAAACTTGTTTACTTCTGCTGTCATTTTCAGCCGTCACTGTAGCTTCTAAAGATATATTTGAACCCTGGTGACACATCTGACATTGCTGCAGTGCTTAGTTCATGTTTTTTTGTGCAGCAGATTCTTAAACATAATCTTTAGCCTGTTAGCATTACCAACATCAACCAAACTAATTGACCTGCTGTATATTTCAACAGTCGGGCTACAGTTTAGCTGGCCATACTTGCCCATTTTGTTACTTGGTTGCTCATTGTGTAAACATGGGATTACACATCAAAACCACAGACATTGATGATACACAGTCTTGTTACAATGTTCTGCTGGGAAATCTTTGGTTGTGGCATGTGGATGCCACCTGACACACACCACTCACCCAAATACCGCTGCTGACCAAGTACACCCCCTCATGGTAACAGCATTTCCCAGTGGCAGTGCACCCAGCAGGACAATGCACCATACAAGGAATGGCCCAAGGAACATGGCAATGAACTCAAAGTAACAGCCTGGCCTCCAAATTCCCCAGATTCTAATCTGATCAAGCATCTGTGAGACATACCGTTATCCCACCTCGCAGCCTGCAGGACTCTCAGAAATGCTTTTCTGCCCAGTCTGTACGCAAACCCAAGAGTCTGGTGTCACAGTCCTGCATTTGTGTGTCCGCCATTCACCCTGACCACCTCTCGGCGATTCCAGTGTGATACATAAATGTTTCTCTGAGTATAATCCAGGCAGTGTGGACATTGTCACCACATAATTATGAAAACAATTTAGTAGTATACTGTAAACATAATAATTCCTTAGAGATGAGATAAAAATGGTAAGTAAGATATAGAAAAGGCTTAAAAAAAGAGTCCCACACTACTTCAACATGACGTTTCTTACTGTTTATATACACTATAGTATGGTTGCAATATCAGTGCATTTACATTTGCAGCCCCTGCAGCACACAATCTTACAGTTTAATTCTCCGCATGCTTGGTAGAGACGCGCCTAAAACTTTAAAGGACAAAAGAAACTCATCATCTTTCCAACCTGTTTCACACTCATTACTTGAACAAAACAGGAGAACAGAAAACGCCTTATTCCACTTTTCCTGCTTGAATTATTATTCATTGCTATGTTACTCAAACAAGCTCTAAATAAACAGAGTTGGGGTTTTTTTGCCAACCACAAAGGCTTGTTTTGGAGTTTGTTTTATTGATGTGCTTGAAAAAAGGGTCTCTTAAACTTTTAAACTAAGACACGAGTGATATCTGTAATCTGTCATACAGTAGTTTTGTTTTTTTTTTTGCTGTGAGCCAGTGTGTGATTTGAATGTAGTTGAGTTTTATTTTCACAGCTCAGTAGTAATGGCTGCTCAGGGGTTTAGTCCGCCTGAATCTTGGTGCTCATTACGCATTCTGTATCATTTAAAAGCATTAGTTTGACTCTGATTACTCTGACATCTCTTTCCTCAATAAAAGACCTCCAATAATGAGCTTTGTGGCCCTAATGATATCCCTCACATCCTTAACGAGACAACTCACCTTAATGAGCCAGAGAGGGAAGGTAGATGGCCATGTAATGCCAGACAATAATCACACAAGCAAGCGGCACATACTCAGGTCAGAGAGAAATTAAGCAAACGAAAACCTAAAAGCAATCCCATCACCTGAAAAAGGAAGAGATATGCTTCACAGATATCGATTTTAAAAGACGGAAAGGCATAAATTGGGAGGGAGACACTCAATTCCAAACCAGCTGTTGGGCATGTAATTAAAATGTTTTAAGGAAATAGAATTAAAGTTTCTTTTCTTTGTCTTGCATTCTTTTTTTTATCTATAGTCCAAGATACAAAGATACACATCATTATTACATTTATAGGCCTGTAGGAGATTAAAATGCACTCAGAGATTGGCTGGGAGAAACACGGAGAGGAGCACAAAAGCAATTAGGCCAATAGGAACACAAAGAGCAAAGTTGCAAAACTTAGACAACATATTAATCAAAGGGCCAAATGCCCCTGCCGAAAGAAAGAGGAAAAAAAAAAGAACTTTTTACGCACATTTTTCATCGGCCTGCTCTGCGTCATGTCTAGCCAGCTCTGCGACCTAAAGCTAACCATTAGATAGCATCTCAATTTCCGAGATAAAAAGAGGATAAAAAAGAAAAATGGAGGATGAATCATTGTAACTCCCCTGCGTTTTGTTTTGAGGAGGAAGTTCAATTACTGGATTGTAGATAAATTAAGGGGACAAAGGAGGAGGTGGAGGAGGGTTTTTATAGAAGAAAGCATGATATAAATGGCTCTGGTGGTGGGATATCTGGTTACAATTGACCCCTCTCTCTTATCCTCATTTCACCCCCAGCCCATCCCATTCCTCATTCTTTCCTCCCTTCCTCTTCCTTGCCATCCTTTAGTTTTCTTCCTTTGTCTTTACTACCCTCATTCTCAGTGGAAAGCTTCTGTTTTATCTCAGTCTTCTCTCTTGTACATCCTGCCCTTTTTCTTTCACCCTTTTCCTTCTATTCTACCTCGTCTTCTTTCTCTTCCTGTTGCATGCATAATGTTGTTTTTGTCTTTTTTTTTTGTTCTTTCACTCTCAGTTTTGTTTTCATCACCTTCCACTTTCCTACTCCCTCCCTTGCTTCTTTCTCTTCTCTGCCCCTTTGCTCTTGGGCTTCTGGCCAGCATCAAGGTGTTTTCACATCCACCCTCCTTTTTTTCTCTCTCTCTCACGTCCCTCCATCTCTCGCTCTCTCTCCACTGTCCTCTCATTTTCATGCGGCTCGCTGGGCAGCCATGCTCTGCGTCTTTATCTCTGTCTGTGGGAGAGGAGGCGGCCTAGTGCCAGCAACTAATGGACTTTTGGAAAACACAGACAGCCATGCATCACAGTCTGCAGAACTAGGGAGAGAGGGAGGAAGGATTTGGAGTGAAGCCGAAGGGAGAGTGGTTTCGGAGAGAGATGGAGGAAGACGTACAAGGGAAAGAGTGGTAGGAAAGGTAAAATTAAACTCAGAGGTTCCTCCAAAGGAACACACAGAAGAAAGAGTGGGAGAGAAAAAGTCCCAATGCCTGTGGGAGCTGCAATCAATAATGAGATCTGGAACCCGTTCTCGCTTGTTTAAAGATGTAAAATGGCACAACATTTCCCATAATTTACCAATCAGCCAGCCTCAGCATATTCATGCAAACAAGAAGAAGCTCATTAACACTGTAATATTCAGTGTTGCTGCATGTGGTTGTAAGAAGCATATAGTGTAGTTTGTGAGTGACAGAATAATCATATAACTCACAGATTTTACAGATTTTTGATTTCAGATCAAAAATATAAAATTTGACAGGATGTGGGAAAAAGCCTGACGTTTAGACATTGTCTTGTGTGCAGAGGCAGCAGATAATCTATACTGCTATTGTATATTTTCTATGAAAGAGCGGCTCTGTGGCTTTGTTTGGGCATAGAGAGAGTAAGAGACCAAGCTTGAAAGCAACTGTCTCACACCAACAGTATTTAATTAAGATCACAAATTAAGTACTATGTTCACACAAATTATTAAAGTGAGAGCGCAACTTACTAATTCGAGAGCATGTAGTTTGTTTTTTTTGTTTGGTTTTTTCATAACACCTCCCAGGCTCTGTGCAAAAATGATAATGTGTGAAGCAAATATGTATGCATTCTACCATGCTCACCAGAGCAGCAAAAATGTATTTCTTTTAAATGTTTATTCCTACAATTTCAGTTGTGTGTCGTCACAATGCATACTGACGGTAAAGTTACATAGGTTAAGTTTAGGAAAATAATGTTAGGTAGGTTAGCCTCAGGAGTGTAAAGGTAGGAAGGTTAGGTTTAGGACAGCAAAATAAAGTAGGTTAGGTCTAGGACGGTAGATTTACGTAGGTAAGGTTTTGAAAGGTAAAGTTAGTTAGTTAGGTTAAGGAAAGTAAAATTACGTAGGTCAGGTTTAGGAAGGTCAAGTTACGTAGGTTAGGTTTAGCAAACTAAAGTTAAGTAAGGTTAGTTAAGTAGATTAGGTTTATGAAAGTAAGTTTATGTAGTTTAGATTTAAGTAAAGTAAAGTTGGGTAGATTAGGTTCAGGAAAGTAAAGTCACATAGGTTAGATCTAGGAAAGTAAAGTTGCGTAGGTTAGGTCAGGAAAGTAAAGTTATGTAGGTTAGATCAAGGAAAGTAAAGTCGCGTAGGTTAGATCTAGGAAAGTAAAGTTACGTATCTTAGCATTAGGAAAGTAAAGTTATGTAGGTTAGGTCTAGGAAGGTAGAGTCATGTAGGTTAGATCTAGAAAAGTAAAGTTACGCAGGTTAGGTCAGGAAAGTAATGTTAGGTAGGTTAGGTCTAGGAAGGTAGAGACACATAGGTTAGGTTTAGAAAGGTGAAGTTATTTAGGTTAGGATTAGAAAGTAAAGTTACGTAGGTCAGGTCTAGGCAGATAGAGTCATAAAGGTTAGATCTAGGAAAGTAAAGTTACGTAGGTTAGGTTTACATGGTTCTGGACTCTGGTCTCCTGGTGTGTATTTTGTTGACCCATCCATCACCTCAACTGACCTCCTTATGCAGACTTTCACTTTTAATGCTTCTTCCTTTTTTATTCTGGTTGATGCATTCATCACATGATGGCAGCCTACATGATTACGTTGGCCATATACAAATTACTGGCTCATGATTACATAGATTATGTAAGAATTCTGGTGCATTACTTTTTGTAGGTATACATACGAAAAGAGCATGAGAACAGTTTGCCTGGGGGTGTTGAGAAAGTCCTCTGACATACAAGATAGATAAACTCACACAGCCAATTCATTTAATTCCTTTAGTAAACAGAAACACAGCTGTTCTCTCAACCCGAATCAAAAATAGGTTTTCGCATCTAAGGAATTTGCCTGGTAATTTGGTACATAACAAATACTGCAAACTCAAAGTAGACTACTTGATAGGCTTATTCTCACTGTCAACAACTTCCCCATTCACCATGATAACTATAACAAGTTACTAGGACCTGAATGAGAAAAGCAAGGCATGAAAGTACATTGCTTAGGAAATGAACTACTTTGTCCTGTCAACAGGAGGAAATAACTGTCCAATCAGAGCTGAGTATTTAAATTACGAGCTTAACATTGAACAACCCTTCAAACTTCAGGTTCATGAGAGGCAACAACAAGCCGACTCCTTTGAGTTCTCCTTTGAGAACAAAGGATTAGAGCTACAAATGGCAACTCTATAAGTTATTGAAATCATCATCATCTCAAAACTTAGGACTTCTGTAGCACCAATGCTACCTCCCAAAAACTTGAAAGTGGCTGATGAGAAGATGTGAGAGATCCATGGGGGTAAAACCAAATTGGTGAATATTAATAGAAACTCACTAAGAAATGAGTGATTTGAAGTAAATGTGCCCTGAGAAAAGGAATCTGTCAAGAGAGCCTAAATAGAACAGCTTCCTCAGCTGAAACCCTGATCATACTGAACCACATCTGCAAAACTTTTCTTGTAAGCCCAGTTACACAAATTCTGTCAATCTAAAGAGAACAGTTGTGTTTTGTTTAGTGCTTTTACATATTGTAGCTTTAATGGTCAATGCATCTGCACTGTCAAATAGATAAATGGGCTTTTAATGTGGTTTTATCTTGAAGGGAGTCTACTGTGCCTTTATCTGGTTCATATGGACATATTAGGTTTGTAGCAGAATATGGGGCTGTACACATGCTGTGTTTTTTGTGCCCTCAAATGTATTGTTGTCAATGTAGACGCACGGCAGGTATTGGCATCACGGCGCGCATGTGTTCCTGAGCCCCCTTTTTTCAGGGCGCAACGGCTGCTGTCTGAGATAAACCGAATTCAACGTTTGGAACGCAGCAACACACACCGCATGTCACGTGATGACGACGAACTAATCACAGGAAACAGATATCGTTCCCTTCTTCCGTAAATATTAGTCTGTGATGAATACGTAAGAGTTGATCATTTTGGTGCAGGGCTACCCAGAACTTTACATCTGTCCCACGGACAGTATGCCCACACACTTTTAAATGGTGCCTGGAAGAAGATCAGCTCTGCACTCAAGTAACTAGGCTTTGATACGGTGCTTGTTAAGGTTGCTTAGCAACCGTAGATGCAACCTGCTGCTGGGCCCTCGAAAGCTAGCTTAAAAAAGGCACAACAGTAGCACCCAGCGCCGTGCCTCGAATTTTCCAGGTGGTTAAAGACTCAGCATGTGTACAGCCCCTATGTTTACATGCTTTAATGTTTAAAACTGCTTTATTTTTCCCATACTGTCTATGGCTAGAACACCTGTATCCACCATCTGTCTGAAATAGTCTGCTTTGATTGGTCAGCATTTCCAGGTCTTCCACATCTGCGCTCCTAGCATCTCTATATCTTCATTGCAGAAGGCATATAGCACTACTTTCTGCACATAAAAATCCCAAATTAAACATAACTGGATATGTTTCATCAGGAATATGGTTTGAAATTGGGGAGAAATAAT
Organism: Chaetodon striatus; assembly: GCA_029783705.1. Lineage (NCBI taxonomy): Eukaryota > Metazoa > Chordata > Actinopteri > Chaetodontiformes > Chaetodontidae > Chaetodon > Chaetodon striatus. The sequence goes on along the minus strand of JAPZEB010000022.1, from coordinate 21,811,780 downwards.
CAAAATCAGCAATCAAGAATACACGTTTCCCTGACGTTAGCATGTAGCTACATGTAGCAGTGTGCGAGATGCAGTAACCTGCCTGGAGCAGGTGACCATGTAAAGAAATTCGTAATGAGCTTATGTCAGCTTGTCACAAAAGGAGAAACAGAAACAAAGTTTTCAGTCACTTTTAATATAAATATCCAACACTGTTACATAATTCTTGTTGCACAACATCAAGATGTTCACTCCATGTCAGACTGTGAAGATGTAATCCTATGTTTTTGAGGAATTCTTTCTCTCCAACGCCACATTGAATGACTGTTCTCCATAAGGACTCGTGTACCGAGCAGGGTTTCTTTATTTGAAAGGCACCTCCAGAGAGAGAGGAGGAGAGAGAAGACTGTTGTAGCTTAAGGCTTAGCAGATGGAATAATCTCTGGTGTCTGGGTCACATCTCAAGTTGGGGAGAATCCAAAGCGCACACGCGCAGTTGCACACACATACTGTTTCTTAGTCTGTAAGGCACCACAGTGTCATGACCTCTACCTACAAAGTAAGACTGAGTTCCAGTGACACACATACAGTGACAAAGACACACACACGGGCACAATGGTTGCGGCAGTACCTCATGTCTCGTACTCGACGAGCTCCTCCATGACACCATTGGGAAGCAGACGTGTGACA
>JAPZEB010000022.1:21800193-21811011 GCA_029783705.1 Chaetodon striatus | reverse complement strand
TGACAAAGACACACACACTGGCACACACACACACAGATGCATAAAGGGACTTGCCTAGTAGTTACAGCAGAGATCATTTCCACACTGCACTCTGTCCCTTCATGGACTGCATGTGGTCAGGTGGACACTGAAATATATCTGTAATGACCAAGTGCAGACCTTCAATGGCAAACTCATCCCCAGTCTCACAGCAGACCCCATCAAACTGCAAGGCATGCATCCTCAAGTGTACCTGCAGCCTGTTAGGGCAGAAACTGCGATGTTAACATTCAGCTCAGGTCTGAGTTGAACTGCGGGGCAGGTTTCTCTGAACTGTTCTCATAACTAAATGCATTCTGGGTAATCTAGCATCTGATCTTTCCTTCCCTTTTGACAGGTGGTTATGTTTGCCGAATGAGTAGACGCACGGAAAATATACAACTCTGTTTACACATGTTTACATATGCAAGGGTGACTGGAGGCCTTTGAGGGGTCAGCGCCAACATCACTGTTGGACCATGAGCGGTGAATAAAGAACGGTCAAGCAGCATTACAATGGCAGATGCTTTAAAATTTAGACAGATTCATGCGACCAATGGGACTGTATGATCTGGAAGATTCATTTTAGCAAACACCAGCTGTTCATTAATTTTGTGTGAGTGCGGCTGTGGAACCACTCAAATTAACAGAACTGCTGTGAAATATTGGCACAGTATGTCAGTCAGCCTGCTAACTGATAGCGAGGTTTCTCCTCTCTGATGACAGATCTTCTGTGTCAGGCTTATTGACACTCATTTACTTGAACTGTATTTTCAGGTCCTACAGGTGAAATTTCTCCTGAAATTCATATTATTCTGGGATAAATAGCAACTGTTGAGATAAAAAAAAGTTACTCCATTTAATTACCCACGGGAGTAGATGGAGCTACAGTGACTGATGGTGTGAGAGCGCTCGTGCACCTAAATCTGTTGCTGGAAAAGCATCTGAGTGTATCAGTCATCATTTTCTCTCCTTGCCTTCATAACCATTTCTTTCCCAGGGTTCCAATTAAAACTCCTCCAAATCAGACTGTATTGCTTCCATATTAACATATGCAAGGCTTTTTTTCATATAAATACAAGCGATATGATAACTTGAGGCTTCAATGGAAATCCAGTCTCAAAAGGTGCCTTGTGGTGCACACGCAAAATCTATCTGCAGCATGTGCCAGTGTTTTCCCTTGCAATTATTCCTCGGCGGTGTGGAGGGCCTTTGACTCCGTACTTAGACCATTTGGCACTGCAACTCACCACTGAAACCACTGCTAATGAAGTTAATTTAGGAGGGCTGGCAGCTTCTTAGTAGCGGGTCGAACACTGCAGCCTGCATTTAATTAGGCCTTTATATTCTCAAAACTGCTTTGGCAGCTTAGATGTTAAATTGGCAGAAGACATTCCTGTCTTGATTCTAAAGCTGCAGTGTTAACCACGGTGACGTTAAAGTGGTACGCTGTGCTTTTAGCAGTTTTGGACTATGATCTCTGAGGTGCTCTGCAGTGGTTTGTTACTGTTTGTAATGCATTTGGGATCAGCGTCAGCACTTCTCAGTCTTAAGATCACGCTTCGTTTCATTTTGCATTTTCTTAAAGTGGATGATTTCATGCTTCTATGCTGATCTTTCTCACAAGCAAGGGTATAATTGTGAAATTTAAGCGAAGTGGCCACCATTGTAGATGACCTGTGTTCCACAAGGAGAGAAAAAGGTTTGAGTCAAGTGCAGTGACTGCTGAGCTGTGGTTGACTGTGGCAGTTAAGAGAGCCACAAAGAAAAAGTTTTAATGAACTTGTTTTCTTTCTGACACTTACCGATGGTCATGAAATTTAGAGAGTGACCAGAGTGCTGAAATTTGCGAGCCACCAAATGAGGTTTCACCACAGGGTGTCTTGTCTCATTCGCCTTGACAGGCTGAGGAGCTCAGTAATCTGGGACGACCTTGAAGACAGTCACTGATCTTCCACATTGAGAAGAACAAGGTGGCAGATATTTTTCACACATCCATCGTGTCCACTGGGGTTGATTGAGCGGATGGGGATGAAAGGCATACCCATTGGGAAGTGAATGGAAAATAGATGGATGGACAGATATTCTGTCCTAGCCCTTCTGTCTGGGTGACTGGGTGAGCCCCGTTTCCACAGAGCAGTACGGTACAGTTCAATTGAGTTCTGTACCTTTTTGGGGTTTTTTTTTTCTCATTTCCACTTGAAAAGTTGTGGATGGTACCAGTGGAACTGCTCCATACAGTCTTCATTTTTGGTCACCCCGCTGTTGGGGTACCTAGCACACAGATCAGGTACTAAAAAGTGGAGCTGTGAACACTGCAGTCTGTTGATTAGTCAATAGCAGATGGTCACTCTGCTCAGGGCTGAGTTTTGGCTGGAGGCTCATGTGACCACTGTTCATACTGTGGAGAGTTTTATTAGTAAACTGTAACTTTAAAATGAAATGATGTTTTTCTGATGTTTTATGTGAACGCATATATTCTAATCCTCACTCGGAGAAAAAAAAGTGTTGTGGAGCATAGTTCCTGTGGGCTATAGCAACACTAATCCCCTGAGCTTGCCTTAGAAGGACTAAATGCACAAACCTGCCTTTTTCAAATCTCTCACTGCAGCCTGTTTTAATTTGTTCTGAAAATGTAGGCATGCAACCCCGTTTTGTGGATGATAACCAAGGTGCAGGCTTTCATCTGTGTAACAAGTAATGAGGAAATACAGTGAGTGCTGGACGGAGCAGTGAGTGACAACAACCCCGCCCTCATTTAAGAGTACTATTTATGGTGGAAACACTAGGGTCTAGTTACCATGTCTGAAGGGTTACTTTTGGTTCCAAAGGTACCAAACCGAAAGTGTTTGGTAGAATTGGGGCTTTATAGGATCATGCTGTGTTTTCACTATAGCATTTCAACTATATAAAATCATACACTGTGTGAAATGATAAATGTAGCAACTGTGACATCACCCATTGGTTTGTGGAGTCCCAGTTTGGAGCTTTAAGTTTGGCATTTTGGCCATTGCCATCTTGGTTTTTTTGAAGCCAGAAGTGACCATATTTGGATAAGAGGGTGGAGCTGTGGAGGAGAAAAGGGTGGATCTGACTTAGACTTCATGCCCTGACTTTAACTATATTTAATTTTAAGCCTTAATAAAATGTAAACAGGTGAGTTATATAAAAACTCAACTGCAATACAATTTTTATAAATGGTGAAATTAGCTATGGAGACTGTAACTTGTTTTTGTACAAGGTTGTAAACATGTTTATCTCTGCTATAAAGTTTGGCATTTTAACATGGGTGTTAAGGAGTTGACTGGCTTTTGGAGCCAGCCTCAAGTGGCCATTTGATGAACTGCAGTTTTTGGCACTTTGCATTGGCTTTATTTTTCAGCCCCAGAGGTTGCTGCTTGCACAAACCCATTACAAAAAGAAAACTTCTCACAAAGTCTTCACATACTGTGGTAGGGATGGTTGAGAAGAGAGAATATGGCGCCTGAAAGTATGTCAGTTGCTCTTTTTCACACAGAGAAAATAAGAGAGAAAGCTCAAAAAATATACTTGTATAGTCAATAATGAACCGGCACCACAGTGAGAGGAGCAATGGAAAGCTCTCTGGACCACTTTCATGCCTGTATTTCAATCCGAAAACAGTCACGTGTGCACGTTGTATGCAAATAAAGGTGCTGTGTAGAGATTGTGAGCATCCTCGCAGCCTTGTGTTTTATGTTTTCAAGGTCACTTTTTACAGTAATAATGCAGAATTTTCCAGGTGTTAGTAATGAGCTTATTGATATGCTTATGATTCTGAGATGAAGCCTTGTACAGACATACACATTGAGCATCCTATTCTCTTTCTCTTTCTCTCTCATCTCCAAGTCTCATCATTACTTTGTATTTTCTTTCACATTTAACTTGCTCTCACGTCTGTCTCGCTCTGTCACCGCCTGTGTTTGTCATGGACAGATTTCACGTCTCTTTCTTCCCTCTTTCAATCTGTTTCTGTTTGCTGAAGCTTTCCTCTACTTGGCCGCCCCGCTGTGCTGTGATGTTGATGACGTTGATTCTTTTGTGTGTTTTTTTTTTGTTTTGCTTGGTGTTTTTAACGAAGAGATCAAAGAAACCAAAAAAATGAGCTCATAATAATTCACTTTGCATATGTTTGCTAACCTTGGTACCTCAAAACTTGCTCTTGTTTTGTTCATCTGTTGGTTGGTTTGTTTGTATGTTTGTTTTACTTACAAATAGAAAAGAAAAACTTGCTTGAGAACAAATGTCAGGTGATAGACTACCTGCCTCTCGTCAGACAGAGGGGGTTTCACAAAGATGTCTCTCCTCGTCTATCTCTATGTTGCATTCTTCTGTTTCTCTTTCTGTCATTTCCAGAAAACAAGAAAAATAAAAAAAAGGGGTGATCATGCAATTGAGCCTTAATCTAAGTCAGTGGTTCCAGTCCAAAAGTGGGTCACAGGTCCATTCTGAATGGACCACAAGTGACTCGTGCCCTGTGCAGAGTTTACATGTCCTCCCCATGTCAGCATGGGTTTTCTCTGGGTACTCCGGCTTCCTCCCACCGTCCAAAAACATGCAGATTGGGGATAGGTTCATTGGTGACTCTAAATTGTCTGTAGGTGTGAATGTGAGTGTGAATGGTTGTCTGTCTCTATGTGTCAGCCCTGCAATAGTCTGTCCAGGGTGTACCCTAGGACAATAAAGACATGGAATGGTCAGGGTTGTCATTTAAGGTGTGTCGACTGATTCACAACATTAACTCATTCATTAAGTAACACTGAAGAAAACATACCACCTTAAAAGTTGACGATAGCTGACAGTAGTAGCCTTGAGGAGCACAGCTGATCTTTTTTTTTTTTTTTTTCATAGTCTATAGCTGCTGACTGTGAGCTAGTAAAGATAAAGATAAAGAGGCAGCTAACATCCTTTCATTTTCACTAACGTATGTAAAGTTGCCACTGTAGGAACAGTGGTTACAACGGACTGCAGTGTTTCTAGCTCCACCTTTTAATGTTCCATCAGTGTGCTAAGTGCCTCAACAGAGGGGTGACAAAAAACTGTACACAATAGAAAGGTTCTATTGATACCATCAACAGTTTTCCACAATTGAGACAGAAAAATAATCACTCGGATGTGTCACAAACTGAACTGAACTGAACCGGACCACTTGGTTGAAACGAGGCTTTGACACATTCACTCAGCCCTCCTGGAAGCCACCACAGCACAACATCCACCTGAAGCTTTTCTGCTCCACTTGTCCTCCTGAACAACAAATGCTGGTTGCACATCACACAGCCGAGTGGCTTTAATCCAACTGTGTTTCGCACTCGAAGCTCCCATAGCGATCACTTGTACCTATAATTTTTTAGCCTTTCAACAAGAGATGCCATATATTATCGTCCATCTTTATTGAAACCTTTTATTATGTGCCTGGGGAACAGCAACGATGTACATCAGATAAGCTGCTTCATGCAGAAAAGATTGAGCTGGAATATTATTGTCCTGCGGGAGAACTTGAGTTCACTGACAAGGTTTTCAATAAAAGCACACAATAGGAATATTTCATGAAAAGTAACATAATAAAAACAACTCGTCACGACAAATGCCAAATTAGTGATATTTTCTTGTGGAGACAAGGAGACTAAATCTTGCAATGCAATTAAAATTTGCTCTTAAGTGCAAAATACAGAGTTTAACACAGCAGAGGGATGCAACATAACTTTCTATGCAAATTAGAAAATGTAATTGAAGATAAATTAAACCTGGTTCTTGTAATTCTTAGTTTATATTCTGTTTCCACTGACTTGCACATCTCAATTAAATCTGTGACCTCCAGTGACCTTCTGGGGGTGTATTTATAAAGTATGTGAAAATAGGAGGCCTGGTCTGACCACAGAGACACATTGAGACATCATTAAGGACTCAGCCGGCGACTGCTTTTACAGTATTCTCAACGAGCTTAAAATCTCAAGCTCAGTACACTTTAATTTCAATATAGTGCAGAAATCTTTGTCTTATGATTAAATACTATTTCAGGTCACATAAAGCAGAATACAGTAAACATAATTTATGTAATAAGCAGCTTGACAAGTTTGTGTTGTCTTCATTGTGGACTGTGAAGGTCCCTCCGTTGCTGCTGTGTTGCTGGGCAACGGGGCGCAAGTGGAGCAAACTGAATGAACCCTCCTTGGTGTTATGCACACATAAACATCATCTGCATGTGCAAGAGAAGTGATTAAGGAAATAAGTACATAAAACCACATTAAAGAAAAGGAATGATTCGTAGTTTTTAGAGGCAAGCAAATGTAACACAAGACTTCATTATGAAAAATACAGTTGAACAAAGGGAAGATGAAAAGGAAACAGAGAGAAATAATAATTTTTCTGCCAGATCCTATTAAGGGTGGCATCTTAGTTTTGGCTCACTGATCCGTCTCGGATGATCCGTCTCTCCAACATCTGTCTCCAATTACTCCCCTCTTCCACTATCACATCTCTCATCGGCTTAACGGGGTCTGAGCAAAGATTTGCATACAGCGTGGCAATAGGCGATTAATTTATTTTTTTTTTTTTTTTTGCGCCTTCTTCCTGAAGAAATAAAGCGGACTAATGACAGCTGAGGGTAATTAAACAACAGAGAAAACAAAGAGGAAGAGAGGGAGTGAAGAAGTTGTCATATTGTGTCTCAGGAGATGGAGGCGAGTGTTGCCACTAGAGCAAGCAGTCGGACAGAACGCCTCATGAGGGATTGATGCCACCTGCGTGCCAGGCTTTCATCATCTGAGATTTGGCCATGAGCGTCTTTTTATGTATTTTGCTTCTTGGAGGAGGGAAGTGATTGATCATTTATCGCGAGAGAATGACAAGTATAAAGCACTTTTGACTGTGTGTGTGAGAAGACTGCACTTGTGTGCTAAACTCCAAAATAAAGATGTGAGTAAAGGAAGTAAGACATTATTCAAAACTAAAGTGCTTTTAGTGTTTTCTTTTTCAGTTCAAAAGCATTTCCTCTTTTGTGCAAAAGCAAAAAACTGAATATATGTTAACAAAAAGTAAACGTGAACGAATGACTGCACATATTTATATTAACTCTGTCACCTTGATATTTTAACTAGAAAATTATGTGATATTTACATTTATATTTCCAATAAGTTGTTAAAACAGTATATCACACCCCTCTGACTACACATTCCCCTCGTACATTTCAACAGAAACTGTCCTGAAACAACCTTCCTCACGTATACTGATGCAGTGTGATGTATGGAAGGGGAGGTGCCGTCTCCCTCCTCTGTGCCTTGATTGATTTGCTTGCACCTAATCTTATCTTTATTCAGATATTCACATATCTGCAGGAAGCCAGCCAGCGCAGACTGGGGGGAATATTTGGCTGGGGAGCAGCCTCTCATTGTAATGCTCTCTGATTTGTCAAATGAGGCCCAAACAAAGGCAGCGCAGAGCATGTGGGATGCAAGTAAAAAAGACAGGGAGAGGGAACGAGCCAAGAGACAGAGCTGGCTGGCTTAAGGATAGACAAAACCATTTGTAGGTCTGTGAAGGCGTGGTTGGTGTGTGTATGTGTGTGTGTAAGAGACAGAGAGGGAGAGAGACTACAAATCATGTTGATAAATTGGGGGAAAGCTCTGGATCTTTGGTGCATGTGGCCTGAGATGTAAAGATAGTAGAAGTGCATTTGAGCTTGTCTCTGGGCTGTTTTTTTCTCTCTGTGTCTGTCCCACATCAACCTCGCTCTCATTTATCAAAACCAAACAAATCGAAGTAAAAGCACAGTGATGCAAGCATAACAACATATGCAGAAGTATACAGTGTGTGTAGGCTGTGGGGAGGCACTTTAAAGCGTGGTTCATTAGCCTGCCTGTCAGTACACATGAGAACCATGTCCACATATGCAACGTCAAACAGCACAAGTGGAATCAATTAGTTATTTTGCCACATTAATGTTTTTGCAAGTCAGATTTTTCACATATTGCGATCTTCAGCTCTGATCAAAGAAAATTTCTCTGTGTTTAAAGCTGATTATTTCACTGGGAGATTAAAAAGTAATGGATATGGACAACTGTGTTGTCTGCTGTGGGGATAAAATGTGCTTCTGCCACAAATCCATGCGGATAACATAATTCTCGATAACGAAATAATACATGAATAAAAACTGGCAAAAATGTCCTTCTTTATTACGGCCATGAGTCCTCATCTGAAGTTTCTACTCATCTGCAGTCACTTCATCAGTGAATTCCCGCAGGAAAGAACAAAGCACCGAATCTCCCGTGTGTAAAACATTTCACATTCATTGCTTAAAGGCTAAATACTGAACATTTAAGAAACTGACTTCGCACTGGGGGACGATTTGTTATGTGCCACTTTTAAAGTGTTTGTAATCTAAAATGTAATTTATGGATGAGGAAAAAGACTTTTTTTTTCTTGATATTTTTGAGTTGAAACTTAGAGCAAGATGAAGAATCTGCTATTCCTTTTGCATGTTGGGTGCCCTTGAAGGGATCTTTCTGAGAAAGGGGAGGAGAGAGAAGAAGACAGAAAGAGAGAGGGAGAGTGGACCCTGGAGTAGTTTAGCCGTTTTGAAGTTTCAGCATGGCTAGACTCTGAAGCCAAACTGTTTGAACTGTGGATGAGATAGAAGGACCTCTTGAAACCTGCCTAGACACTCATTGGGCCGGTTCTGTCATATAATTGGAAAATAGCGTCTAGAGAGAGTTGTATAAGTCAGAAAGTGTATGAGCTCACTCTGAGGAGCACAGTCATACTTTATAGACGGCTTTCTTTTGGTTGAGCAGTCCTCAAAGTTCACCCGTCACCTTTTATTTATTCATGCATGTTGCCTCATCTGGCTGATGAAGATGAAAGTGGACGAGCCTGATTTTTAATATGTTTTACTGTCGTTAAATCCAGACTGGAACAACCCCGTTGATCCGAAGTTACTGCTGATAAAAGTTGTGCGCAATCCCTGAAAATAGTACAGCCTTGTTTAAATGAAAAACATCTGAAATTAGGTCATCTTTCTATGTTTTTTGTTTGTTTGTATTTTTTTGTCATTCAGACTAAGCTCTCTTTATCACTCTCAAGGTAAGATGTTGTTTTCCTACTGGATGAGGTCACATCAATGTCGAAATCTTGAGTTGAGGAAAACACTGTTGTTATGGGAAGTACAGTATGGTTAGGTAAGGTAAACTTGGTTTGATATATAATGATGTTATTTATAGCAGTGGTTCTCAACTGGTGGGTTGTGGGTACATTCTGAATGGACTGCAGGTGGCATGATAACGTGAAGTTTATAAAAAACACCATTTATTTTTAAGTACGGTGAATTTTGGGCACAGAGTTTTCATTTGAAGTGCTGTTTCCTGCTGTAGAGAGAGTGCAAAGTGGGCAGCTACTTGACAGAGACAGCAAACTAGCTCAACAACATGGCCAAGTATGACACAGAATGGATTGAACTGTGGGGACCTTGAACTATTGACTAATCTGGACCCCGTGGCTGCAGTAGTTATGAACCACTGCTTTATAGGTTACAGGGTTACTTGGTGTGGTTCTGAACTGTTTGTTGAGCTCTGCAGTAGTGTCTAAACTGAGGGGTGTCTAATGTTGCAGTTACAGGGCATTAAAATCACCGGCCAATTAATCCAGACGAACAAATCGTTCCCTCTAAAAATACTGTTTTGGATCTGCTGTCAAATACGTTATCTCATATTGTGAGCTTTAATTTGAGCTGTCCTACATTTTTATTTTTGCATAACATAACAATAATACAACTTAATTATTCAAATGTGTACTATGCAGGATTGTTGTTAACTGTTAGTGAACACGCTTGCCAATAAAAGTGAAAGGAAAACTCACTCTTTTTTGGTGTTTTGCCTCGCTGTATTTGAACTTTTTCAGTGCAGTGTCTCTTGGATGTCTGCTGCTTACAGTCTGGCACCTGGTCGCTACCTTTTTATAAAGCCCGGAGCGATGTAGGGGGTAAATGCCCAAAAAAACATCCTGATCACAGAAGAGGAAAAAATAACAGAGGGCAGAGTCTCTGCAGATAAATACACTGCCACACTTTTAGTGGGTCATAAGTGATTGACAGGGATTACTTCTGTTTGAGACTACACTGTTTTTTTAGGAAAATTCAGTAAAATATATTTTTTAATGACAAATAAAATGCAATCAAGGATGCTGCTGACTGTTGTTAATAACATAACATATCCCCAGTCTCGGCTTCTGACAGTGTAGAATGATGGACCTGAACCTGGTGCACCTGGTAAATGGACCTGCACTTGTATAGCGCCTTTCTAGTCATCTGTCCACTCAAAGCACTTTTTACACTATGAGTCACACACAGTCCTCCTCCATGTGGCCACCTGCTGCCCAGTTTTTCTCAACACACTCACAGCCATCGGGAGCAATTTGGGGCTCAGTATTTTGCTCAAGGATACTTTGTCATGCAGACTGGAGGAGCCGCGGATCGAATGACTGATCTTCCGATTGGTGGACGACCCGCTCTACCTCTGAGCCACAGTCGCCCCTGAGTCCTTGACGTAGTTGACATATTGTGAGCAAAAAAACGCAGTTAACGCCATGGGTGAGCACTTCCATCTTGAAACTGCAGTGTACCAATAACAGTCTCACACACAGAGAGTCAGACAGCCAGGGTTTTATCATATATCTAAGAAACTAATCCCATCAACTTGAGGGGTTGTGCTTTCCATATCATTAGCATAATGCTATAGCACTGTAACCCTGGAGCAGATATTGTATGTTTCACAACCACTAATGCTGTGTCAG
>JAPZEB010000022.1:21758288-21784022 GCA_029783705.1 Chaetodon striatus | reverse complement strand
AATACAGGACGTGCCCCAGGCACAACATTTAGCTCCAAATCCACAAAACCAGCCTGAAAATGAAGGAAATCTTAAACAATTGCATTAGAGTCAATGGAACACAGCTGTGTTGTTGTCGGACCCTGGTCTGAGCCGGCCCAGTGCTACGTTATGATTGGTCAGTCTGCATCCGGAGGCAGGACTTAGCAAAGTCACTTAGCAGCCCCTCCGCAATGAGCCCAACAGCATCAGAAAACACTGTTTTTTAACATGAAACTGCTTTATTCAGTGTTTTTACTGGTTTAAATCACCGGGTTTGTTTGTTTTGGAAAGGAAGAGACCTCTGTGGATAATTCGGCTCCCAATAAAACCCTCCTGAACAATGAACATTGAAGGAATCCTAACCAGGAGTTCACGCTTGGCACACGGGAGAAGTTTCCGCTGGTTGCAATCAGCAATCCTCACCACTGGATGCCCCTAAATCCTGTGAATCCTACACACTGCTTCCTTAAAACAACAGTCTGTTCCTTATTTTAAGGCTCTTTGTAGCACCATCATACCATGAGCTACATGCATAATCGAAATAAGGCTTGATCGGGCTCCTGCTGAAGAAGCCAAAGCTGAAAAGCAAGTTATTTGATTCACCATCAGTCTCTCCCTCTCCATCACACACACACACACTCGTTCACACAGTGAGTTCAAGTTAAGCTGGAGGCTCTGAAGCCCTCAATTTCCAATCCATGGAAATCACTATCCATCGGGGAAAATAATGCATTTTTTCCAATGGTGGTGAACAAAGAAAGGATGATTGTGTGTGTGTGTGCATATGTGTGCATATGTGTGCACATGTGTGCATGAGTGTTTTTACAACACTGCCATTGTTCCAGTTGACTAAAAAATTGATTTAATGTCAAGTGTCAATCTAATCTGTCTGTGTCCGTCTGTCTGTCTGTTCCTCTCTCTGTCTGGCTCTCAGAAGCTGTCAGACCTGTATCCATCCATCACAGTAAAACTCAGCCCACACACTTAGTACATTCATTAAATCTTTAGTAATCACAATTAATGATGGGGATGTGGCTCTCTCTCCCTCTGTTTCTCTTTGTCTGCCTCTCCCTCACTCTCTCGATGTGTTAATGATGGTTAATGACTGCTTGACTTCTGTCTGTTGTTTATCATAGTTCAGCTTGATAATCTGTTCCAGTTCACCCACACACTGTGTCTTAATGGTGCTTAATTGAAAACTTTGTTGACAAAGTGTATGACATTGAACCCTGAGAGCGCTAATTGGAGTAATTAAGCTTTGCAAACTTTACTTGAGGGACCAAAGACTCATGGGTATATGACCTCTCTTACCATGTTCCTTGAGCTTCAATATAGTGACAAACTGTTAATTGAAAGGGCAACATGGCGGCTCAGTGATTAGCACTGATGCCTACACAGTAGGATGGTCCTGTGTTTGAACGTTGGTGTGGCTCGTTTCCCCGTAGCGTTTTCATGTCCCTGTCATGACTGTTTTCTGTGATGACTAAAGCTGCAGCAATTAATTGATTTTTAGATAGCTGTCAACTGTTAAATTAATCACCAACTAATTTAATTATTGGTTAATTGGTTTGAGTATTTTTTGAAGAGGAAAATATCTGATTTCAGCTCCTAAATGTGAATGTTTTGAAACTGATTATCTGGTTTCTAAACAAAACAAGACATTTGAGAACGTTATCTTGGACTTAACTGACATTTTATAGAGCAAACGAGGAATTTATTGATCAAGAAAATGAATCGACAGATTATTTGTCAATGAAAATGATCATTAGTTGCAGCCCTAGTGTGGACCTGTGCTCTGTGTTTCCATACCTTTCAAGGTGTGCATGTTTGGACCCCCTCAAATAGGTCCACATGTGTAGATCTGTGAGCTTGCTCTCGAACCCTCTACACACGTCAACATTGTCTAAAATCTCACACTGATACTGTCGTTGTTTGGTTTTGTGTGAATAAGCAAAGGCCTGTCAAGGGATTATTATGTAAAAAGCGTATTTGAATGACATCTTTACATTTAGTTTCTTATTTCTTAATGTATTTAATGTATTTCTATGCCCATGTAGTATTGGTGCATACAGTAAACTGGCCCAGACAGGAGTTTCGCACTTCAAAACTCAGGTTTTATAACTGTTTATCATCATGGTGATGATATGTTGACTTCAGCCCATCACAGCTCTCAAAACCCTCAGTCAGTGTTGCAGACCTTTTACAGAGGAAATCAACAACTAAAATCCGGGCTGTTCTCCTTTAATATGCACCCAGCTTTAGAAATTCAACAAATATCCAACCAGGTTGTACACACTGTAACTGCGAGATAGGGGCCAGCGTGTTATCTCTGCCACTAAAATGAGGCAGTGAAAATACCCAGTCTACGGCGAGGAAGGTCACTGGAGAAACCTCTGTGGTTCACTCTTTTTGTATTGGGCACCAAAATAAACCCGCACAAAAGCAAAAATCAAATATGCACCACCAGTGCCGGAATAATATTTCCTCTGTCTGAGACGACTCCAGCAGTCTCTGGTTGAATAAACAGACTTTCCAGGGTGTTGATGTGTGGCTGTGGGTCACTGTGCTTCACTCTCAGCTTCTCTCAGCTTTTTTTTTATTTATTTATTTACTAAAACACATGGAGAGAATAATCAAGAGCAGGTGCTCTTTGCTGACTGGGTCGATGCTGCTGAGTCCTGACTAACGCTCAGTCACTTTCCTGGTGAAGTGATTTGGACAAATAAACCAAGTGTTTGCGGCACAGGTCAGTTCTTCGCTGATCCCGTGTCTCTTTTGGATGTGTTTTTGACAGGTGCGGCTCGTTCCTTGAAGCAGGTCACATAGCAAAACACAACATGATGTAATGATAATAATCTGATGCTTTATTGATTCCCCCCCCCCCCATCTCTACGGGCAGGTCAGCAATCCGGTTCAGCTTGTGGTGATTCAGCATCTAAAGGATACTTCAGTGGGTCGTTTGCTGACATGGGTGCTTGAGCTCAGACCTCTAGTTGAAGGCTGTCCTCCCTAATCACCGTGTCACTCTCACCTACCCAGAGTAATTGAAATACCTGCAGCTACAAAAAGTTTCCCCTTGAAAATCCTGCTCAGTGTCTGTATCACTGTACGCGTTTCAGTGCAAATATTTTCATAAACAAGTCATATTTTCTAAGAGGTGTTTGAACTCTGACAGAAAACTTTTGAACTCCTCTGACCCCGCAGTCATCTGAACTACAGTCAAACTGCTTAACTACTTTTTGACTTTATAATATGAACATTATTCTCCTTCATGTTTTCCAGGGAGGCTAACACCAGTGAGGCAGCCAGCGTTCTTCTCATTTAAGGAGCTGACAGCAAACTGTCGTCTCAGAGCAACAAACTCATTTTAGCATAACACCTCTCTGTCTCTCATCCCCATGTCATCTACCCCCAGTCTGCTCATTTCATCTGACATTCTTCCTCTGTTCAGTCATCTCATTATTTGTCTTTTCTCCTCTCTTTACTCCTCCCTGGCTCTCTTCTCCCACCCTATCTCCCCTACTCTCTCGCCTGCGCTTTCTTTTCCTTCATTGTATGAGTTTGTTGTCAGCCATCCATCCAGATTGAACTCACTGCCAGCTTTTTTTTTTTTCTTGTTGCGCTCCCTTCACATTTTCCTCACTCAATTTTCCATCTTCCCTTATTCCCCGACTCACTCGCGTCTCTTCCCCCTCTGACTTCACGTTCTCTCTCCACCTCTCACCTCCCCGAAACTTCCATTTTTCACTGTCTCCAACTTAAAATTGTGTTTGCTACAGAGGTGACAGGAGAAGAATATTCGTATAAAAGAGCAAGACTGTTGTAGTTGCTGCAGACATATTCCGCTGTTCCTCAGATGGTAGTGTGCTCCGCGGTGACGCACTACGCCTCAACACCTCTCACAGAAACAGTTAAGAGGTCTATCTAGCCTGTTCGGAAACTCACTGAACTGTTTCACATTATGCTTGATCATCTAAGCCACACCACTCTGCATTTTAACTGGCTACAGCTGCGGTAAAACCTGCTACTGGGGAGAAAGAGCAGCCCGGGACATAACCTGTATTTATAGGGGCCTTATGGATGGGCCTGGTGAAGACTGCAGAATCAACACAATATATGGAGTTACAGTGCATTTAAAGGGGCAATAAGTGAGATTTTTACTGTCTCATAGCAGAAAATAGCCATAATATATCTTGAGGGGGTTGATAGCTGAATTGATCAATACCAATGACTCAACGATCAGTTTGCCAGGTGCTGAGATAACAAGCTTTCAAAACTCACTTTGGAGCCTGTAGTCTCTGTTTGGCCCCGCCATCCATTTGAGTTAGAAATACACTCCCTATACCCCAGCAGTGGTGCAGCAACACAGTGTGAAATCTCTTAACAGTCCATTTTCACTCCAGTAGAGGTATCATTTATAACATTGGAGTCTGCTCATTAAAACTGTTACAAATAGATGTTGCTGTCAAATGAAGTCAAATGAATTCCTAAAAGCCCACTTTTTGGGTAATACAGGAAACACCTGTCCCCTTTTTTTCCACATTTAAACATGAAGCGTTTTTGTTGGGAGGAAATTGCACACAGAACTTTGATAGGCCAAACACATAAAAATAATTTGTCAGGATCAGGGGAACAGTATTCTCTACTGACTTTGATGCAAGCAATTAAAGCTGGGATTGGCAGAAAAATACACCCTCCTACTGCCCCTCCCACTAGATGACCACAGGCGTATGCATGGGCTTCATATAGTCACCCTAATTTTTTCCATAGATTGATTTATTTAATCTTATTTCATTTTTTGGTACTCTGTGTAAAAAGCCACAAATGAGACAAGAGTTAGCTAGCTAGCCACCTCACTGTCCCTTCGCCTTGCTTCATGCTGCTGTGGACAGCTACGCCCAGAGGGGAGCAGGCAGCAGCTCCAGACCGTTGGCTGCCCCACACATTCTTATTCCGACCTTGTCACATATTGATGTTTGGTCATTGACCTCCCATGCCCTTATAGGACATCCAAGGTACCCTCGGTGCCTTGGTTGTTGATGTTCTTGGACATTGTGTCAAGTTCTGCCTGTTACATGCATTGTCTTCTTTCAAAATACACTTCCGTTTTCACAGGAAATTAACCGTTTACATACAGTCTTATTCAAAATGAATGCACCACCTCAGTACAACAATGCAAGTTGACTTTTTTTTTCCTCCAACAACTAACACACATAGTTAGGTTTAGGAAAAAACAACAGGGTTTGGCTTTATAATCTTGTGGGGCGCGAGCATCACTCTCCGGGGTGAAAGTCAGTGTTGGACCCATCCGCCACCTCTCCCGCCCACCCTTCTTGGACTTTCACCGTCTTAACTTTCGTTAATGTCCCGCCACATTTCCTCCTGATGCCGCCGAACACCGTTAAACTATAACTGCAACCAGGCGCATATCATGCCGATGTTAAAGGATGTCTTTTTTCGTCAGTGGCTGACTCCGCAAGTCACTGCCCAAGCAGGAGATTTCAAAGACCTCAGAGTGAGATCAGGTTGGGTTGGCGGATGTAGCAGCTTGAATTCAGCCCGCGCAAACACCCCCAGCATCGGGTTACACAGCTGGCTAGTCAGGTCCGTCCTGTGTAATGGCAGCAACAGAAAGCTTGCTGCTGTTACACAGACTAGCTGGATGGATCCTGGTTGCTATGGCAACTGACAGGGGGTCCATTTCCAGAGCTCCTGCCTGCTCTCCTCTGGGCGGGCAGTCTGTAGCCGTCTTTCACCGAAGGGACAGAAAATAGAAATGTCCTCTCTCTGAAATAACCTGTGATTAGCCGAAGTCTCCTGTCACAGCCTACATTTTCTAAGCCTGAAATCAGAGCCAACAGGAGGCGCAGACATCTAGTGCTCTCTCAGTCCACTTGAATTACAGTATGCTATAATTTTATTATAGGATATTTGCCGGTTGATGCCAAAAAAACAGTCTACCCCAGCTTTAAGCTCAGGTGTAAGATGTGTGAGTTTGTGCATCTGCTCTATACTCGTGAGGACGTACACCAACATAACACCTAACCATCTAACTGTCACAACCACATGCCAAGTCTTTACCCAAACCCTAAATCAATAGATCCTCCTTGTAAAAGAGCACACTTGGATTTTCCTCCATAAGAAAGTGTCAGACAACAAATAAAGTCGTCCAGCTTTCCATTACTAAGAGTCACGTTTTGTTAGCTTAAATATGTCGACAGTGCGTATGTGTCACCATACCTACCTACAGTTTTCTTGTGATACTCAGTGAGTCACTTTCTCTTTTGCTCTCTCCCTCCCTGCGTGTGATCTCAGTATAATTTACCACAAATGTGTTTTGTCACCTGACAGAATTCACAGCAGTCTCTCATCTTTCACATTTTACTTTTCCACCCTATCTTTCTTTTCTTCAAGTCGTCTGTCCCCTGCTCCTTTATCCAAATCACTATGGTGTTCTTTCTTTTTCGGCTTGAGTCAACTAATTATGTGTGATCATCCCACCATCAAGGCTGCTGCCAAAGAGTTGCCATGGCAACATCTAGTCCACGCAGTAACGGCCACTGCGGAGAGAACAGGGAAGGCAGAGACAGAGCGCGCACACACAGACAAACACACACGCACAGGCAGAGGCGCACAACAGTTACCCCCCTACCACACGGGCAACCCTTGCTCATTTGCTTTAACAGCCAGTGGGAGTGTTAAAGTCATTATAGATCTCCCCAGTCAAAGTCAACGATCTTAAAGCAAGGTGATAACTCATTACACACACACAGTGTTAATGCAGCTCACAGCACACCAGCTGTTTCATAGACATACCCACAGACGCAGGGAGATGCACGCACACCATACACACTTGCTATGTATTAAGACCCCGTTACAAAGACAAACACGCGTACAGTCACGCTGTGCATACACATACACACACAGGACAGCTGTTTCACACAATTAAAGGCCATAACAGCCGCATACACACACAAATTACAATTGTTCTGTAATTACATTTCACCTGACACACACTTTACTCCCTTCATGCATGCAGCTGACACTGACATTGAAACCTACATATACGAAGCGACTAATGCATTCAAATATATGTTCACAGGCAGTTATACACAGTACAGCAACCCCGTGTGTTACAGCATGCAGGACATGACACTAACACCTCCGCTGTATGTCCTCAGACTGCAATGATATATAGTAGAAGCTATTTTTAGTGATCAAAGTGATCTATTTCCCGATACCGCAGGCAGCAGTGTTCTGACTGATGACGCCTTGAGGAAAAAACACTAACACACCCTGAAGGAAGAAAAAAAAAACAAACTAAGAAACACATCTAAGTGTACACTCCCTCAGTTCTATATTCTACATATTCAGACTGAAATTAAAGCAAAAAAAGTTTTTGGATAACTGTGCAGGGAAAAGCACACTGCTGTGGGGAAAATAAATTAGTTGTCAGATTTCCTCTCCTGCGCTTTATCATGAACTCCATCAAACTCGGTGTAATGTAGTGGATCTTTCATGAGGACATAAAGACCGTGACACACACACACACGTTCACACACACACTTTAATTAGCTACTCCTAGTTCTCATTATGTCAGTTTGTCATTGTTTCAAACAACCCGGTGTATTCTGAGCATGTGACTCAGCTTTTGCTGCTTGTGCATGCGTTCACATTTCTATCTGTGTTTGCACATACGTGTGTGTGCGCGCAGGTGAATCCGTGTTTTCGAGGGAAGATGTGTTTCTTTTGGTGAGACAGCGACAGACAAATTAGAGATCCAGACAGATGGTGTACTGCAGGAAACCTTTGACTCAACCCATGTTTTTGTCAGGCGGCTCACGGTGGCCTTTCATCCCGCCTGTCAGCCATGGGATGGAGATAAATGAAGAGCAGTGTTAAACCGCTTTTGTGTTTAAAAATGATCATCGACGTGCCCACTTTTTCTTCCAAAGTTGAAGTATTCCTCGCTCAGTAGCTGCCACGAGCTAACAGAGATCTCTTCCAGGCTTGTTGGTAACTGATTTTACATGTGCGAAGCATCCTGAACGCTTTTATCTGCAAGTGACCAAGTGCTAGATGGATACATTTAAGCACTAGGACTGGAATTACTCAGGCAAGCTCATGCCGCATTTATGAGTTATTATGTCGGGATTGTCATCATATTCAAAAGGGCCCTGTAGTGTTGCATGTAAGCATCTTCCTCTTCACTTTTGGCTTGCACCATCTGTCCAAACTCCGGCACGCTCCAGTGTGTTGGTGTTAGGAAAAACAAGACAGCAGGCATCACATAATATTTCCTGCACGGTCATCATTTTGATCCTCTTTTTGGCAAGTATTCAGAGTTAAATCAGTGTATCTTTTGCCGATCTGTGGGCAGGATAAGGGCAGCTTAACCTCAATGAGATAAATGTAAGGTAAATGTGACAGTAGCTATTATGCGTGTGTGTTCTTGTGAGTGCACGTCAGCGTCAGGGTTTGATTCAAGGGCCTATCGGGGAAGCAGCTTTTGCATAACTCTGATAGGCCAATTAGTGCAGAGTGATAGATGATGAGCTCCACGGGCAGACAGGGTCGTAATAGAGGGGAGAGAGAAAGCACTCTGTCCTGAATCTCAAATCTGTTCTTCTCTGTCCTCCCTCAAAGTTACATGCAGCTTAGTCACATCCTCATAATTCCTCTGATGAAAGTCTCCGTTTGAAATGTTTGTTTTTATGTTTTGATCTGTTTGATCTTTGATCAAGTTTGGGAGTAAGGCTTTTAGTTTGTCTTTGTTGTTCTGTTTGGCATCCTTTTGATTGTCTACAGTAGAGACGGAAAAAGTTTGCATTTAGTGAGTCTTTGATTAGTATTTGAAAATCAAAGGTTAGCTTTAACTTATAGATTCAGTCATCTGAACACACAGGAAGATCATATTTAAAACTGTGCAAGACAATCACATGCAGCTGGCGTCGCGGAAATGTTACAGTAATTACCTTTTCCGCTGTTTATTTGTTTTCCCTCAAAGGTCAACAGTAAAGCCCTTTTGTAGAATTGTGTTGCAAATTGTGTCGTTTATTGTCTATAGTAATTATTTTTCACAGATTTAAAGTAGAAATGTCACCACTTATTTCCACTCCTGTAAGTGCCACACAGAAACCTGCTTGACACGACATTTGTGACACGTACAGTAGGAACAGTCGACGCATGAGCAGAGATAACAGACGGCAACTCGCAACATAAAGCATGCCTCTTTCTTTCCGCTGACATGAAAAGACATCAATTCAGACAAGAAATCTTTAGAAGTTGGCTGGATTCCAAGCAAGACATGATGAAATATTTTGACAAAACATTGCCTGGCGTCTTTGATAGGTGGGATCGCTCTTATTCCATCTCATTAGACTGTGTGTAATCCGTCTTTCTGCGAAAGCCGTCTGTCAGAGTGTGAGCTTGTTTGTGTTTGTGTGAGTGTGTGAGTCAGTGTGTGTGTGTGTCTCTGTTGTCAAAGTGACAGATAAAAAGGTCAGTACTGTATGAAAGGCACAACACTTCTGTGAGGGGGGGAAAAAGCTTGTTTAGACTTTCATAAACAGTAATTTTTCTGTGATACTGTCATCAATCGAGAACAAACTTGTTAAGCTGTTTAAATTTGGATTATACACAGGTACTGTTCAAAAACCTAATCTTAGCCACGTCACCTTGCATATCAAGTGTGCCCTGCATGCAACAGTGAAGTGTTTAAGCGCTGTTGCTTCACCAGCAAGAGATTGTGCTAATGATATTACAGCACAGACATAAAGTTTGTCAGCTGAGTGCAATTATTCACAGCAAAGTATAAATGTCATCTTTGGGCCGAGAACACAGTCGACAGAACAATGACAGAGACATGAAGGAAATCAAAATTTTCTATAGGTCCTGACCGATGATGTGCAAAGGCATTCCTCGAAACTCTCAGCAAGGACTTTAAATGTGACAGAGAGAGACCATATTTGGGATTTATTATCCCAGTCTGTCAGTGCTGCTGCCATAATCACTGAAAAGTCTGGGTGTGACACCCCTTATAAATGCGCTTCAGTTACCACCAACTCTCTGAAGACACTAATAATCTCCCTGCAACTACATGTGGCTATTAGCGCTGGTCTTTTGGTGATTTGGTGTTTTGCAATAAGGGCTGATTTGCATATAAAGGGGCCACTTTTGCACCAAATGTATGCATATTACCTCATTTAAATACATGCAAATAGCACAGGAACACAGAGACTGCATCATTTCACTCTTTGTGGGTGCTTTGAGGATTACACTCTTTTTTTTTGTCTAATTTGTGCAGGTTTAGCAGCTACAAAAGTCGCACAATCCTTTTATGAATTCGTCCCACAGAGTGCAGGGAGGGGTCAAGCATGATGCAGTGACAGAAGCACAAGCCCTGAGCTCTCCAGGACTTTATTACAGTCCGAAAGTTGTATATTTGAAAGAAAAAGGAGCAGCGTCCATTGCATTACTGAAGAAGAACAGATGCAAGATTGTTATGTGACGAGGGATTTCTACACCGACTACCTCTTCTTCATGCCAGTAGAGTGTTAACCAGGGCGTACAACTAGGCCAGTGCTGCTACTATACTACTACTGCTGAACACTAGTGCAGATCAGTTTGATTTAATTTGTTTTGAGTCAATGTTGCATATCATCTACACAAAGTCTTATCTAATCTTGGCACTAATCTGCGCTGATCTGAGCCAAACAATCCCACAATCAAGCCGGCAGTTGGTGGACATGATCTCGTATTAGAATGAATGTTGGTGGATTTGCTGTTCGAATTATTCTCTCATTGTCTGCTTTTCCTCTCCTCTCCTCCTCTTTGTATTCTGTCCCATCAATGACAACCACAACTGGCATTTTGACCATACAGTTCCCAAGTTCCCCACTCCCTCCAGCACAGTAAAGCTCAGGTACTGATAATTGAGTGTCCCTAAATGAGAGTGACGTGGTTATAGAGCGACGTGCTGAGCGCGTTTAGCTGATTTACATTGAAATGAGCCATGTTTTTTTCTGGCTATTGTGGATGAAATTAATTATGTAAACTGTCTGTAGGGCCCATTTGCATTCCTTGATTGATTTCAGTCCATTTTGTGCATTCCGCATGAGGAAAAATGAAGATGAGAGATGGGCACTGTCACTCATGTCAGCATGTTGTCATTGAAATTGCAGGAGGGGCTTGCCCCCAGGAAGTTGTGCAGATAATTGCAAACATCTGTCTCTGTTTACACATGTATGCATCCTGTTTAAGTTTGCTTTGACATGCGTGCAGTCAAGTTTGTGACTTTGTTCATTTCTGAATGTGTGTCTACCCCGTTGGTGTCAATCAGTGTGGCGGCTTAGGGATTATTTGCATCTATTTGTTTACTGTGTTAGTATGTATTTGCCTGCGAGGGAGGTATATGCATAAACACGCACACACACACACTTTCCCACATTGCCTTTTCCCTCTTTGTCTCTCTCTTTCCCGGTGCCCCTCTCTCTCTCCTCCATGCCAGATCGCTTGTTAAATATCCAGCCGAAATGCTAACAGAGCCTCTGTACGGCTGTCTGTCTGTGTGTGTCTGCAGCTCTCCTCCAAACCAAAACGAACGACCCAGTTAAATAATAAGCTGAAGGCTAACAGAGGGACCCCATCAACCTCTGAGCTGTATCCTCTCTGAAGCCATCAATCGTGGGACTAAAGCTAGGCTGCGCAATGACATTGTGGCAGTGTACTCGCGCTGTGCTGCAAAACATATTAATGTTAGCCATAATGAGTTTGACAGCCCAATATGGTTGTCAGGGATCAGGGAGGGATTTGACTGGCAAACACTGCCCTCAAATGGAAGAGGGGAGTTATAGCAACTGCAGTAAAAGCTGCAGTGTTGTCAGGTTTTGTGCAGTTGACTTGGGCAGACAGATACTTTTCATTTTCCGTGATTGTTTTGAAGGGTTTTGACTCTGTAATTATTCAGAACATACTCAGACACCTCCAATGACCATAATGACTGTGCTTATCCTGGACAGCGTTATCCTACTCTTCTGAGTGTTGCTGGCTAGTTCATTCATGCATCTACACATTCATTCATGTATACCTAGCTTATTTGTGTATTTTTTTACAAAGCTTTGTGAATGTATTCTCTTCTATGTAAGTCTGTGTTAAGTATGCGCCTTTCCTGTACTTGGCTCTGTGCTTACATGCCTGTGTCTCATGCCTGTATCCCAGAATCTTGGAGCTCCAGCAGAACGGTGACATGGACATACTGAAACTTAAGTGGTGGCCCAAGGACAGCCCCTGTGACCTCTACAGCTCAGTCCAAACACGACAGCGCGGCAACGCCCTGGACATCCACAGCTTCGCCGGCGTTTTCTGCGTCCTGGCAGCCGGCGTGGTGCTCTCCTGCCTCATTGCCATGGTGGAAAGCTGGTGGTCACGAAGGAAGGGATCCAGGGTCCCCTCCAAGGAGGTAGGGGGATGGATGGGTGACTGAAAGGAGGAACAGTAGTACAGAGAGTGGTACAGGGCCTGTAATACATCCCAGTCTTCTTTATGTTGCAACAGGGGAAAGAAGCTGTGCAATAGGCAAAAAAAAAAAGTGAGAGGGAGCAGATAGATGGATGGATAGATAGATGATGGGTTTCGTTTCAGGTTTAGCTGAGGCAAGGGGAGAAGGGTGTAGAATCACTAAATACAAAGTCTAGACTTTGTGGCCGGGGACGCTAAGGTGAAAAAACAAGTCGATTCCTGTCACGGCGCATGAGATATGAGCAGAGCCTTCCTCGTGAAGGAGCTGTGACGCTGACAGCGTCTGGAGCCTTTGAAAACCTCCCATGTTCACAATGTCACTTCCCCCTGAACTTAATTTGCACACAAGCAACATCAGCAACACGATGCTGATAGCTCAGGCTGGAGCTGTATTTGTTGCTAGGCTTTTGCACACTCTGTCAGAAAGAATCCTGGAGGTGCTATATTAGATCTCCAGTGATATAACCGGCATTGATCTTTTGCATAGTCTTGTGTGTATAAATCTCTGTGAATGTAGAAAGCAAATGAAAGGTTAAACAGGGCCTGAGTGTTTTCACAAGCTCCGAGGACGTTGTGGTATTAATTTTTCCTTTCTCACCCACATTCATGATCTTAATGGGACTGTCAGCTTATAAAGCACCCTGTCGTAATTAAACTTACCATCAAATTATCAAAATGATTAGCCAGAGAAACAGTCTTTGTCAGAAGCAAATTTGTGTTCATTTTTCACTCAGTTCTTAGTCCTCATTAGTTGATGTAAGTAATAGCATTCATACTGATGCCAAGTAAGATACCTATCTTTAACTATGATGATATTAGATGGCCTGGGTGACATATCCATGGTACATATACCACATTAAACACACATCAGAAAGTGTTAATGCAAGATTTTCCTTAAAGAAACGAATATGTAGACTCATACAGAAGTAATCATGACCCACTAGACGTGTTTGGTGGTGTATTTTTCTGCAGAAACTCTTCCCCACTGCCTGTATTTTCTTGTTTTCTTCTTATTTTCTGAGTTTGGAGCTTCTATAGGCATGTACCCCCACAGCACTCAGGGGAGGTCAGGCTTAAAAAGGTAGCGAGGAGGTGCCAGACCGAATGCAACAGGCATGTAAGTGACACAGGGTAAAAAAAAACGCAAATATAGGGAAATAAAATGCCAAACAAGTAAATCTGGGGATGGATTTTACATTTATTTTCACTGCCGAGTATTTATAATCCTTCATAGTATACCTTTAATGTAGTATGAATGAGTTAACCTAGCTACATGTCTACACAGTAAAATATTTAGTCTGCCAAGACCATGTTTATGTTGTATTCCTACTTCTCTTTTCACTATGAAAATGCCCAATCACAGTCCAGATCCTCAGTATGGACTTAAACTGCACTGGCCCTGTAATGTGTTCAGTATTCTGCAATGGCGTACTCTCACCTCTTTTTTTATGTTTTATTAATGCTATTTTGATGGTCTTGATTAATTCAAAATGAGGCAAATGTGTCAGTGTCAACAGGGTAATCAACCACTTATTTTTCTGAAAAGTTAACGTTTTGGAGAAAAGAGGACACTGGCAACGTTAAAAGCAGAATACAAAAACAGCCCGAGGGCCTGTTTGAAAGCTGCAGCGTGCCTTGACCAAGGCAGAGTCAGAAAACACTGACTCACAGTATTAAGCATGGATATTTATACCGGCGTTCTCTTCAAAACAGTGGCAACACTCCACCTTGTAAATTAGCAGCAGCACCCTGTGAAATATCCAATCAGCCTATATGCGGTTGATCACCTCAGCAGGGATATCATTTGAGGTAATCAAAGTGACGCTGGCAACATCCTTCCCTCGTAGAAACCCTGCAGTCTGTTGTGATTTGGTAGCTTTGTTTGCTCCACTACAGACAAGTAGAATGTTCAAGGGGAAAAAAAGGCAGCATGTTTAGCTGCGCTTTTATTTATACATTGTAATTAAGCTCAGGCCCTTTTCACCAGAGTATAATAGAGTGATGGCCTCTCCACTGCAGTAGACAAAGGGATCTGACACAGATTTGTACCAGCTTCCAGTTCAACTTTCGACGACAAGCCACCTTGTCGCCTCTTGTGCCTGCTGCTATGTTTACCGAAACACAGAGGGAGAAAGTGTTCAAGTAAATAAATTTAATCAAAACTGTGAAATTGCAGCAAAGTGTTGCAAATTTGGAATGCAAAACATGCCACTGATGAACTGAAAGAAATGTAATTATGTGTGGAATAATATTTTCACTTTTGGTTTAGAGTTAATTATTTATGTGTTGGTAACAAATTAGACTGAGGCATGAAGCAGCACAGATTAATTTTAGCAGAAAATGTTTTTGCCATCAGGTAAATTACTTCAGCTTCAAACAATTGGTTTTTTTTTTCCTCTCCGAGGAAGCTCTTCGATAAAAACAGGTGAAGGTTAAGTTATGGATGATGATTTTAGAGAATTAATGCCCAACTGTTTACTAATCTGTCATTCAACTTCCAGTCTTAACAGATATAAAACCAATTTACCATAATGTATTACAGCTATTGTTGCCTGGTTACTAAAAATGAGCCTTAATGGGGGAGAAAAAGATGACCATTACACTAATTAGGACTCTCTAAGTGAACATCTCTGCATGACTCCGACTACCAGAGAGAGAAGAGAAGCCTGGCCCGTCTCCTTAATCTGTGGTGTCATGCTAATTTAAAGTTCCACCAAGAATAAATTAGAAAAGATGACAAAAAGATGGGAATGGAAATTATGGCTGTACCCAGGATGATTTAGTGTCAGATCAGGTTACTTTTCATGATAAAAGACTGATAACACCAGTCATCTGGAAAGTAATTTAGGGGGAAAGTTTCACCGTGAAAACTCTATGAGCCATTGCTTCCATATCATTAAAATAGCAGCTCCTGGTTTGACATTAGTGCATCATCACACACCGTTGCATTACTACATCATTAGTTTCCAGCTTTTGGGGAAGATTTCTTGAATTCAGCGAATCTCTTTGACCTGAAAGACAAAAATATACTACAAACAAAACTGAAATTGGAGTGTTTTCGCAGGCAGATAGGTGATTTGTGACTTAACCGATGTGCCTCATCAGCTGTGATCGCTGTAGTGTGCTCGCGCCTGTTTGACAAACTGCTTGGAAGTTTCACACAGCTTTGTTTACTGCAGTCCAATACACCACCTGCAATTGCTCGCGACTGATCAACAGTGGCAAATGATTTGTTGTATTTATTACTTGTCCTTTGGGCTGTTTGCTCATTGATTTATTTAATTGTTTAATTTTACTCGCACGCCAAGTGGATCCTTCTTTCCTCTTTAGAAAATGAATCACTTTAAGGCTGATGTTGTGAGAGGAGTTGTGCACTTACGTGAATGCACAAGCAGGAGCTATAAAGCCGCATACAGGCTCCTCCCATCTCAGTTAATTTGCCATGTGTAAGTTCCCCATGCATCTGGCATGATGTGCCATTAAACTGGATACCAACTGTGGTAAGAATAGAGCAACACACTCAACAGCAGGTTGACTGCAGTTCAATCTGCTTAAGCTTAATTTAGTTGCCTATATATATATTGCCGCCACGATTCTGTTCTCCACCATCTAATTGCTTTAGTGAATCAAGTTACATATATTAAATATTAACTGTACAAGCTGCCTCCCATCATTTACAGATCCTATAGTATGTCACTGAAACAAAGACTCTCTGTCTCTCAGTTGATTCGGTGTCAAAGCATTGTGCCTAAATAAAAAACAGTAATTCAGTCACCACATTGTTGCTCCCAACTCAACCAGAAATAGGTCTTGGCACCCAACTGACTGCCAATGTCATTTTGTTTTGGATCAGGTGTTTTTTTTTTTTTTTTTTTCTTAAGTACACACTGACAGACACGCCATACACACCCCCTCCGTCCAGCCCCCCTGCTCAGTTACCAGCTTTAATCTGTCATTCAGATCGGTAGTCATGTCCACCAACTGAGCAGCCACAAAAACACCATACCTCTGGTCGGGCCCAAAGTCGTGTTAAGCACAGTGTGGTTCAGCTACAACACGCACAAACACACACGCCCCCCCGCCATCTTCATTAGCCACTCAGAGCAGCCAGTGGAATCAGCCCCTGACTGAGCGCAGGCGTGGAGTCGAAGCAGTGAATAGGAGGGACAGCAGGGATTTAAACGGCGATAGTTCTTGATTCTCTTTGTAGATCTTGTTCAAGGTTTCGCAGAAGGCATCAGGCACTAACTGACATATGGAAATCACTATTATTGATGTGGAAGTCACATATGGATGATTTACATTTATAATGCAATTCCTGTTAGTGATATTGCCATGATTAGTCCTGCGCCTCATTGAGAGGCAATAAAAGAGGTTTATAGTTTTCAAGTTATTTTGTTTTTTATGTTCAGAGGAGGGAGTAAGATTTTATTTGAATGCAAATCAAATCAAAGTATTTGGGATAATAGTGGGAGTAAAGCAAATGGATATCAAAGTTAAGTACAAAGTTAATAGTGCATCATTACAAAGGCCACTTAAGTGCTTCCATGGTGAAAATGAAGTTTGCTCAGTCAGCCATGATTGTTTTTGATAGTTGACCCCTGACCTTTATCCTTCACCCTATCAAAGCATTGACCTATTGCTTGCTGTTGTCTCAGCTCGAGGTTTGCTCAGAGTAATCACTGAACCTCAAGAGGGTCAGTACCCTTCAAGCTGCTTGTGGGATCATCAAACAGCGTCTGAACACCCCCTGCACCCGCTCCTTTCGGAGGCTGCATACGCTCATTTTTGTAACTATGAAATTCACCAACAAGTATGCACACTTCACTTTGACATTTTATAACTATGAAATTTTTTGGTGGGCGGGGCTTAGGTGGAGGCAAAACAATTCTCCACAGACATTAGCTAGTGCTAGCTAGCAAGTTCCTTTGGGTTGTTTTACACAATGGAGAGGGATTATGCAAGTGGTGCATTCAAAAATACTCATTCTGAGTGCCGGAGCGCACTCTGGCAAAAACTGGACCATTTGTAAATTCAGAGTGCTGTCATGAATGTACCGTTCGGTTACCCAGAGCACCGCACTCTCTGAGTGGCAGAGTGCACTCAAGGCACGAGCAAAGCGCCAAGCGAAGTGAATGTGTAATGAACTTACCTGTTTGTTAATTCATATAGACATGTAACGCTCCATTTCTTCAACCAGCGGGGCTCTTATTTTAGTGTAGAGCGTCAGACTGAATTTACGAATGCAATGTCAGGTCACTTCCTTTAGGAGACCACGAGTGTTACTTGAAAAAGAAAACACTGACCAACGGGACCAGACTGTATGTTCTCAGTCAGTGGGTGGATGATGTCACAGGAAGCTTTGTGGTTGATTATTATGCCAATCTTACAAAAGAGGACGACACTTGAACGGTTTCCTCCAGTTTGTTTAGCTATTGAAGCTAATGTTAGCTAATGCGCTAAAAAGTTAGCGTTATGGAGAAATCCAATATTCCTCTTCATACCTCCCCAGTTTCTGATGAGGTGGACATGATAACCCTTAATACACATAATGTGACTCATCCCTACAGTAAACAGTAAATACCTTTCCCTAACCTGATATGAAGTGTGCGCTGCACACGTGAGCATTTTTGATGACCGCCTCCATCCAGTCCTTTTGTCTTATCACATTTAACATTTTTGTTGGTGGGCAGTGGCGGCTGGTATGCGATAAAATTTAAGTTTTAAGGCCATGACTCCTTCTATTCTGGCTCCCAATGACACAACAAGATGACATTTTAAGACATTAAAGATTTAAGATTTTTAAGAGAGTTGTGTTTTGCCTCCAGCTAACAAACTGACATCATTGTGATGTCGGTCCTAAAAGGGTCTGTTCTCTACAACTACCATCACCTTCCATGTGCAACAACGTTAATGCCTTTGAGGACTTAGTCCTGAGGTGTTACGCTGATGATTGAGCCTTGCCAGTCTCTGTAAAAGCAAGCTTTTCACAAGCATTTTGAGTATGGCTGTTTGAAAAAGAGATACACACTTTTGCCGTGGTCGTATGAATTATTTTGTCCCAAGTAGACCCTGGCCTTAAAGCTGACGACTTGTCTGTAAAGGCCACAGCAAGTAAAAAACAGAACGCACCTCATCTATCAAAGTTTTATATTTGGCTGAGATATTATTTCTTATTTTGTCCTAAAAGGATCCCGTCATAATATATGTAAAAACAGTGGGAATGCCATACTCAGATCTCAAATCACCATCTGTGCAGAATGTTTCCAAATGGGCAACCAGCTGCAAAGATGGTTGCTGAGAACAGAAGAGGAGAGAGTCAAGCTGGGACCACTGCAGCATGTCCTGACTCAGTGGAGGAAGGAAGACAAATTTAAGTCAACTTCAAAGCAGCTAATTAGATAAATTGCATATGTTGCATTTTATCGACCGGGGAGAGCTCTGCCTCTGCGTGCAATTTGGCCTTAGTCATGGCCAATGGAGTAAGTCTAGTGTGTTTAATGTCATCCAACTTCCTAAAGTTAAATTAATAAAGTGAAGCAAACCATAAAGCTTGTAATTAACTCCACTAGACGCCTCGCTCTCTGTCAGTTTAAATGAAGAACTCGTTGGCCTCTGTCTTGCTGTCACAGTGAATGCTAACACCACTTGAGACCATCGCACCGAGCCAAGAGCATGCAGCTCCCTGTGCATTTTTGCAAGCTTCACATAAAATAGAAAAGCCTGGTGACCCAGTGTTTATGCATGGGGATAGAAAACTTGGCTTAGTAAGATACATTGGCACCAGGAGTATGAATTGGGAGTGCAGACTTGGCATGAGGACTCTACTTCCAACGCTCGACTCCAATGCAGTGAGTTACTGTGTCCAGGAAGACACATTATAGACTTACTGTATAGAGAATTCCAGCTATTATCAGCCACGTAGGGGTTTACCTGGTTTCTGCACTACTAAATATCCCTTTACACCCATTATGGTGATTGTGGAAATTACAAAAACAGTGGTGGTATATGAAGCATCTTAAATGAACTTGCACACTCTCTGATCCAACTCTCCCCTTGGCTTCATCTAAAATGAGCAAGTGCACAAGTGTTAAAAGCATTGATGTATACTGAGTGCAGTTATATCACTGGGGTTATCAGTTTGTTCTCACCATTAAACCTGTGGATTATATATTCAGAGGTACACTGACAGTGCTAATCACTTCTAATTAGAAAATTAAAAGACTCATCCTCATTTGTCCTCCTTGAAGATGACAATCAGCTTCCCCAATATGGCCGCTCTTAGTCTCACACACACAAACACACACCAGTGAGCTCTCACATGCATGCACACACATCATCATTGCCTCACATTTAGCTCGCCTCTTCCGTCATGTCAGGCTTGTGTCAATATAACGAATGCTCCAACTTTTGTGTCAGAAATGCCATATCATGAAACCCATTAACGCAAGATATACATCTGTTCAGTTTGTTTTGAACATGCTTCATGATCCCCCGGTGGTTTTTACCCGACTTAAGACGGACAGGATTCACTTAAACTCAGTAAACACTGGCGCAAACCATGACTGTGTTCATCCATCAGGTCGTATGGCCGAAACACCATCAAACACATGCCTCCTGCATACATGAAAACCCCACAATCCACCGTTCAAACTCTAATACAACTAAGCTGCAAGTGTTTGTGTCTCTGTGTTCCTTATACATACTAAAACATGCATAATCACATACTGTACATGTCTGTACTTGCCTTTGCATTCATTGCTGTAAAGCCGTGGTAACTGCTTTTGACTGTGAGCTTATCTGTTTTGTGTCTGTGCTACAGTTCTGTGTTATGTGTTGTGGAATGGCTGACATTGCTATCTATGAGGCTGCTTCTAAATGTCAACAGTATTTTCTACTGGGCTTATACACTCACAAACACTGAAACACACATTTCCACAGAGTTGACTGATGTATTTCACCAATGATTGAGCACATTTGACAAAGATATGCACACGCAATAAAGAGGTGAGGGTGTAAGTGTGTACTCATAGTCTCCTTGCAAGTCATCCCTGCTATTTTGGGATCTTTGACACTTCAGATATGAGTTAAATTAATTATGACAGTTCGGTAAAACATAAACATGGATGGAAATGTGTCATCTTCCTCTGTATTGCTACTCTTTCACTGTGCTCAAAAGCATCTGATCTCATTTTGGGTTGGTGCCTGGGTGGGCGAAGTCTGGGCATGTTTGTAATGATAGTACTGTACATCTAAAGGAAAACAAGGTGCCCTCCACACTGCTTTGGAAGCTAGTCTAAATTTTGACATCTTGATTCTTCTCACAAGCTATTTCCAGATGAGTGTCTGAGGCCCATTTCATTCATAACAGGGCGGCTGTATTGCTTTACCCTTTTTGGCCTATATATATGTTCTACGAGAAGTTTGCATGAAAGAGTTCTGTCATCGGCATCACCCGTATCTCTGAAGGTTCAAAACGAAGAGCCGCTATAAATGCTGCTTATTGACAAAGTAGAAACGATTGCCGTTGTCAGAACTCTTCCATTATGGTAACATCTGTGGTTTTGACCATGTCTGATATTTCATATAATCCATGTAGATTTAGCATGAGAAGAGCGGGCACTTTCCTTGTGTATCATCTTCGTCGGTGCACCTAAAACAGCTGACCTCTTCTTGTCGTGGTTTGGATGGGAAATGCCGGCCTCCTCGTTCTAACTCTATATAATGATCTGTGTCACTGTGGCTCAAAGCTCTCATATTTCCTTTTTGTTTTGTTTTTGTAGATAAGTACTCTGTGTTGAGGGGTGTAGCGGGCGAGGGGGAGAAAGAGAGTGGGAGAGAGCAATACAAAATGCCATTTAAACATCTCCCCTTTCCAGGTATATAACGACTGTGTGAATGCCTCTCTGAGGACACAACACAGAACGACCTGCTTAACTGTGTGTGCTGACTGACTGCCGTGTCTTTCTTCTCGCTCACCCCCCACCCGTCTGTCTCTCCAATTGACTTCTCTCTCTCCTCCACCTTACAATCCTCCCATCTGCCTGATCTTGTCTGTCACTCATCCCTTCTCTGTCTCCGCTCCGTCTGCCGGTTGTCTGCCTGTGTGTCTATTTGGCTTCTTTATTTTTTTTTATCTTTATTTTTTTGGCTTGTTTTAATCTTCCCACTCAACTTGCATGCACACAAACACACAAACACATTTATATAAATTACTCCACATCTCTTTCTCCCATCACCCTCTCTTTTCTCGGTCTCTCTCTGTCTCTCTCCTCCTGTCCTTTTTGCTCACACACATGCACGTCACACACTCACACCAGACGCAGGCAGATGGCCCATCTGCTAGGCAAGCTGTTGATCCTTGCCCTCACAGCCCCAACGAGCACCCTCTTGCCCTGGGTGGTCAGACCCAGAACCAGAACCCCAACACCGCCAACACCACTGCCCCCACCGCCACCCATTACCAGCCCCCAGCATGCTGCGACATTCCCTGCGCCCTGATCGTGCAGCACTCCTACGAACCCACCAACCCCTCCGAGCTCACCCCCAAAATGAGAATGACCACCTTCACCACATCACCTCCCACCCCAAGGTTATACATACAATAGAGGATAGAAATAAACCATTGGTTAGTAATGCTTGAAGACAGATGTTATATGAATGATAATGTATTAAGAGGACATCAAGGAGCAGGGTTCAAAACGTTGGTGTTCGCAGTACAAGCTAAGCTCTGCTGGAAGCAAATGTACCTCTTTCAAAAACATTTATATATCTGGCATGTTGCCAGTTGACTATGTGTGCAATGATGCCTTTCTGCCATTAGAGGGTGCTGTCTCTCTACCTAGAGGCAAATAGAGCATCTCCTTTGACCAGACAGTTAAAGTTGCATGCTCTGCAAAGTTATATATGCAGGTAAAAGCCTTCCATGAAGTATTTATTTTATCTAACAGAGATTTTTGCAAAACCTCGTATTACAATATGAAGCCAAAAAACCATTTTGTGGTTTAAACTTGGCTTTGTTCTCCAAAATAAGGCCTTTGTATTGCACAGTAAATTGGTGATGTATATTTAAATACATTTCAGACGTTTTAGATTTGTTATTTTTATTAATGTCAATACAGGTTATGATCATTTGGGTGATTCGGTGTTGACGTTTCTTCTGTAATGTTACAGTGGGCATTATAACGGAGGAGAACCTCCCGTCACAGTAGTGTAAATGCAGTCAGCTCCTGCCACTTTTCTCCCACCAAAAAACCCTCCACCTCTCCTTGCCTCAGTCCCTTTCGATCACTCCTTTCACTGACAGCAGACTGACCATTTGTGATGCACTCTTCTTTTTCACTTCCCTTCATTTCTTTGATACCAACTCTACTCTTTGGATACCCCCCCCTCCCTCCTCCTCCAAACGTTTAGTGTGTGTATGATAGTGACACGACAAACACTAGCGCCCCCTCGTCCTCTCCTTCCTCCCACTGTCCCTTCCTTAGATGGCAACCAGAGGGCACCACTGTTGGTCCCCTCTGTCCGTGAGCTACATACAATAGGTCCAGAGCCCCCTCCAGACCCCCCAGACCCGACGGACACGGTAAGTAACTCTATCTTTACCACCTAATAATGTCACTCCCTCTCCTCACAAAACCCTGTTTGACTTTACCCAATGTTTCCATGAAGTGTGAAACACCAAAATAAGCCACCACCTAAAATTACGTGACACCCCTCACTTCCCTACACCTACCTGTGAGACCTTTACCTTCCATAAAGCCAGAGAAGCACATTGCCACGTGTGTGTGGACAATACAAACATTTTTAAGAGTTTTGGAAACTCTCTCCAGCACCTTCTAACACCTTTCAGCTCCTCTCTATATCCTCACCTCATTCATTGCGAACTCCGCTCCCTTGCACCACTGTCCCCTATCCAGTAAAAGCATGACACGCCTCTCACTGAGTGTTACCATCCTTTAGACTATGTGGATAAGTTATTTAAATGTGAATATAGTAATTATAAGTTTCATTTAATATATATACTGTAAGTTAAGTCAAAGCTTAAGTTAATGTATGCACTCTGTCTTTAAGATTGTTAAGACTGTTAAGTATTGTTTGACTGTAGTTAAATCATCTACACTGTATGATGCAGTAAGAAATAAGCCATAGCAGCGATGAATTGTATGTGGCCTGGAAAAAAAAAAATTCACTTGAAAATGAGATGTCAATCTCAATGTGAATTTTTTGGCATGATGGCCAGAATGCAATGGTGACAAGAAGCAGGAAAAAAATACGTAAGATAAGTAAGGTATTGTTGAGCATTTGGACCGCCTTCTGTAATTTAAGTTGTTTGTATAGTGTAATATTATTATATCGACAGTAGAACCAAGCACCCTGGAATCGCAGAGCACACAGCATGATGGCGGTGTGTTTTCTGCGTGTATTCCAGATTATCTGCACTCCCTTAAAGACCTTGTAGAAGTGTGTGTGTGTGTGTATGTTTCTCTCTTTCAATATCCTGACCACAGCTCAGAGTGTGCTTCTCTTCCCTCCATCTTTCCCCTCCTCTCTTTTTGCTCTCCCTGCTTCCTGTCACATCCACGTTCCCCACGTGACCACTGTTTATTTACCTTCATTCTCACTCTCGCACTTAATTATTGCACTTACCACAACTTGAATCTCATTTTTAATTGTGCCAAAACTTTAATTTGGCCACATGCGTACCCTCATGGCTTTATCATGTGCATCACCCAATGCCCTCCTCTTGCGTTCACTATTTTTCTTACTATCCATTTATGCTGGTTGGATGGATGACATCCCTATTGCTGAATACAAATACACCCCATCCTTGTCCATGTCCTCTTTTCCAAAATATATCCTCTCTGCACGTACTCTGCTCTATTTCCTTCAATGTTCTCTCCATTTCCTTACTACCCTCAATCCTTTTCCTTTACCTCCTCTTTCTCCTTTCCTTCCTTTATCCAACTTTCCTTGAGTCATCCCTCTCATCTTTCTTCTCACCATTTTCCCCTTCCACTTTCTCATCTCGTCCCTCAATTCCCTTCTCCATCTCCCATCCTTTAACACTCATCTTTCTCCCATCCCTTACGATCCTTCCTGTCATATTCTTTCCAATTGCCTTCCCTTCACATTACCGTCTCTTCCCTTCTACCATCTACCATCACCGCTCCCTCTTGTCCATCCTCCTCCTCCTCCCCTGCCCCTCCCCACCTGCAGGACGATAAGGAGATCGACCTGGAGCACCTACACCGCCGGGTTAACAGCTTGTGCACCGAGGATGAAAGCCCCCACAAGCAGTTCTCCACCTCTTCCGTCGATTTAACACCCCTTGACATGGATGCGCTGCCTGCCGCGCGCCAGGCACTCGAGCAGATCAGCGATTTCCGCAACACCCACATCACCACCACCACCTTCATCCCCGAGCAGATCCAGACCCTCAGTCGCAGCCTCTCTGCCAAAGCCGCTGCTGGATTTTCCGCTGGTTTCGGTAGCGGTGGCGGGGGCGTCCTCCAGGACCACCGGACTGGCGGGGTGGGCCCTTTCAGGCAGAGGGCCCCCAACGGTGGTTTCTTCCGCAGCCCCATTAAAACAATGTCCTCCATCCCCTACCAGCCCACAGGTCCAGGACCCAACTTTGGATATGGCAATGATCCAGACAGGGGCACCTCTATATGAGGAGTTGCTGAGAATATGGTTGGTTCAGGAGGAAGAGGAGGAGGAGGAGGAGGAGGAGGAGGAGGAGGAGGAGCAGAAGAAGGAGGCGAGGTGGCTAGGGTCGGTCATGGGATGGTAGAACAAATACATTATGGCTAAGCTAAAAAGTCAGAGGATAGAGATGTGTACATAGGAATCTTTATGTTTTCAGTTTCTGCTTGGGTGTTTCCAGGGGTGTCCATTTTGTATGTGGAGAAGACGGAGGAGGTGGAGGTCTGTTGGGGCGTTCCTTATCCTCCTGCAAACCATGCTGGTGAGGTGCAAAAAGGGACGGGGGGAGGGGTGGGGGTGGGGGGACAGAAAGGGGGCTTGAATCTTTGCTTTATTGTTGTTGTTCTTGTGATTGTTTGGGGGATTATTTTGGGGGATATGTGTGTGTTCAGAGTTAGGAGCTCAGCAGGAGGTTTCCATCTGTACAGAAAAAGAAACTACATATCCATTTAATATTCAAACTGACATCAGGAGACGCTCTTACTA
>JAPZEB010000022.1:21707415-21719713 GCA_029783705.1 Chaetodon striatus | reverse complement strand
GGACTCAAGTTATACTGGTGTCAAAGATGTGATTACTTTAAACTTGACTTGATGACCTCGATCTTAACCAACTGCAGTCACATTACACATTATTTGGGTTAAACAAGCATGAGCAGGTTACAGTCCTGGAGGATTAATAATGTCAACCCATATAGTTGTCCCTCCATTGTGACATTAGAAAGTGTCACATTTATCTTGCAAGTGTACTCTTCTTCAACGTGAGAGGCATTTGATCTGGTCCTCTTGTAAATGCTGCCATGAGAACACAAACCAACTCTAGGCAATTATGCAGCTTTGTAAAAAAAATTAGTCCCTGATTCAGACCAAAGCAAGACAACTCTAGGTCTGAAAGCACGCTTAGTATCACTCCTTGCTTCAGTCTACTGGATCAAAACATGAGCAACAGTGGGTGGCACACTGTGGATCAACCAGCTCTGGCAAAATAATAATCATAATAATAATAATGTGCTTCTTTATTGAGTCAGCCAAATTTTGTGTGGTCTCTGTGCAGGTTCAGTTACATGTCTCGCAGCACCGTGCATCATGAGAGACATGCAGAGACTCTTCGACAGGCCAGCTGATCTCAAGCAGCAGAGCACTCTGACAACAAAGGTACTGTGGTATGTTGTCCAGCAATGCGTGCTGGTACTGTATTTATCTGGACCTTTCAACGTTCAAACTTGGCCACTGATAGTGTAAGTTTCATGTTATCACTATAATGTCCCCTCTGTGTTGTCTCTCCATGGTGCTATATTGAAAAGCAAAAAGAACTTTTGGATTTCAGTGTTTTGTATATGCCAGTGATCATTTCCTGGGATTGTTAAATCAATATGAGAAAAAGGGAAATATACAAGAGCCATAGAGAATGTATTTAGGGAAAAATTGGAAGTCTGTTTCATATTCTTTTCATGTTAAAGCAGTGGGAATATACCATGTTAATTTTTGTCATGACACAAGTATTGGCTGTGTTGACATCAGATCAGCAGATCCATCTCTTTGTCTGTCTCACCTCAACGCCACATCAGTCAGAGTCAATGGCTACAATTATTTTTAACATGAAATGTCTTCTGCCCCTAGAGAGAGCCTTCATATAGGGTGGTGTGGTTATGTCTCTCTGTGTATTTCTTGGAGGGGGGGGTGGGGGCGGTTACATCCCAGACGTGTTACCACGGTGACAAGGTGCTCCCTGCCGCCGTCGGGTCTCGGCCAAGTTGGGCGCCATGGTGACTGGGTGGTGACAGACTTTGTGACGAGTCCGCTGGGACACCGTGGTTGGGTCAACCTTAAAAACACACGCATACGCAGACACTCATGCAACGCATGCACGCACACATGCACTTGACACGGGCACTGAATGTAACAAAGCTAGGTGCACGTAGAGTACATGTGTAGTATGAGAAGTACTCACACATACAGTTTGCACGCGTAGCTCCAACTCCAACTGGATCTGTCTGTGCTAGTGTATGTGAGAGTGTGTGTGTTTGTTCTTGCTGATGCAGCTGCGTGCATTTTGTGTAACTATTGATATTAAATTGAAAATTTGTTTTCAAAAGCAGCAGGACGTCACATGACCTGCTTCCCTTTTGCAGTGTGAATGATTTCTATAACTTATCGCCTCTAGCAAAAACATCCATTAAAACATTCACAGTACTCATCTATTTTTGTTGATGCTATCAGTGTGTGTGTGTGTGTGTGTGTGTGCATGTTAATGACTTGCCTCAGCACTGGGACGGCCTTGTGATTTATATTTCTGTGTTGTTGCATGTGCGCCTGCTTGTCTGTGTGTGTGGGTGTGTGCGTTTTTCACATAGACACCCACACAGCAAACAGACACGCAGGCCCGTGCGACAAACCTGACAAAACAAAACAAAACAAAAGCAGAAAAACAACAAACAAACGTCTGTCATGATGCAGATGTAAGACGCTCACACGCACAGACACATACACACACAAAAACCTTGACCAGGAGGACAGGAGAAGGCAAGGAGCCACAGTTTGAGCTTCCCGCTGTGAGGGGTCATGACCCCTATCAGACTCTGTGTCAGTCTGCCTATTGTGCCCGGGGTAGCGCACAAACACACTCGCACACATACACACACACACGCATTAACTTACATGGTCTCCATGACGATGGTTGGGGCGACAGTAAGGCGGCAGGATGGCGCTGTGGTGTTCTGATGAGAGGACCCAACCTAATCATATTCACTGTATCTGAGTGAAGTCTACAGGTGTGAGTACATTAGTGGGGAAGTGTGTGAGGACAACACTGAGGGCGTCATTTAAAAAGTGAGATATTTACTGTACATTATATACACATTGATATTCTATTTTGCAAATTGATATTTTATGTAAACATTCATCAGCGACCAAAACCAAATTAAATGACTGTAGTTTTTTAATTTTTAATTTTGTGAAATTTCAATAAGACTAAGAAGTAAATTGTCCAAGGCAGTCAAGCTGTGGGTCAGTGTGAATGTGTGGCAGAGGGGGGGGGTGTCTGCCATTGACTTT
This sequence comes from Chaetodon striatus, assembly GCA_029783705.1. NCBI lineage: Eukaryota > Metazoa > Chordata > Actinopteri > Chaetodontiformes > Chaetodontidae > Chaetodon > Chaetodon striatus. The sequence continues at coordinate 21,717,202 of JAPZEB010000022.1, read as the reverse complement.
GACCATCAAGACCAAGCAAAGAAAGGAGGTACAACGGCCGTGGTGGCTCCTGAAGGACGTAACACATTATTGTGAGTCTTTTACCATTAAAAAAAATAACATTGTAACCCTGATACAGGCCTGTGTGACAGATTTCCTCTCATTTCAACATGTAATCTTTATCAGCTTTGACATACTTTATCACTGACTTACTTTCCTAAAGCCAGACAACTGGAGAGCCAAGACAGTCTGGTGGGTCAGTGTGTGAGGTCGCTGTTGCTTTTAAATAAAACCTCCTATATTCTTGAAAAATAAAAACTTTATAACAAAAAAAAATAATAATTGAGCCCTATTGCTGACATGAATTTTAAGAATTTGGAAAAGCCTTTGAACAGCTCTCATTAGACCTTTTACAAGTTAAGAGGGACTTTTCCGACATAGTTTTTTGGCTCAATCCTAATAACCAATATCATATTCCATTCTTATCTGCTCCTCTATATTCCAATGTTAATGTTTATATTTATTTTATTTGGAAAGGGAAGTTGCATATGAATGAACATGATCACTTAAGTCACGTAAATGTGCTGGATTTAGCCATGCAAGCTAATTTTCACCTGCAGTCCCTGGCAGTTTGATGGTGTAAGTGTATATAAGAAAAAGATAAAATAACATACACAAACAAGGACACATATATGTCTTCACATATAACCTAAAACATTAAGACTGTATGATACAAAAGAACAACATAGAACACAACATAGACCAAAGCATATAGCCACAAACAAACAAGAGCACAAAACAAAGCACATAAGCACAGTTATCAAGACAGTGACATCACCATAAAATCAAAGCACATTAAGGAAATTTACTGTACAATCTAGTCCACACTTTTTTTTTTTTTTTAACAAGTCTTAATCCCTGCTTAAATGAAGAAGTCTGTATCCTGCAACGGGGCACAGAGACCCAGCACATGAGTGTTTTTCTATAAGAGCATGTTCTCAGCAGAATAGGGACAGTTCCTTGCACTTGGAGGTACTTAGAGGTCCTCCTCACATACCCTGTCCCATCTCAGAGAATGTGTATCTGCTGCCCCCCTTTGATCAGTAAATGTGTGACAGTCTTGACTCACTGCTAAAATACACTCAGTTTCCCATCAGAGTGTGGCATCTAGTGGACGACACACAGAAACAAGTGGATTTGACTAAAACAACACGGAAAAGGGGGTCTGTAGCTTGTTGAGGATAGTTTATTTGAGAAGTAAATATATTTTCTTCCATGTATAACTGATGTGTCTTACACAGGTGGAACTAACAGCATTCATAAGGGCTGCATTACGCCCTATGTTTACGCTCATGGAGTAGAGCCATTGTTGATATTACACACTGGTTCAACTTTTAAAAAAAATTAAGGTAACAATCTGTATGCATTCTAACTCTGAATCAATCCTATGAGTTTTTCATGATCTAACAAATTCAATTAGTTTTAGTACAACTAACATCATTTGATTTGACCTTGAAAATATGATATTTGATATTTAGTGGTCAAACTGTTTTACTTAAGATATTCCAACTTATTTATTTGAATTCTATCCCACTCAAAAATGTCAAAAAGTTTCGGATTTTGACCAACTTCATAAAATATGTGTCAACTCGCTAAAACATGCCAATGACACAAACGTTTTTTTTAATACTGAAAAACTTCTTTAATTTAAGTATAATCCACTAACCCCATGAATATTTTTTTAGAGTGTAGTTACACCCCATATCTACAAGATACAGTCAGTGTTGGGGAGAAGTGAACTACATGTAATCATATAATAGTTTAAAAATTTCTCAGTAGCTTGCTAGAAGTTGAGCTCAATTTATATTTCTATAGTGATTTGAGCAGAATACACATCTTTATTTTCCACTTACATGGAAGTTTGTCTTCGACTTAAAGACATTCACACACTAAGAAACTTTACAGACACATATACACTTAAAAACAGTCCTCTGCCATGGGTTAGAATACATGAGATAAAAAACAATTAATAAGAAATGAGTAGGAGGGCCAAACAGTCTGGTATGAAAGTGCTTACAATAAATGCATATCTTAAATAGACATCGTAAAAAACAGCAGCAGTCACTTATATCTAATAGTCATATATTCAGTGAGATGACAAGGGATGGAATAAAGGATTTCTTGAATATGTTTCCCATTGCTGTGGGTACACTGTACCCTCAGAGGATGTCAAGGGTCTTGAACCAATAATGACTCCTTCCTCCTGTGGTGTACAGCTCCCCCAGCTGTCTCTATTGGTCCCCTATAACCTCAGTTAAATTGTAGCTATTATTATTTATTATTATAACTATTTTATTTTTCATTTGTGTGTGTGTAGGTAACAACTGAAACTACAACCAATTTTGGACCATAAAAGAAATATTTTTTTTCATTTTTATTTTATAATTGATTCTCTACTGTAATTAAACCCATTTGATCAGCCCCGCCCCCTTTTTTCTGTCATCCTGACCGCAGTGAAGGCATGCCCAGGCAGTGCATCTGTCAGGCAACACTGCCACTGCAATTACAACTCATTGTAAGTATTGTTGTTTTATTGCCATGTATGTATTATTGCTTTTTTCAAAGAAGTTGTTGCATGCTATTTTAGTAGTTACTTGGCCAACTGAGTAATATTGCTCGGTGCAAACCCTCCACGTGGACTCTGTTTATATAGGCAGGTGATGGGTATACACAACCAAAGCTGACATTCCTGCACTTTAGTGGTCCTTTTTTGTTTTGTTTTGCTCTGTGTATGATCTGTTAACAAGTGGGCACTTTTGCAATAAACTCGTTTGAGTGGCATGTGTTTTTTTTGTTGTTGTTGTTTGTTTGTTTGTTTGTTTGCATTACAGTTTGTTGTAGTAACCAAACTAGATTTCTCCCTAAGATAGTTTTGCTGTAGTTCAACTACTTCCAGTGTAAAATAATACGCGGCTTGCATGGCTTTGTTTTCTAAGAAGCCTCCCCATCCCTTTAAGTGATGTGGTTACGTTACATCAGTGCTCACCCAGCCTACAAACCATGTTTGGCCCCATGTGTTCTCTTACATCACCACATCACTGGTTTCATAAGCGATGTTGGCTCTACTGTTAAGATAGTTCCCTTCATATTCGTTTCCCCATTCGCGGAATACACTGTTTACCACACTTTAACCGTTACGACCGTGACGGCTTGTATTTGAGACTACGCTAGGTAAATCACAAACGTGTTGGATGGACAGTATAAGCTACGAATGTTCCGGTTTTTTTTTTTTACGACGACAGGCTGTTTAAATAAGATTACGATTGAGCCAGTAATCAGAATCTGAGCAGAACCGGAAGTAGGATACAGTGCACTATCTTGATTCAGCCGTTAGTTTCCGCCCACCTTTGCCTCTGACCAATGAGCGGAGCCGGCTTAGCATCCTCCAGGGCCGCTGGAGTTCGCGGGAAACCGGCAGTAATCGACATACAGCAAGCTAAATAGGGCCCGGGGCTTAACAACCGCCTCTAATACCAAATCAGTATTCAAATTAGTCATTATCATCCTTTTTAAACGGTTACGGTTAAAAACGGAGTGGTGACACTGCCTAAAATCGCCGTCTTTCCCCGGCTGCTATGCTAACATCCGACGCTTCTAAGCTAGGCTGCCTCGTTAGCTAACAGGAACATTGTGCTTCATGCGACAAGACACAGAAAAAACAGCCGCCTTGAAAGAGACAAAGGGCTGCCGCTGTCTGACTCGGACAGGCTGCTGCTGACATGTTTAACTTGGAGCGTTTTCGTTATGACAAGAAGGCAGCGACGACAACAGACAAAGACCAGGAGAGCGGGTCCAAAAGCCCAGAGTCTGAGAAGGAGAACAAGCCAGGTAACCAGCAAGATAGCTAGCTTACGATGCTGTTAGCCAGATGTGCAGGTATGCTATCGTTAGCAGTAGTTAAGTAACGAGGCTATTATTAACAGGCGGTCTTCTGCTGCAGGGTTGAAGAAGTGTCTTCCACAGAAATAGTGGGATAAACGCCCATGGAGCCAAAATCGTCAATGTTTCAGATGTAAACTGAGCTGCATCATCTTTATCCTCACACTAAAATTATGTGCCTGTGTTGCAGTTGCAGTGTGTTAGTAACAGTGAGGTGAAAGTGTTATGGAAATGGCCACTGGAGCTTTGAGACTCTGTGACTAAAAACATCAGAAAAATACTTAATCTGCCTCGAGCGATATTATAATGAGATTTCAGTTGTCAAAATACCACCCACCTGTGTTTGGGACATGGCACAATGTAGCAACTGATAGCGGATCCCTAAGTCTGCCTGGTTTTCTGGTCATTATTCTTACATGTCACTCTGCTTCGTCTGGTTACCCCACTTGCATCATGGGCAGTTGCATTAAGATATTAGGGAAGACTAGATTGAAGTCTACAGCATCTGAATGCCATGATAAAGACATATATTCATGTGAGAGGCAAGCAGTAGAATATCAACGTGCGCCACAAAACCAAAGTAACTGCAAACTTTGCAAATGAACAAGACAGCACACTTGAGTCACATCCTCTTTATCTTGCATCTTTTACAGCAGTGAATGCATCTGCTGACTTGTTGTTTTCCATTTTGCTGTCCAGCTAAGATGAAACCGGTGAAAACCTTAACAAAGTCCCATGCCCGAGGAGTAGTTTTTGAGGAGGTCCTCACAATCGACTTGGAGGAGGATGAAACAAAGTCCAAATCATCTCACAGCAGGAAGTCCAGGTGAGTGTACGCTGAAATGACAACATTCTCTCAGTCGTGCTGATTCATACTGCTTTACAGCATTGTTGTTTATCTTCTGTAGGACTTCTAAAGGGAAATCATCCAAAAGTGTGTCAGCATATCACACAGATGACGAGGACAATGAATTGGAGGAGAAAATGAGCAGAGTACTTGAGATATTTCCTCATTTGACGAGGACAGAGCTACTTGAGGTGAGTTGGGCAGGGACTTTACTACTCAGTATAGAACACATTTACTTGACTCTAGGGACGTCTAAGCCAATTTGCAGGATCTGTATTGGGGTATTGGTGACTTTACAGTACACATGACAAAGTATTTAATTTATGTAACAAGCAGCCAGAAACACTCTACTTCAATGCCCTGATTTTCTCTGTTCAAGGCAATTTGTTCTGTTCCTTTTTCAGGTCGTTGAGAGCACAAGCACATTAGATGGGGCTGTAGCTGCATGCCTTTTAAAGTTTGGAGATAAAAAAGGTAAATCATTGCTTTTTCAGAAGAACATAATGACAGTCAATTCTCATTTTCACATGAACAAGAGTTAAACACTTTTCTGTGAGGTGTTTAAGCATAGAGAAGGCTTAGTTTGTAGTAAGAGATTAAATCACCAGCATCCCACAAAAAAATCATAAAGGAAGTACAGAGAAAACTAGTTAATTTGCTTTTTAAGATGTCATTGCTGAATCTGGTGTACAGATGACGAAAAGTAAGAGGTACTTTCAAATGTGGGAAAGATGTTGCAGTAAAAATACACTGTCATACACACAAACTGCATGGCTGGCTGCTTTTCTCAATCAGTTGGCTGCTTTTGAGAACACTGGCTGTTTTGTCTTCTCAGCCCCAGATCAACGCAGGAAGAGGAGGCAGGATGGATCCAGCAGTTCTCAGGACAGTGGTGAGATTCAACCCAGCAAGAAGAGTAAGACATCAGAAGCACTGGTAAGATTACCAATCATAATTTCATGTTTTAAAATGTTACATCACAGGTACACATATTAGAGCTATTGGTTGTTGTTCCTTATTTCCAAAAGGTTGCAGGGAAAATGTCTTTTCTTTTTTTCCACACAGTCAGATAAACATTTGTAAATACTGATTAGAGAAATACAAATGATTATGTAATGAAGGCTGAGTCACATCAGACAAAGTACACGGTCTGCATAAGGATTATAATATTAATCATGTGTTGAGGATGAAGAAGTGTTTTGGCTTTCCATTCACTGCTCATGCAAATCACAGTTGTTTTTATATTCTTTTTAAATGGTAAGGGTTTCCCCTTAGTTTTGTAATCACCTTTCTTGTGTTAAAACCAAAAGACTGATGATGAGGATAGTGACAGCCAAGAACCAAGCTGTTTCAAGCAGGAAGCCATGGTCAAAAAACTGCAGAAGAAGTTTCCCGACCAGGACAAGGAGGTGAGGACGCACACGCTCATCCCTGTCTGTAACACATGATGTCATTTCATATTTAAATACATTTTTCCAATCTGATTTTACCCTCTCAAACTGTTTATACTCTATATAGCATGATAACATCACATTGTGTGTGACAAAGCAAAAGAATCTGTATTGTCACATGATAAAGTATAAGACAAGTCCAGTCCCTGAATCCCTGCAGCTTAAAAAAACTTTCAGGCACGTTCAGCACTTTATAACAACTCGCACACCACTTAACAGGATAGTTCATAATTTTTTAAAGTGGGGTCGTGTCAAGTTATTATATCGTCAGTGTACATATTACGTACAATAGATGTCAGTTGGCATGCACCTAGTTTGGAGAAGCGGACAGGAGAACCAACACAGGAGATGAGCAATGTACTGCTGTGGATGGACGTTAACAGCAAAACATATTTTAGCCACTTAACAAAGCTCATTTATCTAAATTCAACAGGATTGTTTTGAAGAGAAAATTATCATGGCGTAGGTCATTTGTTTGTTCAGTGATGCCTAAGCAAACTGGAATACTTGTCTATCATCTGTTTTACAGCTACGCAGTAAGAAAAGACAAAAGTTGACGATTTTTCCAGGCTGTTTTGTTAAAACGGTGAATCATATGTTTTACCTCTGACCCTTGCTGATGTCTGTCTTGTAGGAGCTGCGGATGGTGCTGCAGGAACACGACTGGAATGTTCAGGATGCTCTGCAGGCTCTAAAAATGTTCTCAGACCCAGGTACCCAAACCCAGGCCTCCTTTTCACTGACCTCGTGTTGTTCTTAACTGATTCTGACACAGATTCAGGCTCAAGTCATTTTTTTTCTTTCTCTTGTCAGAAAATACCAGTTTCAGCTCACCTGATACAGAAGAAAAGAAATCCAGTAAAGTAACGATCGAAGACGAGTCAAGCAAGGACCACAGGAAGCTGAAACGCCACAAACACCGTAAAAGTAGGAGAGGAAAAGATTACATAGACAACAGAAATGGTAGTGAATCAGAGGAGAGTGAAGATGATACAGATGCTACAAAGGACAGTGAAGAAGATTCAGACTCAGACAACAGTGACGGTCCTGAAAACAAGGCTAGCACTACCACTCTGTTTTCATGGGTCAATAAAGGCTCTGCCTCAATACCCTCATCCTCCTCTCTCAAGAGTACATCTACCTCTGCCCCCACGAAGCCATCCTCTTCTTCCACTCCTGCCCAGATGCTGTCCAGATTTGCCAGTGGGACCAGTATAGCTAAGAAGCAAGCGGCAGAGAGAAAGAGGAAGGCACGTGCCTCAAACGAACATGTCAGCTCTGAGGAGGAAAATGACGATGACACTCTTAGCACCGAGTTTGAGGACTCTGACAATGAGCTGGACTGTGAAAGTGGCATGACAGATCTGAAGAAGGAGATAATCAAGTTCTTCCAGGATGCTTCAATCGACGAGCTGACGCTGATTGCTGGGTGCTCTGTTAAAAAGGCCCAGAAGATTGTGGAACTGAGGCCCTTTGGCAGCTGGAAAAGTCTGGTGAGTGTGTGTGTTAGCGATGGGTAAAGTTGTAAAAACAAAGAGCTACAGTCAGTTATCGTCTGAAATCTTCCTGCCGAACACCTGGAAGATGTTGAATTACATTCACACTGTATTTACTTATCAAACGCACCACGCCAAGGTCTTATATGTAGAGACATTCCTTATAAGCTGTTGAATAGTAGAACTCCTCACCTCCTGACACCTCAGCTCATGCTCCCTTTTATCAGATGTTGTCTTTTCATTTTCCAAACATCTGTCTGTCAGCAGACAGTAAATATTAACAGTATAATAATTACGCCATGTTGCAACAGTAGGACAGTGAAATATGTCATGTCTTTATACACACCAAACTCAGCGATGAGGCACCTTTTTATTACGTGTGTTTGGCTTTATGAGGCGCTTTACAAGATGGGCATAAAGCTACACTACAGATGTGTTTGCCCTGATTGTAGTATATGAAACTTCATAAGGCAGGACAATCTCATTTACAATGCAAAGGCACCAGTGATAGACATCAGTGATACTCAAACATTTGGTCTCTATTCACTGTCCGATAATTTACTGAGTACTTACTAAAGCCACGTTTCCACCAAACACTTTTGGGGTGTTGCTAGATGGTAATAGGTGTGCTATTGCTCCATCTGCACCTCGCTAAATGTCCATTAAACAGGGTTGCATGACATTTTCAGAGCAAAAAAAAGGTCAGGTTGCAGTGTTTAGAGCAGGAGTTTGGTGCTGGATGTTCCAGGATGTTTATTTTTTTCCCTCTAGTGGGGAAATGGAGTATTTTATTTTGTACCTAGAGTTGACAAACATGTGTAAACTTGTCACTGTAGGAACAGTGGTTACCGTCCTCTGTAGTCCTTGTTGAGCAAGAGGTTTGATTCTGTATCAAACCAATTAAGGGACTGCAGTGTTTCTAGCTCCACCTTGTAGTCCCAGATCAGTGTGCTCAGTACCTCAACAGAGGTGTGACAAAAAAACAGGACACAATGCAACGTCTCTATTGGTGCCATCCAACCTTACACAGTGAACAAACTGAAATGAACTGAGCCAGACTGCTTGGTGGAAACAAGGCTTAATGAACTGTGCAGTAGTAGTCAACGAGTACTTTTCTAGATGCTCAATATTTTGTGTGAATCGTTACTGAATGTTGTTTCTTCTTCAGGTTGAAGTCTTCCATAAGGACAATGGACTGTCAGAGAACTTACTGCTGGGCTGCAGAGTCGTCCTCAAAGAGCGGAGCATTGTCCTGGGGCTGATGTCCAAATGTGAGACCATTTCATCAAAAATGGTCAAACAGGTCACTAAGCTGACGGACAGGGGCGCAGGGGGCATTAAACAGCCCACCCTGCTTCACAGTCAGTGAGTAAAACGACACATTAACACACACTGTAATTAACGAGTAGTCCATGAAATGGTTAAACTAGTGAATCGTAAAAAAATGAGGATCAGTCATGTACTCAGCCAGTTGTCTACATATACACAGAGAAGTATCTAAAGATTTTGTTGTTTTGTTGCATTTTTGTGTAATTGCTCATTTCATAAGTACATCGTAAGCAGGGTTTAGACTTGTGTGTCAGCTCTATGCAGAGCCTACGGCGTAGCCTACACACATGGCTGACGCCGTTGTGAGCATTTAAACTTGTGCAGTGGTGTGTCTGTGTCACTCCGCAGTTTCCACCTCCAAAACAGTAGTTGGTGTTTGGGTTTCTGTGAAGTGCTGTAAAGTCTAGTTGATTGAAAACACACATTAAACACACATTAAACATGGCTTAACAGAGACAATTTAAACACAAGTACACAAACCAGCTTCACTATAACTCGCATAATTCACAGACAAAGCATTTAACTGAGGTGCATTCAGATGACGAAATGGTCATGTGATTAAAAATGATATATTTCTGTGTAAAACTATATTTTAGATCAGAAAGCCTTCTATCTGGGAAAGATATGTTTGTAATATGTATTTTTTTTCTTTGTATGCATTTTGTTTATTTATGGAGCGTCTGATGTTACAACAATGACAGTTTTACATTTTTGTTTTTATAAATGACGCATTAGGACTTACTGGT
>JAPZEB010000022.1:21692967-21707315 GCA_029783705.1 Chaetodon striatus | reverse complement strand
TACTGGTGTCTTTCTAAAAATGAGGGATCTAGTTCTCATTCTTAGTCTGTTATTCGTTGTCTTTCAGGTTCCAGCTGAAGCCCTATCAGCTGATTGGTCTAAAGTGGCTGCTGCTTCTGCATGAGCACAAACTGAGCGGTATCCTCGCTGATGAAATGGTAAGGCAACCAGCCTAGGACCTGTGTGAAGTCACAATGTGCGCTACCAACATTTGTGAAGTGTTGATCACAAGCCCAAAGTCAAAAACAAAGAAAGTGTAAACATTCAGTAAGCCAAGCAGGACAGCGGGTGCTAACAGCAACTTGATGAGTTACCCTACTGTGCCGCTATCAAAGAGCGCTTTGTGTGGATATGTAGCCATCCTGCAGGTGGATAAACACTAACGTACAGTAAAGAAAAAAAAGAACAAGCTGCAGAGAATAAAATCTGTTGTTTCAGACCCACTGTGGTGAGAGAAGTGAGACCTCTGATTTGTATGGTTTAGTAAAGCTGCAGTGCTTCTGTCAGGATCTTTGCTGTTCATACTGGTAGCTCGGGGTCAGAAACACAGATGTTCAAACATCTTTTTTGTGTCTTTCCACCTGGCTCTTTCTTCATCTCTTTGTCTTTTGATATCTGACTGACTCTGTACCTCTTCATCACTCATCTTTACTCTCAGGGTTTGGGGAAAACAATCCAGGCTATTGCGTTTCTGGCCCAGCTGTTTGAGAATGGAATAGAGGGTCCTCACCTCATCATTGTGCCAGCCTCTACATTGGGTAATGATCTCCAGAAGTCACATACTTTGCTACCAAGCTTTATGTTATGTAATTTAACAACATACACCTAGATGATCATTTGTAGCTCAACAACATGTTTTTTGAAGGCCATGGTTACACATAGCATTACATATTGCTGTATTTAATTCTGTATGTCTTGGACTTTAATCACTTGAAAAAAAAAAAACAATCATTCATTTGTGATTTATGCTGATTTCACTCTCTGTCTTGTAGATAACTGGGTCAGAGAACTGAAGCTTTGGTGTCCAAACCTCAAAGTGCTCGTCTACTGTGGTATGACTGCTCTTTCATCTTCTCACATTGAAGCAGGGTTTTCACAAGTGTATTGCACACCAGGCAGCCTGCTCTATAGCGTTACATAAACTAGAGGAGTTCAATTCTGCCACAGCTCAAATCATGCCACTAACTTTAACCACTTGCTTGCTTATTCCTGCTCACCCCCTATGGCAGTGGTTCTCAACTGGTCCAGGCACGGGGTCCAGATTTCTCCTTAGTCATTAGTTCAAGGTCCACAAACTTGAATATATTCAGCGTCATACTTGTGTTGGGCCATGTCGTCGAGCTAGTCTGCTGTCTCTGTTAAGCTGCTGTCTATTAGTCACTCTTTCTACAACAGGAAATGGCACTTCAGAATTACAGCTTATGCAGTAAATTTCTTGTACCTTTTAAAATAAAAGTGCATTTTTTACAAACTTGACATGTTTGCGAGTTACTTGCGGCCCAAAAGGGTGACCCACTTTTGGAACCTGACCCACAAGCTGATAACCACTGCCCAATGGGATTTAACGCTGCAGTGAGATCTCTCCGGTGCATCTTGTCCTCGACAACAATGCTGCGCCTCTACCCATGACAGATGCGTCTTGACCAGTAGACACACCAGCTAGTGGGGCCATTTCTAGCTTTCCGGGGGCCCAGTGCTTCTCAGCTAAATCTTGTTTTGCCCTCTCTATTGCAGTCATTCATGAATACACACCAAATTTGCATCATATACTATGTTCACACGAGACCAATGCCACTTGTTACACATAAAACGCTTATTTTAATTTAACTTAGCTGCTTTGTTGGCAAAAAAAATTTAAAAACAAAGTATTACCGGTCCTGAGCGGAAGATATGTGCCACCTATTCCAAAAACTTAAGTGTTCAGTGTGATCCAGCATGCACAGAGACAGCTGAAAGGGACTCTGTACAATGTTTGTGCAGAACAATGTCTGCGCTTATGTTCAGACCAACAGCAGAAAAACCCAGCAAGAAGCTGCGTTGGTATGAGGTGTAGGTAGAAGATGAAACATGGACCAGAAAGTCTAGTTAAAGAATACATATAAACACCCTCAGCCACCACAGTGCAGTTTGTGTTTCTTTGAGGCAAGGCATTCCGCTCTGAAAAGTTATGATTTTGTCTAGATATCAGGTATACTGCCTTGTGTTCATTGCTGGAACTCTGACACTATAAATCCCTTTTCACTGAATGAGAGAGCATGTATATTTGATGCTGTGCTGCTGCTTTCATTTGTATACAGCCTTATTCTGGGTCTTTACACAGTTTTGAGCAGTGTGCACCTTTATGATCTACACAGGATCTGTGGAGGACCGCCGCTACCTCAGACATGACCTCCTCAATGAAGATGTTGAGTGCAACGTCATTGTGACCACGTGAGCAAACGCACACACACCGTCCATCACATTTACTACAGGGCCATGAAGAGCCTGAAGCAACTTGTCGCTCACCTTTACAAAAAGTAAATGAGTACTTTTGTTTTATTCTGTTTGCTTGTTTGATTTGTTTTACAGGTATAACATGGCTGTAGGTAATGACAGCGACCGCGGCCTTTTCCGTAAGCTGGCTCTGAAGTATGCAGTGTTTGATGAAGGTCACATGCTGAAGAACATGAACTCTCTGCGCTACCGTCACCTTATGGCTATAAACGTTAGTTCACTGAAATGTTTTATGTATTTTCTACCACTGCCACCTTCCTGCGTCTGATCATATCTGTCATCAGAATTATTTGTATTTCTATCCGGAGGTGTTGAACCCATCTCTCTGTCGTATTCCCTGTAGGCAGAGCATCGCTTGCTGCTGACAGGAACTCCTTTACAGAACAACCTCTTAGAGCTGATGTCTCTCCTGAACTTCATCATGCCTTCTATGTTTTCTAGCTCCCATTCACAGCTCACCAAAATGTTTTCTATGGTAAGTGTGCCATGCCGCCATGCTGTGTGAAGCTGGATGCCACCATATAACTGCACACAAGCATAAGCTATACAAGAAGCTCAGAAGAATTCTTTTTATTTACAATTTTTGTGCATATGACCAAAGTTTTAGAAGTTATACGATGTAGGATTGTTGGTTACTGTTTGTAAACACCTTTGCCAGCAAAAGTAAAAGCCAGTGTGGCACCTGGTCACGACCTTTTTTATAAAGCCCTGACCTCACTTGAGTGCTATGGAGGTACATGCCCATTAACATCTTGAAAACACACTGAGCGATGGTCATCAGGGATGATTGTCAGTGGTAACTTCTGTATGAGTCTGTCGATTGTCTTCTTTTTTTTTAGGAAAATCCTGCATAGCCTATTTTTAATGTTTTATGTTATTTGCCAGAAATCCCATGAGGAACAGAGCCGCTTCGAGAGGGATCGTATTTCTCAGGCTAAACTCATTATGAAACCTTTCATCCTGCGAAGAGTCAAGAGCGAGGTGAGTTGACAGAGTTAAAGTGATACGCAGTGTGTAAAAAATTATGTAAGTGGAGATTGTTTTCTGTAGAGAAATCTTGCATAAAAATAATTTTCTTAGTCTCCCAGTTTGAAATTTTTACCATTTAGTTTTACTACAAAGACATGCGATTAAAGTATTACTAAAAAATTTCATTTGGGGATTTTTAAATTGGTCCCCTGCTAACTATGCCAACTATGTTTAAAACATTGATGGGAAAGAATTCAATGGACACTGATTCCTTTTTCAATCAGAGAAGATCCAAGAATCTCCTTTTGACACACAACAGACTCAATTTCTTTTGAATTTTATTTGTTTCATTCTTCTGAAGCAGAAAAATGCAGCATCACAAAAACAGATCTTCTAGGCCATTACCATAACTGAAGAGTAATCATAGTTCAAACCCTGTGTACGGATCGTCAGTAACTAAAGTTTGTGTCATTTTTCCAGGTCCTGAAGCAACTGCCAGCAAAGGAAGAGAAGGTTGAGTTCTGTGCAATGAGCGACAAACAGGAAGTTCTCTACCAGACCATGTTTAAAAAACTCAAGGCTTCCATCAATGGCGAGAGTAAGCCTTATTCACTCCCCCCTGTTGTACATCTTGGTATTGTTTTGTGCACTTAACAGAAATAAATGTGTGCTTAAGAAGTTCCCCTGTGTACTTTCTCTGCAGAGCGCGAGCTGTGTAATGTGATGATGCAGCTGAGGAAGATGGCCAACCATCCTATGCTTCATAGACAGTACTACACCACAGAAAAGCTCAAAGCCATGAGCAAACTCATGCTTAAGGTCAGTCCCACTCTCTGTTTGTCTTTTATTTTTCAGTGTAAAGTTTTTTTGCCAAGAATCTTGTCTGAGTTGTACTGTTAAGCGTAGTATTTAAATGACGGAGCTGCATGCAACAATTAAACATGTTAATGTTTGCATTTTCCGATCTCAACCCAAGCGCTGATTGGCTGGGTTGGGTAGCACTCAGGCTGTGAAAACTTTTGGGCTTGGTTGGGCCGAGTACTTTATGTGATGATCTCAGACAGGCTGAGTTAAGGCTTCAACTGAAACGGGTTGGTTCGGTTCAGGTTGTAATTTTTTCGGCCTCTAATCAGTATAGCAGAAAACAGCTCTTTGCTATGTGAAGCTATATGTATAGATATAGTGTTGATATGTACTGACCCACGGTATTGGGACGCTCACACTCCACTTCTCCCCATGTAATAACATAATTCCCTCTTTCAGCACTGTTGCTGTTTTTAGCTCTGTATGCACTGTTAGAACCACTGGCTCAGCCACATCCATGTTAAGAGCCGTGTGTAGGCAATCCTGGCTCAGACGCTGATTTATAGACACTCTGAATGTTGCGTATGCTCCTTTTAAAGTATATGGAAAGTGGTGAACTGTATTTTCTGAACAAGACAAAGAACATAAAGGATTTAGCATAAGCATTACTTTATTTACAAGTATTTTGTGTGAACACTACTTTAATCTGAATTATTCAATCTTTAAGTTGTTATTTTATACTATTGCCCTTCCTTATACTCTTCCCTCTTCTTCTTTCTTCCATTCTTTTTTCTCTCGCACCACAGGAGCCAACTCACTTTGATGCAGATGCTGCTCTGATCCAGGAGGACATGGAAGTGATGTCAGACTTTGAGCTGCATCGTCTGTGCCAGCAATACTCGTCCATCAGCTCCTACCAGCTTGAAAATGATGTCCTGCTTGACTCTGGGAAATTCCACCACCTCACAGAGCTGCTGGCCTCACTTAAAAACAATGTAAATACACAGAACCTTATATGCGGTACGCACAAGAGGATTGCAGGCTCCCTGTACTAAGGAGTTCAACTGTTCTTCTTTTCTACAGGGAGACCGAGTGGTATTATTCAGTCAGTTCACCATGATGCTGGACATCGTTGAGGTGTTGCTGAAACACCTTAAGCATCGTTACGTCAGACTGGATGGATCCACACCCATAGCAGAAAGGTCAGTACATTGAAGACACATCATTTGTAGCCAACAAGGCAGGATCATGAAGCAAAATCGACTTAATTCAAAAACTATTTTGCCTCAGCTTATTCACTGAGTCCAGCACATCTGTTATTCGACCTGTTTCGTCGAGATGAAAGGTTATTTCAAATTTAGGACCTTTGTCAAAAAAAATTGCGTCACATCTAATGGCTTAAAATTATTTCTTTTCCCCACAGGATTGTGTTGATTGATGAGTTCAACACAGATCCTGACATATTTGTGTTCCTGTTGTCAACACGTGCTGGCGGCCTGGGCATCAACCTCACCTCAGCTAATGTTGTCATCCTTCACGACATTGACTGCAATCCCTACAACGACAAACAAGCAGAAGACAGATGTCACCGCGTCGGCCAGACAAAGTAAGATGAAATCTTTTCATAATAATATTATTTTTTTTGTATGGGGGGATTTTACCTGATGAGGTCTTATTACGTGAGCAGCTGGACAGAAAACACTTGGGCTGTGTGTATCAGGTTCTGATGGATGTCAAATCTCAGAGTAATGCTGTAGATATTCACGGCAATTACAGGACCTCCTCAGGTAAAAATGTTCCCTTTCAGAACAGGGCTTAATGCATTGATTTCCTGTAGAGACTACTAATGTACCTCTCTGTGGGTGTCAGGACTGTAAAGGTGGTTAAGCTGATCAGTAAGGACAGCATAGAGGACTGCATGCTGCAGCTGAGCCAGAAGAAACTGAAGCTGGAGCAGGACATGACTGCTGTTGACGGTAAGGACATGTCCACATACACTGTCTTGACTGCATGCACATTATCTCTGAAATAAATACATTGAATCGATTTTGAATTGTACAATGCAATCTAAATAATCAAAACTTGCTTTGGGTAGGACTTACATACTCCTTACACAACAGACTTTTGAGGTAGAGCAGAACTGTGTCCAGTCCACTAAACGTCCTAAACCCTGTGGAGATTACCTTAAATTTTTGTTGGTGAAAGGATGGTATGTCTAAGTCAAAGTATTGAAAAAATGTAGTTGTAAAACCAGTTTGACGTGTAAGACCTGATAAAAGTCCCAGGAATCATCATGTGTAAATACAGTTTGAACAAAGCTGTAACATTCCTGGGTTAAATGCATAAGAACACAAACCAGTTAAGGAAAAGCAAGAAAGGATCATTTATATCATGTATAATTTCTCCTTTATATTGTTCATAATAGATTATCAGTGTATTCTTGCCATATTCGCCCGCAGCTCTTAAAAAAAAATAGACTAGGCACCAAAACAATCGCTGCCTATTGTGAGCTGGCGGCAGAGCTTGCTGCTGCAGCACTTCCAGTGTGAGCAACTATATTGGTTAACATGGGCATCAAAAGGTAATGGGCAGTGCTCCACGCTCGCTTCCCGGTGCTTCCATGTCCAGCATGTGAACCCGGCTTAAAGCCAGTGACCAATCCTGTGTCTACAAAGTCAGTTAGATATATTTCTGGGCACACAGTGTTTTACCAGATGATTTACGTTTACCCAACAGTCTTCTTGTTATTTGCAACTGAAAAGAAAATTAAAGCATCATGTGTTCTTTAGGTGGTGAAGGGACCATGCCTGAAGATATGGCAACTTTGCTCAAAGCCTCAATGGGACTGTGATGCGCAAACACATGAAACTGTAGAGTGTACAAACACATTTCTGATGGCATTCCTGTGACTCTGGGCAGACTTGAGTGTTCTGACTGAACACACACACTTCTGTGTCTATACTGGAAAACTACTGAGAACCATATGCTGCCAAGTTCTGATATTGAGATCTGATTTACTCCGTAGTGTGGCAGCTGTGCCTAAAACACTATTTTTTACACACAGTTACAGTTTTTGCTCCTACTCTGACATGAGATCAGTATAAAAAGGCAGAACAAAGATGTTGCCTTTGAAATTTTATGCACGCCACGTTACACAAGGATTCTCTGTTGAAACTTGAAAGAAAGTGGTGTTTAGAAGGTCAGACCAAACTGTCAGTGATGCAGCATGTGTTGAGTCTGCACCATGGCGCTTGTTTAAATAAAAGTATCATTTAAGTTCCCATAACCCTGCAGTCTTATATTCACGTTCAGATAAAGATATGCTGGTAAGGAAAATGATGCTTACTGGCAGTCCATGATGTATGAAATATTCCAAGGTCTTTTTGTGTGAAGAGATGGAGGATAGTAGATTTTTATAACAATCCTTCCTACCCGACAGTGTTGCATCTTGCCTAATGCTTGCTCTTACTTGCCAGGTCTTTAAAAAAAAAAAAAAAAAGAATTTTAACATCGAAACGTTTTTGCTGCTTTAATTTTCAGCAGCAGACATGACAACTATACAAAATGTTGCTGTTCACATTAATACCCTCCGATACCAGTACTGGTCAAACATTTTTGACAGTTTTGGTTGCCTCAAGAAATCAGCCAAGAATCTGGAAAATTGTATCTCTGTAAGTGTAGTGTGTTGAGTTTCATCTGAATATTTTATTTTAAAGGTCCAGTGTGCAGGATTTGGGGGCATCTGCTGGAAGAAATAGTGTATGTTTTCATTAGTTTATAGTCACCAGAAAATAAGAATAGTTATGTTTATTACCTTAGAATAAACTGTTCAGATCTACATACAGAGTGGGTCCTCTTCCATGGAGTCCACCATGTTCTACAGTAGCCCAGAATGTACAAACCAAACGCTAACTCCAATAGAGGCATTGGTGTTTTCATGTTTTCGCATCAGCCACCATATTTCCGTGCGCTTGTCACACAGAGAAGTTTCAGTTCTGCATCCTCACCGCTTGATGCTACTGAATCCGACACACTGAACCTTTTAGTTTTTTTTTTGCAACGACTGGTACGTGGTCGTGTGGATGTAGTCGATAAATTTCGTACACAAATATCCCAGTTTTTCTAGTGTGTAAATCTAGAAAAACTACAGCAAAAATAAAAAAGAGAATGTCTTTAGTAAGAACGGTGCTTGAGTTGGTTTCTTTGCTGTTTCTACGCCTTTCAATATCTCGAGCTGAGCGACACAGAAGATGGAGATTTAATGAAGCAGCAGCAGCATTTATGTACTGTATAAGTGGCTAATGTGTTGTAAGTGTACAAGTGTACGTGTAAAAGCTTTTACTATCGTTTGTATGTTTTTAAGGTTCCTGTTTGAACTGAATAATAAAAGTTGGAATAAACGTTTGTGTGGTCATGCCTACAGGAGCTGCCAATAAGGAAATTATCTCTCAATCTTTCATAATATGTGACTTATTGTGATGGTATACTGCCAGTGGCAGCAGTTGAAAGACTTGCACCTTTGTAACGCCAGGTTTGGCAACAGAAGACATCTAAATAATATAAAATGTGAAGGATAAAAAAAAAACAACCCAATGAATATCAATGTGGAAAAGTACTTTTTGGATCTAGAGACTAGAACACTGGTTCCCAACCAGGGGGTCCTGTACAACCACTAGGGGTCACCAAAGTTTCACGGTGGGTTGTGAGGCCTTGCTGAGTTTAAGAGATGTAGGAAAAATACACAGTAGACCTATATCTCAGCATTTCATTCATTTCTGTGACAAAAACTAAATGAAATTATTTGTAAAATTTAGATTGTTATTTAAGATAAACATTTCAACCCTGGTTAAAGATCTATTCTATTTCATTCTTCTTCAGCCTCACAGGATAAGGGCACAGTGAGACCTGAATACAAGCTATATTCACAGACCCTTCACTGTTGGCCAAATGGCCTCATCCTGCATTAGAGAAGAATGCAGTTAAAACAACCAGAGAGTTGACAGAACAATGGTCAAGCCTCGGGGAGAGGAAAACAAATAATACAGAGAACTATATGAAAGGTTCCTAAAAATAACAGCTAAACTCATCACTGATTTTTCTGCAGAGCCTTTGTTAGCTTTTACTTTCACCTTCACTGACTAGCATGTTTACAGAAAGTAACTGACAAGCCTGCATTGTTTACCTCTAAGTGTATTATTTGTTTTAAAGAATACATCGCATAAACACAGGTCATTTCAAGCTGTACGTTTGTAGAAATGGTGAGTGTGCGTATGCCTTGTGGTTATCAATGCAGGATGGATATACCGTAAAATTTCAATTAATAGTCTGGACTACGATTTGCTTAAACCAAAAACACCACTTTATCCTTTAAAACAGTGCTCACACCTTTGATTGACCTTTGATTTTAAGGAAAAACCCCTTTGATTCTTTTGATCTGAGGACCCTTACGGACTTAAGGAATATGAATAACTTACAGGGTTATCAAGGAATAGACACATAATTAAAGGTAGCCAACAAATTGGTTTTATACATCAGAAGAACTTCTGTTAAAAAAGTGAAATGCTTGGAGACCAGACCAGGCCTCTAATTGAGACAGTTATTCATAAGTCAAAATGTGTAGCCACACCGGGCTAGTAAATGTTTTATGGTACGTCACTGTATCAGATTAAAGACAAGGTAATATAAAATCAAAATCACTTTATTTTGTGCACGGTATGTACAAGAACTTTGACTTTGGTTTGTTAATACTGAAAAATTACAAAACATTTACATCGAAAACACCTGAACAACAACTACTGAGTTTTCTAGCTAGAAGTTATTAGGAATGACAGGTTACTAGCTCTTACTGAAAAAACTAATAGTTTAATATTATATATTAAGTAAGCACTGAAATCTACATCAACACATTGTAATCTAACGATCTACTCTGCGTTGGGGTAGTATCGTCCACACCTGAAGCCTGTCAAGTGAGAATCACATTTGACTGTGTAGGTGAAGTAGAGAACTCCTTTGCTCAGCTGACAGCTCAGAGCACGAGTTCCTCGCTCAGGGAAGACAACACATATACCCGCCATGTCATTGTAAAGTACATCTCTATCCCAGACTTCGAATCTCAAAGCCTGGCCCAGTTCCACTGATCCAAAGTTATAGGACGCATTCCACACCGGGTCATTGTTGTCCATCACCGTCTCAGTCTCCTCGTACATGCCGTTGTAGAAGATCTTGACGTAGGCGTCAGTTTTTGTGAAGGTATCTGCCCTCAGACCTGCAGCCCTGTGGATCTCCAGTCTGAGAGTTCCTCTGCCGGCCCGCAGAGGACAACAGTTATGGTCCAGGTTGGGCGTCGGGGAGCAGTTCTTGAAACCAGCCTGCTCCTCCTGCAGCTGATTATCTTTAATATACTCTGAGATAGTGCTTCTCACATTAGCGCTGATCTCTGGGTCGTCCACCAAGTGATGCAGAGGGAAGATAGCATAAGAAACTACATCGGGGTTGTCATGGAGGCTGTTCATCCAGCTCTGGTAGGCTTCAGATGGGTCCTCCTGGTAGAGGATGTCAGGGAAGTACCTCACCCCTCCGATAACCTCAATCTTGTGCGTCATGAAGCCTTGGTAGAAGCCCATGCTCATGTTACCCTTTAGGAGGTTGTCACATTTGTTGGACAAGGATGCATTGCCAGGGAGGAAACCAAGAGCCAGTCGAAGTTCAAAGTTCAAGCAGTTTTTGATGTCGGACTCAGAGAAACCCTTCAGTGTTGCCAGGCAGGTCCTGAAAGCAGTGATACGCTTCACCTTACCGCCAAGCTGGACCTATAGTAGACAGAAGAAATCATGAAATGACGGCTTTATGTCATTATCTTCAGAACAATTTTGCACTCATTAAGAAACTCATTACATCAAGAAGACATTCTGCAGCGTACATGCTATTAAAGACAAGAAAAGAGCACAGTCAGCCACCTGACCTGGTGTATGTAGTGCGTTCCATAGGTGTCTATCAGCCGTCTGTATAGGGCTTTGTTCTGGCTTGTATTTAAGTTCTGTGGGAGTCTCTTCAGATGCTTTGTGAACTCTGCGCTCAGCTGGGGATGATCAGCCAGCCTGTAGCTGAAAAAACAAAAGGCATGCAGAGTTCAACCATAACACGGCAACATAATGTTCATTCTTATGTTAAAAAAAAAAGTAAACAGTCAAGTTCATCTCAAAGTGTCACCTTAACATGGAATAGCTTTGCCGAAAAAAACAATTACTTTTGTGCAGCATGATCCTCTGTTCAAAGTCTACTCAAAGTCAAAGTCTAGAAATTTTTGCAGGCTATCTTCTTGGTTGTTCAAATTTTACCAGTCTTTAAGATGTGACCTATACAGGCTTTGCCTTCTTTACATAGAGGAGATGCTAGGAAAAACCAAGAGCTAGTGTCTGCAGTTAGAAATTACGCTGTGTTCAGATGTTATCAGGCAGACGGTAGATGGTAGACAACACCAGACAACACCTTTTGCACGGTATCGGAAAAACCACCATTTTGGCACAGTGGTAGGATGATAAAATGAATCATGCATGGTGGTGTGTTGCAATAGTGATGCCGTATTGTTTGTAAAGAATGTAATAAAATATTTTGTGTCTCTTGTTTTTTTGTAATGTCCAGTACTTGTCAAGATCGTTTTCTCCATACGTAATTGGAAGCCATGTACTTCTTGACATATTTTTGTTGTGGAATCTTCATTGTGCCTAAGTATAATGGCAACAAAAGATCAACAAAAGATTCTTTCAGTCTGATTGATTTCATAGTCCCAGTAATCATACACCATCAATCAGCAAATGACATGCAATAACAAAGCACCATTTTTCCAGCCCTGCTCCTCCTTACCTGTAGTAGATGCAGCTGATCTCATGGATGGCAAAAGTGGCCTTGTCCACGCTGTGCTGCGAACGAGCGAACTTTGCCAAGTCTGAGCGACTTCCTCCCAGCACTGCCTTGCCAATATTATCCAAACTCAAGCCCATGCCCCAGTTGTTGTTAACCAGAGAGTTGGAGCTACGCAGCAGGGAGTCCACAGAGTGGTGGAGGGCGCTGGAAAGCTGCTTACTGCAGCGGCTGAAGGGACGCCAGTCGAGAACTGCAGCTGGGAGCCTCTGAATCTGAGGAGGAGAGAAAAGGCAGGATGTTGTGAGGGATGCAGGTGGGGTAAGAAAATAGTTAAAGGAAGTGTGAAGTAGTGCTGAGAGAGGAAAACCACGAGGCAGGAGGAGCAGAAAGTTGTGGTTTGGAGTTAGGGAAAGGGAATTTAGACTGTTTGAAGACACCGTGAAAAAGAGTGAGGCTTAAAGTTTTTACCTGTCCTCCTTGGAAGCGGTTTGGACAGAGTGTACAGGTGTTGTTGTCAGCCAGATGAGCTTTGACATTGATGACATATGCCCCCGTTCGACGCATCCGCACCACATCAAAACCCTCCCCTGCCAGGTTGTGGCCCGGGACAAAAGGGGCTTTCTCACACTCTGACCCTGAGCCAGTCCGACAGCCCTGGACCCTGCAGACCTCCAACATGACTGCCAAAGCCAATGTAAACAGAGCGATGTTGCTCCATTGGTTTCCTCCAGATGGCATGGTTACCTAAACATAACAGCACACGGGGTGAGAAAGTAGTCACTAAAGTCTATATTTTAATGATTACTACTTTGCTATGAAATACTCCCTAACATGACAGGTGTCTGATAGGAAGCCCATTGTAGGTATTATGTGCCTTATTTGCCTTTAAGTATAATTAATTTCCACAGGTTTACCAGTTAGCAGACTGCAGAGTGGTTGCTGGCACCCAACTAATCATCAGAGATGAATTATGTCGCACAGTAAATACAGATGAGCTTCTAATCCTCTATGCTTTTAAACTGGAGTAATCCTGCCACAGATGTCCAACTCTAAAAAACGTGCACAACAGAAACACACAACAACATGAACACGCACTGACCTTGGATTGTATTCAATGTATCGTTCTTTAGATTGTGTCCTGCTCCCTTTGGGAGTTGTCCGGCTATAGCGGTCTCTGCCTACAGAAATTCCTCTGCTGATTTTAACAGCCAAGAAAAACACATTTGTTGTGCCTCACTCTTTTTACGAGCCCCATCGATGGCGTAGCTTACTGTAAAAGATGAACTGCAAACTCTTGATCCTGTTGGAAATGAAATCACGGTTGGCAGAGCTTTAGCCGGTCTAAAAGCCTGCTGGGCGCACTCTTTTGTCCGTCCTCCGCCCTGTGAAAAAAGACCAAGGAGGGAGTTTCCCTGCTTCAGGGCTGTGTATCTGTCTCTCTTCCTCTCCCGCTCTCTTCCCCGAGGCTTTAACAATTTCCTCAGCATGAGTGGGTTTGTTTTTATGTTCATGACCCAGCTCTATGAATCCCTCACAGCTCTGTATGTGTGTGTGCATGTGCATGGGTGTGGGGGAGGGAGATTCTTGTATAGTCACGAGAGAGAAGATGCACATTGGTATGAGCAGTCTTTACGGGAAATGGCTCCATGTATATGTATGTACGTGCATGTGAGTGTACAGTACATGTGTGTCTGTCGCAGTGACTGTGTGTGTTTTTGTGTGTATAATGTCTGAGCCAGCCTGTCTGTGTACTGATAACCTTACCAACACCATGAGGTCAGCTTTGCCTTTGTCTATTTATGGATGTGGGTGGATGTTGGTGGTTTTCTCAGTTAGGTCAGGGAAGATAAAAGTGTCTCTGTGTGCAAGAGGTTCCATTCAGTGTTATTATTTAGTGAACCAGTTTGTGCTTTGGTGCCACGTTAACAGACCAACAGATTTCAGCTGAGGCTGTTGCATTTTGTACCAACCTCAACACCATGCGGTGTAAACATAATTTCTGTCTTGGCTTTGGCTCAAAAAGAGAACTCCAGTTGTTAAAGGGACAGTTCATCCTTCAAACAAAACACGTTTTTCCTCCTAACTGTAGTGCTGTTTATCACTCTAGATTGTTTTGGTGTGAGTTGCTGAGTGTTAGAGATATTGGCCATAGTTTTGTTTTGTTTTGTTTTTTAATATATATATATTTTATTGTAGATTTTCAGATTTTAACACAAACA
>JAPZEB010000022.1:21584365-21605932 GCA_029783705.1 Chaetodon striatus | reverse complement strand
TGTCGTCCGAAATCGTGTAAAAATTCATAGTATAGCATGTCGTCTGAAATCATGAAAAAAACGTCATAGTATAGCATGTCGTCCAAAATCCTGAAAAAACGTCATAGTATAGCATGTCGTCCGAAATCATGTAAAAACGTCATAGTATAGTATGTCGTCCGAAATTGTGAAAAAAATTCATAGTATAGCATGTCGTCCAAAATCCTGAAAAACGTCATAGTATAGCATGTCGTCCAAAATCGTGAAAAAACGTCATAGTGTATAGTATGTCGTCCGAAATTGTGAAAAAATTCATAGTATAGCATGTCGTCCGAAATCATGTAAAAAGGTCATAGTATAGTATGTCGTCCGAAATTGTGAAAAAAATTCATAGTATAGCATGTCATCCAAAATCCTGAAAAACGTCATAGTATAGCATGTCGTCCGAAATCATGTAAAAACATCATAGTATAGCATGTCGTCCAAAATCCTGAAAAACGTCATAGTATAGCATGTCGTCCAAAATCCTGAAAAACGTCATAGTATAGTATGTCGTCCGAAATTGTGAAAAAATTCATAGTATAGCATGTCGTCCGAAATCATGTAAAAACGTCATAGTATAGTATGACCTCAAAAATGTCATAAAAACGTCATAGTATGACCCAAAAAATTTCATAAAAACGTCATAGTATAGTGTGCCATTAAAAATGTCATAAAAACATCATAGTATAGTATGACCTCAAAAATGTCATAAAAACATCATAGTATAGTATGACCTCCAAAATGTCATAAAAACATCATAGTATAGTATGCCATTAAAAATGTCTGAAAACGTCATAGTATAGTATGACCTCAAAAATGTCATGAAAACGTCATAGTATAGTATGACCCAAAAAATGACGTAAAAACATATTATAGTATGCGGTTAAAATGTCATGAAAACATCATATTATAGTATACTCTTACCACTACAGTGGCCTAGATGAATGACCCATGCTGATGACGTTTTATTCATGCATATTGACATTGATGGACAAGTGTTGTAGCCTGCGATTCAGTAGGCGTCATCCTACAGTCTGTGTACATCAAGCTTAATGCTGTACCCAAGCTTATTGCAGTGTGACTTGCACTGAAGATTGCTATATCCTCACAGTCTGTAGGAGACTTTCGACCCTTGCTGCAGATACAAGTAAATAAATTCCTCCCAAAAAAACCCCTTTAACAGGAAGAAAAGTGGAGAAACCTCAGGCAGAGCAACTTGGAAGGGATCCCTCTCCCTGGATGAACAGTTGTGCAATGAATGTATGTACAGAATAGATCAACATAATAAAATTTAAACATAATAAAAAAGTCACAGTATAGTATGCCATGAACAACGTCATTCTCGAGCATGTCACAAAAACGGTCATAGTATACTATGGAGAACTAAATCCCATTACTAACCTGTGAGGTCGCTGGCAGTGATAGAGTTAAGCAGGCTGAGCTGTTGGTCTGTGGTGGTCTCCAGCCTTCCTCCTCCACCTGCTCCTGAACACACAGAGGAGGAGCTGTCCACTGCCAGTCCCTCCGCTTCGTCCACCAGCCTGTCCATCAGGTCGCTGGATACAGAGAATCATGTTTAATTTTAAGTTTTTCTTTAAAATTCTGTGCATTGTTTTCAGAGTTTACTGTATTAAACATAAGCAGCGACACAAAATGAATGACAACAGAATCTTCTTTTGCCACTTACGTTACACCCGGATAGCTGCTGTACTTTTTCTTCCCAAAACGATTCTGCTGCACAAAGAAGTCAAAGCGCTCTGACTTTTTCCACATGTAGTAAAACGCCACACATTCAGCTACTGTTCGTGTTGTGACCTGAATGGGAGTAATAAAAAGTCATTAAAAAGGGATGGGAAATTTTCACGGCTTTATATATGTAACTTATCATGCTTGTATAAAAGGGGAATCTCGTAAGGTCGTGAAATGAGACTCACTTTGTGTTTCTGTATGAGGTGAAAATTCTTGTCATACATTTGTAGTGCATGCTCAAAGTTCTTGCATTCCTCTTCTGACCATGGAGGTGATTTTTCTGGAAGAAAAGCAGATATACGTTGATACATTTTGGTGCACAAAAAAGTACTTTTGTGAAACTTTTTATAGACTGTAAGTGATGTGTTAAATAAACTCATATTCAAGGCAACAATGATGTGTTACTGGATTGTTTTTTGTTGAGTTTAAAAGGGTGGTTTCTATACCTTTGCTCCATCCTGAGGAACATAAGGGACATATATGGGTTGAAGTACTGTATATCCACAGCACAATGGGTGCAGACATTCGCCACAATGTGGGTCTGTTAATACTGTTCGTTTCTGTACAGAATGTATTTTAATTGCCACATGAAATCACCATGAGCAGCTCATTACATGCTAATGAGTGAGTTCATGCTTCATTTTACATTTACACAAGTGTATATTTGCATGATACAAAAAGGTAAGGAAAGTATGGACAACTAACTAGGGGCCGTTTTTCAAATTATGAAAATGTATGAAAAAAATGTATGAAAATGAAAAAAAGATGGCGTTTACATGGGTTTCTGTCCAGACTTATAAGTAGTGCAGACATCAAAGGAAGTAAATAAATTTTTTTGGCAAAACATGGGACACTTCACGCACATCTCAGTTCCTGGGTTATGGTGTTTAATAATGGCCAAGAAAGTGTTTTTGCAGAACACTATGATGTCACAGTCAAGTTTATCTGTGACGTTTTGGATAGAAAATGTAATCATGTCATACAAGCTTACGAATTCTTGAGTTATGCTCATAAAAATGTTTAGTGAGGTGACCTTCGACCACCAAATCCTTATCAGTTCATCCTGGAGTCCAAGGGGACATTTGTGCCAAATTTGACGACATTCCCTCAAGGTGTTCCTGAGATATCACATTCACAAGAACGCGACAGACAGACCTGAAAACATAATGCCTCTGGCTACAGCTGTTGACGCTGCGGAAGCATAAAAACCCATAAAGCCCCCGTGGCTATCTTGAAGCACCTATGTACGTACCCAGTACAGCGTTGACTGTCAAACTAATTAGTAACAGAGCAGATTATTAGGTCTTGGAGGTCTGTATTCTATTACTTCTACTTTATTCTTTGTTTGCAAAACATTTCAACCTATGCTCATGGGTTGCTAGCAACAATTTAAATACCATAGCATCCCTGAATATGTTTTATTTTGTGATTACAGATAATCTGGCAAAACCAAACTACAACACTACAACCAGAATAATATAAGACAATCTCATTGGGCAGTTATCTCAATAATATACTGGTCAAACCAAGAATCCTCAAAGTTAAGTTAGATAGAATGAGCAGTTTGACTGCAAAGTTTTGCAAAAGCGACATTTAAGAAATCTTTTTGACTGTGCTGGGAGCTCACAATGTATTGATTGCTACTGATGTACTAATGTCGTATTGGCCTAATGTCACAGATCACAGGTTCTACATTGATGTAACTGGAAATGGTTTCCTGTTCTTACCTTTTGAGGACTTTACACGGTTGCAGTGTCTCTCTAGTGCTTCGCGAGTGTTATAGTTGCACTTGACAAGCTCACACAAAGCCTGTGTGGAAAAATTGGAGTGGTCAAGACTGGAATAATGGTGCAACGAATCACATGTACATTGCATAAGCTCGCATACATTACTAATGCCATGCTCATCGTTGTGTTACAACATAAAGGCTTGATGAATAAAGACGTGACTGACCTGCTCATTGTCTCTAACGTGCATCCATGGTTTGTCACATCCTGTCTTTTCATCCGTTGTCCGTGACAACACGTCAGACAGGAAGGATCTAACCTTGTTTTCTGGCAAAGTACCTGGGCTCCATAATAACTCGTCTTCGTCTTCATAAACTGCATAAGAAAATACATAAAGGTAAGATTAGTCACCTTCTGCATATCATCTTGTCTTTATTGTATGAACAGCAACATTGTAAGGTATCACACACCTTTCTCCCCATCTTTGTAGTGACAGAGGCCAGAAGGAACCTCTGCTTGGTACTGTGTTCCCACCATTATTTCCTAAAATAAGATTCAAACGAAACACAAAACAGATCATGTTAAGTACATTTTGCAAACCTGTGTTGCTTCAACTTAGAACATGTACGTTAACTATTTTATGGCGCTTTAAATGTGTTTCAAAATGTGTCATTTACCTTTCTGGAGTCTTCTGGGCTTGGGCCATCCTCATCACACTCTGACTCTTTATCACCATCAGAGATAGCGTTGGCTGATAGTAACACAAACAACAAATAAATACCTTAACATGCATTGATTTCCAATGGCACACCCTGTGAGCAAAGGCCTGATGCTTTACCTAACAGCACCGGTGTCAGTTTGGTACAATAATAAGTAGGTAGGTGAGATTTCTTTAACCACACACAAATAATTAGAAATGTTTAATACTGCTGAGATCATCCTAAATGTGAATTTGACTGACATATTTCACTTTTTCTTTGAATTTAGAAATTTTGGAAACAATAGGATGAAAGATTTTATTCTCTATATTAATGTCTTCTCGTGTTAAAACAATTAGTTCACTGACAACAAATATAATCAGTCATTATTTTAATAACTGATTATGTTGAGGTCATTTTTCAAACAAAAATGGCAAACATTTAGAGTTGAGTCAAATTCCACTTTTGCCAGTCCAGACTGTGTATGAGTCTAAACCGGCTTGATTTTATGCAAATCGACTAAACCAGCATTTGTCATCATAACATGTTGTGGCAAATTAAAAGTAGTCTAAAATGGCAACCTGTGCTGACAGCATGACAGCACCAAATCCAACATGTATGCATAAATAATAAGCAATATGACAATGTCATCACCATGATATCATGTTTACAAACAGACTAATGGAGCCACTAGTTTCTGACCGGCTGTGGGCCGAGGCCAGTGTCGGCAACATGAAGATCATCAAATTTCAGGAGATGGAAGGGGCAGAGCAGCAAACAAGGTGTTTGTTCACAACAAAGTTCATGTGTTTTGGGGGTGACGAGAGGAGACATCGCAAGGAAACTAAAACTGCACAAATATGACAACATTTCAGATTTAAAGCTGACTTAAGGGGTTCGAAGTGAACTTTCGTCAGACCTCTGTTCCTGTGTCTAAATCTGTTGTTTGCTTTGTAAGTGCCACAATGGATGAGGAACGGCTGATTTATTAGGTTAGGTTGAGGAATTACCTTTTCGATACATTCTTATTTTACTATAAAAACCTAAATGAGGTGGAGGCTGTCTAAAGGGAGATCGCCAGGGAGCTGAGAGTTTTGGATGAGCTAAATGACCCTCACTAATAACAAGCTTGGCTACTTGCTGTTGGCTTCATTTACATTAAATATCTCAATGAAACGTTTGTTTTCTAGTAAGATAGCAAACAGGCTACTTCCTCATCTTTTAAGTGACTGCGTCTTCAATCTCGTCTTCAGCAAACAGCTGATATTTACAGGGTTTGTTTACCTAAAGCAGGCCTAACAAATATGCAAATTTAATGAATCCAGTGTGGACACAGAAAGCTCCAATGTTTCATGATGCAACTAGATAATCTAGATGCAAGTTTGCACCAGTGTTTTGCTTAATATCAAAATGGTTTGAAATTGTTTATATTGGCCGATCCCTACAAATATTAACTATTCATATCTTCTGAACTGTTAGAATTTGCTGCTTTTATTTGTCTCTTGTGAAAGCAAACCAATTATCTCTTAGACCTGGACTATTGATCATACAAACCAAGACATCAGATGATGTCATCATGGGCTTTAGGAAACTGTGATGGAAAGGTCACTAAATTCTGACATTCAATAGACCATAATGTATTAATTAAGAAAATGTTAGAAAAATAATTGGCATAAATTAATTATTATTACAATTATTATTGATTAAATAATAAAAAAATAAATCTTTCAGCCAAAATGTATTGAATTTGTTGGCATTGTTTCATATTACATGACAAGCTTTAATCCTGCAAAGCTACATACAATAAGTGCTTTTTAAGTATGTGCCACTTACATCGAAGTGTTCTTGGGAAGAAATCGGTAGCCTCATGGGAGGTGACTGAAGGGGTCAGATCATCGGCTGAGGACTGGGTCTCCTCCTCATAGTCCCCAGACAGCAGATCTTTAGCTATTTCCTCCTACAAAGAAAGAATAATGTCCATTGTACACTGGGGCAGTCCAAGGGTGATCAACAACGTATCTGAATTACATATTGAAAATAAATACATTTACTTCTAATTATTTTCACACTACATTACAACAATTATTTACCTTGTCCAGAGTCATATCTGGCAGCTCATCAGTCAGGTCCCCAGACGAGCTGTCTATACTGGAGCCTGCTGAGGCCTCGTAGCGATAAATGGCCAACAGCTCCTCTAAAGGCATATTACCCTCCTGTTAAAAAAAAAACAAAAAACAAGAGTAGAGGCAAAATTAGTAATTCCTGATCCAAGTTATTAAGCGTTTACACTGTATTATTCAATGACGTTAAAAAATTTTGATTGAAAAACTTGAAGCATGCCACTGGAAAGTGGATCCCTATGTTTGTTTGTTATTTGACTTAAACAGCCAACGTGAGTTTAAAGCCAATTAAAAAGTAAATTACTTAGTGATAACGCATTATAATTCTGTCATCAAGAGACAATTTATAAATGAGAATAACAGAATGCATGCATACTTAAACTAAGTTGACCTTTATTAATTGTACCATTTGCAGCTCTAAATCAGACATCTTCCCCTTATCTTCATAAAGGTCGCACAAGCAATTTTCATTGCTTTATAATACCACGATTTATTCCAGCAACAACACGGAGTCAAAACTTATAGCCCTGCTCCATTAAGACGCACAATCTGGTTTCCGCATCAACAATACATAGAAATCTTAAAATCACAAATGCAGATTTGACTGGCACTTTCAAATCCCAAAATTTACATTTACAATTATATCCTGTTTAATAGCATTGTTGTGCATTTAGTACTTTACCTTTTCAATATCTGCAATTTCCGAGCTAAAATTTCTCCCTCCTTCCAGAGACTCTTCCTCCTCCAGAGTCCTCTCGTCATCATACTCATGAACTAACATTTCTGCTGTTGGGTCAAAGTCATGGTCCTCTGACGATAAAGAGCCAACTATGCAGAGAGAAAGACAACAAAAATCTTAAATGACTCATAATCTATAACACAAATAAGATATTTACACTTATAATTTAAGATACACACTTATTCAAATACTTTTAAACTGTTACTAAATTGCAAAAAAAAAAGTCAATTTCAGAGCTATTTGCTCTGACAGAATATAAAACATGTAATTTAATTTTGGCATCCATGTCATGCAAAATTGTGGCATTAAAATAAAAACACACTTAATTAAGTACATCATAATGTAATGCTCAATTTACGGCGAAGGTTTTCTTACCTGGACTTGAACTCCCTAGGGAAGCCTGCAAAAGATAAAACCAGACCATAAATGATTTGAAACATGGGTTCAACCATTATGCCAACGCTTTAACCTCAAATATAAAACCAAGCGGAGTGAGAAAAACATGCCTTTACTGATCTGTATTATGACCACCGTAAATACTTTGGCAAGAAAGCTGCATTTGCCGCTAACGTTACCTGGAATAGGTGGCTAATGTAACGTTAGCCGCGGTGAACGCTAAACACTGAGCACAACTGAGAGCAAAATGAACCTTTAAACACTGGAATTGAAATTATCCTTTTCGCACGACACCGTCGAAGTAAAAACCGAGGGATATCTGGAGGGGACAGTACGATTTACGCAGTGTCGGCTTCTGTAACTGTTAGCTAGCCAACAAGCTAACCCCAGAGCTTACTGTTAACGTTATGCATCGAAAAATGTAAACACTAATTTCGTTTGCTCGGCACTGCAATCGACAGAGATGGATAATCTTTACAGTATAGATGCCGGTAATTTAGCCTAAACAGAAGAGATACAATTCCATTCATAACAAAAGCGATATAATCTGTTATTTCCTTTAACCAGCAAGCTAACGTAAAATTTACGTATCAATTTACACAGCCGCTACACCAAAGCAGCTGAGCGAGCGAGGCGCAGCGGCCTTGTAGTGAAGGATCAGTCCAGACATTCAAGCATATTTTAGAGGAATTAACATCACAATTATGCCACGAAACACGCTACACGGCAGGAAAAAACTATCGTTTCTTCAATCGATAGCATAAAAATGAAAAATACAGGACACAAATTTTAAAAATATCGATTTAAGATCGATTGCTTCTCCCCTGTTTTCCCTCTTACCTCCGCCATATTGGTACCTTTAGCTAATGGGCTCGTTCTAGCGCAGTACCCGGATCAGCGCTCTGAGCCAATCAGAGATCCAGGTGACCGTTCTAGTCGTGACGCCGTTCAAACCAACCACTGATCAGACTAACGGTAATCATTTATAAACCGTAAATCTACCGAACGAAAAATACGTGAAACACAAATGTAGAAATAAAATCGGCAGCACATTAACAACACGAATCAGCAGCGTGTCGCCGAGCCTGTTAATAACACACACAATGACATTTTACTAGAACATTGCTGGAATGTTCTCGGAACATGCCAGCTGATTTACTGCCGGGCTCAGTGCTGTTTATCACTGTTATGGCAATTAAAAAGCTTGGTTGTGTTACCATTAGCATGTTTGTCAGTATATATCCCAATAAGAGCGTGTAATTGTGGTCATATGGCCTTCAAATGGGTATAGTTGTGTTTTCAGCCGTGGCTTTGGATAATTTTAGCAATATGTTGTCTACATTTTGTTTATCAGTTATCATTTTCACATAAAGACTACCCTGTACTACTATAATAATAGTCTACTATACATTAAACCATAATGTCAAACACTGGAGTGCCTTTTAAGAAAAGTAATAGGCTAAAAGTGGCAAATCGCTGACATAGTTGGGACAAAATGTCAACAAGAATTCTTTCTTTTTGAGAAAAGATCATTTATTTTTTATTTCATTGCTGTTTTATTGATGTTTAGGAAAAAACAACAACAGAGATCTCTCACAAATGTGCCCATGAAACTGCATACAGCCTATCACTCTTTCCAACAGGCTGTCGCCCTTGTTCCAACATCATAGCCCAAGGTTTTCTCATATTGTCACAACAGCTGTTTTTCTGTTGTAATTTCCGTCCACCAATATCACCAGTGACTCTACTACATGTAAAAAATAAATCTAAACTCTCCCATTGGATACTAAATAATGAGTCTGACAAAATACTAAAGAACTATGTACAGCAATCTTCCTCAGAAATACATTTGAAATGTAGGGATTTTTTGAGCACAGGCCAGCAGAGGGCAAAAGTACCCTTTAAAAGTTTGACTTCTCAGTTTACACCACAGAGATCAACTCTGTCTTTCTACCCTCCTCCCTCCCTTCCTGGTTTGGATGACTTCTTAACATTTGAACGTACAATAACATGTAAAACACATGTAAAACATGGCACAGGTAAGATTAAAAAAGCAGATACCTGTGGAAAATTTTATCCAATTTCCTGTTGTTTGGTCATGTACAGTACATCGCGGTCTTTAAGTAGTTCCGCAGTGTTATATTGTGCACAGCAGAAGCTAAATACACGTAAAGGTTGCTACCAGTTCAAGGTGAGTTATACACCAGCTGCTGCTGTCAGGGAATCTGCAGATGTTTGTGCACAGGGTGCTGGTGATAAACTGCTTCCTGGCTCATCTTGAGCCAGAATGGGAGGAGGGCGTCCTTCCTGCACCTTCCTGCAAACTCAGTAATGTGTTTTTGCTGTCAACTTCTTCCATCTTTTGCCAACAGCTTAGTTTTACGGGTGACAGGCAGGTGAAAGCTACTCTGGTTTGTCTTTAAAAAGGCCAAACATATACAGTGACATGTTCTGTCTGTCCGGTCTGGGCATTCAGCTAACATGCCAAAAATAACGATGATGTCTCATATATCGGACCTTGCAATTTTCACGTTAGAGGAAGGAGAGGGTCTGACTGCTCGACTGTGTTTGTGACGGCTGCCAGCATTGTCTTAGATGCCACAATAACAAAGTTTCTTTTGTTTTGTTTGATTAAAAACCTCATCCTCGTGTATAAGTTCACATTAAAGGGAAAAACAACCACACCAATGCATACATTAACGCACACATGCAGAAATATTACAAGCTGTGATGACTCTATGGGCTCCTCTTGCATAACATAAACACATCACTATCTTGTGACGTTGACTAGACAGGGAAGACAGCCATCATCCCTGCTGACTCATGGGTTGCAAGAGGTGGGTGTCAAACTTTTCAGTTTAACTATAACAAAGTCTCACAGGCTGTTGTTGTTGTTTACATGTTGGTCTCATTTAATTTGTCACTGGGATCATTTTTTTTAAACTTGTTGCAGTGTGTAAACACTTCTGTGTTTGGAAAACAGAATCCCCCGTAAGGCGTAGGAAGGGCAGCGTGGGCTACAATTGGAGGGCTCTGCAAACAAATGAGTCACTGTGTTCAAACAGTTCAGAGGCAAATCCCTCCACAGGCCACATCTGTTAACTTCTTACCTGAGCTAAGCTGGACCATAATAAGGACCGTAAGCTGAATCAGATAAAGTTAAACCACATTTCACACGTTCTGTGTTACGTTTAATGGTTG
Source organism: Chaetodon striatus (assembly GCA_029783705.1). Lineage (NCBI taxonomy): Eukaryota > Metazoa > Chordata > Actinopteri > Chaetodontiformes > Chaetodontidae > Chaetodon > Chaetodon striatus. The sequence continues at coordinate 21,595,281 of JAPZEB010000022.1, read as the reverse complement.
CATTGGTTTTCCTTCTTCCCAGTAGTAGAGGTACCATTTTGCTGTTTGTGTTTCCCTGTGCATAGGTGGCAATATTTGCATAATAAGTATAGCAACATAAGAGCAGCCATTATAATCCGTCTCTCATCCTTCTTTTCTGTGCGGCTGATTTACGTTCACCATAGTCATCGGAGAGCACATTTGAAGCCTACTTTTACAGAACAATGTAGTCAGGAAGACGTGGGCCCTCACTTAATGAGTGAAACTGTCAGGTCAACATGTTATCCTCTGACGTAGATTATGGAGAGAATGGTGACAAAGGGTCACAATCCATTGTTACAGCGCAAAACGGATGTGGCTGATTAACACTGGCCCACACCTACACTGGTTCTGTGATTGTCCAGCAGCTGCCCACTCAGCTGATGTGCCATTAGAGGGACTGAGGGACTGCAAGCACATTGTAACACAACTACCATCCTCGTAATTATGAATTATAGTTCGCAGCAAATGGACGCATCTGCTGCATATTGAATAATTCTAATTTGTGATATACGTCACTGGAGGATATTGTACTGAGTGAACTGTCTTGGAAAACATTTCGTTTTTGATATATTGTTCATATACGACTACAGCGTTATTCGATCCTGCATCCCTGCACACACCAGGAGGTGGAAATTCCCTTGTTGAAACATTTTTCTGTATAAGTGTATTCATTGTTTTTGTGCACACTAAGACTGGATGAAAAAAAAAGATAATTGGAAAACAGTTAAAGCTGGACATCTTGTATTGAAGCCCAAATAACAGGTTTATAATTAAAAAAAAAAATCACATTATCCACTCTTTTAGAATTCAAAATAAAAATGCATATGATCTAATTAGGGGCTGGCACAATATCAGATATTCACTACATTAATATATCATGACCAAAAGACTTTGTGATAACGATATTACGATGTGGCTGGAGTCTATCCCAGCTGACACTGGGCCAGACAGACACCATTCACACTCACGTTGACACCTATGGGCAATTTAGTCACCTACTCTGCATGCTGACTGTGGGAGGCAGCTGAAGTACCCAGAGAAAACCCACGCGGACATGGGGAGAACATGCAAACTCTGCAATAATCCCTTATAATCATGATATTCATAGCAGGTTTGAAAACAAACAAAAAAAAGATAATTTTGTCCGTTAACTTCATTGAACTTTATTCATTGTGTGTTTTGTCTCATTTTTTGGCACATTAATCACTCTCAAAACACATGTGCAGGGAGGTGGAGACAGTCTGTCAACATAACTGAGCAATTACACTTCATGTATAGTGAAAAGGCAAACCAGATGGTGTTTGGAGGAGGGAGACAAAGTGATCACAGTAACAATCAACAAAAAAAATGAAGGGCGCTAGAATATTTACATGATATGGGTATTATTAACATGATATCAATATTTCATTTTTAAATATCACAGTTATTATCAATACCAGCGAGTCGATGTCACTACAAACTAAACTAAACCTCAAATTACATTTATATTAAATTCATCATGCTGTGAAGAAATTAAATAATGTACGTCAAACCACACACATCACATCTTTGTATTCTTACTGCATGCTGCCATTATAGAGTCAAGTCAGCACTGTGAAAAGAATCACTGTGTACCTTACATAGTAAATCTGAGGCAGTGCTTTTATAAAGTATACAAACCACCAGGTGGCAATGTGTGACAGCTGCTGGTTCTTCATGACTCAGCTTTAGCATTTTCCATTTCCTCTGTGATCCAAACACCACCCTCAGTCCGGCTGCAACAATGACTGTATGAACACCGACTGCCTGTTGTGGTGATATTCCTGGGTGAATCATGTAAAACTCCACCACGTGCTGTGACACAGATCTGTGTGTGTTTACAAGTACAGTATTTATCCCCACATGCGGATCACTAAACAGTCAGCAGCTGTGGAGCAAGCACCGCGGTGTCACCAAACCATTCTCAAGGACGAAGCCAGTTTAAAGTTTAGATCATTGGTGAGTAACATAAACAAGCTGCTGCAGGATACAATTTCCTCGAAACCCTAGAGAAGTGATTGCGCATCATCTACACGTATATTATGCTGTGACATGCAGCCACTTACGAAGCAAGTAAACATTTGGCTGCTGTGAAGCAAAGTCAGCTCCATCAACAACCCTTTCCTGTGAGAATTAATCCAGTTTTAGGTTCCCGTTGTTGATGAGCAAAAAAAACAAGCTGCTATGGTGAATAATAATTTCAGTAAATGCTCAGAAGCTATTGCAGTGCATCTACAATGTCTGTCTTTTATAGGGAAAAAAGAAGGATGGGGGTTTTGCAATATATCATAACATGAAATCATCATCAGATCTGTAAATCATTGCATATACATCAACAATCACTGCAGTGAAATAGAAAAGGAAGGCCGATAAGGGCAAATTTTGACTTCTCACATGCAATTCAGGCATTAATGTGTTTACTGATAGATGGGGTGGGGGGGCTGGTTTCTCTCTTTAAGAGAGAGAGTAGCTAATGTTCACAAATATTGATTGAACTCTCCTTGGACATAGCATACCATATTAGAATTCGTAATTAAGGCAGTGTTCCCATTTGACAGGCTGTGGCGTGCTCATTTTTTTTAAGGTAGCGCGCAAAGGAAGTGGTATCTTGTGAAACCACACTACCTAAGGCATCCCTTGGCACCAACTGTATCAGCATAGCTTGTCAGAAAGCAGGCTGAATAACACTCCAACTTTAGGCTAAAGTCTGGTGAGGAAAGAAATCACATGGCCCTTGAACTCTCACCTTAAGATATCTAAATGAACAATGAATCGCCTAACGTACAGATACATAAGACATTAGAAACAGGATTGTACTGGAACTCAAAGTGTTAATGGTACTGGTTTAACCCAGTCAAGATTTGCATGTGGGCCCCATGTGGTCAATAAATGAGCTTAAAAAATGGGGCCTCTATGGGATCATCCATGGGTTCCATAATGGGCCTCACATGGGTTATGCTACAGTTACCTGGGCCCAAAATGGCAAGTTTGGACTTGCACCTCAGGCATTAATGTGTTGTGTTAAGAACACAGTGGTGCCCAGGGGGGCTAATGTTCACAAATATTGATTGACCTTTCCTTGAAAATGGAAATACCACATTAGAATTCCTAATTACGGTGGTGTTCCCATTTAAGAGGCTGTGGCATGCTCACTTTTTAAGGCAGTGCAAAGGAAGTGTTATCTTGTAAAACCACACAACCTAAGGCATCCCTTGGTACCAACTGTGTCAACGTAGCTTGTCAGAAAGCACGCTGAATAACACTCCAAATTTAGGCTAAAGTCTAGTGAGGGAAGAAATCACATGGCCATTTTCAAAGGAGTCCCTTGAGCTCTCACCTCAAGGTTTCTGAATGAAAATGGGTACCCACAAGTCTGCTGTAAAGCTGTATATTTGTCTCTTAAGGAGAAGGACAACCAGCCTATTTGAAGAACGGTGAATCGCCTAACATGTACAGATATATAACACATTAGAAAGAGGATTGTTACTGATATTAACCCAGTCAACATTTGCATGTGGCCATGTGGTTAATAAATGAGCTTAAAAAATGGGGGCTCTATGGGCCTGTCCATGGGTTCCATAATGGCCCATACAGGGCCCTTTTTCAGCTCATTTACTACCCACATGGGCCCCACATACAAATGTTGAATGGGAATCTCATCTCATCAGATAATTAGTAATATCAACTGTAAAATAAGACACCACAGTATATCAGTATGTGATTCCTTAACTCTCCAAACTGACATAGTTTTCAAGTAGCCTATGTACAACAACAGCATAATCAAATGCTTCAGATTCAGATATGGCACCCTGAGATTTTCAGTGGCCTCATCTGGCCATCGCTATGACAGATTTCTGGGGGTGCCACTGAAAGAAGGTACTATAAAAATCCTATCACGGTCAGTGAGGAGAGAAGCATAGATTGCGGTATGTTACATAATATACCTGACACTGAAACCCCCCCCAAAAAAACCCAAATGCTCTGTGTTGCACATGTTGATTCATTTGTGCAGTGACATTTAAAACCATGGTAAGTGTGCATTCCACATAACATTTACAATTATGTTACAGTAAGGAATCACGTATTAACTGCGAGGCCCAGAGGTCAGTGCTGCTGTAATACAACAACATAGACTGAAGATGTTCATTTCAGATTAATTCACCAGCCACTGGTCGACTGTCACAGCTCCTCCAGCCTTCAAAAGCTCATTAAAATGACCTGTTTGACTTTCCATGTTCCTCCATCGCACATTTGTCTCCAGAATAAACATAAACGTGAAATGGTTTTGTGAAGAAATTGAATTGCTAAGTGAAATTCTAAAAAGGTCTATTTCAGTTCCTGAAGAGGTTTTTTTTCTGGTGAATTGAGCACACATTAGTAACAGTAAGTAAATACGTGGAAGCTATTACTGTTTCAGCTGCAGTGGAAGTGTAATTCTCCATGAATGGGATTCTATGGAGATGAAATGATTTTGAAGTACCTTTAACAGATCATCTCTAATAGTGCATGTCAGAGATGCTACGATTTTGCTCAGTATAGCTCCTTTTTAAAAAAAATGCGTGTGATCAAAACCGCGACTGCAGAAATGCCGTTTCTATACTGATGGAAAATGTTTTAAATTGGAAGTGAAAGTCTTTGCGTGGGCTTAAGTCAAATTGAGTCATAATGCCGTTCTTTTTTTAAACACACAGACAGCTGTGAGAGCTTTAATTGTTTGGGGGACTTGAATCTGTTCCAACAAGGTGTGTTCCATTACATAGTTTGACAATAGCAATACTTGAAATGATGAAGCTTCAGACAAAGACCATTTTCCCACAGGCCTGCTGAATTATTTTAAAACACATTTTCAGATTTAATAACTATCCCCCTGCATCACCAACCATGGGTGCCAACTGAGTTTGGGGGAGTTTCGACCAGTTTTTTAACAGTATTTAAATTGTGATTATAAATGAATATTACACTCCACCAATCTATATGAAACATAGACATGTCATATATCTTTAGAAACCTGAGGCTCTAAACTATCTATTTATGAGGATTATAATGTGTTTTCATTCATTTACCAGTAAGTCATCACCATTTGAAAACTTAATTTCTTTAAAATGGAGTTTCATTTTTTTTAATTAATTATACTTTGTATCAAATATATACATGATATGAACTTTATATACACAACAAATATTCAAATATATTTGCCACATCATTGAGATAAGTAACATGTCACCAGGTTTTGCATAGAACAATACCCCTCATCTTCATCGCTCCGAAACCCACGCGCTGCCATGTCAACATTCATTTAAATCGCTTGTCTTTTTTTTCTCCCCTCAGATGCTGCAAGTTCCACAAACTTCAGGAAGCCCCACAAAAATGTTTCCCTTAATGCCATATATTCGTGTCTGCCAATCAGAGTATCTGTTACAAAGCCAAACCTGTTCAAATGGGCGTCATATGTCGTCGAAAAGAGTTAAGGCTTGATGTGAGATGGTCAGTGTGCGTGTCATTTTGTGCATGTGTGCATTTTGCAACAGGCTGGAGAGTTTATGTCACAGTCAGACGGGCAGACCTTGTGTGGCTATTGTGCACGTTGTGTTATGTCACGTACGCATCGCGTAAGATGTGCTCTCTGTGAATTACAGAACCCAGTGTTATCAGGGATGGATGGAACATAATGCACTGTGAGTCTAGACTGAACTTAGAAAAACAACCTTCAGAGTTCAGAAAAATTATCATTTACATTCACTCTATCAAGTGCAGAAAATCCGTGTAAACAGGGACATTTCGTTCAACATTAAGTACACTAACACAAAACATAGCATGGTTGAGAGGTTATTTATTCAATCAGCCCATAAAGCACCCATCACCATTACTTTAATGCAGCCATTACGAGCTGGTACACGAACTTCTCCGGACTGTTGGGGATTTGTCATGTCTCCTCAGGTGATGCTGGGGTTGGTGAGTTCGAGGGCATGCAATAAGCAAGAGTCGGAGTATTAGCGGTGAACCGTCTCCCCTCGGCCCCACGCTGAGTTCTACTTCACAGCACAGCAGAGTCTGCCTTTCATTGTCTAACTTAATGTAACAGCCAGCAAGTCAGCCGGATAGACAGAAAGATGTATTCATAAACCAAATTAAACTTAATTCATATTGCACTTTTCAGCAGCATGTCTCTGAACTAAAACTACAATGTTTGATAAATGTTTTAATCCATCCCACTACACTGTTTATCGGTGCACAGTCAGTGTAAGGGGTCGGAAATGTTGTATAAATCCTGTAGTAAAAACCTGGCAGTTGAGCTTGTGCTCTCATCATTTCTCTAAATGCTTGGAACACTGAGCAGCGAGAGCTCACTTCAAGGCGGAGTAACAGTGAGTGGGCACTGCAATTTCCTCTCTTTCTGTAGTCAGACGCACTATCTATTCGTGTAGGTGTTTGTATATATCTGTCACTTGCGTCACGCTGCGTGCTCACACATTTTATATGAGATTACCTCTTTGAATGATTTGTTCTCAGCAGCAGCTGTGGAAATGCCCATATTTGTGATGATGATGATGATGATGCAGGGGAAAAGCTCAAAACGTGTTCTTGAAGAATTTCCAATTCTAAAAAAAAAAAAAAATTCACACTCATTTGTCCCCCGTTAATAACCTTTGTACTGTCTGTACTGTATAGGCATGAGCTTAAAGAGGCAGGAAATGAGCATGGCGTGGTGTGAGTTCCGGCAGCTATAGACCTATATGATGTCTTTATTCATGCTCTGTGTGAAAGCATCTCTTCCCAAAGCTCACCCACATTAGACGCTACCAGCAAAAGCTTATGAGCATGGAGTAGCATCGCTTCAAAAATTACTCAACACCGGTGGCAATTCTCAAAGCCGGCAGCCGTGTTGAAGGTCTTGAGCAGTTTAGACAGGATGTTCTGCTCTAAAGCGCCTTTGATTCAAGTGTTGTGCAGAATATGCAAAGTGGTGAGCAACGTACCAAATGTGAAGGATAGAGGAAACAGCTGTGTTGTCATGGATAAGAGGCTCCTCGTGACGAGACATGTGGGTGATTCTGTCTCCATGGCAACCTAAGATTCGACCACAGGAACAGTCTGTGAGGAGAACAGAAGATGTAGAGGCTGTAAACTTGGGAAATTCTCACTTTTTTTTTTTTTTTAAATATTTGAGTACACATGAATTCGGATGTCACACATTCAACTCCCATTCTTACAGAGACATTCTTGCTGTTGCCAAATTACAAAGGAGTGCTGTCGCTCTCAGCCTCCTACACGCTGGTTCTCACAGTGATGAAAGAAGAGGAGACTGTGGTTTTTAATAATGAGTTAATACAATAGTTAGGGCATCAACAAATAGACAATCATCGCTTGTTTTAGAACACTGACTGACTTGACAAGTGAAATGATTTGAATGAGCCTACTAACTATAGAACTCTGGGTAAACAACACACAGTCTTATCTTTGGATTTAAAATTGAAAGAACCTGCATGCAACATTCAGAGCATTAGTATAGCAGCAAACAACAACTGTCGTAATGGCGTCCTGAGCAGAGGCGCATGTCCAGCCACATGTGAGTCCTGTGTGTGTCCCACTGGCTAGCTAATCGCCGCCACTTTGCACCGCTCCCATGCGGCGGTTAACACTGATATTGACACAGAGTCATCGCAGAAGCGCTCCACCCTCCAGTTCCCCCGAGTTTACACCATTAGCTCTGTCAGCACACTATCATTGTTCACGCTGTTAGCACCATTAGCTGCCATGCTAAGAGCTGTGTGCAAACCTCTAAATCACAGATGTGCTCTGATTGCACAGAGTGCCTTTAAGTCAGAAAATGATATACTATACCACAGACTGCACACTATTGGTATGCTGCTGCCATCGCACAAGACAAGGGCAGACTGCAGCGCATCATTTGCGTTACTGAGAAGGTGACTGGCTACAATCTGCCGTCCATCCAGGTCCCTGAGGCAGACAGGCAAATTTGTGGCTGAACCGTCCCACAGTGAACACAAACTTTTTGTAACACTCCCCTCTGTCAGGGGGCCTCATGCCACAAAAACAGTTTCTTCCCAACTGTAGCTGACCTCATCAACAAGGTCCAAGACCTCCAATAACACGGAGTCTTATACCCCCCCCTCCCCACATCAGCACACATCTTGGACTATCATCTTTTGACTATATATATATATTTTTACATTGCCTGCTTAATATTTTTGCACATCCTGCACAAAACTGCACAGCTTTTTCTAAAACAATGTACAAATGTATTTATTATTTAAGTGTTGCAGTACTTTGCCTTATTTTTATTCCTCTTAATATGTTAATTGTACGTTTTATGTATGCACTAAAAAACCAGAGCAAATTCCTTGTCAGTGAAAACCTACTTGGCAGTCTGATTCTGATTTTTACAGTTCATAAATTATCTCTTTGGGTTCAGTCTCACCAATCTGGTGACATTTTTGTCTTTGTTTCTTTGTTTGTTTTGTATTTTTCTCAGCAAAAACCTCCAATAAATCCGCCGCACACTACCTGCTCAGTGCCAAACGGCAAAGTTAGAGACTAGCTGGTGAATACAGTGAGGCGTCTAGGAAGCTAAAGGGCAGATGTTTCCCACAGGAGTTGATGGAGACCAAAAAGAGTGAATATTGAACTTACATTTGGACACAGCTGCAGCTCTGAATGAATGCTAATGTCTCTCTGTATCTGCTGGAAGGGTGAACAGGCAACTGTTTGCAAAAAACTACACACTACAAGGTGATAATATGTCAGTGGATTGTTTGCAGTGTAGTCGGCACTCCTTATTTGGTTAAAATAACATTTTTTCATTCAAAGTTTTTACAGTATAGTTTAGTATTTGGTCCCGAAAGTCATCTATAGGCTCTTATCTTTAATGGAAAGAACACAATTTGTTTAAGGGCAGATAATAGAGACAAGCTGTGCAGACCCTTACGCCTTCATTCCTTTCATTGCTTCAGGATGTATTTTTACCCACACACACACACTCACACACATGTAATTATAAATCCAAAGCGGGTGAATTTTTTTAGTAGAGAAAAGTTTGCTGTACGTGCCGCTTCAGCAAACACAAATATTGGCATCCAGAGCCATCGAATGTTTCTCATCAGTTTGTTGTTCTACTCAGTCAAACTGCATCCTCATTACAGACTCTTATCCAAATATCAGCAGCAAGGACCACCAAAATGAAAATAGGAGGCTGTGTAAATAAAGACATTGCAGCAAATAATGTTCATGAGCGGGATGAACGTACTGTCATAACTGTGCCTGAAATGAATTCTTTTTTAAGGTTTGTCCTGTACTGTATGTGCATGCTGAACAAAACACCTCAAAGTGAGAATACGAGAACACTGAGAAATTTGATTATAAAACTATTGTGATGTTCTATTATTCTGCTTAAAAACACCATGAAACTGATATCTGATGGAGTTATGTAAGTTTAACACTGGAGCAGAACATTAGGACCTAATTCTAGCGTAATAATAAGTCCTGGCTGACAGTCATTTTTGATGTCTGGCCACTTGGCTCTGCTTCTCTTTGTAAGTTAAATTACGATTAAAGGATGAAAGCAGAGCTGTTAGAGGACCTTCACATAAAATAAACTTAGATGATTGTCCTTATAGTTCACTGACGCTAATAATGTCTTAAACTGCTGGCAGTTGGACTGATATGAATGTTGTTGAGTTTAACTTTAAAGGAACCAAAAATACATTTTCCTATCTTCACACTGACACATTCCATTACATTCTACATTCAAATCTTACTTATCTATACTGACGGGGGCTGTCTTTCATTATTATCTTTTTTGGGGGGCTGAATACGAGGCCAGTTATATAAAGAGGAAGCTCAGCTGTATCCACAGGTGTGTGTCTGGAAGTTAAAGCCATCTGTGAAGCGCGATAAGGGGACGAAAAAAGCGTCTAGAACTATTTCCTCACCTGAAATTTTATTCCCTGAGCTTCTCAGCCGAGGGAGGCGGTGCAGCAGTCTTCTGTGCTGTTCATTATTTCACTACGCTAAGATGTCTGATGAGAGACGATTATGCAGTGCAGACATCAGATTGTTATATGACAAATTATCTCTGCTTCCCTGTCACCTTTAAAGGAGTTGATGTTTTAAATATACCTAAAAATATACCTGTGCAACTCATAACTTGAATGCTACTATTTCTCCCACTTGTTCTGTACTGTATATATACGGCTCAAAAACACTTAATGGTCACATTATAACACCAAGTCAGTTAAACTTCAGAAATATCAATCTTGGCATTTAGGAAGCACAAGTGATTGTGAATCATTTTCACCTGCTTTGGTTCAAATGAAAGTGACAACAGATGCAATGAAGAGGCAAAAGCAAGACAACCCCCACAAAGGAAATGGTTTTACATGTGGTGGCCACAGACAGCTGCTCTCTCCTTATCCTTCCTGACTGATCCTTCTCTAGTTTCGTATTCTTCAAGTGTTCTTGTCACTACTGGCAGCATGAGGTGGTACCTGCAGCCCAATCAGGTTGCACAGGTAGTCCAGATCCTTCAGGATGGCACAACACCATACGTGCAGTCGCAAAAAGGTGTGCTGTGTCTGGAAGAGCACGGAGGAGATACCAGGAGACTGGCAGTTACATGAGGAGAGCTGAACAGGGCCATAGAAGGGCATCAACCCAGCAGCAGGGCCAGTATCTGCTCCTTTGTGTGAGGAGGAACAGGAGGAGCACTGCCAGAGATCTACAAAATGGCCTCCAGCGGGATACTGCTGTGTGTTCCGAAATCCATACTGCCATGAGTACACATACACACAGTACACTGTCCGCACTTACAGAGTGCACATATTTCAGCGAGTAAGTGCTGTTCCGATTCATTACTCTAT
>JAPZEB010000022.1:21555005-21567584 GCA_029783705.1 Chaetodon striatus | reverse complement strand
GAAAAAAGAAAACATTCTGGTTTGGCTTAACATTCATAACATTCATACAGGAAGCAAACAGCAGACATATGCGTGAAAGTCCAGGGTTTATTGGACCTATCCACCTCCACTCCGCCCTCCCTATAGGAACTTTCCCACTCCTTACATAACATTTTTGCCCCACAGTGTATCAGGCTGACCCCACTGGGCAGCATCAGTTTATAACACTGCCCAGTGGTGTATCATACCAGCACAAGAAGATGGCTTTTTGGTGTCTTGACACAGAAATCATTGACCAAGCAGTGGTATTTGATGACCTCAGAATAAGATGCAGGATACAGCAGGATATTTGTATAAATCTGACAGCTGTCTACGCAGATTAAACTTCACTAAACACAACAGAAACAGACTTTGAGCAAAAAGAAAATGCAGAGGGGCTCTGGTTACCATGGAGATGACTGACACCTTTCTCTGAAACATAAATTAAAAATGACACATGGCCACTAAGAAGTCCCTTCTTTATGCTGCCTTTGCATTTTTACACAGAATTAAATGATGATGGCATTGTGCTGCTCCAGTGTGTGATTTTAGACAGTATGCCGGCATCATGAAAGCAAAACAGGCGTTACAAGTGTGACGTGTCACAACAGCGTAGGCCTCTAGTGTCACATATGACATATGTGTCAGTAGTGCTTTATAAACAATGACAATGGCATTACCATGGCAATAACAATCATTTACCATCTCTGTTATATGGTGGCTGAGCTTGTCCTCTGCTGGGTAAGGAACTCCTGGACCTCATTATTTTCCCAATTTATGTACATTTTCAGCTGCTGTTCTTCTCTTTGAGTTAGCTGCTAACTGCAGTCAGCTTCTTTATAAATCTGGTGGTGGGTCATCAAAACGTCACACCTGTCCTGTTTACAGTCCCTCTCTGCTGACTGTCTCGTTTACACAGACATCATTTTGGAACTGTTACTACCTCCACCGCTGCCTTAAAGGCAAGACAACTCCATCCCTCCATTCCGCTATTGCACCTTTTATACAGACAGGTGAGACGGCATGATGGCGTTTAATTCATGCCTTGAAGAGGCAGTGTATAAGTGGCTACTGTGATCTCATCTACACACCTGAAAATTTTTATGACTGCATCTGGCATGTTGTGATGCTATCGTGGTGACAAAACCTGTCCACAGACAGACAGACAGACAGACAGACAGACACCCAACAAAGTACTCAAAACACTGACATGGTAGTTCACACTACAGTAGTGTCTACATGATCACTTTTTTGCTATGATAACACACACTCACACACTTAGACTGACAAGTTGAAAACAACACCAGCCCCGCTGTGGCGGGTGGTAACTGCGTGTGTCATGTCTGTGTGTTCAGATCTGACTGAGTTATGACTCTGAGAAGGAGCACGATTGTTGTTGTAAATTGCAGTAATCAGGCACTAAGGGTTTTAAAGTACCTTAATTGCCTTCGTGAGCTGTGTGTCACAGCCACTGTCACTGCTCCAACTGCTGACCATGCTGGTGAGTGGGCAGGACTCCCATAACTAACAAACCGTCACTTTTAAAACACCTGCATGCACCTGTCCCTTTCACCTCGTGCCTCTGCACACCCTAAGGAGATGCACCTCACAGCCTGAAAACCACCCAACCATGAAAATATGGTTCAAAGGGCCTTATGCAGCGGCATTTTTTGAAAGTGACTCAAGATTCACATTCTTGACCATCCAAATCTGTTTTTACCCAGCTGTGCAGAATGATGAATCCCACTTGATCTTAATCTGTATCTGTTTAGCAGACTAAATTATCTGTATCTGCACTCGAGATGGGCGCAGTGTGGACCCAGATTAGATGGGGTTTAAATTAAAAGAGGGTGGGGCCTCATATTACGTTGTTATCTTAAGCCTGAAATTGATAGAGGTTGATCAGAAGTAGCTATATTTATTATTTATTACAAAACTATTACATACAACAATCTCAGAATTGAGCTTCAGGTCATTTTTGATCAAAAGAATATAAGACTGAACACAGGTACCCATATTGAAGATTTCCCCTCATCAGGACTTCAGATTTTGACACATTTTACTTGTACAGTACTCGAATTTGTATAAAGTATATTATCTGAATTGGATAGTGTTTAATCAGAGTATTCGGCTCAACCCTGATAAACATGTCATTGCCCAATGAGTTCCTGCCATCACAGGAAAATCAAAAAACAGAAAAAACATTTGTGATGCCTCCTATTTCAATCCTTTACTGAAGTTAAAATATTAATATCACAATGTAAAAAAATACTTGTAATACTCGTAAAAGTCCAACATTAAAATATTACCTTGATAAAAAAGTACCATCAGTACTGAAAGGAAAAGTATGCAATGCAGAAAAAAATCCAATCAATTTAATCATTCAGAGTAATTTCAATAATTAAAAGGAAAAGCAGCAGGTCCTCATGTTTGAGAAGCTGGAAACATGAAATGTTTTTGTGTGAAAAATAATTTAATCAATTCTCAAAATAGATGCCAATTAATTTTCCAATTAATCGACTAATCACATATACACTTTCATATGGTTTGTGCGCAATGACCATAATTTGTAAAGCAAGTAACTTCAGCAATTAAATCATGTTAGTGGAAGAAAAAGTAAAATATTTCCTTCTGAGGTGTAGTGTTATAGAAGTAAAAAGGTGCATTAAATTAAGATACTCAAGTGAAGTAAAAGTACCTCAAATTGTACTTGAAAGTAGAGTACTTAGCTACATTCAGGCACTGGTCAGCAGAGGGACACACAGTCACTGAAATTCTTTGGCTCACAAATGTAATAATCTAAATGTTCCTCACATTTAAAACTTATTTTTCCTCGCCTTGAACAAACAATCATGGACTGTGAGAGCAAGATTTGGAAGCTTAAGTGTAATCTGGTCCGAAGGATTTTCTCCTGCATTTACGAGGTAACTTTGTATTTAACCCTGATTCATGATGCTAACTTTCCTACATGTGCTATCAATCACTTGTAAAAAAATTTCTTACCTAAGAGAAAAGCAAAAACAATAAATCAATGGGTACTAACAAAACAAGAACAAACTCTGAAAATCAACAAGAATAAGAGAAAATTTGTTCATATATCACTTCTTGCACGAAGCCCAAGTTGTAATAAACCCAAAGAGTCCTTTAATTAAACCACTCAAGTCATGTGGAGTCTTTATGTCAGTGCCAGCCACATTAACATACAGTTTGGTTCGTAATGATACTTATATAACATATATGAGATGATTACTCTGTGTATTAGCATACATCTGATGTCAGGTTGTTTCCGTTTGTTCTATCCTGGGCACTGAAATTGCATATAAGCCATCCACATAAAAGCACCATTATGTCCAAAGCCACTGTTCTGATGTAAATCACACATTATCTCTGCTATTTATTTTTTCGAGCTGTTTTCCACATCAACACTAACCTTGCCAGTGAACGTACTAAAGGTAAAGGTACCGTCTGTGCTACTGTGCTATTTTTAGAAAACAACAAAGGAGGAACAATTGTGAATTATTGTTGTTTTTGTACACTACCATGCATTTTAATTGCTGAGCAAAGAAAAAATACAAAAGGATCCTATAAAAATACAGCTGAATACACACAAAAAAACCCTTCCTTTTATGTGGGCAGTATTATTTCATGTATCCATCACCGTGCCTAAAAGCATCTCCACCCACTTCCTGTCATGGTTTGGTTGACAAGGTCACTGTGTCTTTAGAAGTCATTTTGGATTAATTTACAGCTGAATTCTTACATGGTTATTCAGCTGGAGACGGGAAGTGAATGCTGGGGGAAAAGGTTTCCATGGCAGATATGATTTGGAGATGTCTGACTTTTCTAAAATGTCTCAGGGTTTGGAAGTGCACATGATGCCTCTGCGTTTGTATTTTCCCCGTGTATTTTCCTGGCTTTCTACCACAGTCTGAGGGACTGCAAACTGACTTTTCTGTAGGCATAATGAGCGAGAGTATCTGTCTGAGCTAGCAGAAACCTTTTCAGGCGCTCTCGGTGCATGCTGGGATAGAATAGACCCACACTGAATACTCTTCATTTTGTCCTACTTAACCTAACACAACACTCTACATTTTGCCAAAATGTTTTTGGCTCGCTGAAATGGTGATGTGGAATATCAATTCCGGGCCAGCGAGGCAGTCAGGTTCAGCGAGGCAGGGAGGTGAATCACCACAGCACCTCCACAGGGAGCTCAAACTGGCTTAGTGCCAGTTCCATCTATTCTTGCTGATCCCTGGCCGGCTGACTGGCTAGCTGACTGTCTCTTTGACTCGCTTCCTTACTTGCCTGGTGGCTCTGTTATAAAACCCGCTGTCTCATTTGCTTGTTGACTGATACACTCTCTATCTGACTGTCTGGCTGCTTAAGCCATGACTGGATTTTTGGCTGACTGACTGGTTAAATACAACTGGATGTCATTACCTTGCAGCTTGACTGTTCAACTGTGGGCGAGGTTAAATGTGATAACACAGTCTGGTGAGTAATGCAAAAGCTCCGAAATTACCATCCACTACTTTTGAAAGGTTCACACCAGAAGTTTTGTGTGTGCTTCAGCTGACATTACTGCAACCATTATCCAAACAATTTAGCCATATGGTAGCCTCGTCCACCAGGGTATGAATGTGTGGGTGGGTGAGTGCTGGCTTGGGTTGTAAAGGGCTTTGAGTAGTCGCCTGGGCTAGAAAAGCTCTACATAAATGCAGCCCATGCCATCCATAACTGACATGAGCAACAAGCAGCTGATTAGAGCTCAGCAGCTGAACATAATTGTGACTGGCCCCAATGCAAATATTTTTTCTTGGGCCCTTGCTACGCCCTAAACATGAGCACATGCACACAACCACTCCAAACAATTGCAAAGCAGAAAATTGCTATGTGACAATAGAGGCGTTTACTATGCAACTCTCATGCTGCAACGCAGCCCTTCATCAACCATCAAAACAGCGGCTGAAACGTTATATTTGTAATGATGGTAATGATTGTTCTTCATTTTAAGGTTCCTTTACATAAAGTTTGTGGCAGGACCAAAACAGCTGGTCCAACACCGCAGCTGTAACACTAGAGGTGTCTGTGAGTCTTTGACTGAGTGAATGCTGTCACATTCTGTTACAAATGCAAAGCCCTTGTTTCAAAATAACAGCCCTCCATTGTTTCATACGCAAAATTAACATATTTAGGTGCATTACTTTTTGTCTGAAAAGAATCTGCTTTTTAATGAAACTGTCCTCTTCCAAAATGCAACCATATCGGATGTTTTTACCAGCAGAAATTGCAACTCATATTTTTTGTTAGGCAGTAGTAATTACTACAGGGGCAAAGACGGAAGTCAGGCAGCACAGTTTAGAGAGCAACAAAGTCTGCTTAGGGTGGGAGGGAGTGGATGGGTCACACAAGCACAGGACTTTCATCTGGAGCCTATCCCAGCTGACAGCTGATAGGTCACCAGACTATCACAGGGCTGACACATAGAGACAGACAACCATTCATACTCACATTCACACCTACGGACAATTTAGAGTCACCAGTTGTCTTTGGACTGTGGGAGGAAGCTGGAGTACACCCACGCTGACATAGGGAGAACATGCAACTCCACACAGACAGGCTCCCCCTCTTGCTGTGAGGCAACAATGCTAACCACTGCACCACAGTGCCACCACTACTGCAATATTACTTTTTTTTCCCTTGCAAATTTTAATTTACATTTTTATTATATTAGATGTTTTCTTTTTTTTTAAAAATATGATCATCATCATTGTTATCACACTCATTGTATTTGTATTTTCATATCATTATTATTCCCGACATTTTTATTCAAATGACATGACCTAATTACACCATCATCATAACCACCATCATTATCATCTTCATCACAGCACAGTCTGCATAGTCTTCCTTATCTGCATAGTTAGTTGTTGGCTGTCTTCATCATATTACATTTTCACAGAGTTATTACCATTTTGTCGAGCAGGGATTTTAATATTTTAGTTTGAGTGTAGAAATGCTGCAGTGCCAGCACTAGCAGTGACTCATGTAAGCAGGGGAGGCTGTAGTTGACAGAAGTGACCTTAAATGGCTCCTTAATACATCATCTGTGTGCGTGTCACCATGGATACAGCGACAGGAAGCGAAGTTATGATGATCTAAAGCAAACGCACTGTGATGTGACTTATATCCGTGGACTTGTTCGTCATGGTAACAGGCTTTGCAGGAGTGCATGGCGAGACTGGACGATTCTGTTAAAGTAACTGATAAAGTTTTACTTTTCAGTCTCTCAGAAAGTCTATTAATACGGTGCTTTGTCAGCTGTGAGAAGCAAGGGAGAATTTCTAGGTAATGTTGCCCTCTGAGTTCTCAGAAATCTCTCTTTGCTTGTAATTGATTTCAATGAGCATAAAGTTTCAACCCTTCACACTGCAAAAGAACAAATACAGGCCTTGTTTTTTCACCACTGGTGTTTTCATCTGTTGTGTGTTTTTCTTATTACTCTGGATATATTTGAAAAGATCTGATATCATAGCCGGATGCAGCATTTGAAGTGCAACTGCAGCTCCTCAGAATCAAAGAGCAAAGGTTTCATTCATGCTCACCTTTTAGCAGCTGTATTCAACAACCATATGAGAAGAAATCAATTATAACAGAAACAGAGATAGCGGTGTCCCAACAGACGAGCCTCAATCGATCATGCTGCCATCTTAGCATAATGGATTACTGAGCAAGCCTACCAGCCGCAGAGGCTCGAGGGTTCAGGGGGCCCCAAAGTCAGAGCTTCTGTCTGAAGCAATATTTATGTCTGAATTGTTAAAAGGACAGTCCACACCAAAGTTAAAAACACATATTTTCCTCTTTTCTGTAGCACTATGTATCAATCTAGACCAGTGGTTTCAAACTTTTTGTGCCCAAGGCACACCAAAGGGGAAGCCAAAATCTGTACACCTGTATTTATATCTGTGCACAACAGCTTCTATAACGTGTGTTATCACTCGTATCACGACATAAGACAATAAAAATCGTGATGCTGTCTATTGACTTTTTTTTTTTTGTCTTTTCTTTTGGTGTTGGTCGTCTTCGCTGGTGCTTTGTTGTAATTTGCTCCACACAGTAAAGCCATCCATTGTCCCACTCACAGCTTTCATCTTTTAAATGTTATCATCCCTCACACTGGCTGCCAATCAGGGCTTTGGATGTGTCACACTTATAATTCCCACGCGCAAACCGTGACAAATAGGTTCCCCCTGAAGGTTTTTTAAATTAAATTCAATTAAATTACATGTTTAGCTAGAGTTTGCCTCTTTACTAAGAAATAGGTGCGCACGACATACTGATACAGTCAATAAAAGATGAATTCAGAACTTTTTGTATAGGCCCAGGTGAATATTGCAACAATAATGTGTGGTCATCATAAAATCCCATGCACAGTGGTGTAGACAGTTTTGGTGTGAGTTGCTGAGTGTTGGAATTACTTCTCTTGAATATAACATCTCAATATTATCTGTACCGAACTACACCCATTAACTGTATCACAGCGCAGAAGGAAGAGTGCTTCGAAGCATGCATCTACTGCAAGCTCACCTAGCCCCACTGAGCTAGCTAACATTACAGCTCAACCAGGAAGGACGCTATTAATGTTTACATCTCGCACAAGCCTCTCGTCCATAAGTAGATGCACGTTTCCTTGTGCGCGGTGATACTGTTGGCAGATGTACCTCAGTAGAGAGAAAATAGTTCCTACATGAAAATAATCACAACATGTCTGTGGATTATCTTGAGCAACCGGATAATAATTCCTGCAAAGACACGTTGCTGTTGAGTTTATAAGATGTTTTTTTTATTTTTTTATTTGGCACTTCGAGCACTACAAGCTGAGTGCAGTCTAGTTCCATTATATTTGAGAGAAGGCAGACATCACTATGGTCAATATCCAACACTCTGGAACTCCAACAAAAACTATCTACATTGATAAATAGCATTATAGGTAAGAGGAAAAACATGTATTTTTGATTTTGCAGTTTTATAAAGTAGTTTTGCTTTTGATCCTTAGATACTGAGAGTCTGCTGATACGGAGTCAGATCTAATTATCTTATCATATTCGTGGTCATTTTTCCTTTAAAAGCTACAGCTGCACAGCACACAGCTGGGTTACGATAAAATGAGTAATTTAAACATGTTTGACAGCAGAATAGCTCCGGGGGTGCTGTACGTGCCTTGGTCCAGGGCCCATTGTCTCATAATGTGACCATGCCTTTTAGCATACCCTGATGTATGTGTTTCAGCTGTGTTGGAGCAAACATACACTGGAAGCACCTGATGAACATTTTTTTTCTCACACAAAATCATGTTAAATGAGTTAATGTCTCCTTTGTTATTTTTTTTTATTACAATTCAAAGGAGAACAAAGGTGTAACAGTGATGCTGACCTCCAATAACGATGAATAATTGAAGGTGAAACCCGTGTCGTTCAAGGGGGGCAGTGGTTAATATGAATTTGAATTTAAAAGCTTCAGCTGGACCTTGGGAGAGACCACAACAAGCAGATCAAGAGAAAGAGGATTTTTTTTTCTCCACAGCGTTCCCTTCATGTTGCATAATATGTGCCACAGCAGTGTAACCTGGAGGGCCCTGATTGTCGCAACTATAAGGCCAGAGATCAGGGACGAAAGGTGTATATAGCAGCACAAATCCAATCACAGACCCTCTAATGAAAAATGAAGGGCTGTAATCGGTAATAGAGCATAAAAATGTCAGAGCAGCTGCAGAAAAAAACACAAAATGCTACATACCCATCCCTGACATGAAAATGTCACACCATGTAAACTCCCTGCATGAGAATGGTGGCAATGTCTGGAATCAGTGAGCAATAGAAAGTACCTGCTTTTGTATTCGGGAAATGCAGCTCAACAGCTTCACACTGCAGTGATCAGTGTTTAGTAACATCTTGAAAATGAATGGCATGCTAAGCAGTAAGCATGATGTCATATTCTCCCCTTAACTATGCAACCATCCTTGCTATTTACCCAATTGGAAATGACTTCAACAATCCATCACTTTGTTGTGTTATTGAATTGTTAACTTGAATTGCATTCAGTGGTCGTCTGAAGGGAGACGATAAATGGAGCAGAAGCACAGAGGAAACTGAGATGGTATCAGGATTTGTATTCAGCACATTACCCCAGGCTACTTTCTCTACCCGTCTGTTCTCTGACTATCTTTCATTGTCACATGTTTTTGTAATATTTCAGCTATTTTCGTGATTCATGCTCAGATATTCATCAAACACCAACATATTTTCATTTGCCATGGAAGCTTTTATCGAGGAAACATCCAAATCCTTAAATCTGTCCTTGACACATACTGAAAACCAAATCATTTAAAGCTGGGGTAGGTATTTTATTTTGATGTCACTGGGCAACAATCTCATAATAAACTTTGGGCATTTTGTGATTTCAGTGATGTGAGAGAATAGTAGACTTCTGCACCTGCCTTTTGGCTCTGTTTTCAGGTTACAGAAAATCTAGCTTGTGACAGGAGACTTTGGCCAATCACAGGTCATTTCAGAGAGAGGGCGTTCCTGTTGGCTGTTCTAGAGATGCAGATGTGCATGCATGTCCCTTCAATGGCAAAAAATCCTGCAGAGAAAGTTACTATTCCAGCACTGGCAACAACTGCCCAAACCACAAAGCAACCCAAAAGTCTCTGGCACACCCACTCTATAGGCCACATAGTGTGGAAACAGTGTTGATCATCCTGTTAATTTATACACTGCGTTGAATTTTTCTGGTTTCATGCCCCACTTCGCAACTTTCACAGGAATGAACCAGACCCCATTTTCAGTGCTGTATCCAATTCTCTTTATATATCTGTGATTTTTGTAACCTAACTAGGGGGCAGCAGCTCTGGATAGCCCTAGTCAGCAGCTACAGCAACCCGAATCCAGCCGAATTTAGCTTTTCTGTTGCTGCTGTTACACAGATTAGACAGGGCCCTGCCACTGGCCACTAGCCCACTGTGACCACTGGTGCTGGGGGGGGGGGGTTGTGCTGGGCAAATTTGAGGTGCTACAGTCGCCAACCAAAGGTCTGTCTCTAGAACTCCAACTGAAGCACTCAACAACAGCAGGAAACAAGATGGAGGGACTGTAGGGTGGCTTGCTAGCTAATTCTTGTCTTATATGTGGTCTGATAAACACAGAGTGAAAGCAGGGCCATGAGGAGCTGACATAAAATTAAATAAATTAATGTATGGGACACAGTAAGTCACTTTATGCAGCATATGAATATCCCCATGGTCGTCTGGCGGGTGGGGCTTAGGACAGAGGGTAAATTTTCAAATCCTTTTCCAGCTGTCTGCCTACTCCAGCTTCCCTTAAGGCGCAGAGTGCAAACTAGATAAGGAATCTCAATCAAAACAAAGACAGAGCTGTGTGACCTTCCTTGCTGGCTTCACAGGGCGCAATAATAATCCCATGAGCTCTCACTCTTTATAACTTATATCCAGTTCTGGCTGATGTGGCTCCTTCATAATGGCTACATTAGCTGAATTTAAGGAGTGTGTCACTGATGTTGAGAAGATGTGGCCTCTGAGAGCACGTCTCCCATCGATGCGTCAGAAAGCTGCATGATGCTGTGATAATTCCTGTGCTCACTCACGTTTGGCATTTTATCTTTTATGATTCATGCTTCACCTCCATGACCCTTCACTCTTCCGTTACCATTTCTTCTCTTCAATCCCTTCGAAGTCTTCTCAGCTTTTAAAGGTCTCTTTTTGCACCCAGTCTTTAATGCCCCTCCCTGTGTTTTTCCTCTCACAGTAGGTTCCTCCTTCTCCCTCCCCACTCCCCTCATCACTCTGTCTCTTCTATCTCTCCCTCTGCCTCCTGTGCACATTAGTATTCTGTTCATACCCAGTCGGTCTAAGCAGGGAGGCTGTGGCTGTCTGCTCCTCTGGTTTGAACCCACTGGAGTGAGGCACCCCAGCACGGCACAGCGCTTTATTCATCAGTGCGTAATTACTCAAACAGACACACATACACATACAACCTCACACATAAACTCTCTGCCTAATCTCTACCTATCTATACATCTCATGTGCCCCCCCCCAAAACCCACCACCCCCCACCCCACAATCTCTCTCCCTCTCCTGTGTGTTGGTAAGTAGTGCTGCTGCACTGCGAGCTGCCCCTGAGTGCAGTCGGCGCTGACAGATTTCATTAGAGCCGTAATGCAGCCTGTCTCAGTGTCTGCTTGGATAAGTCCTACAGGACAACACAGACCCAAGACATCACGACACAGCACAACACACAGCATTCACCAGCACGACACTACACAGCATGACAAAGCAAAAAACGCCAAAAAAAGAAAAGCAAAAAAGGGAGAGCACAGCACGACACATCATCCTGACAGACACCCCGGAATTACAACGTAGCCAATCACAACAGCTTTATTTACCAAAAATAAATGATGAATGTGTCATGGAAGTACACAGGCGTAACCATTCCACTGTGAATTCCATGTGAAATCCACATGAAGTATAAACACTGTGCTCTGGAGGATTTGGGCTGCACTGTAACATTGTTTTTTTTTTTCACTGAATACCTGCTGTATCTTAGTAACCCAGATGGAATTTGTAAAGACATTCAAATGTTCAGTGGAGCAAGGGATGCTAATTCTCTCTACAATGCCAACTCAAGCAAAGCAGGATGCTTCAGTTCCTGCTTAGGAAACATGATCATCTCAGTAAGCTGCTGCAGGAGCCCAGGCTCCATGTTGCTGCCGTCTACAGCAGACAGGGGCAGCTCTGAGAAACCAAAGCAGAGATCTGACCCTCAGGCCATCGCTGTGAAGAGTTTCAAAGGTTTGATGTTGTCACTGAGATCTGTCATACCTCTTGACAATGTGTGGACATGAAGTACAAACATGGAGCGTAAACACACACACACACAAGTCTTTGTCCCTGTCATCCCATTAGGCACCAGTTCACAGCCCAAGGCTTGATTGTTAGATCTGTCACCACACAAACTGTGTGATCTCAGTCAGCTACATATCACATCAGTACTTGCAAGTTGCCTGCTGGTTCAACAACTATTGCCAATTATCAACAGTCATTTTAACTTTGGAACATTAGAGCCTTGATATGTATTATAATTATAATCCTTAAAAGGGTAAACTCGATATTTCTCATTGTGGACCCTTTTTTTTCCTTATGTTTGTGTGTTTGTGTCTGAATGACTAAAGCGGGATTTCTACTTGTGCGTCAGCTAGATGCAGAGCCTACACCCTAGCCTACGCATGTGGCCTACGCCGCCATTTACACTGCAGTGGTGTGTCTGTGTCACTCTGCAGTTACACCTCCAATTGCAGAAGGTGCAGTTAAACATAATCACGCTATTTTAGGGTGCTTTCAGACCTAAAGTTCGCTTGCTTTGGTCTGAATCAGGGACTAATTTTGTTACAAAGTTGCATAATTGTCTAGAGTTGTTTGTGTTCTCACGGCAGCATTTACAAGCGGACCAGATCGAATTCCTTGTGTGAGACAGCTGCTGTTGATTG
>JAPZEB010000022.1:21513801-21527119 GCA_029783705.1 Chaetodon striatus | reverse complement strand
CTGAGTTAATTAAGGTAAAATTACTGTTTTTGTCAATGGAGTCTGGCTTTGAAGAGAGCATAGAAAAGTTTCACTTTTAGTTCAGTTCCCCGTTGGAAAGGGCCGTCTGTTTGGAAAGTACAGAGCGTACAACTGGATAAATTAGATTTAGATTATGCTGCATGAGTTGTGTGAGAGTTTGGAAACTGATGTGTTGATATAGGTTTGCTGTTATTAAACAAAGACCTCTATAACTTCAATTTATCAAGATTTTTTTCAGTTTTTAATGCTTAGTTCACCAGAGGCATTAAAGATAAACAATGTTGTCATCACAAAGTAAAAGTAACATGGGATGAGTATTCCATATAAGTCTTACCTTCCAGAAATCGTTTTTAACAAAGGTGGCCTGGCAGGAGGGCACTCCTCTCCAGTGAGCCTTGCTCCTGGCATAGGCTACTAAAATTGAGTTAATCTCAAACCCTGTGCACTGGAAACCAGCAGAAGACGCTGCAAACACCTGGGAAAACAAATGTGCTGATTTAAAACACAACTACAGCACCAAACAGAACACACAAGCGCACATAACACACTTAGATTTTAATTCAAATATTAAAAAACATGATTCCAGAGTCAGATTCACACTCTACTTTTTGGCCCTAAAAAATGAATGTAATTGAAAACTATTTGCATTGGCTGGGTAACTTGAATCCCACTCACTGGCTTCACTTATATAAAACACAGGCAGAGTCCAGATTTACAGTTATTTTTGTAAAAACACTCGAAGTCCACTTACCAGTCTCCCATCTCCTGATCCCAGATCTGCTAAGCGACCTGTTCGTCCCTCCAGCAGCTGCATAATGTTCAGTGTCTGAACTTTGCTGGAGGGTAAATAAGGAACCTGGACCACAGTACAGACACAAAGTAAGTCAGTACAAGTCACAGTCTTTCACAGTTGCCCTACTGTAGATACGTCTGCATTGAGTTCTACTGAAAGGGAGAATTCAAAAGAATTTAAGACACTCTAACCGACACTACAGCAACAGTTTTTCCTTTTTCATGTAAAACACCTCTGCATATGCTTTTCCATTTACTTCTGCTGACAACAGTCCAGTCTTTTGAGTGCTGTGACTACAGTATAACCTTGAATCTGATCTCCCACTCACTGACAGTGGAACTGACATTATCTGTCTGAGTGACAAATTCTGCAGGGCTCTCTCTTGTCTCTAGCTGAGGTGTACTGGGTTTATGATGTACACTTGCTGGCAGAATAAACAAATCATTGTGTCATTCATCCAAAAAACACAGGTCGGAGATAAAATAAACAAACATGCAAAAGCTGTTACATTTATTCATATTTTTATGTATTAGTATTAGCTGTTAAACTGCTTCTTTTGCTTTGAAATATCAGATTCTCCATGCAACAAACACGGCTTCAGCATTACCTAACTTCTGATAATCTGCTCCTGATCATCGTGTTTTCCTGTTCATCTTGTTCCAACAGGGAACAAAAATAGTGCATGATCCATTATGTTACAACAATACACTTAAGATTGACATACGGCAGAAAATAGTGCAGCTCTCCATGAAACATAATGGCGGTTATAGACTTACCATGTTCTTCTTTCTAGCGCGGAGCACTAAGCTCCAAAATAAGCAAATCATCGATATTGTGCAAGTTATGTTGTGTTGGCGTCTTGTCTTTTGATTTCACACAAACATGCAGCATTTGGTAATTGAAAGGATGAAGAGAAAGCAAAGCCGGCAGGTAAAAACAGAGAAAGGGATTGTCAAGCACCTTGAGGTTCATTGGGATTTTGCGAAATCCAGGCAGAGCAAACAGGCTCCATAGTCCATACAGGCCTGTGAGCAGAGCGCCTAAGCAGGCCGACAGGACGGGATGGGGTTTGGTGGTAGGACGGATCTTGCCATAATCTTGCAGAATCACCTCAATGGTGTCCTCCATTGCAAACTGTCACCAATATGGTTAAAAATACAGAGATTACTGCAGGAAATATATCCTAAGAACTCTGTAATCTTCTTTAGCCCGACCAATACTGGGTGATTGAGGTCAAGACCGATTATTTGATCATTTCAGAAATCAGATAGGATATTCTTCTTTTTATTTTTTGGCAACCCAATTGCCAGAGTGAATGTTAGCATTGTACATTCACAAACCACAGTTAAATTTGTAGGTTTTATATGGAGTGGGAATACTCATACTTTACATTTCTGTAAGTTTCACTTTTCAATTTTATGTTGTGACAATGCTGTGATCAATATGTGGTTAGGTTTCGGCACAAAAAACACTTGGTTAGGGTTGGGGAAACACCATGGCTTGGCTTAAAACACCAGGTTTGGTTGCTACAAACACACCTGGACATGTAAACATCTGCTTATGATGTTTGTTGGTCTCAAACTAATGTCTAAGTTAGGGCTGGGCAATGGATCGATATTGTATCCATACCCTGATATGACACTAGATATCATAATATTGTAAGTGTTGTCTATCCTCTTGAGACCCTGTGTCCTCATATGAGGACATCACATTTTGGTTTTACTCGAACTTATACTTCATCCTGCCTTACTTAGACTTGTTGTCCTCATTTGTGGACACTTATTTGTGCCATCTAGTGGTAGTAAGAGCACAATACACTAATCTGTGAAAAAACAAGATGGCAGCCATCTCTGCCAAGTCAGTCTGCAGCTGACATCGACAAAAAAGTGGACAAGGTCCAAAACCTGATCACATTTTATGGTTGCAACTTGTTTATTTGTGATGTTTGTAGTTTGATAAGGCAACACATTTGACCAATTTTAGCAACAGTAACAAGCTAAGACACTGTTTATTAGGAAGTACTTGTTTGAAAACATTAGGACTTTATCATCATCTTGTTTGAGGACACTGGGACTTAATTATCGTTGACAAAGTTTCATTTTTTACACTTATCAGGCCCTACTGATCCAAAATAACTTGGGGGAATTAAAAATGCATACCCAACAAAAGTTCTCAGGGGGATATGCCTGGTTTTAAAGGTTGCATTGCAGCAAAGTGATGTACTTTTCCAAACTTACCAGGCTGTTATAGCTGTCTTATCATTCACCTTTCCTCTCTTAGTCAATATATCCACACTACTGATGATTAACCAGAAATCTCATTGTGTAAATATTTTGTGAAAGAACCAATATTCAACCTTACAATATCATCGCAATATCCATATTGAGGTATTTTGTCAAAAATATCATGATGTCTGAGACATCAATAAATTATTTTAACTTAAAATAGTACAGGTTACAGGGTATAAACCAGTTAGGGTTGTGCAATAAAATCAAACAGCTGAGGTTCATCTGGTAAGCTGTAACACTAAAATAGGACAAGGTTGCTTAGGAAACAAATATCCAATCTCCCTTTGTAAACAGATACAGCTCGCGTCAGTATCAAGAGGTCAGTGGGCTTATTAAGCAACAGTGATTTGAATTTCAGCCAATATTGTTTTGTTAATCATTACCACAGGGCTGCCTCTGAGAGCTGCCAGAAATATCGCCAGAGCACCCTTTCCAACAGCAGATGGTGCCACAGCTGCCTTTCTTCATGAATCCTTCTAGAAAAGTTTTGTTTACCACCATGTACTGAAACTAAAACGACATCTCTGAGTCTGCTAAGAAATGTTATTTAAATGTAGGGGCTCGTATTGTCAAAAACAGGAGCTAAGAAGCTCCATCACTCCAAATGATCCCAGAGCAGCTGACAAGAACGCCAACACATTGTTATGACTTTGGGTTCTGGATGAAATCGGCGCAAAATGTCCCAAACTAAAAGAACAAATGAGCCACTGACCTACTTCTGAGCAAGATGGACTCGTGTCCTGCACAGCTATGGCACATTTATGAAGTTACAACAGGCAAAATGTGCGTAAACAGACATGTTTATGCAGCCTACCTGACCCGCCCCTCTGCTGCGCACTCGCCAGCCTGTGCGCACAGCTCCTCCAGTCAAAGGGCGGTCAGTCAGCACACAATCCCGCCCTATAAATTTATACACGCCCTATCAAATGTCTGCTAACTGGCAGATACAAGACTCCCGACAGTTAGAGCCAGTTGGAGTTGTAGTCCGCGCTTATGTAATGTCTGTTGTGGCTGACTGTGGCCTCTTTGCGCACGCTGCACTGTTATAGACTAAGCTTCAAGTGTGAGATGAGTAACAGGGGAAAGTTGAGGCCACTTATTAAAAGCATCCAGGGGAATAGTAAAGGAGAATCATTACTGATATGGACCTATTGGCTTGTGACAACAGTGCAGTTACGCATTTGCACCTCTCAGATTCATTATGCAGGTGTTAAATAAGCCCCAAAAGACAGCCGAGGTGATTACAATTGCAAAGATGCCCATTTCCATGCACTTCCGCCTCGGCCCCATCCTGCACTTGCTCCCATTGAAAGGAGCACAATAATAATATTCATCACCACTCAGGCCTCTCTTATTTGCTCAGCCGCTTGTTCTCTGAAGCGGGGCTGGCTGCATGGGCGGGGGGACGGCAGCAAGACCGAGCGAGAGTGACGCAAAAGGAGAGGCCATTATATTTGCTTCCTGAAAAAAAAAAAAAAATTCTGTCCAGCTGGGAGTTTATTATAGACACCGGGGTGTATTTTAAAACAGACACAAAATGGACCTGTACGGGAAGGTAAGATGCATGATTTAATTATCCAACATTGGAGGCAGCAGCGAGAGGCTGGATGAAGGTTTCCCAGTTTTATTGCAGTTTGGATCTGTCTCTTGGAGGATGAGGAGCGTTTGTAGGCGATGTCTGATGCTTATTAATAATAATAATAAAAAAAAAAAACGGACTACAAAGCTTTTCCCTGCGCTTCCACATTTCCACATTAAATCACCCAGCTGCTGACAGCTGTGACGCGCTGCATGCTGAGTAATGTAGTCGCATCTCTGCTTTTAACGCTCTCCTCCGCCTCTGCGCCGCCGCTGAGCGAAAAACTACAACCCCCACCTGCCTTTAAAAAAAAAAAAAAAAAAAACCCATCTCTCCGTGACGTCACACACACGCATGAAACGCACTTTCCCCTCTGCTCGTGCTCATCTCACGCGAGCCAGCCCTCGTCAGCTCAGGGGCGCGTGCCACATCCGAAGCGGAGGGGACAGCTCCCAGGTGCTGAAACTGGTCGGCGCTCCAAAGAGAAAAAGCGATACACAGAGAGGGGGGAAGGAAAAATCAACGGCTGCATTAGACACTAATATTAAAAAAAAAAAAAACCGTATTCTGCAAAACAGGGGCAGACACAGATAGAGACCGAGGCCTTCAAAACAGGTTTGTTCACACAATGTCCTCAACGCGGTTTTGGTAGTTTCATGTATTAATAGTTATGTGGAAGAATTTCATTAATACATAAAATGACCTCCTGGCCAGAATTGCTCGTGTAGCATTAGCTAACATGTAGCTCCCTGCTCAACTACACCGTGTATTTTCATATTAAACGGTTGCTTTTTATCGTGGTTTGTGTAAATAGCAGCATTACTTATATTTTAAAAGCGGTGTCCTTGCCATTACTGCCTCGCTGGGTTTTTTTTTTTTTTTCTCGTACACGGAAGCGAAGAGAAACCCGGTGCAGGATGTGCAGGATTGAGGTCCGGCATCTTTTATAACTGCTTAGGCTACAAGGAGAGCTGGGCTGCTCATGTTTGGAATAGAAGCGCAGTGGTTTTGTCAAAACATTCACCTTGGAGCAAAGATGACTGCTCTTGACATCTTGCTTGTAGTACTCTTGTCCTCTTAGGTCGTTGACTGCTGACAGCTTGCACTGAAATGCTCGATGTAGATGTAGATATATTTCTATGACATCCTTTGCACAGCAGTAGGACATTGCAGTCTTAATGTGGAGGATTCAATAGCTGGTGAAATTGTATGTCTATTAAGATATAACAGAATTTTTAACAGTTAAATATAAACTAAGATGTAAAATTGTAGTGTGATGTTTTGCTAGGTGCAAAGTACATCAAAAGTACTCTATCTGAATTGTATTTACCAGCTAATATCAATAAAATCAATTACACTAATCCTCGACTTCATCATTTTGGCTTTAGAGAAGACAAACTCAGCTTTTTTAAAATCCCTGTTATCTAATACTCATCAATACAACAGCTTGCTGTGTTGGTCATGCTGCTTTGCCTGACACAGCCTTCTGTCACCTCTGATCTGAGGCCTGCACAGGAAGCTCGTGCAGGACTCTGCACACAACATCTCGAGTCCACTGAAAAACAAAGAATCAGTTTCTTATAAGATAGATTCTTGTGTGTCCTGTGTGCGTCACGGCTCTGAACAGCCTCGCATTAACTTCAAGGTGAAGCTCTTAACGTATTCTCTTCAGCGTCTCTTTTGTGTTTTCGTTGCAGATGGCTGCCACTCAGGATGTGAAAGGGAAGGGAGAGGGAGGGGACCAAAACTTTGACTACATGTTCAAGCTGCTGATCATCGGCAACAGCAGCGTGGGCAAAACGTCCTTCCTTTTCCGCTACGCCGACGACGCCTTCACTTCGGCCTTCGTCAGCACAGTGGGCATCGACTTCAAAGTAAAGACTGTGTACAAGAATGACAAGAGGATCAAACTGCAGATCTGGGTATGAAATATTAACAACAAAGCATTAAACATTTAGAAGTGGGCCACAAAATATTTGAGTCCTGACCAAACCAGATGAAACAAGTGGAATATAGCTTTCAAAGATGTGTTACTCCTGCTTATCCTGAACTCCTTGGCTGATCATCACAAGATAATTACTTATCATCTGCTGTTTCTTCCTTGTATATCCCATTTAAACCCAGACTCTATATAGGATTTGTATATGATCTAATTATGGTACTCTATAGAAGCACAAAAACACATTTCCATGCTAAAAAGCAGCAACACACAACAAACCGTAACCATGGCTTTCCTTTCATGTCACAGTTTCCTCTGTCACGCCAACCCTGCACAAATTAATTCAGCTTAATTGATAGTATTTGCATGATGAAACACAGTTAATAAGTGGAAGAAATCCGTGTCCTGTTGTCCTCCAAGGTCTCCTGGAGGACTACCTAAGCTCTAAGGGGGCAGGGGCTCTTCAGAGACGCCCTGCCCCCCTCGTTTATCTGCTGCTTTGTGTTCCTGCAGAGTGAATTCTGTCTGTAAAAGGCTGTCAGTCTCTGCCCAGAGCCCACTTTCTCCTGACCCCTGCCCATATCTTTCTCTGTGGATCAATATGTTTCAAAGACGGTGACGGGCTGCGACTTGATGGCTGTACGCTCGGCAATACAAAAAAAGTCCTGCACACACAGGACCACCTATGCATTAATTCAGTTTCAATCAGGGGTTTTGTCTCTTAGGACAGATGCTTGCTTGGTATGTTTGGACACACTCCCCTTTTCATCTCTTGTTTTTTATATTACGTTATATATATACATACTTCAGTCAAGGTATAGAATGTATATTTGAAGCTAATGCTATATGATGTCATTGAAAGCAGTCTTACAGAAGCATTACACCATCTTATAATGCTAATGTTTGAATTTCAGCGCCTCAATTCACAACAAAAAAAATGTTTTTTTTCTCTTGAGTCTTAAAAACAAGTGGCACATCGGTCATGTGCTTCATTAACCGAGGAAAGCTTCAGGAGAGGCTGTATTGTGTTTCCTTGCTATAACACTCCAGGATGTAAGTCTGGAGACAGATGGAAGTCTCAACGTTACTGACAGGAGACTAGTAAGTGTTAGTTTGGCAAACAGCGGGGAAGAACGCAGAAGCAACACCTTCCTCAGAATGTGTGGGAAACCGAAGAATGTCTGAGTCTGTTTAATTAGGAGTTCATCTGAGCTGCTGAAGCAGATTGTCTCGTAATACCTCTGAGATAGTGGAGGGGATAGATATGTAAAAGTTCTATTATTCTTTTGTGCGCTTCACCAAATGGCAACTTTCCGTCAGATGTTTTTCTCCTTCTTGTCATAATAGTTGCCTTTTGCGGCAATTAGCCGCCCCCAGACGTTTGGTGTTTGCTAATCACACAAAGAGACAAAGAAGAAGCGTTCCAGCAGGATGTGAAAAATATATTTGAACAGTAAAATGACAGGCTTATCAGGATAATGTGTTTTCGTCAATAGCAAAGGCAAGCACAGTCAGAGAGAAAAAGGACTGGCATTGCATCCAATTAATTGGTCTTTCTTTTTTGCATTTGGGCTCAAAGAGAGCTGAGACTTACAGTAAGTGGCCGTTTAAGGTGATTGCTATTGACTAATGTCATTGTGGTGGTCGCACCATTAATCTGCTGAGAGATAAAAGCGTCAGAATGCATCATAGAGTTGTCCCTGTTGTCGTATTAGGCCGGAGTGAATGAAGCGCATCGCAGAGAGTTGCCAAGATGAACCCTTGTGAAAAACTAAAACTCACTTTACTGAATGAAGAGTTCAGGCGCGTGTCAGCCTCCGCTCAGTGCCTCTCCACTTGAAGCAGTCAGCTTCTTGGATTGATTTCTGGTGAGCTGCAAACTAAAAGCGAAGCTTTTCAAGGAGCTCCAATTTAGGGGACTCAGCATTTTTTTTCTCCTGTCCTGCTCTTCTTTTTAACTGAGAACAAGTGAACCGGTGCACTGAAATAGCCTGGAAATGCAAAGGTCACTGTCAAGCACTCGGATGAGAATTAATAGGCTACTGAAACGTCTAACCATGAGAAATCAGACAAGAGAAAAAACTGACGATGAAACTCCTACATATTATATCATGACTTTGTGCATCCACACTTATACACTTAAAAGAAAATGATAAAAACATATTCTTCTTCCTTTTATGCTGTTCAGAATGTCACTCCACAAATGCTGCTATTTATACAACACACACTAGCCACTGACATTAAAGATGCGCACGTTCACATGCATATCTGGTGTTATTGTAAACTGACAAAAGGTCCTAGCGGTGGTGTGTGTGGACGCTCGGCAGGCTGCGAGCTCTGTCTCTGTGGAGTGAAGGTCAGAGCTGTCCTCTGGCTATAACGGGCACACTGTTGCAGCCATGTGCAGACTGACAGAAAGCAAAACCACTGTGGCAAATACAATCCAGGGCTGCCTGTCGAGCTTCTGTTTAACAAGAGCCAAGTGGAGCAGCCAGAAGTGCTCCATCATGATTCACAGACGCCTGCAAACACATTTGTTGTGGGTGGAACAACAGCGCAGTAAACATACAGTATAAACAGGAGGGGCATCGCTGGGATTTATTATTATATAATGTACAATAAGACAACAAATCTACACATCTGCACGAGCAAAAACATTCCTGACCTCGCATCTCTCTTCCTCCCTCACGGACACACTCACTACAGAGGGGCTTCATCTGTCTGCATCGGGAGCTATTAGCATTTTCATTGACATCCCGTAGCAAAGGCTGCAGTGGGCGCCTGTTTCCAGGGTAATCTGTGTACAATGTACTACTCCTCGAATGCTGTGTAATCACTCGCTTGCTTTGCCTTTGAGCAATTTGTTCAGCCTTATCGCCAGCAGCAAGCAGTTTGCTAATGTTGAAATCATTTTATCTCTATTTTTAGCTTTCTTCCTAAGAAAATGCATGCCATGAGCTGAGCTCCGAACACTGCACCACCGAGTGCTTAACACAGCTGAGTGATTATTTTATCGAGGAGAGGAAAGAATCAATCACATCAGCCAAAACTGAATCGCTGTTTTTGGCATCTTATCAATGCAGAGCCAGGGAGGCAGTTAGCATAATGATTATTTCCACATCATGAACACAGCAAACGCAGCCATAAGTAAATGTAGATGTAGATCCTAACTTGTGCTCAGATTTGGACTGATGAATCTCTCAGTATGTATAAATAGCTGCAGATTAATAATGCACGTGGCTTCTCATTTACCATTATGGACTTGCATATTATGTGCAGTGCAGGGTCATGCCAGTGTTGCCGAGCCTGACGGCGTAAATATCAGTCAGCTGGCTAACAGCAGGGCTAAATCATGTTGTCTGTGTGTAGGACACAGCAGGCCAGGAGCGCTACAGGACCATCACCACTGCCTACTACCGCGGGGCCATGGGCTTCATCCTAATGTACGACATCACCAACGAGGAGTCCTTCGGCGCTGTGCAGGACTGGTGAGTTGTTCTGGGCTCTTTGGAGTCAATGTTTTTGATGATTTTTGCTTATCCTGTTTCTATCTGTGGGTTATATTGTAATGTTATGAGCATCAGCAACATATCAAAAGGGCTTCCTGTTTGTTGCTGTAATGCAATCAGTTGACATCCTGCACATTCAGTATTGTGCATGGTTTTTTCTTCTTATGAGACAATCTGCAAACTGTTTACCATCTCTATCTCCTTGCAGCTTCTCTGTCTCTAATATTAGACAGTGTTACGTAGCGTGCATGTGTCCAACTTTGTCAGGCTTGGAGGTCGAGGGGAAACTTGTCAAGTTCATGGCTCTCGTCCATCCATGAGTCATACAAGCGTCTGCAGGCTGAAGAGCAACTCTCAGCCAAGCCCACATGTCCGTGATTTACGATGATGTATTCATGTCTAAAACAGGACTTGGACGGCAACGTTCAATTGGCTGCAGAAACCAGGTTTCTGGGTTAGGATTTTAGCTCGAGAAACAAGCACGTTCTCATCAGCACAAACAGCGCAACAGCTTTGGTGAAACACAGAGGAATTGCAGCGCTGCCAATTACTGCAAAGATAAATGTGCTTTTTGATTTACATTTTGCTGATGTTTCTCCTCACACACCGACTCTCCACAGGTGGTGCGGTGAGAAACTGTCATTTTCCATTTTATTTACACCCTGCTGTCCTGCGGTTATCTCTGTCTGCCAGCCCCAAAGAGATTATGGGAGCACAGAATGAGCTTTTTTTTTGAGGGGAAAGAATTCTGAATCATCACAGTAATATTCTCATGATGTTTCAACTGCAGGCAAATGACGATATGACTCACACAGGCTTGATATAGATGGTGATGTTTTTGACACTTCAACCTGCGTGCCACGTGGCTTGCACCCATTGTAGGACTGTGACGATAACTATTAAGGCCAGTGTCTACTTGGCCCTCATCACTTAGCTGGCAGCACTTGACAGCTGCTTTAGGAAGCACCTGTCATGGTTAAAGCAGCTGCATTTAGAGTGAACACATGGTGCTCTTTAATTGGGGGTGTTTAAAAGAATGTACAACTGGGATGCTGCACTCCGTTATTAACATAAATCATGTTATAATGCTCCACATTATCAGCCTAATTTGTACTGAAATAGACTTACAGTCATTATATGCAAGGAAAACAAGACTTCTTGTAAAGAGAGGTTGGAGCCAGACACGCCTATTATTCTTTTAAGGCCTGTCTGACACTTTGATGGAATACTGCAGTCTGAGCACTGTCTGTGATGGGTATCTTAATTAATGGAGCCAAGTGTGTCCCTGGCAGCGACAATCCTGGAGAGTTACCTGGGAGTATCAGACAGACAGTGCACAAATCAGTCAGCTGTACACAAGGGCAGAGGCTCCTCTTGTTTTTTTTTTTGTACCCTTCATATAACCAGAATTCTTCTTTTTTTGCCTTTGCCACAGGCTTAAATTCCAGTTTCTCTTTCCCTTGTTCCTTGTGACAAGGTTGTAGAAAAAAAAGGGGGGTTGCCATGGCAACCGCTCCTTCCCTGGCTGTGGCTGAATTAAGCTTGTGACGTGCTCATTTCCTGCCTGTGACAGAGACAAAACAGGGAAATATTGTAACGCTGACATCAAATGTAGGACTTTAAAAGAAATCATGCAAATGTATTACGCTGCACACGAACGGTTTTATTACTGCAAACAATCTCAAAGCATTTACTGTTCTTTTTTTTTTTTCCCCATTCATCCTCTGTTCTCCAGAGGCTGAATTGTTCTGGTGAATACAGACCTTTTATAGCCTGCATATGTAGCTCTGTTAGACTTGATACAAACACAAATGTTTTTTCTGTCAGTGAACATTATCAGCAGTTGGCTTCAAAATGACCCACATCTGAACGGCTATAACAAGTCAGAGCTGGACAGAGAGAGAGGAGGAGTGCCAACATCATGCTGTTCTCTCTATCTCTCTCTCTGACTCGTTGTTTCTTCCTCTCTTTCTTACTGGCTCCTTCTCTACTGTTTTCAGCCTGTGGTGTGTTAGCTGCCCTACTTTTAGTCAGACTGCAACACCACAGGAGATATTTGTTCCCTAAATGCCTTCTCAAAATGTGTTTGGAGGTTAGAACAGTGCAAGCACCTCTCTGATGATGCGCAGTCAGTGTGGCTGTTGACATTGTCATTGTTATCATGCAGGAACACTTGACATGGCTCACAATGCAGATTATGTCATACAGCAATACATACACACAGTGCATATGGTACAGGCAATGCATCATTTTATCTAGTTGTTCTGCCTGCGATGCAGCAAATAATAAAGTGTGTGCATCTTCCGCATACTTAGCCATTATCTAGTAACAAACCAGTGTTTCCCATATGTCTTATCAGTGACCATAACTAATAGTGTGTAGCTACAATATCCAGCAAGCTGTTCGTAGCATGCACAATTAATAGAGTACCAGTCAGAAGTTAGCCGGAGTCAAAGAATAAATCTAAATCTAACGGAAAGGATGAAAAGTATGACAAATGATAAATATCAGTTTCAAGAAGCCAGAAAATGGAAAATGCTAACCTACATCTGAGTAATGCTGAATGCATGTTTTCAGCACAGAACAGCAGTTGACCCACTTTTCCACTGCTGCCATCAGTGACTCAAACATTACACGATGCCAAAGTAATCACTGATCACGACCGGTCCAAATGGCGAACGAACTTTACATCATGTCCTTCACTCTGCCATCTTTCAGGATTCTGCGCAATAAAAAGTGGCACAGAAACAATCCTGAGAAGTTATCATAACGAAGCAACAGCATTTTTGTTTTATTTGGACTGTGATGCATGTGTTTTTAATTTGTATTTCATTCTGATTACATGCAGGTCAACCCAAATTAAAACCTACTCGTGGGATAATGCACAGGTGGTGCTGGCTGGAAATAAGTGTGACATGGAAGAGGAGAGAGTGGTCTCAGTGGACAGTGGCAGACTGCTGGCAGAACAGTTGGGTAAGTCTTGGAGCAACATTCAGTCCTTAATGCCTTTTGGGATATTAACAAAAATATGGCTATGTACTGTTCAAAGGCTCTGAGATGATTTGGAGGCCCTTCACTTCCTTCACAATATGCCATGGCAATATTAATTCAGAACTTCCCGTCAATGGACAGCGACAAACGGTACATGGAGTGCTCTCCTAATCAGTAAGCAGACTATGAAACTCATCA
>JAPZEB010000022.1:21404789-21418107 GCA_029783705.1 Chaetodon striatus | reverse complement strand
ACAAGGGCCCAGAGAGGGCCTTCCCCATTGCGATACCACTAACAATATAACTACTAATACCATGACTACTAATGTGTGCACAAGTGCTAATCATGGAGGAGCCACATATTACAGATTTTTTTGTCTTTAATGAACTGTTAAGATTTATAGCTTTGGCAACAAGACGTCATTCTTGTCTTTCACTTCTCTGAGAAGATGAGCAGCCAGTTTGGTAAATAAGGAAGTGACTGAACTTTTTTCCCCAATCTCTGATTTCTTTTGGAGAGCAATGCTCCCTGAATAGTTTTTATACCTTGGTGCAGGCAGCTAATGTGCTACAGAAACAGATGCACTGATGGGGTCACACGCTGTGTCCAACCTGACCTGCCTCCTCTTCCTCAGACAAATGAATGCACATGTTTAGGCTAGAGCTAACAATGATAATTATCAAGTCTTCTGTTAATTCCAGCTTGCCCTTTTTATCCGCTGCCATCAGGGGGTAAATAGGACCAATTAGATGCTGCACTGTACATATTAATAAGAGCTTTGTACCCAGGTCATCAAATGAAGCTCACCCAGGGGTGCAAGTATGTTTCGGAAGTGAGTGAGTCCGTGAGCACGCTTGTTAGGGCGTCTTAAAATTTGAGTGGTCACCAGTCAGCTGTATTGTGTCCACTTTAAAATCCAAGGGCTCATTAATGTCAACACCAATTACCATTTTGCACTGTTGCCATAGTGACGATGCCCAAAGGTGGCAGCTCTTTAGCTCGTTTGCTCAGTGACAGATGTAGCTAGCTAACAGTGAGCTAATTGATGTTTGACAGGAGAGGTTGGTGACCCGATGGCAATCATTTCAACATGTCATAGCAGGAAAAGCAGAGGTATAATTAATGACATTCATAAAGACTGCAATTCTTTTAGCTTAATATTTTCCATGGCAATACTGTTTTGCATGCTGGCTCACTGATTTGGGATACTGGTAAACTTAAATGGAACCAAACTATTGTTAATGGTATTAATCACACCTGCTTTCCTTGCTATGACAAGCAAAAATATCTATATGTATGAATTAAAAGTTGTCTAATTGTTGTGGTGGACAATCATATTCATTATCATAAAATCAAAGTGTATGAAAAATTAACAAAAATATAATAATATAATTAAACATTATCTGAATAGCAGAGTTATGATAGATGTACCTTGCTCAAATTCAATTTGATTCATTTGACATATAAAAACTATACTGTATATATAACCATAACAGGCCACACTGCAACAAATAAAAATTTATTGAAAATGCAGATGATGGCACATTAAATTAAAAAGAGAACTTATTTCCATTGTGGCTCTCTTGCATTGCATTTACCGGGCTTTTAATTGCACTGGCTCGCACTTGGCCAATATTTGTGTCTGCAGGTGGACACCAGTGTAATTAGTTTAATGTGATAAATTGTTTGTCTCTAATTGCCAGCTGTATCTGCCATGGTTTTCATCTGTGAGCTGTAAGGACATTTCTCTACACTAAGGTTGTTTACAATATAGAAATTTGACAAGATGCATATTGTTCACAGATGTGACAAAGACACATGCATGCTAACAGTGCACAGTGATATCTAACACAGCTACCTGTTTCTCCCTCTCTGTAACCCTGTTGTGTCGATCCACAGTTTGTTCCCACTCTTGCCCCTTAAAATAAATATCTGTATCCATCCCACCCAATACTCTCCGCACCTCCAATCCCAGCCATGGTGTCAGCTCTGTTGCTCAACCCCTCCAAAAATAGACTTCTCCTGCATTGCACCAACGTTGTGTCACTGTTGCAGCCGAGGCGCTCGACTGGCTCCCCCTGCACTGGCTGACTAGTCTGAGCCTTAATCACAGCACTGGTTGGATTGAGTGTCTATCTGGGTGTGATTAGTGATTCCTCTGGGGGATGATATGACCTGATGATGACCTGCGGTGATAGGCTAATTACTGTAGGCTCAGGGGACAAGGGATGTCTGCTGTTATATTAAATGAATGAAGAAGAATTTCACTTTGATCCTGGTCAGTGTTTGATTTTAGACAGTTTATCTAATTTATTATTGGCACTGAGCTGCATTAGGCTCCTGAGCCTCCACACTAACATTAAATTATCACAGGTTTATTAAAGAGAAATGAATACAGGGCAGATACATGCTGTATAATCATACACATGATCAATGATTACTACATAAGAGTAAGAGTCATGATAGTGGCTCTGTGAGGCTGTACTTAGCCACTGCAGTGCTTTGAACTAAAGCTAAAATCAGCATGCTACCATGCTCAAAATGACAATGCTAACATGCTGATGCTTACAGTAGCATTTGTATAATGCTAACTATGTTCCCCTCAGCATGTCAGAATCAAGGGGTTATATATGGGTCTGAAAAGTGAAGCCTGCATTCTTTCTTTTTATTTTAAAATCATACTTTTGATTGTTTCCTTCAGAAAAAACGTCTATAGCAACCTAAACCATGTCAAATCAAGTAACATGTTCATAAAATAATAGATAACAAGATAGAACAAATTATTCAAAAACAAGGGAGAAAGAAAATTAAAATAGATATATGAAAAACCTTTAT
The DNA here is from genome assembly GCA_029783705.1 of Chaetodon striatus. Taxonomy (NCBI): domain Eukaryota; kingdom Metazoa; phylum Chordata; class Actinopteri; order Chaetodontiformes; family Chaetodontidae; genus Chaetodon; species Chaetodon striatus. The sequence continues at coordinate 21,415,525 of JAPZEB010000022.1, read as the reverse complement.
ACTTTTAATGGCCAGCGGGGGGCAACCCCAACACATTCTCACTCCGACCTCATCACATACTGACGTTTTGGTCGTGGACTTTCCACGTAAACATACGACGTACAAGGTATGAGACTGGGCTCGTACCTCCATTTGTTGCAGTAATAAATCCGATTGTAAAGAAGTCTATGAGAAGTCTATGTCCTCCTTCTGACTTGATGTATTACCTCAGTAAACATTTTCCCAACGAGTTTATGGCCTCAAACAGTAGTTTCAAGTCTTCCTCAACACAGCCATCACTACCACAGCTCCACCCTCCCATCCAAATATGGTTATCTTTGGCTCCAAAAACATCGGCACTGGCAATGGCCAGAATGCCAAATTTGAAGTTTCACACTGGGGGTCCACAAACCAATGGATGACGCCATGGTGGGTATACTTCCACTTATCTTATGTGGTCTATGCTTAGAATGCTAACATTAGCACAAAACACAAGGTACAGCTGAGGCTGATGGGAATGTCTTTTACAGGTACTTGGTCAGAATTCGATTTTTTCTTTTTTGACCTGATGATGGCACCAGATGAAAAGCCAGAGGATCACAAAAGTGATTACAATTCACCCTGAGGGGAACATAAGTGTCTGTACAAAATTGTAGACCATCCGTAAGCTGTTATTTCCGTTTGGACCAAAGTGGTGGACCGACTGACTGACATTGCCATCCCTAGAGCCACGCTGCTAGCCTGACTAAAACAAGTTACAGAGAGAACAAGGAAGGGAACAAGACAAGACAAAATTCATTCAAGCTGCTGAGTAAAACCTGAGATAAACTCTTTGAATGAACAAGAGATGTGAATGACTTTTGGAAGGAAAATTGTGTAATGGAAATTCATTGCAAAGCTTTTCTCTCCCATGTTTTTCTCTAACTGTCCTAAATTCCATTAAAGGGCATGAATTATGAAAAGGGCGCAGAATGTAGGAAAGAGCATTGTGGGGGACTTGTGTGACATTAAACTGTTAAAGTAATTACAGGTTAGGAGGAGGCTTGCAGGCTGTAAAATTATCTTACTCTGAAAATGGCTCAGTCTGTGACATTCTGTCTGCAAACTGTAGAGGAAACCACCGGCGTCTGTCACACAGAACAGCACACGCCCTTCCAAATACTTGCATATTAGGGTCATATTTTAGTTTACATGCACAGTGATAAAACACAGGCGAAGGAGGAGTGTGAATGTAAAAGTTACAAAACTAGTAAAAACACAGGATAAAAAAAATGCCATCTGCTTGGTTACAAGGCCTCGTACAGTCTTAAAGGGGCAGAGCAGCTTTCTGGAGAATATAGGAGGATAAAATGTGTGATATAAATGTATCGCATCTCCATTACAGGAATAACAAGCTCTTATAACACAAAACAAGGAGTTATATCGAGTTGTTTTCAGTTGTACCTCATATATTTCCCCTAATGTGTAGATTCACAAACAGAACACTGCACATGGGAAGCCTTCCTAAACAGATTTGTCCTCAGCCAAATGGATAACCATTTAAAAGCCTGGAGAATAATGAAGTTTAAAGTGCGACTGATTTAAAAGCCTGCCAAATGAATGAAATGATGAATTGCTGTGCAGTTGAACTGGGAAAATGACCTCACCAATCACAAGTTGATTGTAATTACAATGCTGTTCTGCAAATCTGATATTCACCTATCACATTTTGGAGCTTAGACTATTATGAATAAATTCTCAACCTGTGAGACAGACCTTATTTCGCAGTGTTCACATATTGACTGAGCTGAGACAAAGAAAGCAGACGGCCCTCACCAAAAAAACAAAACAAAAAAACCAAAATGACCATATGGCAGCTTATTATGACCCATATTTATGTTTATCATTAAGTTGCGACCACTAGTGGCCGTCGTAATTATGACAGGAGCAAAGGAGGAAGTCAGGTGACATCGTCAGGTAGTTGGGGTGGTGGATAAGCCAAACAAACACAGGACTTTCACTTTATGCCACACCATAATCTTATTTCTAAAAGTTGCCGAATAGTTTTGATGCATAGTGCTCACTACAACAGCAGTCATTTTCCTTTTATAGAGAGAATACGGTAATGTACCAACTTGTGTCATTTCTCCATCAATTTATGGCATAAGTGTGACTAATTTTGTAAAAATAATGTCCCCCCCAACAAAACAGAAAACTGAAATCTACACCTACGTGTTTAACATAAATGGGTTGCTGAATTGCTCTTTAAAGAGACAAAAGCTTACTTCATGCAAATGACACTTTTGGATAATGAAATGTGAAATGTTTAAGATAAAGTCAAAGCAGCACAGGTAATGGCACCAATGGCATCCACACCTGTGACCACATAGGTTACTCATTACGAGAGAGTGGGTCAAAACAGCTATTTGTGCAATGTGATCATGTAATTAATTCTGCTTTTTGCAGTGTATCTTGATGCAGAGGGTGAGGGGTTAGATTTAGGCAAGAAAACTACTTGGTTAGGGTTACGAAAAGATTGTGGTTGACGTCACTAATGACTGACATGACAAAATAATTCAATGTTGACTTTAAGTTTCACACGTGACACAAACACTCGTCTCCTGGGTAAAAGTCCTGCACTTGTTCAACCCATCCACCACATCTCCTGGCTACCCTGGTCTCCTGGTGGACTTTCTCGCTTTACATCTGTTGCTCTGAATGTTTAATAATGACACGGATGGGTTACATTGGAATACAAGCCTAGTGCGTCTCATACAGACACTACAGGGTGCATTGTGCATCTCTATTCTGCCCAAGCTGTGTATTACAATGCCCAGGGAGTGAGTGAGACTGTGCTGATCTGTAGAAATTACTTATAAAAGCAGTCGAGCAGTTGACCACAGGCTGAATTTCATTATGATAACGTTACCTTGTTAGTATTACTGTGTTACCAGTAATGTATTACACTTCGTGAATATCAGTGATAGCATTCTGTGTGTGGCTCTTGACCGGATGTGACAGGAAAAGCTGAGGAGCAGACCGAGATAGCCTTGCCACCCTTGTCTGCCGTCATGGCTCCCATGACATTTAAAAGTCAAACTTTCACCCCCTATTCACCCACACCTCACCATCACCAAATGAAACCTGTCAGCCCACTAGAAACCCCAGGCAGGAGGGTGGCGGCTTCGTGTTAGAGACAGCCGAGGAGTGGAACGGACAAATGGCAAGAGCAGCAGAGAAACGAACAGAGAGAAACTTTTTTATGGTACTACAACTCATTACACAGAGAGACAGGTAAGTGATCGATATGAGATGAGTGGTCTGATAAATGTAAAAATAAAGATGAGAAGCATATAGTGGAGATGGTTAATGTTTTAGTAGACGCAGTGTTGTAAAACTGCAGATGAGATGGGAGAGGAAAATGGAGTTTATAGGTGTGTAAAGATTATGTGAAAGTCAGGGTAGGGGTTGATGTGAGAAGCGATCTGCGTAAGGCTTGTCACATTTATGTGGAATATGTGTGTAGCTGGTGCAGGTTAAGGTTAGGAGGATGAACAATTACAACATCCTTCGCTGAACTGAAAGTAACTAATTCAGTCGCACACACTCTCTGCTCTCTGTCTAAGAGGCAAAGACAGATTTTGTTTTTTTATTACTGTCAAAAAAGTTGGCAGATGAAATGAAAAATGCATCACAATAGAGTCACACTCAAATGCAAACAGATGTTAAGTCCAGAGGAGATAACCGTGACCCGCTTGCGTGCCTTTCAGCTTTGCACATGTGAACTTGCGGCTGAAAACATGCAAATTGTGAATGACTGTGCGAGTACTATCTGCTTGCGTGTGTGCACAAGCATATGGAGATGCCTCTTTGTACCATCTGTGCGTGTTTGATGTAGTTGCAGGCTCCAACAGGCAGGCGAGTGCAGAGGCATTAACCACAACTCTAAATTTTTCTAACATGAGATCAAAGGAAGAACCTACTGCTTTACTGGAAACTATAAACCATCTGGTGGATCATATTTGCTGAAAACAGTCACAGAAATTTGACCTCTGGGGAAACCGACACAGCGGGGAAGAGCAAAAACTGAGCAGAAATCACCGGCAGGTATTCACCCACCTGAAGAGACTGCTGAAGAATATTCCACCCTCGGATGTGTTATATAAAGCTCCCTGATGTTCAGGGCGTTCTAGGAATTATTTTATAATGAAGTGGTGTACCTACTCACTCAGTACCTGATCATTTTTTGCTGTGAGCAATGAAGTCTTACTTGTACATGGACACAAAAATGCACTCCGGTGTTGGTTGGAGAACATCATACTTTCTGTTGCTTTGCACTTAACTGATGTGTTTCTTTCTTCATTATATAAGTCACAAATTTTATGAGCTGTTCAGAGACTGAAATGTCCGAGTTGAGACGGGAGATGGTGATCCAGGATCGTGACATCTACTATGACTCTCCTGGAGCTGGGCTAGCATCAGTGGTAGGTAAACAAAAACTATACTCAAGTAAAAGTATTGTAAGGGGCTGTTTACATGCCCTCAAATCCTCTCCTGTAAATGTAAATGCACAGAAGGTGCACTTAAAATTTTCAGCGACAAGAAAAACAAAGTTCAACTTTTGGAACGCAGCAATGCAAACTGCATGTCATGTGATGAGGAACAACTTACCACAGCCGGCAGATAGAATTTCCTTTCTTCCGTAAATATTGGTCCATGGTAAATAGTGCAGGGCTACCCAGACAGTATTTAACCACACCTACAAAACAACGCCTAGAAGAAGATCAGCCCTGACCTCGGGATATCTGGTTAGTACATTATGGTAGATTCATAAAGTCAGAAGCAACCTGCCACTGCGCTCTTTAAAAATGGTAAATGGACTTGCACTCTTCTAGTCATCTGACCACCCAAAAGGATTTTATACTACATGTCACATTCACCCATTCACACACTGATGACCTAGGCATGCAAAGGGCAGAAGGATATTTATAAAAAGCCACATTGTGATATGACTCATGATTCTAGTGGGGAGAATAATTTTTGCATTTCATTTTCACAGAAAAAAAAAATCTAAAAATGATGATGATGTGATTTTTGCTGTCGTCTGTACCAAGCAAGTATGTTCCCTTACATCTGGAATATGATTTGTAGAGTGGGGCATCTCTGTAGCACTACCATGCTTGGAGATACAGAAATGGTATGCTGTGACACATACACCTTTATCAAAAATCAAGCTCCCGCAATGCACTTGGCCGTGTTGCAATTTTGATTATATTTTTATCAGTATGTATGCAGTGTCTATTTTATTAACAGCTAACCTGTAACTGCATATTTCATCATTTTATTAAGACCATACATAATGACTTTTTAATTTAATCTATATTTACTTTCGATTGCTGCTCTGCATGTCTGAGTGTAATGCTAATCTGTGTGTTGGTGCTTCGTGTTGCTTGCATGTGTGTTTGTGCTAACATGCTGTTTGTTGCTGCGTTATTGCATTGTACCGATGCTCTGCTGTTGCTTGTTGCTTTACATGGCTTCTGTTCTATCTTGAGAATTTCTGTTTGCTAGAATCATTATTGTATTCATGTCTTTAAGCTGTCTTTGTCCTGTGAATTTTATTCTTTTATTGGTTTCAAAACATCTTTCCAAAGGACTGCAGTTGAAAATCAGCCAGCGTTGATTAATCAATTGTGCAGCCCTACACCCAACTGTGGCTATCGAGATTAATTTTGGGGTTCAGTATTTTGCCTAAGAAAACCTCGACATGAAGCCTGGAGGAGCAAGGACTTGAAACCCTGATGTTTCGATTAGTGGATGAACCCTTCTACCTTCTGTGATACAGTACGCACAAGAGTATCACTTGGAAACTGACCTCGTGTTTTGCAGGCAGTGAAAGACACATCAAGTGTATGAGCCCTGGCTCTCTAATAATACTGTCTCCATTAAAAGTACTCATAAAAATAACTACTTGAGTAAGAGTAAAAAATGTTTTGTTCAAACATGCCTTCACAGGTAATAACAAATGTAAAGTGCATGTTGATTGTCATTGAGGTGACATATCCAGAGCCGGACAAATGCTGAAATACGTTCTAACAAGCACCATTTAATCTCTTAAAACAAAAAAAGAAAAAAAAAAAACATGTCACCAGCAGAGCAGAGCGGAGAGCTGTCCGCTGGAATCCAGGGGTTACTGAATCCTCAAAGGAGAGGCTTGGACACAGTCTGCAACATGGGTGTGTGCGGCTGCATGTGTATAGGAGTTTAAATTATTTATGGCTTAATGTATATTTAAAAGTAGCAAGAAGTGTGTAGCCCAATGTGATGGCATAGAAGTACAAGAGTAAAAATATTCTGCAAAACAACTACTCTTAGAAGTACAATATATATTCAAAAATATTACTTTAGTTCATGTAACGCGTTACTTTCCACCACTGGCTAAAATCACCATTTTGCCAGGAGATGTCAATCAGTAACCAATTTGCCAAATGATAACATTTACCCAGAAACACAGGGTTCATCTCTGACAGCAATACTGCAATATGTGAGGGTGGATTTTTCTTTTCAGTCAGCTGCAGGTGTGCCGCTCTGTATGTGACCCTGCACAGTGACTTCTACCATGACGGGTGCAAACAGATAGTGAGCTTCCCTGCAGAGGTCCACAAAGTATCATGTTACTGCTATCATTAAAACTGTCCACAAAGGTAATGGGCATGCCATGCTGACAAAACACCTGCTCCCACTGACTGTAAAACAGCTGCTTCCCATGGCACAGTTATGTACAGTGGGTCATCTATTGTCCGAGCCTGGTCTGGTGCAAACACCATCCAGTCAGCCATTGTGTAAAAGGGAATTGATCAGGCAGACGCAATTTAACCATTTTTGGATTCATTAAATAAATCTATTTCCATTTACAGCAGGAAAAAGGGCTTAAATATAATGTGTAGTGTGGACATTAGACTCAGTGTGAATGTATCTATAAAAATAATGATAATTTTTTTATATGCTTTTTCCTGAATAAGACAAATTTAAATTCATTCTCTCCCCCGTACCTCTTCTCCAAACCACTTTCTCTATCTATTTTTCTTTATAAGAGAAATAATAACTCCCTGGCGACTAACTGAATTCTCATAAAAGTGACTGATATAAAGGGAGCACTCATAAAAAAATTGTGTTTTCTGCGACTGTGACTCCAGCTGTATCACAGGAGGGTATGCTGCAGAGTGTGAGTGGGTGTGGATGGATGCATGAATACACAGACAAAGAGAATACAGTTATACTACAAGGAAGGAACAGACAGAAAGAGACAGAAAGAGCAAAGCAGAGACAAAAAAGAAAATGAGAGAACAAACAGAATACTGATTAGACGCCTCTACAAGTTGCTGTCTGCTGCATTGTGGCACACACTTTTCCAGCTCCACGTCAGCACAAAAGATCCCCTAAATCCCACCCAAACACAACTCCACGGCTCCCAAAATTGCTTCACTCTGCACATACATACACAAAAACAAAACAGAAGAGAGGGATGAGAGGAGGACGAGGGAGAGAAAATGAGAGAGAAAGGGCAATAGTGTGAGAACAGCATAGTTACATAACCGAGAGAAGCAGCATGGGAGCTACCAAAGGGGAGCTCCTGGGCTTCTGCAAGTCGCAGAATGACGCATTGCCCTCACACAGATACACACACACACACACACACACACACACGCACGCACGCACGCACGCACGCACGCACGCACGCACGCACGCACGCACTCACACACCACCCTCAATGCAGCAAATGGCACACATTCACATTGATGTGCTCCATGCAAGAGAAGCCACTCCCACACATTTATCATAATCTAGCCGACGGCAGCAGAAGTGACGATCCATTCATCACCGCACTGCCTTGCAGCAGAAGAGCAGAAAGGCAACATGTACAATCAATTTGATCCATAAACATTTTAGAAGCCATGAGCCACAGAAGTTGAGAGCCGCTTTTGCAAATAATAAAATAAATAAAATGTTCGGTGAAATATTAAGTAGCCTTAGACTTCTCTTTTAGCATAAAGTCCTAAACTAACACGTTTGGCTTTTCCTAACCGAACTAGAATAAGAGAAAAATCGTGAAAGCTTTTCATGCCTCAGCATACAGTTTAGTGATATTGAATGGTGAGATTAGGGATGTTTAGCTCAAAAGATGAATGAGTAGTGCTGGAATATGCACTTCTGCAGAGATAGATGGCTGGTACAGTAATTTAGGCTTTTTTTTTTTCATTTCATGTTTTTAAATTTTACAACCAAAAAGGAATTAAAACATATTATTCATCCACTGATTACATGCACCCATGACAACTGTGGATGAACACATAAATTAAAAAAAAAAAATGATGCATTTGAAATGAATATTTATGCAAAGGCTATTGATCGCAACAGTTACACAAGGTTTCAGGTGTATCAGACTATCTTTCATTGATCAGTAAATCATCAGAGCAAAGATAATGTTTTTTAAATGTATAATAATCCTTATCTAATTTAATGTTTTCCACCATGGGGTTATGCTTGTTATAATGATGTGTTTTTATAGCCTATATAGAGGAAGAGTGCTAAAAGGATGCTAACAGCCAATTTTTTCCTCAACACCATCCATCTTTCTGTCTTTATTTCAAGCTGACTCTAAACATAAAACACGTCTTTCTAGCAAATCAATCTGCTTTGGTAGCTATTTTTACACCAAGGCATGACTGCAGGCACACAAAACTCACACACACACATACACACCACAGCACAGCACGGCACAGCACAGCAACCCTGAGCTGAGGCGAGATCGATTGATGAGCTACGAGGAAAGCAACCTGCATTCCTCCCATCTGGGAGTGTGGAAGCAGGCTGCTGCAGAGCACTTTGCACTAAACACGGGAAATCAATATCCTGCAAGTTAATGAGATAGACCCCCTAACCTCAGCATCTGATTAGATAAACAGATTAGCAGCAAAACACAACACCACCATTAGGTGAAAGCAGTGCAGGCACATGCTGCTCATGCCAGGCCTATTACACAGACTGGCAACCTTACAGTCAGTGATAAAATATGCTGAGATTTTATTATGTGGCTGGTGTTATGTTCTGAAAGATAATTCACTATGTGTTTTCATTATTACCTATCGTGTCTATAGGAATGCTGCGTACAGTGAAGTGATGCTAAAGATGATTTAATAATATAACTGGGGTTGAAATTTGAAGTTTTTCAGCACCTTGAAGATCCGCTATTCATGGCCACAAAACAGAAAAAAATCAACATGATTACGTTACCTTTCAAGCCATCTGGTGTTAAGATAAAATCTCTGCTGTTTTGTTACTTACCTAGAAAGAGAAAAGAGATGGAGGGAGATAGAGGGAGGAAGGGGGGGAGACAGGGAGAGACACAAGTTATCAGGACAATCTATTGACTGCAGTGAGATGTAATTTGTGCTTAAACAAGCATCGGGGCACATTGTATATGACTCCTGAAACCCCTTCTCCCAGTGCTGCTGAGTGGACACACCACACACACACACATACACATACACACACACACACACACACGGCGGAGTAATGAGAAAAGCTGGGAGTGTATATCAATATACTGCAGTGGTGAGAAAACTGCTCTCTCTTTATCTCACTCTCCCTCCATCCCAGTGCAAGCATATTGATCTGAGTCAAGCCTCCCATATTCAGCTCCCCTCTCATCTCTCCTCACACCCTTCACCCTTTGTTATCTAAACGCAGAACGCTCCTCCTCGACAAAAAATGCCGGCAAAATTATAACAATGTTCCAGATGATGCCAAAACAAGTAATGAGGGGTGATATGAGATTGAGCCTACAAACGGGGAAGAATAGGACAAATATGACCACAGTGACACTCAGATTACATCAAAAGCACATATCAGTAGTGAACTGAAGTGGCTCAGGCTGCTGGCCCAGGAAACTTCCCTTTGGAGGAGACCATACAGGCAGACACAGGGCTTGCTGGTGGAATTAAATCTCCTAGCTGGCTTTGATTGTTGCTAAAGATGTAGAGAATACTATCTGGTCTATCCCACTATATCATGTCCCTGTGCAGAATAAGTAACTATGAGATGGTGGGATGAATGGTCGGACAAATGCAGTACCGTCTGTCCGATAAATATCTCCTCAAAACCCTGACAACAATTTAATATCACTGTAAGTTAATACTGAATTTTATGGCACTGCTGAGGGAACAGATACCTGGAGCAAAACATGGACCTATTTCAAAAACAGTGTTGACAAGACAAACACCAAACTATATATTTAAAAACCCCTTCAGAAATATTACACAAAGTAGATCCACTGAAGTGTGGCAAAACAACATGAAGTGCAAAGCCCACACGCCCACGTTGCAGAGCATTTCAACCTTTGATTTGCATTCCAGAAAATGTATTGTATCACAGTATACCATGGTATAAAATTACAGTCAAAGAGGATTTTATTCTCACTGCCTATACTTCTAGTTAAAACTGTTCTGATACTGATAACAGAATCGGGATAGGGGTGGTCCAAATCATTTTTTTTTAGGATAATACTGGTAAAATTTTTAATAAAATATGAAAAATTCATATCGTGATACGTGCAATATTTCGACTTGTTGACATATTGAGGTCATACTGTTGCGCATGGCAACAAAAAGCATGCCGGACTTCTCAGACTCTTTTAGCGACTTACCGCTCAGAGGGAACTCATTCAGCGGCTCCTCTGGCAGCAGCACAGCGTCTCTCCCTCTCCTCTCTCGCTGTGC
>JAPZEB010000022.1:21373721-21388262 GCA_029783705.1 Chaetodon striatus | reverse complement strand
AAGGAAAAAAAAAAACAGTCAGAATTAAATGAGTATAAAGTCATACTACTCAAAGAAATAAAGCTGTAATGTCATGAGAATAAAGTCATAATTTAATGAGATTAAAGTCATACTATTCCAAGAAATAAAGTCATAATATTACAAAATTAAAGTAATAATTTATTGTGTATAAAGTCATACTATTTCAAGACATTACGTCGTAATGTTACGAGAATAAAGTCATAATTTGATGAGAATTAAGTCATATTATTTCAAGACATAAAGTCGTGATATTAGAAAAAGAAAGTCATTATTTAATGAGTATAAAGTCATACTGTTTCAAGAACTAAGTTGTAATATTACAAAAATAAATTCAGAATTTAATGAGTATAAAATCATCCGACGTCATAATATTACGAGAATAAAGTCGTAATTTTTACAAGAACGATTGTGATATTACGAAAACAAACTTGCATAATTAGGACTTATTTGTGAATTTATCATAAAATTACAACTTTATTCTTGTAATATGGTGACTTTATTCTCAAAATCTCAGATTTTTTTTCTCAATGAAGCCCTAACACTCCAAAGTGCTATGTACATGGTAATGGAAAATGTGGAAATAAAATGAAAACGAATGACAGTGGATTATAAATATTTTTTTTCTCCTCACAATTATCCCTTAATAGCAACAACTTTGTGTTTACTTATTTAAAAAACACAGTTCCATACTCTATACATCATACTTTATTTCCTCAGCTGTTCTGCTCCCAAAATCCAAATAATGGAAAACATTACTGTCAACAACAAGCTGAAACTACAGCAGTAGGATTATGTTAATATTTTTTTTGTATATATAAATTGACATGGACCTAAAAAGATGTTAAACTAAACGTTGTCTAAGTACAGACAAATAGGCATTATGACTTGAGAGGGTTACACTTTCAATTATTCTTTAATGAGCTGAGCCTGCATACTATAATCAAGACATGACCAGTGGATTTACCCCACAGCCACGCACCATTAACGGAATCACCTCAGGCTAATAAGGCTCTCACAGAGAAAATGATAATAACAGCTTTAGGCCACATCCAACCATCATTTTGAGTCCTTAAAATTTTCCTTTTTGCTCTGTGATTAGGAGAATCTTCGCCATGGTGAGAAATGGAGCTGTGAAAAGGGACGGAAATATAGTACCTCTCAACCTCCACCACGGCCATAACAGAAATGCACAAAAGAGTGCATGGCCATCTGCAGTCCATTACAAAGATACTCGTAGCTATTAAAAACCTTCCCTCACACCGGCAGTCATCTTCTCAACTCCATCCTCAGGCTATTCTGCCGAGGCTCTGGTGCAGCTGCGTTTATCAGAGCAGCCTCCTAATCAGTAACTGAACTCTCTCTCAGCAATCAAGTCAAAGTTCTGGTGGTGAAATCAGCAGAAATAAAACACAGCTGAAGATAATGAAGGTGCATGAGGGAGTGTAAAGGAAAAGGCAAGAAAAGAGGGAGGCAGAGCAGGAAGAGTCGGCTAATTAGATAGACCTCTGAAACCTTGTAACGTATAAGGTGACTTTCTCCTGATGAGATCACGCTCCCGCTTTACTCACTGAATAAATAAATGGCAAACAACTAAAAAAGTACTTAAGGGAACAGTAAAAGGATACTCCCCATTCATATCCATTATCAATCTGCCTGTATGTGTATTCATTGGAATAGAGTTTACATAAAGACTCTATTATAGTGTAGCTTATTATTACCGCTGCAAAGACAGCTATGTTTTCGGTTAGGTCTGTTTTGTTTGTTTGTTTGTCAGCGGGATTGCAGAAAAACTTCTCGTCCAATTTCTCCCCTATATGCATAAGCGCTGTTCCTATAAAAGTCTCCTCAGACATAATAAATAAGCTTTTTCCACTTTAAACAGAATCTGAGACAGACAGGGAATATGAATGAAACACACATAGACAAGCGTGCGCCGATCGATCAGCCACCGGTCGTTATCAGCAGATATTTGTCCTATATAGTCTGAAGGCTGATCCGATGACCCAAAACACGTGAGTCATTTTCTCTAAGCCATCACTAAAGTAGCTTCACTGGTCGGGCAGTTCTGACAAACCGTAGCTCACACTGAACATTTTACTGTTACATTTATGGTTTACTGCTAACCTGACATCCAGCTCACCTGCCCAGTGGCGGCCCTAGCACATCTGCTGCCCTGGGCGAGCCTCCCCTCGACCTCTCTGTTATTTAGTAGGCTTTGCTATGTAGTTATGTTGTTGTGGCCTTATGTATTATTTCAAAAATAGTAATAGTAATAGTATTAGTAAAAAAAAAAAAAAAAAAGTAAAAGATGAACATTTTTATTTTTTTTCTTCCGCTATTTGTGGAACCCCCCACTGGATGACGGCGCCCTTAGCATTCGCCTATACCACCTATGCCACAGGCCGGCACTGCACCCGCGTGTCTCGAGCACAGACACACCACGCTGCACAAAACACTTCTGTAGAGGCTACAATACACTCTGCTGTTTTCTGACAGTGTTTGTTGTTGTTGTTTGTTGACAGTGTTGTTTTGTCTCAACTAGGTTGATTATTAGGGGATACTGGGAGCAATTGTAACAATTTCTGGGTTCGATGTCATTACTCAAAACCCTCTTCAAACTATTTGGATACAACTTTTTTTTATGTAGGTAACAATGTAGGTACCTGCGTTCTACTTGTTAACAGTCATTAACTGTTTTTACAAGCAATGTTGGATGTTATAATTGTTTTGAATCTACCTCAGATTTGTGAAATGCTCTGCTGTGTGACAAGTGTTTGTCATGTTCTGACTTAAAAAAAAAAAAAGTTTAAAACACAGTTAACCATATGGTTTCTTCAACTTTTACTCAGAGCAAAAAACAGCCTTTCAACTTTGACATTTATCGTGATAGTTATAATTATCGACAGATATTAATATTCTTATCCTGATAACATTTCTGGCCATATCACCCAGCCCTAGAAGAAACCATTAAATGCTCCATCCAAACCACAAGGCATTAACACTGCTTAGAAGGACATTAGGCATTGGCGTAGGTCTGCTCTCTCTGAGCGTCTTCTAGTTTTTGTTTATGTATTGCAGGAAAACTAAAGCGAATAAATAAATAAATAAATATAGATATGATGACACAGATGTGAATTACACAAACAAAATCAAGACAAAAGTACATGAATGGCTGACATGTTGGAGCAAGCACTGACAGAATCTATCAGTCATTTTGTTGAATCAAAAACAGATCAGCATATCAAAAGGCCTTTGATGAAGCCCTGCAGCTGTGGCCTCTTCAACTCACATCCATTGTGCTTATTGTTTAATTAAATCTGGTGCTGCAGTAACCACTTGCTAACACACCTTCATGTGTCTGGACCTGTTGGATACAAAATGATTATCAATATGCGCAACACCCTTTCTTTTAGTTCACTGAAGACCTGCTGAACTGAACCGAGCTGGATGTCACATGGATCAACACGCTTCGGGAAAATGACAATCCCATTTAGACTGGGTGGTATCATCATTTAAAAAAGATCTTCCAGCAAAACTGGAGGCAGTGTTAGTGTCCCCACTGGTTTTCAAAAGGGTTATAGAATTTGACATGTAATGGATGTGAGCCTGACTACTTTTGGCATTACACCGGGCTTGATGATCACGATGTGAAGAAAATGAAGAGCGGAGGAAGGAGACTGAGCTGAAAGGCCACAGAGATTTGCAGGAGCTTGGACAGACTCAGATGCACAAATTTGGAAGCATCCACTCACAACACTTTTCCAAATCTTAAGAGTGCCATGGGTGGTCTGTGATTATTTCTCCTTCTGTGTGACAGCACTCTGAACAAATTATGTGCTCGTTTATGTGGTAAAATCAGGTCACTTCGGGAGCTCATGTGTCAGCAGGTATCAACATTCACCTCAACTTGCCCCTTCATTAATCAGTGAACGCACCCTTTTGACTTTTTCTTTTATTTAACTGACTTACGTGTGCAACTACATGATACTATGTGCAACCAGTTACCTATCCATGATTCACACACATGCATGTTTTTGAGGTTTTTATATCATTCTGTATGTTCCCAGTGGTGGTTCTTATGGTTTTGAATCCAAAAATTCAAAATTCGGTCTAAGTGTGTATGTTTTAAGCCCAGTTCAGACCCATGATTCGTGACGAGATGAAACCATTTTAGACTGTTGCAGTGAAAAGTTGCAGTGGTGCCACTGGCTGTCTGAGCTTGACTCAAGCCAGCTGATGGTGTCACCTGCAATGCCAAGGTCAAATCGCCGGTGGCTGGTTTTAGAATGTAAAACTAGTGAAGTCCACTGGTCAAGTCAAAAAGACTGCAGACAGCATGTTCACCTGCTCCGTCCTCCATTTCTGCCCTCACAGTGTGCCAGTGTTGGTCGGCGGGTCGCTGCTGCTGATCACTGTATGTGCTTATGCCCCGTCACACACATACATTCTCATTGACTGACTAATTGACACAGCTTACAGATATTATTTTGGTGTATTTATCATGAATACAGTCCATCTGATGCTCATTTTTTTCAAGATTTTTCACCGTTTCGTCACCATTACAAATTCAACCATAGCCAGTCTCTCACTATCACTATCCTCATTCATATTTTAAGAAGTTACAAATTATATCCAGCCACAAATAAACCTGAAAAGCTGGCAATCAGAACAGAAGTACAGAGAGTTGTTGCATAGAGATGATACACCCTCTCATCTAGTTGCACTGGTGTGAACCGGCAAATTTTTAGAAGGTTGCAGAACGGTGCATAGCAAGTAGCTGCCTGTTTCAACTTATCTTGTCATGAGTCTGTGGTCTGAACTGGGCTTTTATAATCAAAATGCTATTTTCCCATGCCCCTCTACAAACTTTTGTCTAATTGACCTGATGGAGGTTTCAGCATTATGTTGTTGCTACACAGAAACGTGTGTTAGCATTCTTACCCTCCAAATTGGGAGAGGCAAGCAGGAGTACCAGGGCACAGGCAGGCAAATGCCTTGGTTTGGTTCCCAAAATCACACAATTACACAAACAAACTAGCTGATCGATACACTGTAAACCTGCATCGCTCTTGTACTGTGAGGTGAAATTACTGTCTCTGTCTATAGAGTCTGGTGGCTTTGAAAAGGGGGATATAACTGCTTCAGTTTCCTGTCAGAAAGGGCTGTCAGAAGACAAGCTAAAGCGGTAAAAATAATCTAAATACAGCATACATCCATAGTGACATTGATTTTTTTTATCCTTTTTAAGGTGGCTAAAACGCACTTTGCTCCTGCCCCTGTCCACAGCCACCAGACTCCTTGACAGAAACTGTAACTTTACCTTGGAGAACACAAGGAGTCTCTGGTCTACCGCTGCCTCAGATTGATTAGTCAGCTTGTGTTATTGTGTGACTTTCTCAACTGAACTAACATGAGATTGCAACAGTTCATTGCTTAGCTTCTGTGCCCCAGTACTCCTGTCTGCTTCTCCAAATTGGTGCCAACTGCCATCTACTGTAGGTAATACGCTGACGATGGTACTTTAAATGTGTTTACAAAGTACAAATACATTATAATATTATATTGAATCTCAATGTGTCTTCACCTGATTAAATCAAAGTTTAATAATAATCAAACAGCACCATCCTCCACCTCTAAGCTTAAATCTTCCAAGCTAACTCTTTCCTCAGTCCCCACACTTACGCTAATGGCGTGCATGTGGGGTGGCTATAACCTACGTCAGTACTTCTTGCTAACAGCTGAGTGGGAGTTTCCATTTGAAAAACAAGCAAAAGAACGCAGATGGATTTATCTTTTATTATATATGACATATAGGTTTTAATGTATGACTAACTGCTGTATCACAGCCTCTCAGCCATGCACAGTTAATGAATACTTGTTTTACTGAATCAAAGCTCATGTACTAAAAAGGTAAAGTTAGCAAATAAAAGCTTTGTGGCTTTATTTTGGTTTAATTTGGTTTGCTTATTGTATATTTAAAGTTCTATGCCTAAAACATTGCAGGAATAAAATGACAGAAAAGCTAGAAAAAACAGTGTGTGGGAGTTTGTTCCATTTTTACCTTTGAAAATGTACAAAGGACAGACTTAACTTCCTGGATCTGGTTCTTCACAAGTAAAGGATCCTCAATATAACTGAGTTTTGAAGAAGCTTTTCAGAGGTAAATGGTTTCTTTGCAGTGAGTGGTTCTGGGTAGAACTCTTGTTGCTGTGTGGAGAAGCCTTGCTGTAATCTGAACTCTGCTTCTCTGATATGATCGTTCTGCAGTCATTTGAGGTCAGCCAAGAGCCACTACACTGAAATACAAGGTACGGCACAGAGTAGAGCAGGAGTTCTCTTTATACAGCAATAGGGCTGCGTGGCACTGATGTATTAATAATATCTAAATGAATCCAGTTCTGTTCAATAACTCCATATTAAATGGGATGATTGGATTACAGCAATAATTCCAGGGGGCTTCTTCCTCTTTATGAGTGATATATTGTAGTCTGTGGGATATAAAATGCTCTTACAGCATATAAAACATGAAAAACTACTCTTCCTCTACCCCTGTCTACCTCACTCACCCTTCTTCTCTCTTTTACAGTCTCTTCCAGTCACACAGTTATATAATCTTAATTTTCTTATTCATCTCAGCCAACACCGACTCGGCCACTAGCTCAGAATACAAAGTCAAAGCTGAGTCATAACCAGGGTCCTGTCTAATCTAACAATGAAAGAACCACACAGAGTGAGTGTGAATGCATCTTTAGAATATGTGTGTGTGCATGTAAACAAAATCATGTGCATGTGATTTCACTGATTTGTCCAAATCTGCCTGTCTTTGAGAATGAAAAGCCTTTACTGTGAGGATGTGTCATGCAGCCAGCTCTGTTAGCACAGTAGCAGCAGCAGCATTGCTCAAATGCTCATATGTATGCAAATCACAGGCGCTCTATTCTCCCGGGTAGAGAGCAGTGTTTGGGCTGATAAAACCTGGAGAATCCTACATGCTGCACAGCAGGATGACAGCTGCAATCCAAAGCCACCTCAAAAGACTGGAAGGTAATTACTTGAGCAAAGCTACGCCCTGAAAACAAAGACTGTTAGGAGGGTATGGACCATAGACTGGGAGGCTGGGAATACAAAAGAACAAGGCAAAATGGCTCTGGCTATTTATAGAAATGTCATCTAAAGCCACAAACAGAGGTAGCTATAGAGTCCTGTTTCACCTGGAATGCCCACTTTACGATTACTCACTGTGGACACTCTCACTGAGGAGGCAGTAAGAGGGCTTCAGTTGTAATGGGGTAAACATGTCGATGGACTAATCACCTCCACATCAAGGTACTGAGCAACAGAAACATTATGCTGACAGTCAGTGTGGAATTCAACCATCTGAACCACCTCATAATTAATTTGTATTAACAAAGAGGACGACAAGACAGGTACATCTTGTATTTGAGCCACTGGGGCAGTCGGGATTTCAGGACTTTGCTGAATGGCATTTTATTACACAACTGTGTTACTTATTAATTTACCCTAAACACAAACGCACACACACTGTTTGCACTGATCAACTAATGTGAAGACAATTAGCTTTTTTTTTTTTGCCTTCACACTATCCTATTGATAAGGGCTGCATTAACAAATATTTTCATTATTGATCATTGCAGTTTATTCTTTAAAATAATTATTCTAAGGTGACACATTGAACTTGTACATTTTATTCCACCAACAGTCTAAAATCCCCCCAAAATTCTGGTTACTATCATGTATGACAAATAAAAGCAGCAAAATAAAACAGAACATTTGGCATTTCTTCTTGAAAAATTACAAAATAATCAGTTATTTATCAAGTTTGTTAATGTTCCATTTTCATTCATTTACCAACAGACTGATCAACAAATCACTTTAGCTCAAGCTGATGATAAATCAAGTACATCCAAAAAAATGAATTAGTCCTCCACACACATTTAGCAGCTAGCAGTTAGTAAAATAGCTTTGAGAGATGTGTGAATCAAGAATTAGATCAGAAAGTTGATACCACTTGAATGTGACGAGCATTTCCGAAGCTCACCATTTATAATGCTGCATCTCGTACTTTAATCTATACAAGAAACCAAACCAGCGTAAACAAAGGAGAAGTGATCTGCTACACAAACTGTCACGCTAATTCTTCAAATAATGCATGTTTTGTCAGATTCCAACCATGAGTCATTTGACTAGTCAGACGTACAAATACTTGCAAACAATTGCGAGTCCATGACCAACAATGACTGTAGTAACTCCATCAGCTGCCTCGGCTCAGACCAAAGATTCTTGACGAGACGAAGCCGTTTGAGAAAGCTGCAGGGAGAAGTTGCAGCAGCGTGAAGTGGCCCATCTCAGCTCGACTCAATGGTGTCGCCTGTGACTCAACTTGTCAAGTCACCAGTGGCTGGTTTTTTGAATGTGAGGGACATTCCCTGTTTCAACAGCCAACCAGCTTGTAGCGAAGTCAGCTGGTCAAGTTAGTTGCAAACTGTCAGCAGACGCGTGTTCACTTGCTGTGGCATTCTCTGACAATGGCCCTGCGTCCCTGTCCAGCCGGAGTTCGTCTCTTTCACGTAGCTGTGGCTGTTGACACGTATGTCATTCTCTGTTCTGGATGTGTCGTGTCGGATGCTGGGTTGCTGCTGCTGCCGCTAGCTGTCTGTGTCACATACACATATTTTAAAAAAGTAAGTGAAAAGTACAAAGTACTCTTTTTTTGTGACTTTTACTTCAGTTGTAACGTAGGAACAGTTACTTTAGAAACAATACACCGTCTAATCCAGTGGCATAAACTGGCAGATTTCAAAATGTTGCAGACCGCCGCACTGCAAGTAGTTGCAAGTTTCAACTCATCTCATTGTGAATCTTTGGTTTGAACTGCGCTTTAAAGAAAGATGTGGCAAAGAGAAACGAGAGAGAGCAATAAAGTCATACACAGAGAGATGATATAACCCAGTGAGAAGTAGAGAGAGTCATGCTCTGCCTAGATTAGCACCACTGTGTTTAGCTTGAGGTCCTCTACTCCCACACTCTGCCCTGCCGCCTTCCCTCTATCCCGTCCTTCCCGCATTCATTCACCCATCTTCTATCATCAATCATTCACCTCGCTATCCATCAATCCATCATGTCCACAACCCTTCCAGCCATCCCCACCATAACTCCCCAGTCGGACCGCTTAGCCAGAGAAGGAGCACAGGCATCAGCACCACCAGTCGGAGCCACCTGTTCTCCCCTCGCTGAAATCCCTCTCTCCTGTTACATAAAGAGACACTTGCAATGTTGCAATGCAGCATCAGACGCTGTTGTGCAACAGCATTAAAAATACCTCAGGGTCAGTGAGGAGGAAAGTTGAACACAGGATATCAACAGAGTTATTCTGGTGGAGCGAATACAAAAACTGAGTCGTGAGTGTCAGTCTGTCTGTCACTTGAAGGTGAGAGCACATCATTCAACCCCTGCTTTATATGTGCTGTGCTTTTGTGAAGCTGAGAGCAGTCGATGATCAGCTTAGTGAGATGTTTTTCAATAAAGTCACATGTGCACATGCAGGGGCATTTATATAATAACAGCTATCTTGGTGTCTGTCAACACACTGTCATCATGAAGCAGACATGAATCTTGAAAGCGATTAACCTCCTGTCAAACTGTATCACAAGTCCAAATATGGAGGCATGTTAGAGAAGATGCTGTACGCGGATAATGAATGTGTCTGAGAGACATTCGCACATACAGAACATACATATATAATGCCACATGCATCACATATTTTTTTGTATTTGTACACACTACAGCCATCACACTCCGCTCCCCCTGGAACTGATAACATTTCCAACTACTGCAGAGCTAATGTGCCTTAGCTATTGTTAAAAACAGCCCAAATCCGAAACATATCCCTTGATAGCAAAGCACAATGTAATACCGGGTCTTAAGTCCGTTGTCAACACACCCAGTTTTGCAGATACCCCTTTTAATACCATACAGAAAGCCACACTAATGCTCCCGCTGCTGTTGGAGGTAGTGCGGCAGCTTAGGTTGTAATAACACTGGCAACAATTGAATAAGAACTACCACAGTCTACTTAAAATCCCCTCAGCCAAATTAAGCCCAGCTCAAATATTCACAGCTTTCAAAATTCCATTATACCATCATCACATTTTGTCAACAAATGGGGCTGTTTGGAGTTAAAAAATTCTTGCCCTAAAATGAGACCAAACCCTTTTCTTCTTCTGCCATAAGATAGGAGCATGTCTATGTTACCAGGGTCCTACAGACCAAACATTTGTTTACAATAATATCCGGCTAGAAAAAACCGTCACATCCATAAATTGAAACTGCGCAGAGCAAATGCTGTGTCAATTGGTTATTTTTTATCCAAATAAAAAAAGCCCACCTAAAAAAATCTACACCAGTTTGAGCATACACTACATTTAGAATATTTTCACTGCTTCACCTTGCCATCAGACAGCCCTTTCCAACTGGGAATTGAAGCTGTTACCTCAAAGCCACCAGACTCCACTGACAAAAACAGTAACTTTACTTCACAGAATACAGGAGATGCTTGTCTACCGCTACCTTGATCAGTTGGTGTGTAAGATATAACAGAGGAAATATTCCAAATATAGCCACACTTAAACAGATATTGACTTTTTCTTTAGATATTTTGGGTCCTTTTAGGCAGCTAAAATACATTTTGCTGCACCCCCCATCTACAGTAGTGCTTTGCCTAGCTTCAGTGGTGGAAGATTTGGTTTATCAAAGACATCAGCAAAGCAGCACAGTTCATAAAATAAGCAGAGTAGAAACGTCACACAGGTGGGACCACCATGTTTGAACATATATCTTTACATGTTACAATTACAGCTGAAAATGACAACAGAAATAATAGTTGTCTCTTTGGAAATGATTGGTGTCGTTAGTGGGATGTCACTGTGATTCGGTTCTCAGGGTCCTATTTTCCCTTGCTCAGTATCATCTTAATATAGCCCAATAAGGAGATCTTTCAAATGGTTTAATGTTCTCAGCAATGTTTTTTTCCTGGGTCAAATGTTCAGTGTATGTTTCCATGGCTCATTATGTTGAGCTCATAGCCTGCTGATGTTATACTCCTTGAAAGATTAGCCTTCAAATTTGCAGGCAAGACAATGTTCTTGACTTTAGACATTGATGTCTCTGCAGTGGCTGCACAGTTTCTTACCATTCAAACTACATTTGAGACATTCATATCCCTGTCTGGACTGCACAGCTCTTCTTAATGTTAGTTAATATGAAGAGACATAGAACCCTGTTAACAAAACGATGGCCTCCCATTTGCTCCCATACGTACTATCTTTACTGTATGTCTTTGTTAATAATTACAGCCAATCAAACTCATTCAGAGGGAAGAAGCTAATCAGCATTAGTGATGCACTCCAAAGTATTCTCCAAGTGATTGTAAAACAATTTGTGAATGGTTTTCATGGTGTTGTTGCGATAAGGACAGCGAAGCAGTACATCAGGCCAATCTGTCCATGGAGAAGGATTGTCTTCTTAATGAAGTGTGGAGTGGAGCCACTGAGGGCTGTGTTTGTCACCAGATTTACAGCGCAGTGGCCCTGTGATTCCCTGCAGCTGTAAAACAATGAGGAGGTGATTGGAGTAAATTGCACTGCAGTTGTCAACCTCCCTCCTGCTTACAGCCATTCGATGGAGTCTCTCTCTTACA
Organism: Chaetodon striatus; assembly: GCA_029783705.1. Taxonomy (NCBI): domain Eukaryota; kingdom Metazoa; phylum Chordata; class Actinopteri; order Chaetodontiformes; family Chaetodontidae; genus Chaetodon; species Chaetodon striatus. Next base: position 21,376,525 of record JAPZEB010000022.1, on the reverse strand, counting down.
AACAAATTGTCTCTCTCCCGTGCCCTTGCTCACACATGCACACACAAAAACACAGCAATCTCTCTGCTAACCTCCCACACTCTCTTTATCTCTGTCTGAGATTCTGTCTGTTGCTTGGTTTTTTTTCTCCAATGTCAAGACACAGGTACATCACCAACAAGTTACACAGTGATTAAGTGGTCATTGTTCTTTCTTATCGCTGTCTCTTCCTACTCTCACTCTGCTATCACCCCCAACAGCCATGATGCGAAAGCACTATCTAACAAAATGCACATTTTACATCTAGATCCACGCAGACACAAGGAAGCAAACACATTCCTTCTTTGTGTTTCGTGTACAGAGATGTTTTCCGCAGCACGCTCAGGTGAAGGCCAAACAGCATCAAACACTGACTGTGAAGAATGTGTCAGCGGAAACCAGAAAAGTGTTTTATTCAAATTTTGTAGCCAAGGAAAAAACACCAGAATGAGTGTCAGCTATGAGATTTCAAAAACTTAAGACTGACATTTCAAATAGACATGTGAAATCTCTTGTTTTATCTTAAGATTTTCATCTCGAAATTATGCTCCTCACAAGTTGTAGTACAGTAGAAGTTGGCCTGGGGACAAAATCATGTCTTGGCTGCAAAGACAACACTTTATAGACTGTAAATTCTCTTGAGGCAAATGTATGATGTTTGGTATTGAGCTATAAGAATAAAATTGACCTGAATTGACCAGAGATGATAGAGCTGAAACAGAATTTAAAGTAATTAAGCTTGTTTTCTGATGATTGGCTGCATTCTAGCTATGACTGGGCTACTTTTTATCAGTCAAATCTGGCAGAAGTGTATTGATTTTTTTATTCTAATTTAAAATACTAGAATTTATTTCATCTAAAATGCAACCGAGTCAGCTGAGAAGGCTTGTTTTCATCTGCAGTATGTCCAATGTTGTTAGAACAACCAAACAACACAATGTTTACAAGTGATTATACCACAAAGCAGATGGCACAGGTACATTAAAAAAGTAAAAAAATAAAAACAGCATAATGTCCATATTGGTTCTCAATAAACTATTTCTTATGAGTATACTTAAACAGATAATACGCTGGAGGCTCTCTAATCGTTTGTGGTACTGAAAACCATTGATGTGATGCTCTAAAGGAGAATACAGCCTGGCTACATGCAGTTTTTCCTAGTGGGATTGTGCAGTCCAACGCCATGCCAAAAAGCTCAGTGAAAGTGGATCTCAAAGAGGGAGCAGGTGTGAATTGTTGAAACCAAATTAGTAGTTGGAGACCCATTTCAAAATGGATCCCCCTGTAAAGACTGACCAGGTTCCCTCCATGCGTATACTGAGCGCCATCATGACGGAATATGCAATGCAGCATTTCATCAAAATTTTGTAAGCTAACATTTGGCTTTTTTTCTCATCTATAATGAATGCACCATCATGCCACCACTGCCACTTGCTCTTTTCACCCCCGCAGCTTTCATCACTTGCAGATATTTAACGAGGGGGGGGGGGGACTTTCTTGAAAACCAGGCTCACTTTGCCCCACTGTCATGCTGGTGACAAGGCTGAGCGTCATAACAGGGAAAATCCATTCCAAGAATGAAAGTGTTTCTGCCTCTTAATATGGAACTGAGAGAAATAGCTTTCTGCTTAAAGTGGCACATGGGAGAGCGATGGTGGTGGTGTGTGAAATTACATAATCTGAATTAACAACCACGTACGAACCATTGCATCTGCACGTACACACACAGACAGTATAATTTTGCACACAGATAATTAATTCATAAAATTTAAATTATAGAGAAACACAGGAAGCAGTGTGCTTCTAAAATAGCAAAAAGCTATAGGAGCTATGAGATGCTGTGTATCTCCCCGAGCTATTAGCATCATCACTTTTACGAAGCAAAGGGAAAGAAAAAAGAGCAGAGATGAGAGATGTATGTATTTATATGCAAAAGAGAGGAGGAAGGATGCATAAAAGAAAAGGAAAATAGGGGGATTACAAATGGAGACAGTGAGATAGAAGTGAATAATATGAAAGGAAACTAGCAACTATCTGTGATCAAAAATTGAGATATAACACACCTTTAGGTAGAAGTAGAGGAGGAACTACAGGAGATTAATGGGAAGTAGCACAGTAAAGTATTTCTGAAATGTGAATTTATGTGTGAGATTACATGAATTTTTGAGTTACATCATGAGCCTGATCCACATGCCAGAAGGAAGGTGTCTAATGGGAGAGACTAGGAGTAAAGGAAGTGGGACACATGAGGCAGGGTAAATATGGAGGGGGAAGAGAAAGATATATGAGTCGTAAAAAATGGAGAAGGAGATGAGAATGCTGGGCGGTGGGGGGAAGGGAAGGGGGAAAACTGAATTGGTTAAAGGGGAGGAAAAAAAATGAGAGTGGGGAGGAGGTAAGAGGTACGGGGGGGGTGAATGGGGAATAGATATAAGACGAAGGGAGGGGATGAGGCGTGGGCGAGCGCAACAGAGGCTGATAGACAGCCAGGAATAGAAGACTAATTAATAGTCAAAAACTGCAGGCAGGCAGGTGTGGAGAGAAAACCACAGCAGGAGGGAAGAAATGGAGTGATGGATGGCTTCTTCCTCTACCTACCTAACAAGACAGGAAGCTTCGGTGTGTATCCCTTCACATATTGCACAATTGTATATCACACCGAGGTAAAAGCAGAGACGGCACGGGAAGAGGGTGGGCAGGGGAAGACAGGGGGAGTGAGAGGAGTGTGGGGGGGATAGAAATGGAGATTAAGCTGGACAGAGAGAAAGAGCAAGAGAGAAACTCAT
>JAPZEB010000022.1:21353526-21363813 GCA_029783705.1 Chaetodon striatus | reverse complement strand
GGCATGACTGTTTATGCTGCAACACCTCTGTTAGTCTTTGATATGATTGCTCAAGGGCTCGTCTCCATCTTAGGCCATGTGGGGTCACTACAGCTATAATTTCCTCCGAATCTCAGTTACATCAACTGTCATTTTTAACCCAACCACGCAGTGCTGTTAAGAATAACTGCGTTTCCCTCCTTTTGAGCAGTGACATTTTTCTTTATAGTTTTAACATTTAAGGAGCTCTCGCTTCGGATGACTCACAGCCTGCGGTGAGAGCTGTCGGCCCTTGTGAATGCAAAATGAAGCCGGTCCACTCCTCTGAAAAAAGACAACAACTGTAGATAGAGTGTGAATTATCAGCGCCTCTCGCAGGTTTTTACGAAGGACAGTGTGGTGCAACAAAATGACATAAGATGTGGCAGCAATCCTCAAGTGTACCATGGTTCTGCATCGCTGCTCAACATCACAAATAGCCCAACAGTGGTTCACAAGAGAGAAACTGGAAACTGAAGGGACTGAAACAAAACCTGCATGTATGTCTATCACACTTGAGTAGCACTTGATTTGGAGATACAGTACACCTGTTCCATTCTTATTTTTATTCATGAAGTTTTCTGCTTTTGTTTGCTAAATTCTGAAACTCTGGACCGCAAGCACATCGTCTATCCCCATCTCCCTTTTTGATTCTCCTTCTACCTGAGCAAAACTGATTCTTTAACCTACTTTTCCAGTTTGTTTTGGTTCTCCTATTTCTACCTGCTATGCTTCCTGTCCTGCATATCCAATCACATCTTCCTGCCGACCTGTGCAGCTGGTCTCTCAGCCACTGAGAGGTTATCTCATGGACAGTTAGCTAGCTCGCACAGCTGTCATAGTGACCCTGTCAGGGACTGTGGTATAATTCCCTCCCTTCCACTGATGGTCAAAGGTCACATCCTCTCCGCTCCTGGCCTAAAAGCACACATGCACACAGATTCTGGCACATACTAGAAGATGAATTACATGTGACAGGGTGGCTGTGGCAGGGCGAGGTTACTCTCTAAATAATAGGCAGCCAATGTTACAGTTGTAGATGCGTAGATCTAAAAATCAGATGGGTAATTAGATCCCTTCTGCCTGTGGGCACTAAGTAAGCTATGGGTTGTGTTTTCACATTCATCATTATGACATCAAGTGTGTTGATGCTTTCTAAAGCCAGCAAGGGCCTTTTAAAAATCTGATATCATACACTAATCCCCGTGCCTCAAATTACTTTAAAAACATAACAGAATCAGGAGAAAGGGAGGATAAGGGAGCAAAATATATTTATATTCCAAGAACACAAATGTGAGGTACAATTAATTTGATACTGTCCTGTTCAGCGCTGTAATTCTCAAAACGTTGTGAGCCGTAGCCAGTGTGCGTCAGGACTAAATAATGACCCAGTGAGCCAAAACTTCAGGGAGTCTTCAGTTATTACTGGGTTCACTGCCAAGGAAAGAAGTAATATAGACCCTGGCTAGGATCCATTAGAATACTCTGCAGGAACGTTTGATTAAATGTGTGCATGCTGTTGAATGGCAGCCTTTGTGTATCTGTCTAATGTTAAGTTGCATTAATTTTGCAGCACGGCAATAGCTGCTTATACTGAGCTCCACTCTGACGTGCACATAGCCTGCCATGATGAGAGGAAATGGGCAGGGTAGATGCAGAACAGAGGGACGGAGGAGAGTGAGGAAGGGAAAGGAGTGGAGCGGCTTACCAGGCGAGAGAGGAGCTCAGAGCAGGCTGTAACTGACGCAGGGTGACAGTGAATGGAGGTGGATGAATACAAATGACCACAGGGATAAGGAAGAGAGGTTGAGAGAGGACGAGGGGAGAGAGGAGGACAGGAAGATCAGGGTAGCTCCAGAAATAGCCCGTGGTTGTACACATGGTGGCCCCAGGAAGGCTGAACCTGGTCCTGTGTGTCACATTTGTATGTGTTGTCCTGGTGGAACACATTTATATACATGCACTGCTGTGTTTAATGCACGTTTAGATGTGCAGTCAGTTGATGTGTTCGTGTGCTTCTTTGCATTAGCAGAAAATGCGAGCTTTATTAATGTGGTGAATGAGGGAGTGGAGGCTGTGGTTGTGCATTTTTATGTGCATGTGTGACACAGAGAGATGAGGAGAGGGATGAAAAGGAGGGTCAAGGTACTCTAAAGGTTAAGATCATGTACTGAATTCAGTTTTGTACTTTTATGATGGTGAAACACACTAATAACGCTGATGACCTCTTTTGCTCAGTCTCTAGATCTCCTTTAAAAGGAATTAAATAAAGGATAGCAAGTTCTACACCACACTGGTGCACTTAATAAAAGAAGCAAGTACTTCTCATTGTAATCAAGCTACACTGCATACATCCAATCCATGCACATACATACTGTACAAGAAAGCATTTAAAGTACACAAACAAAGAAATGGGTCTCCTCGTCACAAATGATCTGTTAAATGAGTTAAGAGTGTATTATAGTATGCCTCATTGAGGAGGGGAATAACACGGGGATGATGCTGGGATTTGCAGATATGGGTGTGAAGTAGCCACTGATGCATGATGAGAGGGGAATTACTCCTCAAAACTGACACTGAATAATTAATGAGAGAATGAATGCTCATTTCCACTTTTTCAAAATAACACCTGGACCTCTAAAATATTCACTAGACTTCAAAAAAGTGGAACTTTCTAAGTGAAATGGGCACAACTACACAATCTTTGTAAGAAATTCTGAAAGAGGTGGCAATTACATCATAGACTAAGAACACACTGCTGCGTTATGACCGGGACAAGGGTAAATTATATATGCATGAATGTAATGACAGGCCTGGAGTACATACAGTAAGTTTAAGAACAGATGGCCAACACAGCAATTTAATGAGTACTCCACCGATTTAGCATTGCATTCCTTTAACATTTTTTGTAGTCATGATCAACAGTTTAAAAACCAGCAATAATTCCATGCATTAGTAATGATGCCTTCATTACCGAGAACGCAATTCAATCATCGACAGTTCAGTCAGAGGTTCATGTGTGCCATGCTAGTAGCGGGTAAAGTAGCCTCGACCTGCTAACCTCAAGCAGAAATGTGGAGCAGGCTGACAGAGTCAGGTAAGTCCATCCCTTTCTGACTTTACACCCCCAGATTTCTTTCACTTTCAGACTTGTAATCTTCAGAGCCAACAGACAAAAACTCAAATGGCATCACTTTAGACAATTTATGAGATGTTTCACAGCTCCCTCTGGAGCCAAAAAGGCTTTCTACAACTCTTTTCATATATGCAGTAGTTCTTCCTAACACCCTCGAAAAGACCAGTTTCACAGAAGACATTTTGACATGCTCAGTTGGTATTAAGGGGCCCAAAGCGTGCCAAGAACATATCCCCAAACCATTACACCACCACCACCAGCCTGAACTGTTGATACAAGGCAGGATGGATCCATGTTTTTATGTTGTTTCCACCAAATTCTGACCCTACCATCTGAATGTCGCAGCAGAAATCGAGACTCATCAGACCAGGCAACGTTTTCCAATCTTCTATTGTCCAGTTTTGGTGAGCCTGTGTGAACTGTAGCCTCAGTTTCCTGTTCTTAGCTGACAGGAGTGGCACCTGGTGTGGTCTGCTGCTGCTGTAGCCCATCTGCGTCAAGGTTCAACATGTTGTTCATTCAGAGATGGTCTTCTGCAGACCTTGGTTGTAAGCAGTGGTTATTTGAGTTACTGTTGCCTTTCTATCATCTTGAACCAGTCTGGCCTCTGACCTCTGGCATCGACATGGCATTTTCACCCGGAAATCTGCCACCAAGCTCCCTGGATATTGTCTCTTTTTCAGACCATCCTCTGTAAACCCTAGAGATGGTTGTGCATGAAAATCCCAGTAGATCAGCAGTTTCTGAAATACTTAAACCAGCCCGTTTGGAATCAACAAACATGCCACATTCAAAGCCACTTAAGTCACCCTTTCGTTCCCATTCAGAGGCTCGCTTTGAACTTCAGCAGGTTGACTTGACCATGTCTACATGTCTACATACCTAAATGTATTGTTCAAAAGAAAACCTACAACTACCAGAGTGCACTGCGTTGCACCGGACCAATAAACACTCTCGCTTGCGAGTGATGTAATGCACTTTGGCTGTTTTTGCAAAGGTATACAGTAACAGAATCTTGTTTTAGATTTGATCAGCACTGCATGGTTTAAGAGATGTATCTCAGTTTTATCGGCCTCTGTAGTTACAGTACAGGAAACAGTATGGCGCCGGCTTGTTCACAAATACTTGTATTACAGCTAAATAGTAAAATATACTTTGGAAGACATTTTAGGTGAGAACTTGGCAATACAGTAACCGTCTCTTGGTTGTTATTTGATTAGAACGCCTGATTTTACAGTTTCATTGGAGTTTTGTCTCAAATTTAAGGCTATTAAGGCTGGGACACGGTCTTTGACCCCATGGGAGGCATGGGGTATGACACATGCACAATGTAATTGGAGCTCTGATGCTGGAGGGTTACAGCAAACAGCGCTCTTTTGGTGATCTCTCTTTCGCCTCCTTGGGTGCAGTCGGGATGACAGATCTTTTAAGGTATAATATAATGGTTGGCGGCCGATACGCAAAAGAACATTTTCATATACAAAGCATTTGTTTATGGACTTTTATTAAGATCTTTTCAATAAGCGCAGAATTGTAATTCCCTCCTCTTCAGACCCAAGGCTGACTGTGGGAGCCTTAACGCAACAGATCAATCATCCCCATGTTCTATGATAGTGTGCCAGCCATTAAGCCTTTCAGCATGCGCAGACCAGATTTTACTGCACATGTTGGACCCCAATGACATATCTTGATATGATGCTGTGACTTCTCCTCTTTTCTACCTTCTTGATAAAAATGTGGAAGTACATTCTGTGGTTTGAGCCCTAAAGCCAGCAAAAATCTGCTATGCGTCATTCAGCGGATTTGAGCTGGGAGATGAGCAGGGAGATCTGGGAACTGGTAAGATGGAGGGAAGCTTACCATAGTTCATTTACACATACTACCCACATTGTTATGATATAAAGCTGTTTGAAAATCGGCAAATAACTCTTTCAAAACCACCGTGCAGAGTGAAAACAGTGAGCACACGATTCATGTATAGGTGTAAATTTATGTTGGCTATATAGAGTACTGTACGTAAGGGTGTGTGTTAGAGAGAATCTGTAAAGTGTGAAGAATAGGGAAGAAAATTAAGAGACAGAATCTGCCCACTTTCCCTCTGTGTGTGTGTTCTGGGCCATGCATGCATGATAAAGTGAGCTGAGCTGGGGACGGGAGCTCCTGAGATACAGCAGAGACGTGAGTGATTGGAGCAATGAATGGGGGGGACCTCGCATTGTAATTAGAAGTGCTACGCTTCCCAGCGGGCTTTACCATTTTAGTGTGATTACACTGTGTGATTTATATGCTCAGAAGGCCTCCATCACTCTTGCTAAGCAAACCTGCCACATGTCGCAAAGCTTTACCTTTTCTTAATTCAGATGGTTTTTCTTTTTATAGATTTACTGATTATGAAACGGATTTAAGCTCAGAAACAAACCACATTATCAGCTGAAGTTATTGACTGCTTCTGTTTTGGAGATCAGATTCAGTTACTGTCAAGCAAAGCCTCAACTCTCCTTGCATCACTGTTATTTATGCCGATTTCTTCCCCTTCATTTGATATGTGTGCATTTTGTTGTTTTTTAGCAATTCTGTTGTTTTTTTTTTTCTTTTTAAAAGCTCTGGGGTTTCACAGACTCCTAGCTCTTATTTCTTCTATTTAAATAATTTCTCTCTGCAAATAAAATAAACCTCATACGGATAAAAAGGCAGATTTTCAAAAGAATTTTAAGCAGGGATGGAGTCAGTGAGTATGATACGCTCACACAGACGTGCCCCTTACAATGCACATGTGCTCCACTTTAATCATTATTTCAGTCCTGTGTGTCACACATTTATCAAGTAATTTGAACTGCACTGTATACAACAATACATTTATACTTAAAAAAACCCTTTCTTTGGAAGGTATTTACTACTGCAGGCAAGTGATCAGCCAATTCTTTGAGAATCCTTTTGAATGGAGAAGTCATTCCAGGATCGGACTGCTGAAAGAAACCAGCCAATCTCAACAACAACTGACAAGTGTTAAACTTTTTTTTTTTTTTTCTTTCATTTTCTCAGGAAATGTCTCTGCTTTAAGGCCTCCCATTTTCATTGCTATTTTTCTCAGTGCTCAGAATGAGAGGATAAGAAAACACAAGGGAGGGCTGACTGTGGGAGGCAAAGAAAACAGTCAGTTGTGTCTCTGATAAGACCTACATAAAGATGACAAACCTTCCAAAAATACTTATCTGCATTTATTGTTGGATATTTAGTTATGCCAATGTTGATGGTTATGTAAGTTATTTAAATTTCCCCAGTACATCAGGGACAGTTGGGGTCAGGGTTTATTTTGACCTCTCCTGTATTCAGAGTTCAGAAATGCAGCTCTTATGATAGATAGCTAGAACCTATGCCCTAAATTTAGCTATGGGCTAATATTGCAACATACTAACATTTGTGTTGGAGCAATCATTACTTTGTGTCTTACATTGCAATTATGATGTACAACAACCAAACAATTGCTTATTTTATATGCTATTAGGAAGGGTCAGAACAATGAGTAACTTTTAAAATCAACCACAGTCATACAATGTTGCAAAGCTAATGAGCTTCTGTTAGCTTGAATTTTACAAAAATGACAAGATTCTGGTGATAAAGTTGCCACTGTTTGTCAGAGATAATGGGTCTTTTCTGCTAGAGTATTTTAATTTTGAGAGCAGTGAATCAAACTGACCAGACATTAGCTCTTGCTTGAGCTAATTAATGCCAGTAACAGGATAATGATAATAGTACCAAACGTTTCTATAGCCAAATATATGTGGTGTATAATTGTACACTGTGAACACTTTATGGTCACAGTATAACACCATTTCAGTTTAACTGCACAGATATAAATCTGTCCATTTAGGAAGCATAAGTGTGAATCAATTTTACCTGCTTTGGTGCAAATGAAAGTGACAACAGGTGCAATAGAGGCAAAAGCATGACAACCCCCAAAAAGGGAATGGCTTCACGTGTGGTGACCAAAGACAGTTGCTATCTCCTTATCCTTCCTGACTGATTCTTCTCCAGTTTTATGCTCTGCTAGTGTCCTTGTCACTACTGGGTAGCATGAGGTGGTACCTGCAGCCCAGTAGGGTTGCACAGGTAGTCCAGCTTCTCCAGGATGGCACATCCATATGTGTGGTCACAAGAGGGTTTGCTGTCTCTCAGCACAGTCTCAGAAGAATGGAGGAGATACCAAGAGACCAGTCCTTACACAAGAACAGCTGAACAGGGCCGTAGAAGGGCATCAACCCAGTAGTAAGGCAGGAGGAGCACTGCCAGAGCCCTACAAAATGAGCTCCATCAGGCTACTGGTGTGCATGTTTCTGACCAAACTGACAGAAACAGACTCCATGAGGGTGGCATGAGGGCTCGATGTCCTCTCGTGCAACCTGTCCTCACAGCCCAGCACCATGCAGTTCGACTGTCATTCACCAGAGAACACCAGAACTTACAGGTCCACTATTGGCACCTGTTCTCTTCACAGGTGAGATCAGGTTCACACTGAGCACATGAGACAGGCGTGAAAGAGTCTGGTGACACAGTGGTGAACATCACGCTGCCTGTAACATCATACAGCATGACTGCTTTGGCAGTGGGTCAGTGATGGTCTGGGGAGGCATATCCTTGGAGGGTCACAAAGACCTCCATGTCATAGTCAACAATACCCTGACTGCTGTTAGGTACTGTGATGAAATCCTCAGAGGGATTATCAGACTTAATGCTGGTGCAGTGGGCCCTGTGTTCCTCCTGGTGCAGGACAATGCCCTGCCTCATGTGGTCAGAGTGTGTACGCAGTTTCTAGATGTCGAAGGCATTGATGTCATTGACTGGCATTAAAAAAGAGACTGGACAGCTGATGTAGCTTTTTAAGGATTGATGTTTTTGCAAAGGCAGAATAATGAAAACCCAAATGTTGATCTTGGTGAGTTTAAATAAATGCATCAGTTATGAGAGGGCAGTGCTCATCATTGTTATTCTTTGTCACTAAGGGCGACTTGGTGAATCAGAAAACTATAACTGAACTATAATTGAATGTCACTCTTAAGACATTTACAGAAAAAGATCAAAAACACAGGACTCCTTCGAGGACTGCCCTAGTGACGCCTCCTTAGTGGCTAAATGTCCAAAACTCACTTGCTAAAAATTTTAAGTTGTGGGAGCTAAAATACAGAGAAATACTTTTTCATATCTGCTCGAAAAGTAAATCTTCTCAACTCCCAACAGAACAGCAAATTTAAGTCTAACGAGCGGAATTCCTTTGCGTACATCTCTTTTTCTCTCATTGACTGTCTCACTGTCGTCGCTCCTATTTCTCTCTTATGCACGATATCTCAGGAGACAACATAAAAGTGGCTTTCTGAAATTAAAGCTTTCCTGCAGAAATAAACCCCAACTCCCCATCCTTCCTTTGTGTGTGTGCGTGTTTGTGTGTGTGAAGACAGTCAGAGGCACTCTCCTCTCCTCTTTTGATCAGTGGCATGGTGACTCGTGGTACCACGGCCCTATGTGATCAATGAGGGCTCAGGGATCAAAATATGAAAGCAAATGAATGATGTACCTCCATAATGAGGGAGGTAGGGAAGTATGTGTGGACTATATGAAAGACACTGAATTGTAGTTACGAGTTTAAGTGGTACATTTAATTATTTCTCTGCTAATTAAATTTACACTGCAGACAAACTAAATGTCATAATGCACCATTAGAAACTAGCATAACCTATATGTTCACACCTTCGCGTATATTATTACATGCATGTATACACACAAAAATGATTTACAAAGAGATTGCAACAGCTAGATAAGATCCAGTTAATAAATATTATTCTGATTTTCCTGCTAGGAGCATTCATGCATACAAATACAGAGACAAACATGCGGACATACTGTATACATGTACACCAGGGAAACATGTATGAAAGGCGCAAGTCAAGGACAAGAGTTGCAGGGGAGGTGAGGGGGTAAAAGCCGAGGAGTGAAAGCCAAATTTGCAATGCATCACGTCAGACGCAGCAGTGAGACGGTTGGGCTGAGGGGAGTAAAACAAGATTTATATTCAGAGGAGGACAAATCTTGGCAGGCATGGAGTACCTATGTTAAGAAGCTTGGGGAGAGGCGGGGGGATGGTATTGATGAGGAAGTCCGGGAAAGATGCGTGTGGGTGCAGGATTGTGGTCCTGTGGGGATGCTCTGTCTACAGCAGCGATATGGGGCTCAGACAGCGGATTAGTGTTTCTGCTCCATAATCAATTTGCTGTCTGGATCCCATTGCACATAACCCTAAACATCCACTCTTTGCTTGATCCTGCAAAATCTTTCTCCTTCTGTTCCTTTCTTTCTCCCTCCACCAATTCTGCTTCATCTCTTTTTCACCCGTTCATCCTTTGTTTGTCTTCCCTTCTCACCCCAAGATGTCCAATCCCTATCTCTCAACCACTATCATAAACTCACACAAGAAGCTGTCCAGAATTTATTCCATGTTTTTTTTTTTGCCTTGGAAACTTCACTTCTCCTAGTATTTCTCTCCAAAATGTGTCATTTTCCACTAGCCACAGCACATTCTGCACCCACTGCATTTACGGGCAATACAGGGGACTTTGGGAGTAATTATATCCGAGTGTGTGTGTGTGAGTGTGTGGAGATGTAGAGGTTAACCTTGACCAAGGGCAAACTATTAGCTCCATCTCACCCTTGGGTCCGAGCTCGCTGCCATCTGCTCCAGAGCGAGGTCATAATACTGGCTGACCAATCAATAACATATTACATGTTGGCACCGTGCGCCAGCCATGGTCGTGACTTTCTTTGCTTATTAAAAGCAAGGCACATTACACTCCAGAGAGGTAATACAGTACGTTTCCCACAAGCAGGCAGTGCCACAATATCAATAGTACAAAGTGAAATTAAAAATATGATTTCTGTTTGCAGAGAGCACGCATGTTTTCCATCAAAGGGACGGGACTATTGTTTGTATTCAGGCCTCATCTTAAATAAAGTCTTGCAGAAATTAAGGTTCTTTTCTCCGAGGACTGATGTGCTGGCATTTGCTGAAGGTGTCTCAGTATGTGTGTGTGTGTGTCTGTGTTTGTAGAGGGGAGGGGCACTTTGAGATGAAAGCCCAGAGAGAC
>JAPZEB010000022.1:21334810-21345001 GCA_029783705.1 Chaetodon striatus | reverse complement strand
CGTTATCTTTCGCTTTCTGCTTAGAAGTACTGAACTTACAGCTCACAGCAACTTGTAATGATGCAGTCTCTAGCTTTTGTTTGATATCTAGTGTCAGCAAAAACAGGTTGTTGCACATTTTCGATCAGTCAGTAGCATAGTTAGCCTGCATTAGCTCACAGGGCTAACTTGGCTTGTTAACTATATTACATAAACATCACTTTAAGCCTGAATGCCTCGCCAAATCCTGTTAACTCTCAAACTCTCTATGAAAAATAGGAACGAACAGTTGAATATTTACATTAAACAGCCAAATATGATTCGACTGACATAACTCTGAGTCAGGTACGGCCCTAATATCTGCTGAGAAAAGACAAGGCAGTTACAGCTCAGTGTTTTCCAGTCAGATTTAGCCGACGTGTTTGGGAGTGTAATTCAAACCAGTCACAAATACATTTCTTCAGTCTTTCTGCTCGACTCTGGGCCATGCCTCTGGTCATCCTCCTACATCAAAAGCCATACAAACAAGAAAAGAAACAGAAGCAAAAAGAAAAGCTGCAGCACCTATACAGTATGTGTTGCACTGGGAGAACAGGAAAGAGGGTTTTAGCATGCATGGACATGGACAGGGCTGCTGTGCTGAGGAAAAAGAGCACAACACTGGCTCCTCATTTGAGATGTTAAACGTATCTAACCCCAAGACAGACAGAAAGAAATGTTTATTTCATTATCCACAGAAAGAGTGAGGAAACAACACCACTTGGCCGACTGACTGACGGACTGCCGAGGTGCTTGGCAGATGGTGAATCACCTGACTGGCAGCTTGCTCATTGAGCGCATATTTGGTTGGGTGGCTGGCTGTTGCTTCTGCTCTCTTCTCAGCTGGGGAATTGCTTATATGGCTTCCTGGCTGATTGGATGAGTTGCTAGCTTGCCCACCCTCTGTTTCCAAGAGGACTGAGCCACATAGCACACACAGAGACACAGTCACGTACACAGTTAACCTTCTGTCTCCTTTACTACGCTCTGAGTATACATCAGCTCCCCAGCGTGTTGTTATTAATGAGCACCCTAGGGAGATGCTGCAGTAGATATATATTCTCTCTCTGTACCATACACAATGTCACTGATTTCCCTTTTTCTCTTTGCTATAATAGGCTACATTTGATGAGTACATAAAAAACTATGCTACAGTGTGACCTATTTTTTCTGTCTTCACGCTACTGTCTCTAATCTGCATTGCCATGTTTAACAACAAGCCATCCATTTAGCTGGAATCCACACAGTGGTCCATGTGCTCAAGCAGCCCTGACACAATCACTAGCCACAATTGATTTATGTTGGTCAGAAAATCAGTATTACCTCTCAAACAGCTTTGATATACATCACCAGTAAGCTAAGAGCTGCATGACCTCTATGAGGCGACCTAAGCTGACCTCAATACCGCATGTCATCTTTATACAACATCCCCTTTGTAAAGAGACGGCGAGCACATTTTCACCTCTCTGCCAGCCCTCATAGGACAACCTCTACAAAGCTATTCGCTCCCCATGTGTGCCTGCATCCCTCTATTTATCTTTTACCATTTAACATTTGAGAATGTCACCTTCTCTCTGAGATAAGAGCTAATACAAAGTGAAGTCACACTGGTGTGTCTGAAAATACAGTGAGTGAGTGCTGCCTCCCCCTACAAGATTACATTTTCATCCCTGTTAGTGAGTGGATTTGACTGTAAGCAGGATGTCTCAAAAACAAATAGAGGATTTAGCACGAAAATAAACCGTGACATATTGAACGGCTGGTTACAGTGTGGCAGTGATCCAGATCTGAGATTGGCCCTACTAAGAAGTAGGGGTTTCACGATCCAATGATCTGGATTGATGTATTGATTCAATGATCAACAATCAAATATTACTAATGTAAAGTGAAATCATTGATCCAAATCATCATCTTTTAGATGCCTGGCACATATGTGTCGCTGTCAAACAGCGCCAGGCAGACAGTAGCAAGCAGTCAAGAAAAAGAGGAGGATATTTATTCCCCTCTTGGGGATAGATCCGCAGTGTGGAAATATTTTGGATTTCGCAGGAAAGATGGGTCAACCGACAAAGCAAACAATGCTGTTACCAGATAAAATACTCAGGAAACACCATGAACCTGAATGGGAATCATAATCCACTAACTTTGCTCTTGCTACAGCAACATTAGCTGCTCTGTTTTAAGTGTTAGGCTGAAAAAAAGGTGCACACAGGCTGAAATTCAACTGTGCTGTTCTGTTGGAAGATGCAGTGACTTAAACCAATGGTGAGAATGATTAAAGTGTAAATAACATGTAATTTCTTGAGCTATGAGTACAGGAAAAGTCTGACAGCCTCTAGGCTAATTTTTGAAATGCAGAAGTGCTTCTGTTCATAATGGGTGACTAGCAAAAAACAAGTACTTAGTCTGTGAACCTTGACACTTATTATTGAGCTAAATTTTACACTTCTGCTCATGTTCTTGTTGTTTTATGTGTTAGTGGGGTCAATTTAAAGTAAACTTAATTCATGTGTTGTTCTTTTCTTTTATGGCCATAAGTAAAAAGAGAAAAAAAAAAGGTGGATGGCAGCTTTTTTGTGACAAACTGTGTTAAATGGGCACATGATATTGTCCCATATTGAATGCATACTCCTAAATTAAATCAGATTGAAATCGTAGTGTGCCAGACTTTGTTATATGGGCAAATATATCATTTTCCAAAAATCAATGTGATGTTGTATTGTGATGAATCCAGGGACTAATTAAAGAAGAGTCTCTAGCCCCTTTTACACTGCCAGATTTTCAGCGAATGTTGGGCCGTTTTGCAGGCAAGCTGCAAGCGTTTAGACACACAGAGCTGGATTGGCGAGTTGATCCGAGGTGCCCAATTTTCTGCCGCATAGGGGTAAACATATTGGCGGAACCTTTTTTGGTTTAAAAAGAACGAGGCGCTCCTCTGCCACGGGAGGGGCTGTTGATGACGCCGCACGTGCGACCCACTGGTGGTGGACTTAAAAACAGGAAACGGCTGATAGCAGGAATGAGCAGCTAGTAGCAAGAGGGAAACGCAAACAACATTGACACCAACCTGAAAGAAACTGTAAAGATGAGCAACTAGGGAGACAAGGAATTGCGTGCCCCCCTTGACCTCGCAAACGTAGAGGCCATTAACCGTCAAATGACGGGAAAGGTGAAGATAGTCACTGTTTACGTCACACGCTGAGCTGAGCTTTCGTTACTTGCTCACGCCCCCCATTGCCCCGAAAAAGGCACATTCTGTATGAACAAAAGTAGGCAGGGGGCATTTCGTTGCACTCCGTGATTTTGTTTTTATACCGCCAATGCTGAACGAAGACTGACTGGGCTTTCCTGCAAATTTGCACAGTTCCTATTTAAAAAGGGCTACTGTTTGTCCTTTAACAGTATATGAACCAGAGACACTTGATTCAGTGAGTTGGGTAACTGTCTGTAGAGCATTCTCTAAATGCCTTGCCATTTAAATGTTATCGAGGAAAGTTTTAAGCTGTTGCATGATATCTTTCACTGAGATGTGTGAAATTAAATTACTGATTTTAATGCATTTCTTCCTTCAGTAATGGCTGAAGGAAAAAGAGAAGAAGACTAATTACACTGCTGTGTTTGTTAGAAGAGTGCTGGCTTTCAGAAACCCCAACAAGCTTTCAGCTCCACAGCTGCTTCTGATGACAACATTTAACAACTATATCCCAGAGGGGATATAATCTATAACTGCAGCGCCTCAGGTTATCCGTCAGGCTCACGACAAAAACAGCAATAACAATCTAAAACAAAGCAATGACACACAACTGAGGTCATCGGCAGAGAGAAAAGCTGACGTGTGATTGGCTGTACGATGATGTGGGCCTACAATTCAATCAGAAACTTAGTGTGCATCTGTGCTGTTACTGTAAACAAATTTGTCCAATGTTACACAAGTGCTTCGTGATGCTAAACTATCCACAATTTAATTATCTACAAAAAATAAATAAAACGCATATCATGGTGTGTGATACCAAAAAACTGTTAAATAACTGTGCTGCACTGTGCAGGACTCGAGGTTTCAAACTTGAAGCCATTAGCATCAACTTCCGTCGTTATCCATGTGATTTAAGCCATGTGGAACAGAGCACATCACGGTGGCGTATCTCATTTCAGCTCATTCCATATGTCTTAACAGGTCCTTGGTGCTTTCGTTATCCGGCTTTGGAAGGATCTTGGGAGGCTGCTAATTTGGGCAGCCCTCTCATTAGTGCAGCACAAATCAGGTAACGGACATCTGCAGAAGAGGGAACCTCGTAACACTTCAACTGCTCAAGCCAGATGGCTCAGACAGGACGAACCCCATCGAGACCATTTAGAAACAGCAAAATATGTCACACATTAAGAGACAAAACTGTCACGATTTACTCCTCCCCCGGTGAACTTAACACCAAATGTTTACTTCCACATTGTGCGCGGATGCATTTATTAATAATGACAGTAAAACTCCTGCCATGCGAACCACAGTGCTGAAAATGTAATGCAATGTAAAAACATCCAACGGTAAATTACATTAGAATACCAAATGCATTTAATAAGGTATTCAACCAAATAAATTAGCATTAAATTACATGAAAAAGTAATAATAATAATCATACTCTGCTCTATGCCCGGTCCTCGACAGTCTTTTTCAAAACCAGTAGGAAAATTATGAATAATGTGCCATAAGGTTTTTGTGACATTTCAAATGTCATGAGGCAGTCTGTCCTTACTTCCAACTAAAAACACTTAGGTGTGAATTAAAACTTCAGTCTTTTAGTCAGGGGACTGAATTAAAAATGAACTTTCTTTTGGGGGGAGAAAAAAGTTTGGATGTTTTTCAAATATGGAGATGTGCTTGTTGTTATGGTTTATTTTTTCACGTCAGGCCTATTGCTTTTCTTTCCTGTTCTTTTGTATAGAACCATACACTATGACACTGTGACTAACCTATGACAAGCCCTCTGTGGCTATTCAGTATATCGAACCGGAGAGATGTAAAGGTTATAGAGGGACGTTGCCTTTGGCTTCCTTTCAATGATCGCTATCTGCTGAATGCCATATGCACAGTGACACATCGACGTCTTGTGTGAGGTGAACAAAGCACTGGGCTCAGCCATCAGCGGAATTCAGTCTTACACACCTGATCGATCAAAAAACAACAATCAGGGTGTTTGGGAAAGCAAATATTACATATCTGCTCAGCAAACAGCCACATTAAAACTGATTTCAGTCATTTAATCTGTTACAACATGTAAGAAAAGAAAGAAAAATTAAAAATAAGAATATAAGAAAGACCAGATCATTAAACACTTATTTTGTCATTTTCCTGACATTGTTTTCAATGAAAAATAATGTCCTTATTACTTTTTCATTTAATTTAATGCTAATTTATTTGGTTGAATACATTATTAAATACATTTGGTATTCTAATGTAATTTACCATTGGTTTACCATTTACTGTCATTATTAATAAATGCAGCCGCGCACAATGTGGAAGTAAACATTTGGTGTTAAGTTCACTGCGGGGGGAGTAAAGCGTGACAGTTTTATCTCTTAATGTGCGACATATTTTGCTGTTTCTAAATGGTATCGATGGGGTTTGTCCTGTTTTCGATAAAAGATTAAGATTAATGTATTAATGTATTAATTTTGTCTCACTAAATACACATTTAACTGGTTGCCTAATATTTGCTTTTTGACGAAGCTTCTACATAACTTAAACAGATCTTTATTCTCATGTTCTTTCCATTTGCTCCATTAATGACTGAGTGTATCTACCACGTCTTCCAACACTGTCAACTGTCATTCATGCATTTGCAGCTCTTTGGTCATTTTTCCCCACACTGTTGCCCTCATTGCCTCGATTCCCTTTCAGACCAATCAAATATATTCTTGTGTTCAGTCAACCTATTGAAAAGTCTTTAATATTTGCCCTCAATACATTACTCTGCCTCACACACCACTCAGAGGGGAGTCCACCTCCTGCCACTACCGCCATGTTCTCCACACTGTCCCACCATCCAACCAAAAACAGAGGCAAAAGGCTCAAACGATGTGACATGCGTACACCTTTCCCACACATAAACTGGTATTTATAAAGGAACACTGTGCTTTAAGAATGTGCACATCTCACACAGGCTTCAGACCAAGTGTACACACAGCTTTAGCTGAGATAGCTGCGGGTGTCATGATAAAGTGGATATTAAATATAAGATGAAAGATGGATAACATTGTTTTTTGGTCGATTGCCAATTTCACTGATTCTTTTTACAGTGTACACGGCGTTCTGTAAAATGTCAAAGGCGCATTTATTAAGTTAATTTCAAATTATTTATGTGTGCAGAATTTCATCAGCATTTTTATTTACATTTATCTCCCGTTAGTGATCGTTTCATTTTGTCCAGTGAAGCACTCTGTAAGGTCAGTTTCAACTGGGGACTATATGAATGATTCATTGATCCTCCTGATGTTCAGTAATGATGATGACTGAGATTTTAGTGCGATGATGGTTTGCAGAAATGTGATGAAATTAGTGGTACAGACGCTACAAATTGCCAAAGCCGTGCGTAATGACAGCTGCTCTTTTGGAGAACCTCGCTGATGCAACACAGTCATTAAAATTGCACTTTCTTCACCACATTTCTCACTGACAGGTCTAATGAGAGGTGGAGCGGGCAAACAAACAGATGTTTGAGGGTGTTTCTACATCCATTTGTGGCGAACTGTGGGCATGGAAATGAGTTTGGTACACGTGCACCCTGCCACACAATGATGGAGATTCATAAAACAGAATCAGGAGTACGTGCAACTTCACAAATCTGACAAAAAATCTGTGTGTGTAGTTCAGCATTTGTGCATACACACAGGTCTTGTCATGAATCTACACACAGCTCTTTTATTTACATGGACTTGGAAGGAGCCTAAATGCCAAAATAAATGGGACTTGAAGATGTGTCCGCCACCTGCCATGCAAAAGTTTGAACTTTAACAGACGGTTTACACATCTACAGAAACACTGACACATGCATGTAAATACAGTGAACAAGCCAGGACTAATGTCCCCTCTCATGCTGTTTGCTTCACTCTACAGCCTCTAATGGTCACATACCTTGTCATGAGAAACATCCACGTCCTTTTTTTTGTCTCAGAAGCCAAGTGTGATTTACCAAGTGGCATTATCAAGTGTGGAATTTAAAAATTTGTTTGCGCACAAGAAAGCAATGATTCACCAACAGCAGCTTTATCCATTGCCAGGTCTGTGTCTACTTCCCTCAGTGGAACAACATCACTGACAAGGCAGTTTCCAATTATAGAAGCCAGACACTCATCAAGAGGAGTAAGTTTCACTGTTCCCTCAACCCCTCCAGTGTGGCACCTTCACTTTGCCAGCATGCAGCAGCACAGTTATTGGTGTCAACCTTGATATCCCACCAATTCTTCTTAATTTCCGGAATGGTCTGGCTGACAGAGCTTGGGAGCATTCGCTGCTCAGACATGCTGCCATTCAACTTTACTCCTACTGAGTCAAACAGTTCAGCCTATGTGGCCTCGACCTTCCAAAGGATCCCATCTGTTTTACACTGAGAAAAGTTTCTGTGTGGATTCATTGCTTGATCAGTTGGCTGTCTTTAGTGCCACTTACTGCAGGCGATACTAAGGTGGTATTTCTGGTAAATATCTATCTGCTAAACATCAGCATGTTGCCAACGTACAACCTCACAACGCTGCCAGCACGGCTGTCGACTCTTTGTCTTGTTAACATATTCTCTCTGCCTTCAAGCGCTTGTACTGAGTGCATTCACTCAGGAAATTCAATTTAACAATTTTTGACATTGGATGTCATTGCCTCTTTCTGCTGTGTGTTCCTACTGCGGGAGACAAGAGGACACAACTCCAGCAACTCTTGTTGTTTACTAAAGTGATTAAAAAGTTTCCATTCAGTTAGTCACGCTGCAGTATGTTACCATGCGCACAATAACTCCGCTGCAGATGAGGTGTGAGAAAATCAGTGGTGCGTTAATGAAACAAAATCGGGTCAAAAGTATTGTAGCTGTGTATCACAATATCTGAATGTGTGAAAACATTTTGCATGAATACATACAAATGTGTGAAAGTGTAAAAACGTGTGGATCAATAAACTCAAATAGATATATATTTTTTTTTAATTTGCAAGGCGATCTGTAGCATCACATGACATTTTGTGACAAATGAAAAAGATATGCACCAATAACTTCCAATGTGTGAAAACACAAAGACGATTTGAGCAAAGGTTTGTAGTTACACATCTGTTTGTGGGGGACCAGAAGTCAGGTGTACATGTGAATCCCAAGTTAACAGCAACAAATCAAATCTTCTAGTACAAATCAAACCTACCAGTATTTTTGTCTCACATTTAAAGCCATCTCCAGAGTAGCCGGTGGGAAGGCTCAGAATAAAATATAATTTGATTGTCGAATCCAGAATGTCATTTCACTATTAATCGTGGAGCCAGGGGGGCGAGCCTTCTTCCTATGAGTCTGTGGCTGCAGCCAAACATGGCAAGTACAGGAGCTGAGGAAACAGCAATATGAGGCAATAAACATTGAATTTAATGACTATTCATCAGACCAGAAGTAAGAATAGAAGTAGCTAGCTAGCACCTCCCACTGCCCCTCACCTTACTCCCTTCCACTAGGACACCACTTTGCCGGAAAGTTTGCTGATCTGATGGGAAGTCGGGCAGTCCTGGATCAGACTATACATGCTGAGGTTTGCACTGGCTGACATAGAGTTGCTATATCTGCTAAATGAAGTTGCATCTCCTGAGCTGCAGTCCGCACTCGTCCTGGTGAAGTAGTCTCCAAATTCAGTGCCCTAAAGCGCTATTTTCCAACCAAGTTTCAAGCAAAGAAGGCTCACCCCCCTCTGGCTCTGTGATTGGATAGTAAAATGTTGTACTGGATTGTGGTGGCATGGTGCTGCAGTGGTTAGCATTGTTGCCTCACAGCAAGAGGGTTCCTGGTTAGCTTGAGTTTACTCCAGGTGCTCCGGTTTCCTCCCACAGGCCAAAGGCATGTATAGGGGATAGGTTAATTGGTGACTCTAAAATTGCCCGTAGGTGTGAATGGCTGTCTGTTTCTATGTGTCAGCCCTGTGATAGTCTGGCGACCTGTCCAGGGTGTACCTCGCCTCTCGTCCAATGTCAGCTGGGATAGGCTCCAGCCCCCCTGTGACCCCCAACAGGATAAGCGGTTATGGAAAATGAATGAATAAATACTCTGGATTGGAGAGTAAAAATGATGATAACCTGAGCATCCTCACTGGCTACATGTAGGTTTCGTTTATACTTGTAAATATTTGTTTTAATATCTTATTTAAGGCTCTTCATGACCTGGCTCTAGTTTACATTTGAGACCTGTTAGTCCCTTATGAACCTCTGCGTAGTTTGAGATCCTCAGCAGAGGTCTTCTGCTTGTCCCAGTGTCCAGACTGAAGACAAAAGGGGACAGAGCTTTTGTAACTGGGGCCCCGAGGCTCTGGAATGACCTGCCCGAGGATATAAGGCTGTCCAAGTCACTGGCTTCATTTAAGTCTCTCCTTTAAACATACTTCTATCAGAAAGCATATCCCGCCTTTAACTGAGCTGTCTGTCTATTTTTTGCTATGTTATTGATGTTATTTCCCATTTTAGTTTTGGCTTTCCTTATATTATCTTTTACATAGATGACATTTTACAACATGTTATTTGTTTTATTCTCTTTGTGTTTTAAATATGTTTAGCTTTATTGTACAGCACTTCATAACTGTGTTTTGAAAGGTGCTTTATAAATTAAGTTTATTATTGTTATATGATTTGGCCACAGACAGATAGATACGTACCAGCAAACCTTTGATGTTTAACTACAAACCTCTGATGTGTAACTGCAAACTGCTGTTCAAATCTTTGTGTGCTTACACACTGGAAATTATTTGTGCAAATCTTTTTATTTTTTCTTGCTACAGATCTCCCTACGGATTCAAAAATAAATCTATTTGTCCAGATCCTTTTTACACATTCACAAATTTGTATTCAAACAAAATGTTTTCACACAATTAGATATGATGATACATCTCTACAATACTTCTGACCCTTTTTTAGTTTTTATTAGTTTGAGTCATTTATATGATTGAATGAGC
>JAPZEB010000022.1:21311931-21325052 GCA_029783705.1 Chaetodon striatus | reverse complement strand
ACTAGGTCCAGAAAC
This sequence comes from Chaetodon striatus, assembly GCA_029783705.1. Classification (NCBI taxonomy): domain Eukaryota; kingdom Metazoa; phylum Chordata; class Actinopteri; order Chaetodontiformes; family Chaetodontidae; genus Chaetodon; species Chaetodon striatus. The sequence goes on along the minus strand of JAPZEB010000022.1, from coordinate 21,325,037 downwards.
AGACCACTCTGCCTTCTATCCCAGGCCTGGCAAAGAAATTCAACCAAAAAAAAAAAACACTGACAGAGGCATTTTTACTGAAAAGTACATGGTTATAGTAGCAGTTCAGCCGTGCTTCAAAATTTTCCCAGTGGCCACTCACTGTATTGCAGCAAAAAAAAAAAAACCTGCTGCCTAAAAACCATTTCCCCCATAGACCACCACTGTAAAAGAGACACCTGTAAATCTGTTGACAGGACACCTAAAATTGCAAACAAGGTCAGTTATGACTCTTTCTATTATGAATTTTTGATCCTTGGAGGTTTTATATTTGTAAAACTTTCTTCAAGCCAAGAAACACAATTTAAAAATCAGTGATGTTGTCACAATGTAACATCTGTTAACAAAGTGGGAACTAGTGGGCAAGGCCAGCGGGAGAAACACTACTGCACATACTCAGTGGGTCCCATACTGCAGAAGTAAACCCAAAACCTAGGAACTTTTTTTGACATATGCACCAGGTAAGCAGTTCCATTGTACTGAACAGGCGCCATCTTGGGGTCCTGTATATAGTTATTGCTATTGTATATCTATGATGCAGAGCCAGAGGAAAGCAGTAGTTGAAGGGGTGGAGATAAAAGCCACTGCAGGGTTACTTCCATGCGTCTTGACCAGAGCAGGCTGCACGTGTGTGTGTGTGTGTGTGGCAGGTCTTCGGATGAGAGCTGACAGATGCAGCGTGAGATGTGTGGGTCTAAGAGGCAAATCATTCAGGGCCAAGATGCTGGAAGAGGAAGAGGGATCAATAGATAGAAATAGCATGTGTGAGAACAATAGAGAGACAGGAAAAGACAATAGGGAGGATGGAAGGAAAAGATGAGAACAGGGGAGTAACTGCACGTCAGTCTGAGCCTATGTGCACAAACCAATGCTGTTATTTGTGAGCCTGTGTTTGCGTCAGTGAATCAGGAGATGGAGAAAATGTATGTCTCAAGAGAACACGCTGATTGAAAGAGAAAGAAAAAAAATTGGCAAAGAGAAAAAAGGAATTATCAAACGCTGAGGCAAAATAATCTGAGAAACCAAGCACTACGCATGAGTGGCAGTTCCAACAACAGCTCCCTTCACTAACAGTGCACAATCTGAAACCCTGATCATGTTCAGGAAGTCTTGCAACCTGCCTTCAGGCTATATTTTGTAAGTCCATTTCTTTCAGCAGGTGGGACCTACTATCTGCCGCCCTACTATCTGCTCCAACTTAACTGCTTGATTACAGCCATTGGGTGAGATTATATGTTTTCATTGTGACATCATTAGATGTGAGGGAATGCATTGTTCCCCGGTGTTGTCTACTGGATCAGCATGCCACTGAAAGAAAGTGGTGTACATTAAAGGTCTGCACAAGACTGTGTTTTTCAATCTCACTCTTGCCCACTCCTGCTGATAAGCTAGCCCACTACCAAAAGCTTCTACAGAGAATCTGATCACAACCACCTGAAATACGGTTTACTGTTTGAAAAACTGCCTGCCCAGTCCAACACGGGAAATGAGACATAAGTCCTTTCATTTACCTATTTCATTTCAATTACTAATACACTTACTTGGATATTTACTAGATATATTTTAATACAATTTAAAGATATTTTTAGCTCCTTCTTATAACAGTGACAGCACATGCTCACACTTAATGTGCCTGTTAGTTAGCACCTGTTTAAAGCAGCTTTCATATTCTAGGTGGCGCAGAAGACGGAGAAAGTCACACACACAGTCAGCAATCAGAGGATTGAAACATCCATCCATCCATTTTCTAACTGCTTATCCTGTTGAGGGTTGCGGGGGGGATATGAAGATATGAAACAAAAATCAGGTAGAGGGTAGAGGGGCATTCTCCCCCAGAAGAACATTTTTAGTGATTTAAATACTCAAATGAAGACTTTGAGTGTTTTTAGATTAGACTACAACGAGAACATGTACTGGGAAGTTAGAGTCCACCATGGCTAACACCATTAGCTAATGTTATCTAGTTTAGCTATGCTCATTGCATAACAGGAAGGTGGCTTTCAACAGTCCACAATGTTATTTACACTGTGTTGTTCTGGACTACTGTGCCATTACTGGCACTATATTTGCTCAGGCTGCAGGTAATCCAACTTGACTCACAGCAAACTTGCATGCCATGGACATCATCCTTGCATTATTCACTTTATCCTGGGCTTAAGTGCCGCACCATAGCCTACAGGCACGAGAACAACAGCCCAAACATGATTCTTCCGATCTACGCAACTGACACTTGAAACAGCAGATATGTACTAATTTATGGTTTTGCTTTGCAGTCAGCTTTCAAGTAGCACAAATATTAATGACTTCTTTGGAAGCAAGTCTGTTGTCGAAGAGATGCAACTTTGATGGCCGTGAAACATGATGCAAGAAGTGGAGCTCTGCCATCTTAAGACTATGCGCCTTTAAAAGACATATAAATGCTGACAAGTAATTCCTGTTTTCATAGTTCTCTCTACAGCTTTCACACAGATATCCTGACAGACACAATCAATAATTCATACGTCTGTATGGTGTCCCACAAAGCTATCAGCAGTCTCTAGACCAGACCAGTCGCTAGCCCAGCTAGAGTCTTTATCACCCTGTTGAGCGTAATATGATCAGTACAGCACAGCCAGCCAAGAGCTCAGGGAATCACCCTGCATCAAGCAGGCAGTCTAGAAAGGCTTTGGCTTGGAGCCCTACACAAGGCTGTCCTTCAAAAATGGTTTTCATGCATTTTATTAGCCTAGCAGATGACCAGTGAGGAAAGGGAAGCCAGGGGAGAGCAATGAAAAATAAATGCCTGTTCCTGCTGGTAAAAATTAGATGGCCAATCCCCCTTGCTCTGAACGCTGTTGGAGCTCTGTTTCTATTTGATATATCACCATTTTCAGCACAGCTCGTCTCTTTTATGAAGCAATAATGTTTTCCTCGAGCCACTCACACACACTGGACTGTTGTTCCTTCTGGATGTTGTCCAGTTTTCACATTGGACAAATATTTTCCTCAAGCAGGATCCACTTCGCCTGTCTAGCAGCAATGCTCAGCAACAACAGATGCGTTCATAACACATTAATTTTCCCAGTTGTGAACTTAAATTTCAAACAGAATTTGCTTTGCTGTAGGACATTACGTACTCCTACAAGTTTATTATTTTTTTCCTTTTCATGCAGTTGTGACTGGACGCAGCTGGATTATGTAATGATCACAGCGAATTGTCTGTCTTCACCTCAGAACAAAGAAAGCAATCCCTGCTACCACTTTCTTTGATGCGAAACTACAATTGATGGCAATCAATGACACAGATTTGTGTTGTCACTTCAGGCTCCACAAGAAAAAAAAACCCACAGAGGCTGCAAACTGTCACTGCATTTTTATATTTAAGTGTGCCAGGTTACAAAAATGTGCAGAGCTACTATTCAGTGCATGCTGTACTCTATGCACTGAGTATAAATAATATATTCTCTCTTAAAATTAGGGACCGACACTAGACTTCTAACTTATACCTCAGGTGTCAATCAGGATAAAGAGTTAGATAGGAACTGACAAAAGAAAAAGCACACAAATGCAAGGTTTATAAGCTCCAAATAGGTGATGCAATAGTATTAGAATTTAGCACTTATTTTGTTAAAATAAGTGCAGTCCCCTTCACAGACTATACTGCCCTTTACATTTTGGACAGATGTCCTTTAGAAACAGAATAACATGCTAAAGGTATACCAAACACCTTTTATACACCAAAACCCTCATTTATCCCAGGGATCAAACACAGCCATTACGGATTTCACGGTAAATTCAACACAAAACAATGGAGACGCGAGTCAAGGTCAGTGTTCTTGAGTGCACCCTGGTGATATAGATGGAGGTTAGGTAATTTTTCAACTGAGGTATAAAGAATGTCACTCCATGGTGGCATTACAGGCAACGACTGACGGGAGGACTCACTGAATCAGTGACTGTGAATACTATAGACTTGCTAATGGTTTCTGAGTAGCTGTCAAGTTGCATGGATTTTTATGTTTTCCCATGAGTGTTTCTGGTTATACTCCATCCACTTAGTGGTTGGAGTATAACCATATAACCATACTCCATCCACTTTTACTTATGCATATGTTCTTGTTACAATGTATGTATGTTGGCAATACTATTCCATCAGCATAAAGTACTCTTTGATAGATGTTTTCTGTGCGTAGAGCTGAGCTAGGGAGAAATCGGATGCTGTCTTTTTATAGAAACACAGTAGCCCTAATTTATCAATGTAACAAACAAACCAGTGCAGATCTGAGTGCAGAAATAGGGTTCATGTGTGATTCATGAAACGTCTGTATCTCGTCGATCACAGCGTAGACATGATCAGGCATTGATAAAAGTGGCAGCTAAAAACAATCATCATTTAAATATCCCACCCCAATATATTCTTGGTTTTGAGGCCCCTAGAGTTTACGACATGGAGAGACATAAGACAGCCAAGGAGAGAAAGATCTCTGACGTAGAAATGGAAATACAGATGTCCCAGGTCCAATTCATCCAAATGGTTCTATTTGGCAGCCTGAAAAGTGGCAACAAAGGAAGTCAAAAAAACACAATATGGAAAGGCATCACTGCTGCGGTCAACAGCACTGCAGTGGACAATCAAACTCCAACTGATATTAGAATATTTAATTTAATAATACAATATTCATTAGCCTATATTTTTAATATATAATATTTATATTGTTCTAGTATTAATATAAAAGCATATTACTGATCCAGATCAGGGAGCGTGTGGCCAAGCGTATCCGGCCTGCTTCCATTTCAGGCTTAACATGTGGCAGAGGAAACGCAGATGCACCATCTGTATCCGAGCCGGACAATGGTAAAAATGTAATCACCTAGGCTACTTTTTAATGATGTTTTAATGATGTTTAATGACAAATGATATCATGCTTTGGCTTGAAGACAAGACTTTATCCCCCTGGACTGGCATATACTGTACATCTACTACCATGACAATTCCACAGTATAACATATCAGGAAGCTTCTCAATAGGATCAGGCCTGTCGCACTACCGCCTGCGGATCTAACACATCCTGTATAATGAATGACCTTTTGGCTTTCTCCTAAGTAGCTGTGTTTTTACTCCAAGTTTGACCAAAATTGACTTCCAACCTCAACATGTCTGCATCAGTGACTTCCTAATGCACATGCTCATCTTTCAAAGCCCAGGTAAGTCACAGAGCTCGTCTGAAGAACACACTCAATACTCCTTCTATTTCTGCCTGAATGAACAGGTCAATAAGACCCAGACAAGGGACTGGTATTAACGTAATTAGCAGCTCTGCCTGCCTTTCATACTGTGACACAAACCATAGAGAAAAATCTCGCAGAGTCAGAAATTTATCACTCATGACTGGGCTTGTGGCGACTGGCAATCGAATCATATATTGACTATCAAAGGGATGATCGATCTGTCCTACGTCCATATCAAGGTCATTTTTAACTAACTTACAATCAGAGCTAAGATGTTGTAAGATAATCTCTAGTATGCACCCTACTGTGCATTTCAAGTTGCCGAATACCAGACAGAATTGTTCGTTTCTATGTTCCGTCAACTCAGTGGTATGGGTGGATTCAAAGGTCTGAACTCAGGCAACACTAAGTGATGTTTCTGGTGGAGCAGCATGCCTGCCCGTTGAGCCCCATTAATCAGCACGAGTGACGACTTATTTTTAAATCCTTAATCACAAACCACTTTGCAGTTTTCGTTCCATCGATCTGATACCCTGCATCTCTGTCTCCATATGCCTGCTCACCAAAGCTTTGCTCTGCACTAAGAGTAATCGACATTACGGATTGTGATATTAGAAATAAGACAATGCTAAGCGGAACATGATGCTGTGATACTGTCACAACAGGCACAGACACACATACTTATTAAAATGAGTCATTGTTTGAATAGAGGACTTAGTTTTTCTTTTTGTTAATGTTTAAATAACCATCCATCCATTGTCTGTGGTCACTTATCCTCTTAAGGGTCACCTGAGGGGCTGGAGCTGATCCCTGCTGACAATGGGTGACAAGTTGGATACACCCTGGACAAGTTGCCAGACTATCACAGGACTGACTCACAAGTCCCTTTCCACTGGACAAAAAAACCCCACCAACACCCACTAACATCTGGCTTTTGTATTGTATGGGAAAGGTTACAATCTGCATTCACTCCCGGGACAAATGATTCTGCAATAGTCATGGGTATTTATCAGCTCCAGCTTCGATTGGCTCCGAATGGCAAAGATGGAAATACGAAGCCCAGGTGGACGCACTAATTTTAAAAGCTTTGCTGGCCCAATGTAATGATTGGCCAACACAAAATACTGTCCATCTCCATTGAAACAGTGCTCAAATATTCCTTAAAATGTAGTTGGCAATGAGTTTGAGTAAAAGACTGAATAACTAAAAGATGAAAAAAAGAGATAAAAATCCCAACATTTTCACTGGCCTCCATGCTGCTTTCTGCTGTTTACTAATCTGTTTGTGACATCAAACCTGATACACCAGGAAAAAAAGAAAGACACACTCATCTGCTGCAGAGCCATGATCTACTGGCAATGGGTAAGCAGTCCATTGCCCATTTTTAATGGATTTTACTTGTTGGAAAAACCTGCATACATGCGCTTATTTTGGTGGAAAAATGGTAATAGAAACAGATAACCACTGATACTCACATTCACACCTGCAGGCAATTTAAAGTCACCAATTAACCTAACCTGCACATCTTTGGACTGTAGGAGAAACCCAGAGAAAACCCACGCTAACAAACATGCAAATTCTACCCAGAAAGGCCAAAGCCGGCCAGAAGGTTGAAACCCAGAACACTCTTTCTGTGAGGCGACAGTATTCATGACTGCACCACCATGCCGCTCTACTGTTAATATATTTTAGATGAAATGTTCACGCTTTTTAATAAATCACTTCATAACCTGGCAGTAACCTCGATTGGACGATAGAAAAAAATTTAAACAATCGTCTAACCTAACTCATGACCCATTTCATTACCCAAGCTATGCGATGTTTGATGCTAATCTCTGCTGATGGAAAGTATAGTACCATATCCACAGTGTTCATTAGCATGTTCTAGACATATTTCACATGCCTGGGAGTCTAGCCATACAGTACATGTGTATTGTGCCTGTGCTGTAGCAGCCTATGCAGCATGTCTGGGAGTATAGCTGTGACTGGGGTTATATATAGCCACATAGCAAATAGCAGTTCCTGACTCGCTCACTAACACCCTTGGGATCTAATGACATAGCCGGGGGGTTATGCTTCATACTGGCTAAAAACCTCACTCTGGCAAGTCACAGTAGTCAGTCACACCAGGAGGAGGAGGACCGGCTGGAGAAAAATCAGCGACTGCTAAATACAGTGTAGAGTGAGAGGGCAGGGGTACGTTTTCCAATCTGCTGCTGCTGAGGGGACAAAATGTCCAAGAGGAGCACCTTCCATCAGTTCCCCCTTTCCGGCTTAGATGTTTTATCTTTTTTTTTGTTTTGACATTTCCTTTTCCACCCACTGAGTCGCCAAATCTTGATTGCGATTTGACAGAGAGAAGAGAAATCCTGGTCCTCCTCTTCATAGACATCTCCACAGATAAAGAAACCCCGCCTGCAGCGTCCCCATGGCAGGGACAGGCAAGCAGCAGGAGAAGAATGGGACAAATGCCATCTCCTCATCAAAGTATGCTCAAGATTCTTACTGAGGTCTCACACAAGCCTTGAGCAGCGTCCAGGCCCGGCCTACATTGTGACACATTTGGGTGATGTGTTTTACCTTGGGGCGGCTGGACATTGTGCCAAACCAGCGGCTTGGGCACACACAGCTACATCCACAGTCCTCTGAGAGAGAGATTTGCTGTCTCTCTCTATACACGAGATTGAGATCAACTGTATGTGTTGAGCAAGTAGCTGGCTCTTCTTATTAGTCTTCCACGGAGGCACTGCCTCAGAAGTTGTTTATATCTGTCTGTTACAATCAGGAAATAAGTCTTGTTTATCTAACGTGCAGCAGCAACTTGATTGCTGACTTTTTCATGTGAAGATATGCAACCTGCTGACGCCTTGTTAATTGGAAAAGTCAGTCAAACGCATGGCTTAAATGTAAAAAAACATGCAACACGCACCAACTATCTGTAGGCTAAGAAGTATCTGAAAAGCTGACTATATATATGCTGAAAGCTTTCAAATATAAAGAAGTTTGCTATCTTTTTTGACAAGCAGCCATACTTTAGCTGTACGCTTGCAAAGGCTGTCGAAAGGTTTTAAACCAATGCAATGAATGCCAGGAGGGCAGACCCACTGGTGTTTGGACGATACAATCAATAAGGCGATATGCCAAGCCATGCTGCTCTTATGAAACAATGGATTATGAATTTTATACATTTGTAATTTCTTTCTACCAGTGTGTTATTTTTAAGTTTTCTGTTAAATGGGACTTACACAGAAAAGACTTGAGTCGCTTTGAGAAAGATGACGAGCATCCCTTTACTACACTTAACTGCAGCTGTTCTGCTTTCACGCAACAGCTGCTGTTCTGATTGTCTTGCAATATGCTGCGCATCACATAATCACCTGTATTGTTATTGCAGACAATGTGCCATAATAGGATTGTATATTACAATTCCTACCCCTTAGGTGTGCTCATTTAATGAAAGCCACACCAGATGAAGGCTCTCGCCAGTCCCAGTGGCAGAAGACATTGAATTAGGAATTACAGAAACATGCAACTCGATGAATGCACATAAAAAAAACACAACCTGGCAAATGACCCTATTGACCAACTGTAAATAATGGCGTGCTGGGCTGTGGTGTACAAGGGGCCAAATTTGATTTAGCCTGCTGTTAGTGCTCCTGAATATGTGCTGGAGTGCAATGTGCCTCTTACGTAATTAGCCTCCTGTGCAAAATTTGATTTGTTTGGGTTAATCAACGTGTAATTACCCTCCTGAAGCAAAGATGAAAAGTACTTGAATGATCTTCGATGCAGTTCGATTACAGGAACATCCTCTTGAATTTCACTTTGGTAGGATAAAGTGTAAGTTCAATGCAATATTTTAACATCACATGGGTGTTCTAGTCCAGCACACCACTTTGCAATGTCACTTCCATCTGTGCTCTCATCACTCCCCCCCTCCCTCCCTCCCTCCCTCCCTCTCTGGCTTCTCCTTCATGTGACTGCTCTGCCACTGTGACAGGGACCATTCTGTCTGTCGGCCAGACAAGCCAGTGTGCCTTCTATAGTTGACTGGACCTGCAGGCGAGCATCACTCATATCTACACCAATTCTTTAACAAGAGGAAGAAAGAAAGGAAACAACGAGCTGTTTGATAGAAACTTGTATCCGCAACAGTCTCTTAAGCCAGGGAGCTGAGGTGACCTTCTCAGGTTTCATTTCAGCTGGTCTTTTTTTTTTTTTCTCTCCCTCCTTCCCAGAACAAGTGAGTAATTAGAGCAGAAACATTTCCCCACACATCCGGGCTGTCAGAGTGCAGAGCTGCTTTTGTGTCTGTCTGTCTGTACGCAGGCAGGCTTCACTAAAACTGTTGTTACAGCAAACATTACTGCTGTCATCTTACAGTCGCTGCTCTGGTTAAATACTTATGTGCGAGCAATATCTGAAGACCAAGCACTTGTCACACATGCGCTAAGATTATCCATGTTGTCATGTGTAGTGACTCAGATTATTATGAGTGTCGTTTCAGAGAATGTGGTCATCATGCATTAGTGATGATGTAAAGCACTCCTACTGTATCTCTTATCCTCAGAGAGTCATTTCACTTACAAACATGAACACCAGGCAGAGCAGTGATCCTAAAGCTAATAGGCATGAATCCCTGAAGATTTTAAGAAAGGTGCCTGCCTGCATGTGTTGTGTTCAGGACACACATGAATGTTCCCTGTGACCTGCCTTTAGTCAACGCCTACCTTTCATTTCCATCAGTCTAGGTTGTCATTGTACACTAAGAAGCCTACATCTCTGCCTGCCTGGTGTGCCAAATATAGTCTCACAGATATGAGCATAAACACTGCGTTTATCTAACACTCACTTATTCTTTTGACTTTTTCTAGAAATAAACCCATCCTCTCCAGGGTGGTGCATCTTTCTGACCTGATTAAACAGTCAACTGTAAGCGCCTGTGGGATGCGTTATATGAAAAATATTAAACAGATATAAGTTATAGGATAGGGTGTGTTTAAGTGTGAAAAGGGCATAAACGCAATGTTCTTATGATGATAATATAGCGACTGTTTATTTCTTATTTCACCTGGCAAAGCTTATAGTTTATCCATCCTCTCTGTGCCATTACAGCAGCGTACATAGTAAATGCTTTTGACGGTGCGGCACAAAAAGTGATGTATAACAGAGGTCGAGCGTCGCCAAAAATATAAAAACCTCCTCAAAGTTAGGACTAAATAAAAGCCAAAAGACTTCTCCGCTCTCGCGCGTCAGTCATCCACACAACGCCCATCTCCATCGAGGGAAATTAGAAAGAGACACAAGATGAAGAAAAAAGCAGTTTCCCTTTTTGCCCTTACCGTCGAAGACCTTGAAACGACGACGGCCACGACATCCTGGATTTCTTCAGCCCGGGTCGGTGCCCCGTGTCCACTGCGTAAGTCCGGTCCATGTTCCTCGGGTTGAGGTATCTCTCGGTGTCCGAAAAGCCTCTTTGTCTCACGCGGTCGTTCTTGCGCACTACCAGCGCGTGGTGGAGCGGAGAGAGCGCTGCCTGGTTCTGCTGCCTCCACAGATGTTTGGGCGCCTTCGCACTCACGCCGGTTCCGCCGCCGCCGGCCAAAGACGCCGTCCCCACTTTTCCGCAGGCAGGGTCCATCCTCCTCGCCACGTTGGTTTTAAAATATTTTGTAAAAGAAATAAACACTTTAGGGGCATTCAAATGGAATAGGAAGGTGATGGGAGGGGGAGTTCACAACACTCCGAGTTAAGGTGTTATGTTTATATTAATAATAAGAAATCGCTCCAAAGGCAAAATTATAACCCTAGAAGTAATTAAGACAACTTTTTAGGTAGTACTCTGTATGCTTCACGTCCAGTTTGTTTTGTTGAGCTCACGTGATGAGTTAAACTCCATCAACTTATCCTCACTGCCCTGCAGAAACACATTGGACGGAGCCAAAAATGAATCCATTTACGCATCACGAGGTAGACCTCTGTAACTGCGGTTTGGAAGGGGGAAGTGTCCCGGAGTGAGGCAACGAGAAGGAACTCGACTCAATAGAGTCTGGTTTCCAAGTGCTCTGCGCTTTCTCCGTAAACGCCCATTTTTAGCAAGGTGCTTGTGTTGCTGCTGCGGTACGAGATGTTCAGGACAGTCCACACAGGCGGAGGCTCTTTTCACAATACCGTGCAAACTTCTGTAAACCCCCGCGGCTGTAGTTAACTTGACGCACGGTGTGCGTAAAACCATCCAGACATGACAACACTGTTCTCCCCTTCTCAAGTCCCGTGCAAGGAACAAGCGGCGACAGGATATAGGGAGCAGGATCATACATAAAACATGAGGGACCCACCCAAAGCACCTCCCCTGAAATCCTCCATGAGTGAAAAGCAGGAGGTGGGAGTGGGCAGAGAGCCAGGTGGTCAAATCATATGACAACACTGGAGCAGTTTTATTAGCCAATAGGTCAAATGAGATTTATCACAAAATATATCTGTTTATACTCAGGATTATTCTGTATTTGTAGCAGCAGCATGAAACACACTGCAGGTAAAATACGCTCACCTTGACCGTAATTAAATAAACCAAGGGTCAGAACAGGATCTGTGTCTGTGCCTGTGATGTCCTTGGGTTACAGAGGAGTGCAAACATCCAGCCACCTTGTTAAACCTCTCCCTGCTCTCTTCTGTTTGTCATCATTTCCAGGGAGAGGGGACTTTCAGGGTAGACTGATTTCTTTTCCTTCCTCTCCCTACACTTCTATTGCAGCCAAAGCCCATTACTCTGGAAGCTGACAGTGTGAGGATTACATTCTCTCCTGTTTTAACTGCATGCATCACTTGCATGCACACATGAGCAGCACGTGTGGACTTCGTGTTGGTCCACATTTATCTACTGAAGCTAACCGTACTCCCTGCAGGGACACAGTGATACAACAGCAGAACTGAATACTGCACATACTGAGAACTGACCCAAAACTTAATTTGTTTATGTATTCAATTTATTTTCCATTACTTTATTCTTAAAGTAGGTCATGGGAAAGATCATATCCCATCATGCAGTGAGAGTCACCTTCACCAAACAGTGTACTGGATGGGCAACTTTTTACATTTGCACACCTTGCATATTTGTTTGCCACTGGACTTAACTTTGTAAACATCAGACATGTTGACATGTAAAGCTGTCAGTAGTCAATATAACATGAGCGCTTCAAGCCAAGATGCATTTTTAGTCCGCGTGATGAAACTACAGTACCATTTCTACGTTTCTGTCAAAAAATTGATTTATTGATTCTAAATATTTGAAACTACTTCAATACACCGGCACCAGCTCCACCTTTTTGCTCTCTTATTTCTAATGTTGACTAAAGACATTCTGCTGTTCTCTGCTTTTTACCAAGAAAAGAAAATCCGCTGTTGTCATGTTGTGGCCTTGTTGAATTTATCTTTTTAAAAATTGTAAATTTATCCCCTCAATCTCAAATTTTCCTTGTGGTATTGAAAAGTATGAATATCAACACTTTTCAAGGGATTGTATTAGAGTTAGAAATTCCAGTACTGTGACAACACCAGTACATGTCTATTGGTCAGTGAAGGTCACACAATTACACATATTGAAAACAAAGTAGCAAGATTCCTAGAGTTAGTTGAATTTCTGTGGTGCTCACAACTTATCTCATGGACTCTGCTAGCTTGCTGTTCTGCACCCATGCTAATCCACAACCCAGCACAGTTGCGTTCATCGGTGTAAGCAAACTGCAGAAGTTATGTTCTAACATCCAGGTAAAGTAGTTGGGTTTTAGCTTCTAACTATCTTTGTCTTTTGAACCTGTTGTTGCTGCTGAGTCAGTTTGACATCCTGGATATATCCTTCA
>JAPZEB010000022.1:21260262-21284989 GCA_029783705.1 Chaetodon striatus | reverse complement strand
AGATTAATCGCACTTTAAACGCAGTCAACAGGCTGTGAAATGAGAATGGCGAGCGGGTGGTAATGTTTCTTTACACAAGGTGTAGCAGAATAAATATCCAGCCTGCCTACCTATATGTGCGCGGATGATACCTTTACGTGCAGGCTCCCCACAGACAACAGAAGAGGCAGACAAACCCTGTGCGCATGGACCAGATAAATAAAACAAATTTGCCCTGTTGAGTTTTGGCATATAATTTCCCAGAGTGCCCGAGTTATGTCCTCATTGTACGGAGCTGCCTGCTAATCTAATTACATGTTTCAAATATGCAGTAGATAGCTCCACTCTCTCATAAATAAATAAGCAGGCAGATAATCAGCGGCTCAAAAACAATTAACATTGTTTGCACAAGGCCTGTCAAATCCACGATAAGAAGACTGCTATTATCAGGTTTCTCGTAACAATGACCTCTGCCGTGTACGGTGCAGTAAAATTTTATTTGGGTGAAAATTAGTGGAGAGTGAATTAAGAGGGAGCTGAGATATTAAAAGAAATCAAATCCTGAAGGGAATCCAACAAGTGGTGAGAGGTGGAGCAGTGGTTTTTCAAGGGCCCATTGCTCCAACAGCCCAATGTTCCTAACCCCCAAGCGTCCCTTAGGACTGAAAGCCCTTTCTCCAACAGCTCGCTATCCCCAAAACAAACGCTCAGAAGTCCTGTCTCTCTGTAAATACTCACTCCCCGTGGTTAGATGTCCCAATCACCGGAAAAAATGTCCAAATTGTACAATTCTGTAAACCACTGATACATTACATTTGTCAACAACGCTGTGGTGAATGTGTCGTTAGGTTTAAGCACCAAACCACTTGGTTATTAAAAGCGTAACAATACATGAATTTGTATTGAACCGTTTGGTACGAAGCTCTCAGCCTAGTACACATTACAAACTGAATGATTAATTGAATTATTCTATTACATTTGAAATATACAGCTTAAATTGTGTGAAACATGATGTTCTCCGTGCCCCTGAGCTCAGCAAGACAGCACACACAATGTAACAGGCAACATGCTGGTCTCACAACCCCAAAGTAAAACTCAGTGACTCACACTGGGAGGCACGCTATGCTATGCTAAGCTAGCTTGTCGCAATATGGTTACTAAGGCCCATATTGCCATTATTAGACCAGAAATAGACGACAGATCTCGCCTTTAGTGCCACTTTGGTTTCGCTGTGAATTATGAGGGCGATGGCGAGAGAGTGGCAGATAAAAGAAGACAACAGTATGTCACATCTGCTACATGTCAGAGATTACATCAGTGGGAATACTTCACACATGTCCATTTATTTACACCGACATCACCCAAAGTGATGTCAGTAGGTGAAACTAGATGAAAACAAGGGGCAATGCAAGCTACATGCTAACATTATCCCCTTAGCATTTAGGCAGCCATTCCTAACTAATTCAGACAAAGCGAAAGTACATTTATAGCCACGGATTTGAGAGCCTACTCTGTAGTGGAAAATGCAGGCTCTATAAACATGCATATTGTATTCGAGCCTTGTTACAGTGTTGCTTCACAAGCCCATTTGGGCTGGACTATAATTCATGTTTTGTACAAAAAACACCAACAAAAAAAGCCCAAATAATGGCATAAGTTTTAATACATAAAAATACTAACATAAAATAAATTAAAATAAAATGAAAGGTTTAACTTAGAAAAAACTAAATTAAAATTTAAATTTTTGTAAATTATATAAATCAAATAAAAGTTAAAAAAAAAAAACAAGGACATTTCTTGGGCATTTCAAAAACAGTAGTGTTTCAATCAATGAAATTTCTCCTTCATTTCTACTTTTTTGCTGCATTGAAAACGTACCGTATCGTGACACCATTGCGTCACATCAAACCGAACCATGAATTTTGCGAACTGTTACATCTTATTGGATTTGGTTAGGAAAATATTAATGACTCAATACACACACATTTGGGGGCACAACAGTTGCAGGAAAATAAGGGACACATACACCCAGGTTTGGTGCCTCAAAGCTGCTGGGAGACGCCTCAAAGGGTCAGTAAATACACCTGGAATCCTTGTCTCAAGCGCTACTGGGGAACTGAAACTAACAGCAGGGAGTATGTATTTTCAGAGAAACAAGACTTTGGAGGAGTTGCTGTTTGTTTTTTGGAAAGGGGACAGTCAGAGAAACAGGCTTTTGGTCCAATGGGACATTTTTCAGACGAGTGGGGCTTTGAAATTTTGAGCTGTCAGAACAATGACATGGCACCTTTGGGAATTGACCATCACAAAACTGAACTTCAGAGTGCTGTTGCTCTTTTTAAGATGTCTGTGTAAGAGGTGGGGGAGTTTTATAAATCATTACGTGTTGTCCAAGCCCTTTATTCCATTATCTCTTGTCACTTTTCTTTATTTGATCTCCTGCAGCTGTCTCTTGTCCTGCTCATCCTTCAGTCACTTTTCCGCTTCTCTGATCATGTTCCCCTCCTCTGATCCTGTTCAATCTAATTTCCCGGCTCTTTTCATTTAATATCTTGTCATCCACTTCCCCTCTCCTCATCCTGCCAGCCCTCACCTGTATGTGCTGAGTGTCAACTGGCTTTAGGGGTGATTAATGTGATTTTAAGTCATCAAATAGTTCAACCTGAATCCAAATGCTCCTCCTCCTCCTCCTCGTCCTCCTGCTGCTTTGTACTTTCCCCATGTATGAAATGTCTAACCGTCAACTTCATCATATCCCCCCCTATCCATTCACCTCACTCAAAACCCGTTCTCCTTATTCTCGAGGCCGGAGAGGCCCAAACACATGGCCTGGATGCTCCCCTGCTGGGCTCTAATTGGCGATCAAGATGTGCGCGGGAAGAGACGGAGCGGCGTTTGGCCCATTTCTATTCCCTCATCACATTCACAGGGCCGCAGTCACATCTGCGTAACCATGGTGATGCTGATAAGGTGACTCATGACTATTCATCAATGGCGCTGCCTGATTGGACAGCCCCCGAGAGCCTCGCGAAACGTATTCATCAGCGCAGCCTGTGTCCCTGCTCTACCTCAATATGCCCCTCAGGATGAAGAGGGAGCATCTCTGCTGCTCTCAGTTTGTTTTTCACGCTCACTTCTTGTCTTAACCTCGCCCCTCCACCCCTCCTCTCTTCTCTCTAATTACCTGTCCTCTCCTAATGTCCCACCCATATCTCTCGCAACACTTGTCTCTCTTCTCTGCCCCTTTGCCCTGCTCTCTTCACTCTGTCTTAATTGACGAAGGCATTAATCAGAGGCACATCAGACATGAATTATTGCTCACCTCGCTAAATCTCTTACTGCTGCTCGGTTACAAATCCCGCTCGCTGCTGCTTCCCACTACTAACAAAGGGAGAAAACATTAAAAATTCAATAATTTTTCCCCAGGACATGTTTTTAGTAAAGTGCAGTTGTGTAATTTTAAAATTCATTGCCTCCTCAATGACACAAAATGTGAATCATCAATCAGTTTTTTGTTCCATTAGCAGTGGTTTTATTCCATTTTAAAGGTCATTTGTTTCTGTCACTTTTGTTTTTTTTAAATAACCATTTACATGAATGCAGCTTTTTTTAAATATAGTGCCAGTGGGACAACATGATTTTTGTTTTAGTGTAATGTTATGCATCACTGTGAGCAGTCTATCTGGTAGGTAATCATATCTTTGGGTGTTTTATTTTCATCAGTGAGCTCTGGCACAGGAGATTCAAAGAGTTTGTCACCATCAATTTAGATTTTTGAAAATTACAGTTTACAGTACAGCACATACTGCTCAATCCTATGGAGCAACAGCAAAGGGCATGTGAACTGTAGAGCTGGTAATATGGATTCTATACATGCCAAGATGACGTTGAATGTGTGGGAAACTTAGCCTCAGGCTCTAATGGCCCATTTGACATTTCTGTCTCATCTTTCACAATGATTCACATAGAAATGTGGGCCATGTGGCAAATTTACAGCAGGAACGGAAATAGTTTTTTCTCTCTTTCATTTTAAATCTGTCATTTATGTTTTGGCTGATATTCCCACGAGAGTCTTTTCAGAGAAAGTGCTCCATCTGCATACTCGATGTATTTCCTCTCTGATGTCAGCCAATTTGAAAGACTCGCGCACTGGCCTTACGTTTGAACTTCAACTCAAGGTCAACAACCGAGACGTATGATTGAATATCTTATTCATGCACGTGAGGGGGGGGGATAAGCCCGGTAGTGTGTGCTGCCTCTCTATCCGAGCTCCATCTCTTGTTGAACACAGCAGCGCTGACCTCTCTAGTTGTTTGTTAGGATTTTCTAGAAACCTGCCTATATACAGATGGAAAGTGGTGGGTGATGGACAGCTTGCACACAACTCAGACAACATCATGTGAGAACCTAGATACAGTCCATTAGATGATGGTGGTGTAGCTGTTGTGGGGGATGGGTGACAAAGAAGATATGGAATGGAAGGAAAATACCACATAAGAGATGAAATCATTCAAATTATTGGTTTTCATGCAACACCTTTCTCTTCGAAGAAGCCATTAAGACTACTTGTTTCTGTAGCTAATGGTAAAGGGCATCAAGTTACATTGCCATGTTTAAATTCTGCTTCACATACACTTCTTCACTGAAACATGTCTGTATTCTTGGTATGTATTAGGGCTAAATAATTACTGGAATATTTATTGAAATCGCAATATGGATAACTGCAACTTTCAAACTGCAGGAATCACAATGTTTGTAAAATGGGGAGTGTGTGTCAAAATATCATTTTAAATTGAACATATGCTGAGCCATATCAGATGCAGCTGTCCTGACTTGCACATCATACTCTAAAGACTTGAGAAAAATATCTGTAGCTAACACCATAATCATTTAGAATTAGAAATAGAAAGAACTTTATTAGAATTTATTCATGTTTTTCAATGAAAATGAGAATAATGACATAAATGTCATCATTCCTTCTCACTCTTATGTCACAAATCATATTGCAATGGCAATATCCCTCAAAATAATTGCAATAGCATAGGCTTCCAGAATCATTCAGCCCTAGTTTGTACCAAACATAACAGACCATCTTTCCTTATACATCAAAAGGAATTGGCATGAGGCATCATGAATACCTCACACTTATATGATGTGGAAAAAATGAAACATAAATTAATCATACAAAATCTTACAAAAGATTTCCCCTCACTAATCCAGGGCTGTCAGTGAAAAATATTCTGGTTAAATCTCTCTCCAGTGAGCAGCAGAATGAGTTCAGGTATATTCACAAGTCTGTCTCAAATTTGAATCATCTCACATTTACAAAATGTGTCACATTTTTATCCCATATCACCGCAGCGGCCAAAACTGGACCAAACGACAATCTGTGTGGCTGAAAAATGATTTTTCTTTTAGTATATAAAATGGGTAAAATCTTATTTAAATGCTAAATTCAGTATCCCAGTTCTCGATACCAAGACAGCACTTGAAACTGAAATGAGACAGATACCAATTAAGACTCAATTCCTAATAGATTAGAAAAAGATTATCCACAAGGGTTGATCCCATTTTGTTGCAAAACCTTAAGACCCCCAGAGTGGATAAAATTCATTTACAATGAAATCTTGTTTCACTTTAATTTCATACATGTCAGGGCAAATTGCTAATCTATGATTATATTTATTGGGTCAGTTGTTAATATATTACGTATTATAAACCTGCCCTGCACAATGCCTATGTATTATTCTGCATATTATGTTCTTTCTGTGATTAGAAAACGGCACGGTGGAGCAGTGGTTAGCATTGTTATTGCACAGCAAGTAGGTTCCTGGTTCAAACCCAAGGTGGGGGGTTTAAATCCCAGGGTGAAGGAGCCTTTCTGTGTGGAGTTTGCATGTTCTCTTCATGTCACTGTGGGTTTTCTCCTTCAACAGAGCATACAGGTTAGGTAATTGGTGACTCTAAATTGCCTGTAGGTGTGAATGTGAGCGTGAATGGTTGTCTGTCAATATGTGTCAGTGTTATAATAGTCTGGTGACCTGTCCAGGGTGAACCCTGCCTCCTCAGTGTCAGCTGACATAGGCTCCAGCCCCCCGACGACTCCTCACAGGATAAGCGGTTACGGAATGGATAGTTGCAAAACGACAAACCATGATTATACAAACAGGCCGTCTCACCTTAGACATTACTCCGCCAACCCAATCACATTGTTTTAGCCAGGGGCAATATTTTCACTGGGGGCAATGTTATGTTCTTTAAATTTATGGTAGGAGAATGCCTTTTAATTGGCAGCTCAGTCTGACGCTACAGAGTCATCGGAGTGATGTATAGCTTATACCTCAGTAGCCCTGTACTATTTAGCTTTTTATTTTTATACACTCTGTGGTCTGAACTTGTGAATTCCCCAATTTTTTCTGGGTAGCTCTTTTATCAACCATGATAAAACTAATGTGTTCATGGAATCTATAAATGTTACAACATTATCTGTATCAAGTCATTTAAATGGACATAATCCTGGACCCTTACATGTTAAGGCTACATGTGGTGTACAATTAAGACATAAGAATGGCTTGCCATATGAGGAGTGACATCATAGACTATCAAAATGAAAAGTTATGTAAAGAGCAATGATGAAAGGATATAAAGGGGGAACAAAAAAGCAATATAATTGCACAAAGACAAAGCCGGCGTTCACTTACACTGTCCCGCTGGCTGTCGTCCCCGGACCGGTCATTCTTTTGCATGGTGCGTGCCACCTCTGAAAACAGGCAGGCTTCAGTCACACAGAGTCAATCACACAGAGGGGGTCAGCAAAAAAAACAAACAAGAAACACATTTGTGAGGAGGCAGCTCATCTCAGCTAAACCAAACTGTTAATGTCATAGAGTTTAAAAAAATAAATAAAACCTTCTGCTGGATTAAAACAATAAATAAATGTAGGTGACATTATGCAAGTTTAGTTTTTACTAAATGGAAAAAAACAGACTGTACAAATCTGTGAAGAATCTGTATGCAGTGTACGTAGTTTTTGAATTTTGCTGTTTATTGTTTGCAGGCTAGGCAGCTCTATCTTGACAGGCTGAGGTAAGTTTATACCACCTCCCAGGGGTTTTGTGGTTTGAGAATATGAAAGCTTTGATCTCCTAGACAACCATGTACTCGTGAGTCCATGTGTGTGTGCGCCTCTGTGTGTGGTTGGAGGGGGAACACAATGCATGTGTGTGTTGGTGAGAAAGGAGCCATGCTGGGATCTACTGGCCCATTAGAATGCATTAGAGTGTAAAAGGTAAAGGTCAGTGAATTATCAGCCAGAGTTACACAACCCTGTTCTGTTTACCTGGCCTAATAACCTCCGAGCCTACACCTGCCTGTCTCTTTCTACTCTCTCTTTGTCTTCCTCTCTCTCTCTCACACACACAAACACAAACACACCACGACGCCAAAACCAATTGTGCCGAACTGGATGTCCACAACTGTTCCTAGCATGTCAAGTGTTGAGACACATGCGGAAAATCCTGTCGAACTTCAAAGTGGTAAATAATGACATTCTGACGTGGTTTGATTGGAGCTTATATAGGCAGTCTATTTGTGTTTCGGCATTCCTGTCACATCGGAGTTTGTCTCGTTGTTATCAACCAGCGAGAATATCAACAAAGTAAGAAGACAATTCAGCGCTCCTTATTTTACTTTTTATAACAACTCCCACTGTGTCCTCTCTGTGTATCATGCTTTGTGGGAATGCATGTATGCAGGCCCTGAATAATGTATTTTCCCTGCAACAGCGACTTTTTTATGGTTGTTTGTGCTCCACATTAGCGATACAGAGGCTTACAATTCATTTTTATCTCCCTGTTCCAAAACCATCACATATACCTGCATGTCACTTGCTATTTACAACATAAGCCTTCATTTACATGGTCCATGAGCTCAGAAACAACACCAACTCCACTCTAGCCCTGTCTACCAGGACTCATCAGCAGCACTGGATGTACTTTGAATGAGAGGCCCGCCAAACGGGCAACACATTATCCTCCACTCCGGTCCTTCAGCTCTGGCACATCTCCACTAAATAGATGTGGAGTGACAGGACAGCCAGGTAATTACCACAGACAGAAAAACAGACAGAGCTGACCGGACAGTCTCTATCGATCGAGGAGAGAAGATAGGACAAGAGAGACGATAGGAGAGGAGAGGAGAGGAGAAGAGAGGAGACAGATCGCTCATGGTGCACCCGCTTTGCATGATGTTGCCTTTGGGATAAATAAACAGCAATAAAAGAGCACCATGTGCATAACTATGTATAGGGGCCAGAATATATGCACTACACCCAGCACGAGCACGCACATATAATATACACGCTGGCAGAATAAATAGCGCCTGCATCCCTTGTTGTCAGTTTCATACTTAGCATACTCTCCTTCCCGCTGTTTATCAAAGTGGCATCCAACAGAGACAATTTACAGTATCATTTTTTTCTTTCACACCAATCATGTTTGCATTTCAAGTATTTACACCTTCAGGTTTGTTAATTTGGGCTAGTGAGAACAGTGTCATTCAAAGCGAGGGGTGTACCAAATAATGACAATTTGAAATTCCCCTTCTCCTGTAAGTGAATTCTGGTGGAGTTAAGTAGAGCAGTGGAGTGTAGTCTGCACACACAAGAGCACAAGATAACCTCAGGGTAAACCACAGCCTTGACCTATGCTCATATATCAGCTATCTCTGCAAGTGTTAACTGCTACAAACCATTATGCTTAACCACGGTTACAGGCTCTGGAATTATAAGTGATTTGTCTCGCAGTGTAGCCGCCAAAATCCCTCAACATAGCAACAGCAAAATTTTCAGTCTAAACATTTCTTGGCAACTCACATTTTACCATCCCTGCGCAGTCATTAAGTGTTATAATGATGTAAGTCCTCATGATTAAGCTGTCTGCAAAGCCTTGCTGGCTATGTTGTACTTGACACATCCTACACAGTTGCACTTCTATTGTATCGGCGCCTGTCAGAAAAGCCCAGTCAATTATTTTGAATTTATCCAGACTGCAGTTTTAGAACTGTAAACAGCTTCTCTGGTCGAACGAAGAGCTCGGCACAGGCTGAAAAAAAAAAAACTCTAATTAACAGACAGTGTGATATGAGCTTTCCTAAACGTGGCGGCGCAGTTGACATTTTGCAACTGTCAAGAACTCTGTGTCTCACTGCACACTGTTGTGTCATTAATGGCCACTTATAAAAATTCACAGTGTCACCATGATCGACTTCGCAGAATATTCCCAGTAGCTCTAAGTCAGCTAAATGTCTAACGTGGCTTAGAGGAGCTGTTAAAATGACTGAAATAAACTCTCCCTCTTTCCATCTCCTGCTGTCTCTTCAGGGTGGGCCTAGAGCCCAAATATGATGATTCTCAAAAATAATGTGGATTTCAGCCTTGAGAGCACAAGGCTAATTTAGCAAGAACCGAATCAGCAGGAGACGTGGCGCAGATACAAAGAACGCAGAGGGAGAAATAGATGAGTAAAAACGACATCACACTCTTGATCTCAGTCAGGCAGTATTATTTACCTTGTTATACATGCTCCTGAGAGATGCGCTAAGAGGATAAAAGTATTTTCATGCAAATTCTCAATTAAAACTGCAGACAAATCTTTCTAAATCTTCACCACCACAGTGATCTGAACTGGGCTGGATGGACTGTTCATGCACGTGTGCGTTCTCCCTGACACAAATACGTTTTTAGACTGAATAACCAGTCACGTGGCGCTCCCCTCTTTCAGACACAGCAACACTTCAGTGGCAATTTACTGGTCTCACTGGTGCTTGCAAGACCTGCCAGTCAGCAACACCAGTGTCTGAGCACTAAAACAAACTGAACTTGTGTTTTTTATTGTTTTGTTTTTGCTTCACAGGCTGGGAGGTCTTATCATTTGTGATTCTCTGTATGTGTGATGGATCAGTGTGGCAGGGTGTGCGCCTACAGTGCAACCACAGGGGGTTGATTGCTGTCTGGGCGCAAGCATTAGTAGGTGCGGTGCGATTAGACCTAGAGATCCCCCACCAGAGAGATCCAGATATGAAAACTGCCCTGTGCAGTTGCTATTTCTTCCCCTGTCCCTTTGATACATCCTCTGTTGGCTTTTTCAATTAACTTCCTGCCATCTTTAGGAGAGCGATGAGAGTTTATCCTGTGTGATCACATTAGGGGAGTGAGCTAAAATTGAGCTGAGCTATGGTTTCTCCTCACCCAGCAGTAGAAGGTCAGGGCTGTCTAATGTGCTCTAAATTTCAGCTACTGTGTGAAACGTCTCCTTTTTCTTGTTGAGCTCCCGCAGCTGCTTATTGAATAATCGCTCAAAAGTATCTCAGCCTTTTATTGTAGCCATTCAATCAGCTGAGATGAGCAGGCGCCGTGACTCTGTTGAAATAGCCAGTCACTTTCATTTTCCTTTGTAGGCAAGTTCTGCACAGACCATATTAATCAAGTACGCCTTTTGCTAAATTTGCCAAGCTAATATTGTGGAGAAAAGCCACTGGAAGATTATACAGTAACAGCCATGCTCAGATGGTAAATACTAAAATGAAGCAATCAATAAACAAATCAGCCAAAGCTGTTGCAAAGCTCCATCTTCAAATTAAAATAAATTACAACCCATTTTACGGTACATCACAGTGTTGTTAGAGTGACACTTGTTTGATGCTCACTAAACCTCCCCGTGTACCATCCAATCAGTCTCATTTCACAGCCATTGACTGAAGTGGATTTTTCCATCTCGTGGAGTTCCTTCACTTCTAAAGATGGCAGAGCAAATTATTATCCTATTGATTTAGTAATTGTGTTTTGGTCACTGATTGCAGCTTTAAGATCACTGCTGAACCACTTTTAAAGTAAGATGGGCTCTTGTAGGCAGGAATATATGAATAGAAAATAAGCCTCAGTTCTCAGTGTGGAGCAGCAGCAGCAGCAGCAGAGGTCTGCCGACCTACTGGCTGAGCCGCAACATAGCAGTGGCTCCTCCAAGTGGTGCTGCGCTTACAAGACATGATAGTACAAATAATAAAGATGAGTCTCAACTTTATATTCGTGTGGAGAGACTTCCTTTACAAGGAGCAGATCCTCAGTAGTCACTGCCTGTCTTTGTCTGACCTTGTCCTGTCCTTTACACAGAGGACTACCATTATCTGCCACCGCAATCCCTCAAACCGTACATCACATAAATCAGCTACGATCAAACCACCGGGGGGGTTGTCACCTTCTTTAATACAATCACACTCGCACACACCAAAACTCAAAGCCATGCCTACATACATGTGCACACACACACACCTGAAACAGCTGAAAGTGATAGATGTGTCACACGGATAGACTCTGTTTCAGAGGGGATTATGATCAGTCCTTATTCTATACTTCAGAGCCCTTCACTTGATCATATGTAGTGTGTGTAGGAGCTCGCTCTCAAGTATGGATAAATTGAAAGTGGCTGTTATAAAGCCATATCTGAGCAAAACAGCTCAATTTCCTTTCCATTCATTCCCGTAGCACTTTGTTGACAGTGATGAGCCCTTTGTAGCAGCTCGAAACAATTTCATAGCAAGTGGACCAGGGATGGAAATACAATAACATTTACTTGAAATGTAAATTAGCTCTCAGACCTCTAGCTCCTTGAAAATAATTGTCTTATATTCCACCTATTGTCTGGCAGACCCAAGTATGAGTCACACATTTTATTGTTCTGCTTTTTGTGCTGTGAAATTGGGGTCATCAGATGTGGGAGTATTTTCAAAACAGTTTGATATTCAACTGTGCATTCAGTGGAAGTGTATCTGATTGAAATTATTTCTATTCCAGGTTCTTCAGACAATGTGTTGGATCACTCATCACTTAAAAGAGGAAATACCTTTCTAGCGTTTTTACAACAAGATGAAAAACCTATACAGAACTCAGGGCACCTGAACCCTTGTTTTGGAAAAACTAACATCTTTTTTTTTGGTACCAACAATTTAGAAAAACACAATTAAATGAGGAAGCCTCTAAGTGTGGCACAAAAACAACAAAAACAAAATGAATTGTTTTGATTAAATTCATCTGCATGTGGGCCTATTGCTCATTCAGTTTACCCCAAACCTACTGCTGAGCGCTGCAGGAAATATTGTGAAGCTGCACCTGGCAGGATTTTTATGTAAAAATGTGTCTGGGTCATCAGTCTGATGGGAGCTGCAACAGAGAAAAGCTTTCTATCTCCACTAACTGAGATGCCATTTACCCAGGTTAATGTCCGGTGTGATCACTGAAGGGATATTTTCCACTTTGTAATTTTTTTTCTTCACTGGAATATTTGAATAAAGTCTTCAGTAAAAACATTGCACATATTCTGATATGTCCGGCTGCAACTTGATTGTTTTCACTGCTGATTAATCTGTCAGTAATTTAGTTGTTTGGTCTATAAAATGTCAGAAAATGGTGAAAAATGTCGATCAATGTAGCTCAAAGCCCAGAACGATTCCCCTAAATGTCTTGTTTTGTCCACAACCCAAAGTCAGTTTGATATCATAGAAGATAAAAGAAACCAGCAAATCTTTGCATTTGAAAGGCAAGAATCAGAGATCTCCTCCTTTTTTTCTCCTGAAAAAATTACTCAAACTATCCCATTACTCAAATTAGTTGTTGGTTAGTTAGCAACATTCTGGCCCTGGATTCACCAACCAACATTCACCTGCTGGTAAATGTCTCTTTTCATCACCTCCTCCAACTACAAAGAAAAAGATGCTCAGGACGAGGTAATTTGTGACATCGGGGGGTTAGCAAGCCCTTTAAGCTTTCATATTTTACACTTATGCCACTTCATCCTAAAATGAATCTATCACAGTTAATAAAGTAATAACCTCTCTTATGAAATTGCTCCTTTCAAGGTCGGCCCACCTTCAGTATTATACACACGACAGAGTCCCTACAGCTCAAGGCCAGTTGGATTTAAGACAGTTTTAATGCCACTTGTAATTAAATTTAAGAACACTTTTACAATAACCAAAATTGAGGGAAAAATAAAGCATTGCCCAGGTGTTTCTTGTAACATAAATCATGTTACATGTTGTCTCGTGGTGGAGACGAGGGTAGAACAGAACTGGAGGATACCTGGCTTTTGTTAGAGGGTTTGTTGGCAATATTTTCTGTGTGCTTCTCACTCTGCATGTGGGATCCCACTGCTTTGATTCCCCTCGTGCTGAGTTTGAAAAACACACAGCCTCGTAGACACTGCCTCGTGTCAATTTCAGCCCCGAAATCTTGGTTAAATAGCCAATTTTCACTGATTTTGTACCTCTCCATATCATCTGGAGCAGCAGTTCTCAACTGGTCCAGCCACGGGGTCCAGATTTCTGCTTGGTCATTAGTCCAAAGTCCACACAGTTTATATATTCAGCGTCACACTTGTGTATGGCTATGTCACCGAGCTAGTTTGCTGTCTCTGTAAAGTAGCTGTCCAGGAGCTTTCTCACTCTACAGCACTTCAAAATAAAAGCTCTGTGCTGTTTGCGAGTCACTTGCAGTCCATTCAGAATAGACCCAAGACCCACTTTTGGACTGCGACCCACGAGTTGGGAACCACTGGTCCAGAGTACAGTTACAGCAGCGGATCCTCTGCTTTGAGCATCCTGGCCGGAAACAAAATAACAGTGTTGTTGGCTCTGCCATCCTGCTCTGCATGATGTTAATGCACAAAGCATTTGGTCATTTATTTATTTATTTTTCAAAGATGTTAGCAATTTTTTTTTAGTTTTTTTTTTACAGTGCAACGTCAGAAAAAAACGTCTTACCGTTTTAAAGACTATTATTATTTGTAACTATTATTTTGAAGACCTGTGAAAGACCGATTTAAGACATTTTTATACCAATTGAGGCCTTAATTTTAATATAATTCAATGCCTTTTAAGACTTTTTAAGGACCCATGGGAACCTTGCATGAAGTTCAGTTTACTCATCATGGGGAATACTACTCATCTGTGAAAACAGCGTATGATAAGTTCTGTGACCCTGAAGGGATCTTTCTAAAGTCTGCGTTTACCTGGCAGGCAGGATCTAATGAAAGACATTTTCAGGCTGAATTAAGTGTATGACCTTTTTGGAGCTTGACCGCAACCAGGCACTAAGAGTCAGGATATCTCAGACATTCAGGATATCTCCTCCGCCTTAATTTTAATTGGGGTTTTTTTTAACCCTGCCTCCAACTTAATGGAAGTGCAATACTAAATCACTGGAGTTCCCTTTCAAAGTATCATGCTCATGACTTAAATAGATGTTTAAAGAAAATGTCACATCTCTCTGAGTAAGTGATAAAGGTCATGTTAATTTTATGGTGTATCAAAAATGTCTGATGTTAAAGTACTATGTCAGTTTCACTCTAAATGGTGTGGTTATTTCAGCTCACTGTTTAGATTTTACAGTCTGCAGCTTTATTGTTTGGTTTACGCTTTGTTATAAACCTCCAGCCACAGCAGGCAGCTGTTTTCGCTCAGATAAACCCACTGCACACACCTCCACAGCATCAAACAGCCAACACACAAAGTTAGCGACTAGCTGGTGATAATAGTGGATCGGTTAGCAGCATTTGGCAGGTGGACACAAATACATTCGCCAGCAACTTCCCCCAAGTGGCCCTGCCAAAAATCAATTTATGCTGTCTCAATACGAGTTTGGTTTCAGTCCAGCATATTGTCACGCGGATATACTATCAGATCAAAACAATCTGATAATAAATTATCTCTTTTCTACTATGTCTTATTTTACAGTGATGTGTTTTAAGAGCCTGATTAGAGGCTTACTGGCTGTTATCTGAGGCCTTTAAAACTGTATCACCTCTTTCTTCTTCCTGCTGACGGATAATTAAGAAAGCTTTTATATCAGCACCAGTTTATAGCTCACTGTGGACCAGTTACACTAAAGAAGGGGTTGCGTAGAGCGGATTACTACACAGTGTCACAGCCAGTAGCTGCTGCAACCCACGCTGGTGTGTGTTGTGCATAAACAGCAGAATGAGGATGAGCATTCGGTAAAAATACTGTTTGAAAATTGTAATTAATACTATTTAAAGATTCCTACATTTAGATTTGAGGCATACTGTGTGGAAACAGTGTGCGGCTCTGCTTTAAAGTGCCAGCAGAGGTCCCCAGAGAGCTGTTGCCTGCATGTCTCACACCAAGTTTTCTCTCCTGATCCCCTTTTATGCTTAAAAATCATGCTAGAGAATATATACTGTCTTTTTAAATTGAGAGGAACTATCTAAATTCACACGTTACATTGTTCACATAGCAGCTGCTATACTGTGCACTCATCAGTTATCGTTCTGCTGATGTAAAATCGCACTATTTATAGATTTCTGGTCTGTTTCTCTTTTTATCCTCAACTCAAGAGCCTCTTTTTCCATGCGACTTTCACACACAAGACACCGTCTACTATCCCATCTCTGACACACATGGCCCACTACAGCCTAATGACATCACTAACCTGAGGCAGAAGTAGGCCCTGCAGAGCTGGGGATGACTCACTCCTATCTGTACAGCCCAGCAGAAAACAGCAGGCACGCACTGGTGAGGCGAATCTCAGCCTGCATCTCTCTCATCAGATGTGATTCAATATTGGACACTGATGACTGACTGAACACAGCAATGCCGCTTCAATGCCAAGGTTGCAAACCCAGTGCTAGTGGTCTCTGCCCTGCTAATGACCCCCGCTAGTAGGAGAATGACTGGCAGCGTAATTAATACTGGATGCCCTGCCAGTCATTTTTCCATACGTTAACATTGGAAAAATAAACTAAACGCAGATGCAAAGACAGCTGCATTTATGTTGGGGGCTGGCGTTATTTCAAACATGATGAGAAGCAGCCTTATTTGTATCACATACTGTAAGTCAGACTGGAAAATGTAATGATTGCACTGCAGCGTCATCATAAAACAATCCAGGCCAAAGTTTTTGATTTACTTTCCAATGTATTGTTGCCTATTGTGAAGCTCACAGCACACAGTCCTATCAGAGGGTTGCCACACACACACACACACACACACACACACACACACACACACACACACACACACACACACAGGAGAAAAACCCTGACACTGCATCCAAGCACATTAGAACATTTTCACCCAAGGCATGACACGATTTTTCCCTTGGCACAATAGCTCCAGCTCTTGTGAGTGTGTCTGCTCTGTTGCTGTTACACCTTTTCTCACCCACAGTACTTTAGAAGGGAGAATTTCTTCCATGTGAATGCACACACAGTATTATAAGGCACCCAGACTTTTACAAAATGCTATATAACCACATCCATAAAACTCCGTCCTCTCCATTTTAAAGGTTCAGTGTGCAAGATTTAGCGGGCTTTATTGGCATCTAGCGGTGAGGATTTCCATCTGCAACCAGCTGAAACTTCTCCTGGTTAGATTTCCTGCAGTGTTAATTGTTCAGGAGGTTTTAATTAGGAGCCAAAATATCCACAGGGGTCTCTTCCTCTCCAAAATGAATGGATCAGAGGGATAAAACTGGTAAGAACATTGAAAAAGCAGTTTCACTTTACAAATCAAGTGTTTCTCCTACGCTGACGGGCCACTGGCCCATCGCTGCCTAATGAGCGCTCACCTTTTTGCTCTTATAACTTAAGCTCCAGATGCTCAGGAGGTTTTTACCAAGAGGGGAATAATCTGACACAGGGGTTGGAGCTATGGTTAACGTTAGACAGTTAGCCTTCACCAATCAGCACATCTCCTGCTGACAAAGTTGTCCAAATAGCTAATGATACGTTCTTAGTTGGCCTGCCAATGTTAGTAATGCGTACACATACATTCAAGAATATCTTGGGTTTATTTTGTTCAGTCAAGACTTAAAGGATTGTCTTTATCCTCTATTGGAAATGTATGTTTAGCTCATTGTTGTGCACCGATACGCATAGTTGTGGCTGTGGAGGATGAAAAATGATATAAGTATTAATAAATAAATGCTGACATGAATAAATAAATAACACATAAATGCAGAGGTTAGGCTCTTCTACCTCATTCAAATATAGACAGAAATAAATAAATGCAGTTGTACAAATGAAGAAATAGATTTACAATTTTTATCTATTTATGACCTGTTTAATTATCAACTATTGTTTTTTTAATGCATTTACTTCAGTATTTATTTATTAATTAATTTATTAATTTTTTTCTGTATTTATTCCACAGCGTTTATTTATTCTTTATTTATTCATTCCTGTGTCAAATTTTGCATCTATTATTTTTATTTCTGTATTCATTGATTTATCCCTGCATTTATTACAAATGTATTAATTTATTCTTGTACTTATCATAAATTTATTGATTTATTCCTGTATTTATTTTTACATGTATTTATTTACCAATTTATTTATTTCTGTATTTCATTACATACTTATTTATTTAACTAATTTTTATTTATTTATTCCTGTATTTATTTTTACATTTATTTATATCTATTTGTTATATATTAATCGCTGTATTTATTTATGCATTCATTTATTTATTGATATTTATGCATTGGGTTTTTTTTGTCCTCAAAAGAGGGCAGAATAGTATCTTTTTTTTTTTTTTTTTCTCAAATGATAACAATGCTACATTTAAAGTCTGCTCTCCAGCCCTGAGGTTTTGTAACATCCACTTTCACATATGAAAAACAAAACCTCAGCTACATGACATTTTGCATTATACCGGAGATCATATCCAATTCCAATGCAAATTTCGTTCAACAGAACTGTATTCTAGCACAAATGCACATAGGGCGATTAAAATCAGCTGAGCTGTCCTGAAACATATGACTCACAGCAATGATGATGCGTGCAGTGAATGTTTTTGCCAGCGGAGGAGCTCCCTCCCCTGGGCAGGTTGTGTGACTGTTACACTGGGGTGAGGTAAGCAAAACAGACAAACCAATCAGCTAAAGAAAGGACTGTCAAAACTCGGCCGCTCAGAGGTGATATGTTGTTTCAGCTTTCTCGTCATGTTATGTAAAGGAGGCCCACGCTCTGAGGCTTAGTTTGGCCTCGGATTATATGAGGAGAGCCAGCAAGCTGATTACATATCTGTAATCTTGTTTTTATAAAAACATTTCCGGTGGCAGAAATACAAGGAGGGCAGGGCTGATTTCTCCAGTGAACCCCTGCAACGATCACATTTGCTAGTCTGAAGCGGCATCACACCACAGAGAAATGCTGGCATCTTGTCTATGTAATAACAGACGACCATAAAACCAAATATTTTCCAGCAGATATGCTTACCCAGTTCGTTCATCCAGGGAAAACATTTCCCATTAATTAGGGCTGAGGAGGATGATCAGTGTCTTCTTGATGAGTCAAAGTAAAATGACAGAGCAGAGTTTTGATTCCACTTAGCTTTTTAAACCATAGAGTTGAGATACAATCTCACACTGGGTCTTATCAACAAGCCAATGCTGTAGTGTACTAAACTTCACAAAAGCTCACTTCAGTAGAAACTTCACTAACTCCATGCGAGCTGACCTTAGTATGCAGCAGAGCACACAGCTCATACTGTATGTGCATTTAGTGAAAATAAGACATCTACTGTATCCATTAAATTACATTCGGTTCATTGTTTTAAACCCTGCTACTGTATAACTTAATTATTTGTTTGACTGAGTTACGAGACAAGGCCGAGTGCAAACACATCTCTATGCTACAGATCAACGTGTAATGAGATATGCGATTAATTTAGGTCTGCCTGAGGCTTGTGAGCCAACATCCTTAGATGGTCACATGGAATTAGACCCTGAGACTCCACCGAACGCTCTTCCACCCACTGTTGTGAGAGAAACAGACAGTAGGAGTGAGAGAGCAGAATAGAGAGTGACGTGTTACTACAGAAAGCATTTATCTAGTTTGAACCAGCAGACAAATGAGACCAGGAAGAGGGCAAACTCATTTCAAGGGAACATTTTGTGCATCTGTTTGCAGCGAGGTCCCATCTCACATCCATGTATGGATGAGTAACAGATAAATGGGATGATGAGGAGGATAAGAGAGTGATGAGACATTCAGATATCTGTAAGTGATGATGAGCTATTATTGGGACTGTAGTGCTGCAACAGTCAGATTATGTGGTGCAGCTGATATCTCATTCATAAACCACTGTGTGCAAAACATTGATGGCAAATAAAATACACTTAATCAACATTATACTATTTCAGTCAGCCAATTTTGTGAATGTATGATATAAAAATAGAATACAGGCTACAAACAGAGTTGATGTCAAGACAGGCTTTGACCTCATCACTCACACGGCAATCTCAGTGACAAATGTCACAAACCGCATTTGATACAAAGCAACATATAATGTGTAAACGCACCAACCTCCAAACATTAAAGATAATATACCATCCCATAAATCCACCTCATATGCATCCTCTATGAAGTATTATAGTTTAAGTGAGATGACTATTAGCATGTTAGCTTGAATTTGGCAATGAGCGCAGTGAGTGTAGCAGCGGCATGAGCCAAAATGCTTGGCAGATTAGATCATACATGACGGTGTAAATCAGTGGTTCCCAAATGGTCCAGGCACAGCGTCCAGATTTCCCCTATTGAACTAATAACTAAGGGGAAATCTGGACCACATGGTTTAATAACTCAGCGTTATAATTGTGTTTCACCATGTTGTTGAGTTAGTTTGTCTCTGTTAAGCAGCTGTCCGTAAATCACTCGCTCTACAGTAGGAAAAAATTTACTTTTTTTTTTTTTTGTAAATTTATATTTACATTTACAAGTCACTTGTGGTCCATTCAGAATGGAGCCACGACCCACTTTTGGACCACGACCCACCAGTTGGAAACCACTGGTGTAAAAGATAAAGCAAGCTGTCACACGAACCTATTGATCTTAAGCTAAAATATTTGTCTGATGATATGATATGTGTCACGTGTGAGGAAAATATACACTCTATAAAAACCCTCTGACTCAACTTAAAAAAAGGTAAATTAACAATTTGCATGCATCTTTTTAAGTTCTTCCAACTCTGGCATTATTGAGTTAATCCCATGAGTCTTTTATAATCTGACTAAACTCAATTAGTTTAGTACAACCAACATAATTTGCTTGGACGTTGAAAAACTAAGTTGAGCCATATCCATATTTATCCAAAAGTTGTGTTGATATTTAGTGGTCAAACTATTTTATTTATTTTTAACTCCATCCTGCTCAAAATGTCAAAAATGTTTTTGATTTTGACCAACTTACAAGTTGCTAACTTAATTGGGGTGGTGGGAAAAATAGATACAGCATATTATCAGAATATTTTTCTACGGCAATATTGTATTGATACATGGACACCAAGTATTGATCATTTTATTATATAAATCATTTATATTCCGAGTACAAATTAAACTTTTGGTGGATTACTAGAAAAATAAAATCAATTACTTTTTGAGTTTATTAGATACATTTTGCTGTAATAAAAATCATCAGAGTGAGATGGACTGACTGAAAACTTTTTTATCATATTAGATAAAAACAGATGTTGGGAAACAATTTACAGTTAGAAAAAGGTAATAAATCATAATACATGGCAATATATTTTATCGCAATACTCATTATATTGTAATAATATCGTATCATGACTTAATTATCGTGAGAATATCGTATTGTGGAGCCTCCCATCCTTACAACTTAATACACGTTAATGAAACAAACGTTAATATTTCTGTAATGAAACAAACAAACATTTCAAATGTTAAAAATCATATTTTAAGTGTTATGCAGTAACCCATGAACCATTTTTTAGAGTGTAAATGCGACATTGTGTGACGCAAGCCATGTTGTGTTTCTTATGAAGTTGATGTCATGGGAGAACAATTATGTGAATGGATTCCACGAAGCTGTGACAGACAAGTTTTTCTCAATCTCAGTACTCAGAATAACGAGTAATGATATTCCATTAGTCAACTGCAAGCCATGTAACACGGTGTTATTCCCATATTTAAACAATTATCACATCTTGTCCCCTGTTAATGAGAACAGGCTTTTCACCCCGCCTTCAAGCGTGGCAGCTTGTAGCAGCTACAAACACTTTTGTCTACTGATGTGGAGGGATACATGTTGTACACGTTATACGTTCTAGTGCTTTTGGGGTAACATAATGAAATCCAAAAACTGTCCTGATGCGACATGATTTGATTGTTGACATGTCCGTTTGGCAGAGTAAAAGAGGGGGAAGAGTATAGTAGGTTTAAAAAAACTACATAATTAGAAAAAGGTGAATAGGATTCTTGTTTCAGAGAGTAGAGTGTTTTACATGTGAGTGTGCTGGTGTAAGTAAAGCCTGCCTGATCTAATGTTAGCTACCTGGCTTTATTCCATTCAACGGTGTCCTACACCAAGCAGGGTTCTTATCAGGGCCATGACCTGATAAATAATATAGGACACTGGACCAAATGCCCTTGTTTTAATCTAACTCTTGCCAACTGGCAAGAAAGAATCCACTGCGCCCTGTGAATTCGGAGGAAGGCGGAGGCTCAATGCAAATATCAGGAGTGAGCCTGAGCAAGTCCTGTTTGGCCCCGTTGCAGGAAAAAAAAATCAAATAATCCATGTGCCACCACTTATGTTTATTCATCCCTTCCTTGCACAAACACGAGCTGTCAAAGGCACTTAACTCCAATTACTCTGCGGTGTGTGCTTACTCCAAGCAGTGCAATCATTTCTCAGCGAGAGACAAGTTGATATGTTGCAGCGCAACACTATCCAGTTGCTTGACTCTGTTGGAGACGCTGTGGTGGGGCTGGAACAGTCATTAAAGTGCTGAATGCACTCATTTCACTGTCCTGCCCAACTCTCTAACTATTGAAGGTGGTGTTCATTTTTCACTATTGTATTTGATAGTCATGGTAGTGCTGGACACACACTCCTGTTACTGCGAGAGGATGAGTGAAAAAACTAAACAAAGGAGTTGGGTTTCAAGGAAAACACCGCCCCACTCTGCAGAAGCACAAAGCTTTTCTGATCTTCTGTCTACATCTTGTGTTTCTAACATAGCCCTGACCCAATCTAAACATAGAAAATGTCAACAGTTGTTTACGGAAAGTTTCACTGCAGCAGAGAAAAACAAAGTATTTTGTATTCGCGAAATAAAGCACCAGGATGTGCCGTGCGAGAGATGACCAAAAGATGACCAGCGCATACCATCACTCTCTGGAGACATTATCAAGCCCCCCCACCTATTCCCTCCACAATCCAGGCCGGGGCAGATCCCAGATCACTGGCTGTGCGTCTGCAAAAGCAGTGTAAGCTGTTGCTCTTTATTTAAAAAAAAAAAAAAAATGCTGACAAACACAATGACAGGACCTCCATTGTATCAAGGGGAAAGGGAAGTACAAGTGAACTCGAGGCCCCAGCTGTTTCTCTCTTCTTCTTCTCTTCTCTCATGTCCCTTGGAGGTCATTCTTCCTGCGTAACGTAACAAAGTCATCACACACAGATGCTGCTGCAAAGGCAGAGATCATCCTCGTCATCGATTCCGTCAGTCCCTGCCTATGATGGTGTACGTGACATCAATTAAAGGCTATATCTGCCTCACTGCTGACCATGACAGTGTAGCTTAATAATAATAAGTTGTGTTGTGGCTCTCTAGATACCATCCAGCTGTGCTGAAGGTCAGTGTTTATTGGGCTGTACTACAGAGGAAGGCAGAAAGGAAGACAGAGAGGCAGATGGGGTCGGGCAGACAAATTTATCTCCTTGTATCCTTTCCTGTATGCTGTTTTAGACATGCCTGTGTAAGTCATTATGTGTCATGGGATGATCTCAATGCATGCCTATGGTGCTGCCTTTTAAGGACGTGCAAGGGGAACGGACTCCATTAAAGGTTCAAAAGTCAAAAACCTTGGATTTAATATCAAACAGCACATTCGTCACAGGGTTCATGACAACATGGCCAAACATCTGGAGGCAAGGAACATCTTTTACCTAAGCAACAAAGCATTCTTGATTCCAAAAACCTATTTCCTGTCACTTACAAACACATGTAAAAGTAATTGGTAAGAATACCTTACAAGCCTCACTTTAAAAGGACTGGACTTTTACAATCAATCAACAAGCCTAGTAAATGTTATTGAAGCTTGATAGACCAGCAAGGTCCCAGAATGGCCTCTAAAAGCCCTGACTACACACAGACTTTCCTGCTCATTGTTATGGGAATAGAGTTTCCAATAAAAGACGCTTAAACATTTTTGGCATGTAGCTTGCTTATATGTGTTTGTGTGTATGTATGCATACTGCAGTGCCTCTGCACAAGAGCTTTAGAGGACTTTTGCATACTCTGCCTTGCCAGAAAAACTGAGGAAAACAAACACTGGCTTTATTACAGTAATGAATATGCTTTGGGAAGCAAATGATATAATTTTCCATTAACTCCCACTTCTAAAATGCCATGAGTGGCTCAGGGAAACCTCTGACATTTGACTTTGTTGGCACCAAACATAGCAGTCCTCCACTGTTGCTTGACCCCTGACTCTTCACCCCTGGAAAATCATAAAAGCTACATCACTCACCATATCACTCATAGCTGCGGCTAACAGAGACATGTGAATACAACAAAGTCTGATAAACATTTGAGTCTACACTGTCACTTTAAAGACGTATTTCACTGCTAGAAAGATGGTCTTTTCATAAAACTGGGCTTTCTATGCAGAAGAAAGGAGTAAATACTTTGGAAGTGGTGCAACACAACTAGAGCAAACAGAGGAAAAGGGCTGTCACATTGGTTTTTGCTCAAGAGGTAGAAAACCTACAGCTACCAGAATGCACTGTGCCACACCAAAACAATAAACGCTCCCGCTGGTAGGTGATGCAATGTGAGCTTGGCCCTCTTGACCAAATGGCAACCTCCAGGGCTGAAAAATGAAGCTAACGCCGAAGTGCCAAAAAATGTAGTTACATGAATGGCCACTTGAAGCTGGCTCCAAGAGCGAGTCAATCCCCATAGACAGTCATGTTAAAATGCCCAACTTTACCACAGAAATAAACATGTTTTATAGCCTAGTACAAAAAAAGGTTTCATCCTCTATAGGTAGTTTTCCCCTTCACGACAATTGTAGAGGGGGTAATTTTTATATAACTCACCTGCTTACATTTTTATTAAGGCTGAGGGTTACGTATGATTGAGGGCTTGGCCGTTTGATTTACAGGCTGTCTATGAGATGTCACCCCAGTCTAAGGGTGCTTTCACACCTGCCCTGTTCAGTTCAGTCCACTCAAATTCAAGTTCGTTTGCCCCCTAAGTGCAGTTTGTTTGGGCAGGTGTGAACACAGCAATCGTATTCAGGTCTGCACCAAAACAACCAGACCGAGACCTTCTTGAAGAGGTGGTCTCGGTCCGGTAACAAACTCTGGTGTGGTTCGTTTGTGGTGTTCTGACATTGATCTGAACCAACCGCAGTCGCATTACATATTGTTTGGGTTAAACATGAGCATGTTACAGTCCTGGAGGATTATTAGTGTGCATTACTTCCTGGATTTTTTCCGCATGGAAATTCTGACCAATCAAGAGCAGCTTTCGCGCGCAAGGCATTTGATCTGATACGCTTGTAAATGCTGCCGTGAGAACCAGCACCAACTCTAGGCAATTATGCAACTTTGTGACAAAAGTAGTCACTGATTCAGACCAAAGCAAGTGAAAGCACCCTTTGAGTCTGATCCTATCCTCTAACCCCCACAGCTCCACCCTATCGTCC
>JAPZEB010000022.1:21236681-21251622 GCA_029783705.1 Chaetodon striatus | reverse complement strand
AATCCTCCAGGACTGTAACATGCTCATGTTTAACCCAAACAATGTGTCATGTGACTGCAGCTGGTTCAGATCAAGGTTGGAACACATTCTCACCACAAACGAACCGCACCACAGTTCGTTTGTAAGGGGGCCAAGACCACGTTGTGACCACTGGGTCTAATTTGGCTCTGTCCAAATCTGCCTACCTGCACCTCTAAAGCACACTAATGAACGCATTATATCTCATTAGTTTAATTGGCTTCACTGTGGGGTGACCTTCAGCTCAAGGGAAGAGTGTATGCCCCATACGAAGCTCAGCGTACGTTCAATCAGGAAGACTTTCTTTATGCTATATCCATTCAGAATTCTCTCTCTATCCCACTCCCACCACTTCCATCAGTCTGCTGACTGGGTGTTCCCTCTACTAGTTAGCCAATCAAACTTGGCCACAGTCTCCTTCAGCAATTCATGTCGCTGCTGCCAAACTTTAAATCTGTTCTCTCTGCTCCTCTCAGCTGTCATTTTAGGCAGAATCGCCGCGCCCTCCTCCACCCCATTCACCTCCAGTTACCTCATCCAGAGCCCAGGACAAGCTCATCAAAAGCCCACTCCTCTTCACATCCAGATCCTCAGCTCCCTCTTCATTTTATCATCACCACCATCAGCGTCTAGACTCCACAGGGCAGGATCCCTAATCTACTACGTCTTCACCACCCTCCTGGAATAGACGGCATCACGATGGGGTCTAATCGCCAAAGACTTTTCACATTTCTAGTACTTATTACTTATTTTCTCATACAAATATTCTTTTGTCTCAGAACGAGTCTCTTCTGATTAAAAAAAGCTGAGGGCCTTTGCAGTGGCTCGGGTTCAATTCCAGCCTGCAGCCCTTAGCTGTTTGTCATTCCCCCCTCTCTCCTACATTTCCTGTATATCTATAGCTGTCCTGTCACTACAGGGAAAAAAGATAATCTTAAAAAAAAATTGGTTTTACCAGATGTTAGGTGCCAGACTATCTCTCAGCCAGGAGCAGTGACTTCCTGGAGTTATTCCATAACTGTGATGTTGCCAGGTTAAAAAGAATATATGAATTTATTTGCTTAAAATATGCAACTTGTCATTTTTATTCTTTGGGTTTCGTACAGATCAAACAATGATCTGTTTAAATGTGAGGTTCAAGGATGCTTTTTGCAGATTTTTTTGTACTTATGAAAACA
This sequence comes from Chaetodon striatus, assembly GCA_029783705.1. Taxonomy (NCBI): domain Eukaryota; kingdom Metazoa; phylum Chordata; class Actinopteri; order Chaetodontiformes; family Chaetodontidae; genus Chaetodon; species Chaetodon striatus. Next base: position 21,250,426 of record JAPZEB010000022.1, on the reverse strand, counting down.
ACCATGCCATATTTTCCCCCTTGTTCCAGTCTTCATGCTAAGCTAACCTAACAGTCTCCTGGCTCCAGCCTCATATTCAATGTACAGATATTAATCTCCTCATCTAACTCTTGGCAGGAAAGTAAACAAGCATTAACCTAAAATGTCAAACTATTCCTTAGGGCGTCACTTTGTCATGAATATCTGAATTTAGTTTTATGACTAGAAGACAAGGAAGCGAGAGGGAAGACAGGCAGACAGAAATACAGGCAGCAGAGTCGGCAGGCCCTCGGGGAGCCGCCAGGCAAACAGGCATGCAGCCTGGGATTCAGCAAAGCAAGCAAGCAGAGTGTTACTGTACGAAGCTGTCTGGCCCCAAGGCTCTTCAAACTCACAGGAGTGGAAGGGTTATGCTAATACTATGCAAAGGGTGTACGCTTTGTTCCTCTTTTGTAGTGTTGCACCAAGACATCATACACTGAGTAAACAGAGGAAAAATGAATACAAATTTACATCTGTAATTTGTCAGCGCAAAGGGGAATAGTTTAGTCTTTAATCTGTAAACCCTGAAGGATGCTAGGCTGCAAATTCCTGAAACACATGAAGAATCTGTAAGCAGGCTACATAAATAGCCTTTTTTTGCTGCCTGTTCTTAAGCAGATATGACAGCTCACAGCCACAGAGATAGCAGCCGACACACACACAGCAGACCAGACTCACTCTGCTGAGGCCTTATTGGAAGACAAGACGGTGATCAATAAGTCAGCTTTGGGACAAATAATATACTGCAGCGGGGTAGATAAGTACCTGGAAAACATCCTGTATTTTGTTCCAGTGCTGTGCACCCAGAGTGACTGCAAGAGCTGTTGACAGTCACAGTCACAGTCACAGAGGGGGAAAGTTCTGTTCTTCATGATGTGAGGTGTGGGGACTCTGTGCTCTGCAAAAAAGCCCAAAGGGAAAAGTACACAGTTACAATCACGCATCTAGAGGTGTAAAGGTGCAGGTGCACAGGAGAGGCTGCAGAGGTGAATGCAAACCAAATGCAATCGTTCATTAAAAGTGTTTTATTTTCACAAATCCTAATGGGCTTCATTTATTATTCTTATATTTATTAATAATTGTTTCAGCCCTTAACAGTATCAAAGGGACCAGTCTGACATCAAAACTACCAGATTATGCAGTACTGTCTGACTTGAAAGAGCCAAGCTTCATTTCAAATAATGTAAAAGTCTAATCAGAGATTTGCATCAACATCTTCACAATGGGGAGCTTTAGTCATTTGAACGAATAAGACAGAAATTTTCAAATATTCACAACAAAGACAATTTCTTACAAGACTTAAGGGATGGGAAAATATGAAAAAGCTTACCCAAAAATAAGAGTTCCTCACAGAACTTTAAATGGGAAATGAGGTTAGTAAAGTAATTTCTTACCTCCTGAGACATGAGCTTTTGTTTGTTATGTATTTCTCCTTGCTATTTGGGATAAGTATGACCTCATATGTATAGAAAACTGAGCATTTTGAAAAAATCATGTCCTCATATGAGGACATTGGCTTTATTGTGTAATTAAGTGTACAATTGTTTACTTCAGTGCCTAAAAATTGTTGTGCAAAAACAAAACTACAAACAGTGCAACAGTTGTTCAGTGTTTTGTAACTCTTAGGGTTAGGGTTTTCAACTCTAAAACTATTCATGTCAATGCCTGAACATGGCTGTGCAGAACAAAATTGCAAATAAAGCAACATATGTACAACGGAGGGAAGGTTACCTCCTGGATATTACTTGGACTGGCTGACTAACCCTTTAGATATCACTCCAGTTAGAGAGCATGGTGAAGACTTAAAGCACCTGTGTTGAGAGGAAATACCTCAGGTCGAGGTGTCTGATGCAGTTAACATCTTTTTACGAGTAGGCACTCACGTACGGCAACACTGTTGAACAACCACCATACAGGAAGGAGAGAAGGAAGAGCAAATGAGATAACTGACTACAGGTGTCACTCTGTTAGTAGGCGGGGTTTCATGGTCTGGTCTGCAGGGGCTGTGTTGTATTCCGCCTAGCAACAGTGACAGCCTCCTTTCCATCCACAGGAGTAAACTCCCAATGGAGTATCTTCTAATTAACAGGGTCCTAGCTTGTTACTGTCACTAAAACTGGTCAAATGTGTGCCAAATAAAAGTACAAACATTATTAGGGAAAATAATCAAGTTTCAACCACAAGATTTGATCACGTTTTATATCTTGTCCACTTTTATATCAGGATCGGCTGTAGACTGACTTGGCAGAGATGGCCGCCATCTTGGTTTTTTTGTGTATTGTGCTCTTGCTACCACAAGATGGCACGTAAAAGTTTCTACAGATGAGGACAACAGGTCTAAATCAAGCAGAATAAAGTATAAAGTGCAGCAATCCCAAAATGTAATGTCCTCATGTCAGGATACAGGGTCACTTGAGGCTAATGTATATTCAGTTTATTGTACACTCAATAACCTTACACAGTACCTTGCAAGTAAAGAAGAGGTGGGAGGCAGAAATTAATATGTATATGACATTAGCAACCCAGAGGGATGTTTGTAGAGAGGCGCATTTGATGACCACTTCTGATACTTAGTGTGAGTTTAAATGGAAAGTCAGCAAGATACTTTTGAACCCTGCAAATAACAGCAAACTAGACCGCAACCAGTTCAGAGAAGCCCTAGAGAAATTGTGGACCACAAAATGGAAACCACACATGTATTTTTTGGTCTTGCTCTAAGTTAAGTCATATCTGGAAGGACACATTAGATGCCCTGAGAGAAGTAATCCACCAAGACATCCTCCAAAGATCCAAAGACGGTCTTCCTCAATGCAGTTCCTGAAGGCTTCGAGAGGAGTGCCAAACTCTATCTGTTACAAATGTTCTTGGCAGCTGTGATTAAATGTGTCACCATTAGATGATTGAAACCTGAACCTGCTACGAACAACATCTGGATTAAAAATGTATGGGGACTGTTTTAGATGGAAGAGAGCACATATGCATCTTATTTTTTCATCTTCCTCTGAGATCTTTTCATTCTATATCTCTCTCCTCTGATTTTATGTACTCCCGCTGTTTTTAAATATTTTGTTGCAGAAGACTGCATAGATACCAAGGCAGCTGGAAACTTTGCAAAGACGATGAAAGTGAATGATGTTAAAACCATACTGCGTGTATGAAATGCTGAAGTAGAAGTAGAACACAAGTTCAGAAAATGTAATAAGATCACTTAGTCACACAGACAGCTGAACAAATGAAAGCAGGCTCTTTAAAGAGTAGGACATCACTTTTCTGCCACCCTAATTGTGGTGTCTTTTATTCATATTTTTAATAAGCCAAATCATACTTATACTTTTTAATGCTGAAAAGATCGTAGAAGGAGTAGAGAGACAGAGAATGGGACAGAGGAAGATTAGGTTATTATTAGGGCAACTAAATAGCCACAATTATCTAAAACACCAATAATTATTCTCAGAGAGCCATCTGCTCTGTGCTGATGAACTCAGCAGTATACACACACACACACACACACACACACACACACACACACACAGTATCCTGCTCTGCTAATATCAAAGCCTTAATAGACCACCTGGCTAACACTTTGCTCGCTGAAAGCTCCAGCGAAATGCATTCTACATAATCACCATTTAAGAGGTTCAAGGGCTTTATAACATCTTAAAAATGGAACAGAGGATGTTTTGCCTGTTCACTTTTCTATATCCTGTGATAATTTTTGTGGTCTGCTTTCCCCTCCAGCCCCCTCTCCTCTCTCCCATACACTGAGCAGCACTCCTCTTTGTTCATTGTTGTCCTTCACTGGAAAGTTTCCAAGGTGCTGTCACCCCCTCGACAAGACAGAAAATCGAGAGACACATGGATGTACTCTTTCTGAACCGTTGTCACGTGTCATGACAAGTACTGTTAAGAAAACAGACATGCTCAAACGCTGGTGCCACTGCCTGGAAGCATCGTGATCTGGCGAATTACAGTGTCCACAAAAGCAATTACCATCTAGCTTTTCTTTTTTCTTTTTCTTATCTGCCATCAGCTCCTCCTGTGCACCGTGACTCTGCTTTTCAAAAGCCTCACAAGTCCTTCTGACAGTCGTCATTGAGGTAGACAGCAATGCATTTTATTTCATATTTACATCACCTTTGATTGTGGCATCGTGTGACAACTGTGGCATCCTGTATGGAGAGTCACTTTTAAAGCACCTGAGAACTTGGTTTTAAAACTTAAGTATTTCTCTACGATATTAAAGCAGACATAATCATTATGTTCATATTAACAATGGACTCATTGACTACTTTTATGTGAAAGGTGCAAAGTTAAGAACACACAGATAATTATCGCCAGACTCTAGAGTTCCCTCAGCTCTTTCAGTTAATTGTTTTGGTTTTACAGCACACAGCTTGACTGTCGGGTTCAGTCTCACTGTTCTCATAGCAACATCTAACTGCAGCTGTTTTAAGCAAAAAAGCACTAAAAACCTGCTGAACGCTACCTGCTCAGCACCGGACAAAAGACAGACAAAAGTTAACAACCAGACCAAAAACACGGCCACAAGCAAGAGAGTGAAAACTGAATGTAACTTGATTTATGTAACTCTACATGAATGATTGTGTGCTCCATATCTGCTGGATTACACTTTAAAACAGTGAGAAATGAATGGATACAGAAAACTCTCCTCTGAAATAACAAAAACTTCTTTAACTTCACCGGAAAATGTTGTTTTCATGTCAGAGTCCATAGCAAGAAACTTTTGATAACATAAAAAAAAATCTTATTTAGCTAAATTAGCTTTTATTGCTCAGGACGCTCGGATAAAAGGCTTTAAATCTAATTACACTGCACTTTAAAGGGGCAGCTCATCCGAAAATCAAGAAATTTTTTCTCTTACTTGTCGAAGATATTAACTGTAGAGTTCATTCGCATCCCCTATTCTCTCGCATATAACAGTGATGCTCAAGAAAAACTCAACAGCAGTGTGTCATCCAGATATCATGACCCCGTTACTTAGGATAATACACAGACCTTGTTGTGAGCAGTTTCATGTAGGAACTATTTTCTCTCTGTCTACCTGCCAACTGTATCACCATGCAAAAGGAAGTGTGCATCTACTGCTAGCTCACCTAGCATGACTGAGCTAGATAATGTTATGGCTCAGCCGAGGAGGACGGCATATATGTATCTTCTCCTGCTGTCACAAGCATGAGCCTCTCGTCCATGAGTGGATGCACACCTCCTTACTTCCTTTTGCGTGGTGATACAGTTGGCAGGTAGTTCCATAGAAAGACAAAAGTTCCTATATTAAACTGCTCACAACAAGGTCTGTGGATTATCTTAAGTAACCAGGTCATGATTTCTGAAAACAGACATTGCTGCTGGGTTTTTCAAATGTAGAGTTGGGCAGTAGCATCACAACAAGTAGCAACGTTACTAACTTAACTACATCAGTAGCGTGGGGGCAATGTGACTACTTTCTGAGTCAGCAAAGTTGATTAATTGACTGAGTAGCGTGGTAACGTCCACAAAAGTTACAAGCTATTTTTTCCCAGGAAATGCTCTAAAGTGCAGCTGACCTTAATAAAGTGAATAATAAAGTGAGGTTAAAGTGAGGATAAGTAAAGTGACTGACTCCAGCACCACACTGAGGCGTGTAGACGAGGGAAGCCCTCCTGCACAACATCACATACTAATCCTTTGATTTATTGTGCTTGCTGCTTCGCTATTGGCTTTTCTCAGCAAGACCCGCCCTACTCTGCCTCTTATTTGCTACACTGCATGCATCTCTCATGTGTCTTGCCCATAGACTGTATATATTTAGTGGCTATGCATTGGACAGAGAAATACACCACAATAAGGGCTAAGAAAAGAGCTGAGAGACACGTGTCATGTGTTATTTGCAGGACATGTTTATGTTCTAATGTCCCCCCCAAAAAAGACAGTTTTAATTTAGGCCCGCTAGTTTTGTTGTTGAGGTGAGTGAGGTGAGGTGAGGTGACCTCAGAGGCTTAACCTATGGTCATGAGCTCTGGGTAGTGACCGAAAGAATGAGGTCGTGGATACAACCGCCTGAAATTAGTTTCCTCTGTGGGGTGGCTGGGCTCAGCCTTAGAGATAGGGTAAGGAGCTCGGACATTGGAGGGAGCTCGGAGTAGAGCCGCTGCTCCTTCACGTTGAAAGTGGTCAGTTGAGGTGGTTCGGGCATCTGATCAGGATGCCTCCTGGTCGCCTCCTGTTGGAGGTGTTCCAGGCACGTGCCACTGGTAGGAGGCCCTGGGGCAGACCCAGAACACGCTGGAGGGATTACATATCTCATCTGGCCTGGGAACGCCTTGGGGTCCCCCAGGAGGAGCTGGAAAGTGTTGCTGTGGAGAGGGACGTCTGGGGTGCTTTGCTTGGCCTGCTGCCTCTGCGACCCAGCCCCAGATAAGCAGATGAAAATGGATGGATTGATGGATTTTTATTGTTTATTTTACTGTCTTTTTTCTATTATGATTTTGTTGGCTGAAAAATATATTTTGGAGTTCTGTTTTTGAATTCCTGACATAGCCAGATAGTCAACTGAAAGAGGCCAAGACAGAGATATGCACTAAGTAGGAAGAGGAGAGAGACAGCAAGAGAGCAATGGGCTGACTGATGATGTCATGTTATTGGAGGACATGTTCGAATGTGACAAAGTCTTCAAAAAAACAACAAATAGGAACTTTCACATGAGAGAGCAGTGCTCGTGTCCCGTAAGATTCTAAATCCAAACCCTGTTCTTTTTTCCTAAACCTAACTACGTGTTTTTGTTGTTTAAGGGGGAAAAAAAGTCAATTCATGGTGTTGAACAGACGTACTGGGTTTATTTTGAATCAGACTGTATGTAAACGTTAAATTTCCTGTGAAAACAGATGTATATTTTGAAAAAACACAATCCATGTAACAGGCAGAACTTGACATGGTGACATGGTGTCCCATAACATCAACAACCAACGCACCCAGGGTACCTCATGCGTCATATGTTGATGTGGAAAGTCCATGACCAAGCACGTCAATATATGTTGAGGTCAGAATAAGAATGTGTTGTCCATTTGTAGACTGATAAATAGCTCTACAATAAGAGGGAAAAGATATTTTCAAGATATTTTTGATCTGGGGGTGAACTGTCCCTTTAACATTACTGTCATTGGTCTAATTATATTTCTAACAGATTATAATGCGGAAAAAAGGTCACTGCACTGATACAATTAAATAATGCTTGTTTCCACTATCAGACCAAATTGAGGCTGACAGTTGGAACATATCTATGCAATTAATGGGTCGAGGTAAGGAAATAGTTCGCTGATCTAGATGTTATTTCTCACATCAGAGGTCATTTTTGTTCCAAACAAGACAAGGCTCTAAAATATGGAGACAGCAGATGATGACAGTCAGTGTGCCACTTCTGCTGCTCCTCATTAAGCAAATTTGATTAAAGATGTAACAAAGAAATGATGAATGATGTTTCTAAGATCAAGACATTTTTAAATGTTTAAATGACTGCATCTCTTGTGGGGAAAGGCAGGAACAAACCCTGCTCACTGACTCACCTCATTTGTGTTACACAAATTTGCAGTGATGAGCCGTCTCACACATTCAGCCTGATAATGACCTTGTTATCCCACAGTTAAACCAGGGAAGGACCTGCGAGGGTGGCTTGGAGACAGACAGGGGTTGTTGGAACTCATCATGGTAGAGAGCGATCATCCATGCCCTCCGAGGCTTGGGCTGTCCTGCTGCCTGCTCTAATCTCTGCATTCAGCCGGTTAGTTTCAGCACTCATACACCACAGAATCTCGGTGTATTGAAAGAAAACAGACTTTAAATGACTTCTGTAATTTGCCTTTGTATCTTACACTGACGTCAGCTTCTCTTGATGGATAAAAAAAGCTCTCATATTTGCCATCACACAGCTGAGTGTCATTCAATAAAAAGCTCGGGGGCTGTTGTTTGGTGGCGGTATCATTATGTACCACTTAAGTGCAGAAGGACGCACTGATATCAAATAGACAGGTCACTGTGCTCTCCTGTTAGCTGGGTGTGATGTGATGGAGAGGGGGAGGCGTGGGTAGACTGAGAGTGTTGGACAGACAAAGAGCTGCATGTTTTCCTCAGTATAAAATATAAATTGTTCTTTATCTAAAAGAAGTGTGTGTGTGTTGAGAATTATAGAGGTGGATATAGAGTGCCTATAAGATGTATTTACATGCTCGGAAGTTTTCCTGTTTTTCTTACTTTGCATAAACAAAGTGAGTGAAAAACCCTTCTCACAAGTCACAAAGTCTTGATTTGACTCTGTGGGACATCAGCATGTTGTTCTTGACCCAGTCCTGTGTAGCTTTGGCTTTTTACTTGGGCTCATTGTCTGATGGAAAATATCTCCCAACATGCATTTGTTGACAAAAAATAAATGTATATGCTTCTATACTGGTTGAGAAAATGCATTTGATGTCATGAAAATCCTTTCAAAATTTAATAATGCATGGTTGGTAGGATAAAAATCTATAATCTATTCCTCTGTTTCTGAAACAGTTTAGGGAAACCAGCTTTTTAACCAACAACTGCAAAATACAATTCACAGTTCATTATCCTGCAGATACAGAAAACTGTGTGGAGGTACAATAATTCAGCCACATGACTTGTACCAGATTTGCCACGCTTTTTCATGAATGTAAGAAATAATTTTATCTATCGCTGTGTGTGGTGATCCATCTTTCTGTAATGCACTGAAAACTGTAGGCAGCAAACCCTCTTTAGTTTCAGTGTAACAGCGCCTTTTACTGGTGAAAACAGTTCATTACAGTCAGGTCTAATTACAACAGGAATGACACAGAGCCATTGACTCCAGCAACACAGTTACTCCTTAGTTTTCCTAGGGGCCACTTTTGCAAAATGACAGGAGGCCAGGGGCCAGTTGCAGCAGACTAATGCGGGTCAGGTGTCTGCAGGAGCATTTTAAGGACCTGAGGATATTTGGGGCTTAGGCCAGACCTCTGTTAGGAGCTCCAGGGGATCCTACTTTTTTTTTTATTATTATTCTTTTTAATGAACAAGCTCTAATGTTGCTTTCAATGAACTTTTGCAATTTCTTCACATTTAAAGAGCAAAATAACTTCCCAGTGTGAATCAATTTATTTTCACTGTAACTTAGAAACTGTAACTTTGTGATACTCAAGTTATGACTGAAAATTCAGTATCATTTGAAACCGTCTTAAATCTGTGCTATATTTTTTTCTTCCCGTTTAACCATTTATTTATTTTCAATTCACACTTCTGGGGTGGACTTTGTGCGTTGAACATTTGTGATTGTACCGACATTTTGTTCTGGTGTCTTTTTCTTTTACGTGTCTCGTGTATGTACACTTACTGGATGTGTGCATGTGTATGTTGTTGTTTATGGTTGTTAAAAATCAATGAAGATACTGTTGAGGGGGAAAAAAAAGACTTGCTTTATGTGGTAATTTATTAGACTCAACTCTAGGTTGTATTTTAAATCTAACTTCTTGGGGAAAGTGCCTACTACCCACCTTGGGCATGGAATAATCTGGAAAAACATTTAAAATTAGGAATTTTTATATCCACTGATGAATGTAACGGCATGATAAAGACTGTGGCTATGAAAGCATGTGGTTGTTTTTCTTATGACGCCACTGTGTTAAATAGCTGCTGTTTTATAAGGATTTTTTGTGCATCATATTGTGATCACTTTAAGTCTCTCCTGTAAAAGATTGGACGTCAATGGGACTTCCTGGTTTAAAAAAAAAAGAAAAAAAAGAAAAGAAATTTTCTACCAAATAATTTAATTAGCAGTTATTACTTCTCGCTCCATTTAATTCAAATCAGATGCTTTAAAAAAAAATAAAAAATACACAATTCAAAGAGGCAAAAGATGCCATTTTCAAAGTACATTGATCATTTATTTTCATATAAATACATATAAAATACAATATAAACAACATTTCATGTCACATCATTTCTTACAATATTAACTTTTGGTGTAATAGGGGATCTGACAAGGAACTGGAGAAAAAGAAGTTCACCCTCTATTTGTCTGCAATGCGTATCTGTAAATCTTCAGCATCAACATGGGCTTGCACCTGAATAAAAAGAGGTGGAACTTTTCCACATCAAGCTCGATCCTATGTCCTCAGTCACCACAGGAGCAGAGAGTTACATTCCCTTCAGCTTAAGATCATCATAACCTGATATAAAACTACTCCACAGGCCTCAGTCTAAAGGCACTGTCTGTACCAGCCGCCTGTAGACCTCCTTAGCCACATTTCAACACATGAAGTGAAATACTAAAAAGCAGGCAAGCAAGGCTGCTTATGTTTCTGACTGGTGAAGCCATGTAATTGCGCGTATCCTGTAATACAGTGTTATTTTGCGATAAGGAGTAAAACTCTAGCTCAACTTCTGGATCCTACAAGAGCCACAGTGATCCATCAGCGTTCCTCTCTGGCATCTCTGTCACATCATCGCTTCATAGGAGAATAAACTGACTCGAAAGATACTCTTTTCACTGAATGTCCATCAGCAGCAGCTGTGACTCAAACCATAGAGAAGTGGGGGTGCGTAAGTAATCAAAACACCCTGTTGTGCATGCAACAAAGACCTGAACAACAGGACGTGTGCAGCCTCAACGCCATCTAAAAAACAGACTCGGAACGGTCAAGGTGATTTTACGCCTGGTGAAATAAACAACTTTTCAGTGCACAACTTTAAAAAACCTAAAGTGGATTTCCTGAAAAGCTCCTCTGAGAAATAAGATCAAGTCAAACAGTTAAAGATGATCTCATCATTAGATGCTTCTTTTGAGGAAGTCCAGTTTGATTGTATAACTGAGGGTGAAGCCCAACAGTCAGTGTGTATAGTGGAGTTGATTTCGGACACTTGAAATTAAAAACTACACTGTAGCAGAGAGGAGGGATATTTGGAAACTTCCATAGCAGAACTTGGGCTTTACCTTCATTGTAAACAAAACATACATATAATATAAAGATAAAACCCTTCAGCTTGAGTCAATAAACCTCTTAAATAAAGCTTTGGTCAAACTTTAAAGATTGTCTTTTGCAGTTGCAAGTAGAAAAACCATCAGAAAACGCAGTCCAGACTAATTGGGGTTCAACCTCAGAATGCAGTGGTTTGCTTACATAACTGAGGTCAACCCCGAAACCCCCTGACGAGCCGGGTCCTGCGTCACTCGTCTTTTTCATGACTGGCGTTTCCATTCATAACTCCGTTGGTGTGGTGTTCCCATGTCTGATTCTGCAGTACCTTGGGCAGTCTCTTACCCTTGGTGTAGGCGTGGTACCAGAAGTTGAGGAAGAGGAACAGGAAAATCACGCCGTACAAGCCGATGATGTAGATAAAGATGGGGAACTGGTAGGTGCAGTCCATAAAGAAATACTGGGAGATGTGGCTTGTTACCAAAACAAACTGGATCTGGGGAGCAATAAAGAAAGGGGCGTTGATTCAGCTGTCAGGATTCCCACAGGACTTTACAAGAGTACACTTTGAGAACACAAAACATACAAATAAGGGAAAAAAAAAAAACAGTCTTTCATCAGACTACTAAACATACCAGCTGAATGGTTGTCAGGTATTTCTTCCACCACAGGTACTTCTGGTAGTTGGGGCCCAAAGCAGTCAGGCCATAGTATGTGTACATGATGACATGGACGACGCAGTTCAGCAGGGCGTGAAATGTTCCCATCCCACCTGAAAATAAGGAACGTAACAATGTTAGTAAGGTTAACTACTACAAAAAAAACAAGTAAAACTAGACATAAAAAAATTTAATTTTAGTCAACTGAACAAACAAACAAAAAAAAACTAGACTTTACAAAAAAGGAAAAAGAAAAACTGAAACAATGTTGCGTGTTACAAAATTAAATATAAAACTATACAGGGAATGTCTTTAGTCTTTGTCAATTTGGTCAGACCTGTCAACAAGCGTCAGCAGGCAGTGGTAAAGTGTTGTGTTTGTATCGTAATACCTATACTACACTTCTTAAATCTTACCCCGACAAAAGGATTAAAAAAAAAAGGATGGAAGGAAATCCTACCTGGAGAAAACCGAACGCCAAACCACCAGGTGAAGGGCATGATTGAGTGATGGTAGACATGAAGAAATGTCACCTGGCTGTTCTTCTTCCTCAGCACAAAGAAGATCTGTTACAGAAAAACAAAGAAATGTTTATAGACAAGAAAAAACTACATGTGCTGATTTAACAATGATATATTTACTATGTGATGAAATACAATCTAGAAACTAGTGCAACACAATACATGAGGAAACAAGGATAGTGATCTTTCAACTTACCGTGTCCAACATTTCAATGAACTTTGAGAAGTAGTACAGCCAGCACACTGCCGCCATCTAGAGGAGACAAACAATGCTTCAATACTGAGTCAAAAAAAAAAAACAAATCTAGATCTCATACTACAAGTTCAGATGCTGCAATTACATCCCAGTTAGTACAGGAGTGGCTTACCCTCACAGCCTGGGGTGAATCAGAGTAGTCGACCAGGTCACAGTGAAAAGAGTATCCGGTTCCCCATCCTGACATCACAAACTGGAGAGGACAACAGAGCAGAGAGTGGTTAGCCATCTTTGAAAACTCTTTAAATGTTAATTAGTCTCAGAGTGTTTAGATTGTAACTTTCAGAGTGGACCTGTCGAAGGATACAAAATGAATTTCAGCCTAAACTGAAGTTGTACTGTGGTACACTAAAGCAGCAGCAGTGTTTCACAGTAAAATAATTATTCCAATGGGAAAAATAAAAATCAATTAGTGCATGGATAAAATTAAGTAAGTCTTGAAGTATGATATGGAACTGTTAGCGCATTAAAATAAGAGCTTAAGAGTAGTGATGTAGAGAAAAATGGACGATGTGTAGCCTATATAAACGACGAGATAAAAGAACTACTAATATGTCAGTTTATTCTTTTCCTTGTGTGTGATGACTCTGAAATGGAAAAGCAATAAAAATAAAAGTTAAAAATAAAGGTAACTACATTTTGGCTAGTAAGATGCAGCACAAAGTTGAAGTCATGTTCAAGTTATGCAGCTCTTAGGCAATGTATGCAGAATACAGAGTGTGGAAACAATTGGCCACACCTGCAGATCTGGTTTAACTTCACTTCAGTAGTCAAGTCGGAAAAGAAAAAAAAAAAAAAAGTCCATGAACGAGAGTATTGCACAAGACTGCCAATGGCATGTGTCATGGCTCGATTTTTAACAATGAACTCAACGAGACAAAAAAGTACCAAGTCCACTATGAGCCTGTGGTATGCACCGCTGTGTCACATGTTCCATTAAAAAGATAGATTTCACTTGCATAATCTCATGTCACCTAAAAAAAGATAAGATGAGTCACCTCGTAGATCATGTAGAGCGAGAGGACCACCACGCCGAAGTTGTAGCCTATGAGAACTCCTCTGAGGTCGAAGGCTTTGCGGTTCTCCATTATCCGAGGGCCAAGCGACGTGACGAAGTAAATGTACGCTGCGATGATGAGGGTTTGGGGGAGAGGGGATGACATGAGGAACCAGGTATCCGTCCGCTTGTCTGTTAACAGAGGATTGTTGACAGGTTTGTGAGAGGGCGCAGATACAGAGAAGACTTTACCATGTTAAAGTGGATTTAAACATAGAACGGAGTCACCCTGAATACCTAAAAACTTACCTGCATTTTGGATGAACTCATCAT
>JAPZEB010000022.1:21172250-21208945 GCA_029783705.1 Chaetodon striatus | reverse complement strand
GTGTGTGTGTGTGTGTGTGTGTGTGTGTGTGTGTGTGTGTGTGTGTGTGTGTGTGTGTGTGTGTGTGTGTGTGACTGGTAAGTAGGTTTCCCCTAGTGAGTGATGAGAAGGCAGACCTGTCACAAGGGGGCCCGCTGAGATCGAGAGCTCCTAACACCTTCATACCTCTTTCTCTCTCTGTCTCTGAGGTCTGAACTGAAGCAGAAAGATAGCTAACACCCAATTTGCTGACTGTCTGTATCGTCGATCCTTAAGTATAGTCTATATGAAGCTAACATTAACGACTGTATAATTAGGTAAGTCGATAATGTGAAAAATTAAGTAGTAACCATATTGATAATCAAATGATCTCAACTGATATCCTTTCAGTAAAAATACAAAACATTTACCAATTTAATCTCACTGTGGAGAATTCAAATCAAGTCAACTTTATTTTTATATAGCACTTTACACACAACACAGTTGATCCGCAGTGCTTTACAGAGGAAAACAAAAACAAAAGCAGGAAACAAACACAATAGAAGAGAAGCAAAATCAGGATGCTGATACATTATAATGATAATTATAAGAAAAGCAGTAAAGGCACATGGTCACACAGAGCCCAGAGTGACAACACACACCTACAGAGACTTCTGGGAAATAACGGCGCTGGTTAAGTTAGGCACAGTTAAAAGCTAACAAACAGAAGTGTGATTTAAGATGAGAGATGGTAGGAGGAAGAGAAACTCATAGCTTTGGGGCAGCGGTAGAGAAGGCCCTGTCCCCACAACACTCAGTCCTAACTCCCAGGACAGATGGAAGTCTTTGGTCAGACGATCTCAGTTCTCTGACAGTGTGATATGGGGACAGGAGTTTTGTAACGTAAGGGGGTGAAACCATTTTACACTTTGTAAACAAATATCAGGATTTTTGAATCAATTTTGTAGCTAACAGGCAGCCAGTGTAGACAGGCAGCAATTAGAGTAATGTGCTTCCTCCTATTTGACCTTGTCAAAACTCTTGCTGCAGCATTTTGAACTCGCTGGAGACGGGATAAACAAGACGAGGTGATATCAAAATTAGGGATGCACGAAACTGGATTTTTGGGGATATCTAATATGCCGATATTTTCCAACTCATTTCAGTCTATTGCCGATGCCGATATATGCACATATTTGTTTACACCTAATTGCAGAGAACATCAAGTCTCTCCTGGAGTGGAATTAGCATATTGTTATGCCTGTTCTTGCTGTGATGGCCCACTGGCAGATGCAGACATAAAATACAATGCTTTTCAAAATGTAAACATACACTGAGCAAAATGAGAGAAGGACTTCAAGATTTTATGTAACATTTTCAAACAAACATGTACAATTCAACAGGCTTGGATGATACTCTCCCTGAGCCAGTCCTGTCAATAGTCAGAACCAGGCCACATTTGAACTCTTTCTACTGAATAAAGTTACATAATTTAAGTGTCATCTTATCAGCCTGTTGTTTCAGCAGAAAAACTAATTTAAAGCCAATGCCGATATTTAATTTTAAAGCCTTTTTCTGCCAGTACCAATGATGTGCTGATATCATTGTGCATCCCAACTAAAATGTTTGATTGCATTCCTCAATTTGATATAAATGGTAATGAAATACTTGTGGACTTTTTCAACTTTTAGGCAGACAAAGAAGGCAACTATCTTATATGTTGACAGGAGGATTTCAAGCTCACTAAATAAAACTGACATGACTTAACTTGAACGTTAAGACATCGCCTCAGACTCTGGTAACTGGTGATGCACAATTGTGCTTATTTTTGTTATTTCAGACACCAAATGATGACTCAGTTAATTTGAAAAGGAATATACAAATGGTTGGATGTCTGGGCTTTTTTTTTCATGCCATTTTTGTGCTTGCGTTCTGTGTTGTTTTATGATTTGAGCCGCTATAACATTTACAAGAGCTACAGCTTTTAAATATGAAGGGTTTATTGCTTTCTTCCATTTTATATCATTGTAAAAAAAATACTGTTGTTTCTTTTTCTTCTGTTGGCCAAAGTAAGCAGTTTTAAGACATAACTGTGGGCTCTTTTTTTATTAGAAAATTTTTAAAAATCTATGGATTAATTAGTAATGACAGTAATCGTTAGTTGCAGGCAGCCCCCTGAGCTGAGAAATCACTATGCAAACAATGTGCCAGGCCAATTCTGTTATGCTACGTTACATCAAGATGAGGCCTATACGCAGTAATTGCATTCCTCCATAAACCTAACGTCTACAAGTAGCGTTGCCGCTGTTATATTTTTAATCGTTAACATTTGTTTTTACTCATTTTTGTGCCAGCTCCTGTGAGGAAATAAGATTTGCAGGAAGTGTGTTTCTTTTAAACTTCTGTAGTATTATTGTAGAGCGGTACAGTATATAGCCTTGGCCTGTGTGTGTGTTTTTTCTGTCCCAGCTCAGAGATTACCAAGAGAGCGAGATTCACCCCAATCAGACTGACAAGCCTCCTCCCAATGTGTATGTGGTGGGAGGATCAGCCGTGTTTCATAAATATATGTACATACTGTATTTGTTATTCAAATCCAAGGATAAAAGCCGTGGTGGAAGGGGTTTAGTCATGCTGCAAAAGCAACAAGACAAGAGGAGAGCCATGTTGGAGTGTGACAGAGAGGAGAGGGGGAGATGCAACCTAGCGGAGAGAGATAGAGACAGAGGAAAAAAAAAAGTGGGTGCCTCTCTTTATGCTTATTAGTTAGGCATTAGCTGTAGTTAAGCGCATTGCTTGTGGGGACTGTATCATAATTGTACCATTTCAGTCTGCTGCCACCCACACCAATGCAAATATGGATAGGATCTGTTTATAATTAGCATACCTGTTAAATGTATTTGTGAGTATTGCCTAGAGAACACAGCCTTTTGTTAGCTGGCAGTTGTTTTTCTTCTGCTATCATGGGGGGTTTTCTAGGAAACCGTTCCTCAGAAGGCATTTTAAGGCATACGTGTAAACAAATCTGAGGATCATAGGATGTGTTTTACACTTTGCCGGGGCCAGCTTTGCAGATAAGGTGAAAGAATGCAGTGTTTTTGTCAGACCTGAATATCAGAAAAACTAAAAGCTGCAGAGCTGGAGCCTGTGAGGCCCTATAGTGACAATCTAGTGGGAACCAAAGCAGAACCAAAGCAATACTAGCCTAATTAGCTGACCTGATTACTATATAGGCTGGATAAAGTATGGAAAGGAATCATCCTCATAAGGCATAATTACAGAACAGCACATGCATGAAAATGTTTTCATCTTCATCGGAAGAAAACAGATCAACTCAATTTAAGAAGCAAACACAGCCCCCCCCCCTCGTACATACACTTAGCCACTTTTGAGTGCCATCATTCATCCATCTCTGTGCCGTAGCTATCTGTTATGGCTGAAGTAAACATTAAGGCCATCAGTCTGCGGTGTGCATGGAGGTGGTTGCCTCCATTTGTCCATGTCCAGTCAGCTGCGGAGAAACGGTGATGGAATCCTGACAGATTGTCTGTGTTTTGGAGCGTGTTGTTTTCCTTGCCCATCCATTTCTCTTCTCCTAGCCATGTTTGCCATGCATCATCACTCTCACTCCCTCTCCCTCCTTCTACCTCCTCCCTCCTTGCCTCATCATTTCTCAGAGGGATGGGAGCGATGGATGGACATCCGGCTACCTGCGAGGAGAAAACTGTGGAAACACTTGTTATTAGTGAACACCTTATGAAGCTCTGTAGCACCACACAAAGACACAACGCAACTGGCTCTTTTCAATTCTCTCAGCCCTTCTCATTCTGTCTCTATCTCACTCCATTCCCCCCCTCCACCCACCCATCTACCTCCGTCTCCATGTCATTGTGTGCCAGCCAAACTTGTCTAATCAGCAGATTCGACCAAAAATAATTGGCGGTGGCCTTGCTGCTAGCGCGCGTCGTGCTGTATACAGATAGGGAAAGAAGCACTTAATATTCCACGCAGCCCGTGCCTCTCCTGTTCTCTGTGATATCTGACCTCTTTTGTCTCCTGCTCGGCTTGATGTTGATTTTGGAGGGCATTGTTAGCCAGAGCGCCGTGATTGGAAGAGGTTGTGAGTGAGGGGGGCTGTGGTTGGTTGGGTTAAAGGGAGGCTGATTTGCATAAAGGCTTAGCCCAGATTTGGAGCCACTCAGCGAGATCTGAGGAGAAGGGCCCGAGGGCCACGAGGTAATCATCCATGGCCTGTCACAGTGCTGTCATCCCTCTGTGTATTTGTGTGTCTGTGCGTCTGTCTGCATCCGTGTGTCTGTGCGAGCGGGAGACAGAGCGCATTGTGTCTGCGCCTCTTTGTGTTTGTTTGTATTCCTTTGCGTTTTGTATGCATCATTGTTGAGCATCTCTATCTCACTCTTGCTCCCTCTCACTGTCTTTTCCTCTACTTTTTTTTGTGTGTGGTTTCCCAGGAAGGCTCATCCGTGCCAAGCGGACGGTTGTGGCAGCCAATCCTTCAGAATATGAGTATACAGAAGGCAGCATACCGATGGAGTGGGACGGTAAGTCTGGACCACGGCATCACTGTTACATGCTTTAACTATCACTAACATGGATAAATGACAATGTTAACAAGAGAGCTACCCAGCAGAGTACACAAAGTGCTGCACAAATAAAATGGAATAACAAATTCATGGCTGCATCTATTGGGTTCTAGGCTAATCCATTGATTTTCCTTCTTTTTTTTTTCATACTGTGAGATGGGGGTTGGGAAAAGCGTATTCATGAGTTTATCAAAGACGCCTTCTGCTGGTGTTATACAACCGTATCATAAAATAGTGTTTCAAATTTCTTACAACTGGATACAAACTGTTCCCTCTGTCTCAGACTGGCTTTATCCACCTTAAACCCCTCATCCTGCTTCGCCCCATCCCTCATGCATTTTCATCAGGATGCAAATAAGAAAGGGATAAAAGAGGCCCAGAATCCCTGCGCTAGCTGGAGGAAGAGTTAGAAAATCTCTCTCTCCCTTTCTCTCTCTGGCTCCCTTTAACCTGCTCCACTGTGCAGCCAGCTCAGCCAAAATAGAGCTCCTTAAAAAGAGAAAAAAAAAGATGACAGACAGACACAGTTCTACTCAGGAGGAGAAAGAAGGACAGAGCTACTGATGGAGAATGACAGAGTGTGTACTTTCAAATTCAAAGATCAGAGCAGATCCACACTGTCTCTTCTGAGACGCAGCACTCAGTGGCCCTGCTCTGCCTAGACTAAAGCAGTATTAGTGTTTTGAGTTTATCATGTGTATAACTTTTCTGCATGTTTCCCTATAGTTTGCTAAGTGAAATGAAACAAAACAAAGCGAAAACCCTGGATACGTTTTCCCTCAACTGGCTTGGTTACTCAGTTTTTGCACCGAGCTACTGTAGTGCCCTGAAACTCAGCGATGCTATAGCTGCAGCCTTTAAATATGACTGCAGGTTTTGTTTGTGCAGCATATGTTTGTGTGGGTGTTCTCACTCTCCTTTTTTTTTTCCCTCCTCTCTCCTCCTCCTACAGCTTGGATCCGAGGCAGACGGAAGGAGCCCCCCTCCGTCGAGGTACGTCTCCCCCTAGCCTCCCCGCTGTGCTGATGGTTGGACTCTGGGGGGCTGGTTACAAGGGAGGGAAGAAGCAAAGATGGAGAGGAAAGGCTTTGATTTGTTTTATCTTACAGTTTCGAACTGAATCCAGGAACTTTGGGGGACAGGTGTTAAAATAAACAGCAGCTGAAGTGCATTGATGGCGAGGCGGAGAGCAAAGACAGCCTCTGAACAAGGGGCTCACTGACACCATGTCCTAGTTTACTTTCTTTTTTTCCAGCAAAAGCCTGCATCTCGGCTTTTTGTGTTTTATTTCTGGCAGTCTCCAAGATGGGAATGCTGAAGGAGTTCAGTTTTTCCCCTCATGTACCTCTCACTGGGTTTATTGCTCTTTAAATGTGAGAATGCTGGAAATTATTTGGCCGGTGAAATGTGGGTCTATAGGAAATCCCTTGGAAGGCCAATGCCCAGGCACTCTTTCTATCTCTCTGTCCTCTCTCCCTGCCAGTGGCCAATGCCATCCCCTGCCTCTATTGCCAGAACATTCTCTTCCAATTTTCTGCCTTGCGTCTGCCCAATAGCTGCCATTGACAGCTGGACAGTGTTGATGTGGCCAAGGCTTCACTCCCAGCACATTACCCTACCCCTTGTCACGCTCCCTCTCTTCCCGGTCCAAGCCGACATAAATTGATTGGATTAAATCCTGTCATTAACAGGCTGGAAAAGCAGCTCAGTATGTTTGTCTCCCTCCCCAAAGCGGGGCTTTTTGGCCACGGCTCTCCCCTCTCTTTTCCAGTCCTTCAGTTCTGCCAACACACAACAGCATTATGCCCAGTCCTCCCTTCCCTTTTGGCTTCTCATGCTAGGGAGAGGCTAACATCACTGGACACTAGCTGTGGCTCAAGTGGGTAACTATTCCACTGGTGGACTATGTTCAGGTTATAATTGTTTCCATGAGCTGGAATGGCTGTTTATATTGTGAATGCCTCCTGTCATGTTAGTTTACCA
This sequence comes from Chaetodon striatus, assembly GCA_029783705.1. Lineage (NCBI taxonomy): Eukaryota > Metazoa > Chordata > Actinopteri > Chaetodontiformes > Chaetodontidae > Chaetodon > Chaetodon striatus. Next base: position 21,202,400 of record JAPZEB010000022.1, on the reverse strand, counting down.
GTCCGTTCCAAGCACTACATTTTTAACCTGGGTTTATTGGACCAGCAGAGGTTAACTGAACACGCTTGTTCTGTTTCTAGTAAATGTCCCACTTCATACTCGACTGACACACACATTTGTTCCTGGAAGCTGCCCAGTGCAACTTCATGTCCCTTGTACTTCTGACTAGTGACTTTTTGTGCCTTGCTCTAAGACAAACAGAGGTAGTTGGTTTAAGGAAGGGTGGAGTTATCATTGTTTCATGTATGCAGGACAGTTTGACGGTTCCAGTAAGTAATCTTGTAGCCACACTGTATTTTCTCAAATCATCAGGAAAGTGCTACCTCAACATTTCCAGCACCACAGAACTTGGTATATGATGTGTGTAGGGATTGGCAATATTACAATAAGTGTCAGATATTTCGCTATATTGTTAATACTGAGGTAGCTGTCCCTTTAATTTATCTTTGTAGCCATAGTTTTTTAAATTAAAGGAGAGGCAAAGCTCGTCCCCTTCTGGTGTCCTCCATGGAACCTTACTTTGGAAAAAATATGTGCAGTAGACGGCGGTGAGAGACAAATCATTTTTTGATCCTGTTTGAATTGAACTGTGCCACATATGACGTTTGTCAATTTAAAACATAATTCTGCAAGTCATGAAGGTCGCAGTTAGTCATAGGTTTGTCACAATACCGTTTAGTTTTGTGTGAAATGGCTGTCACAATATACATCACCAACAACCAGCCAGCTAGCTTACTTACCTATGTTACATGCACAGAAGTAACGTTCTCTTACCTGGTGTGTTATCCAGCGACACCTGAGGCCTGTTCTATGAAGCCAGTTCAACTTACCCAGGATATCTTTTTGTTATCTGGCTTAACTCACCCTATATTTACTGTCTGGATAACTGGCACTAAAAAGCTGCTTATCAACTAGTTCAGTCAGCTCTGGGTTGTCTTATCCAGCCACAAGCGTGTTCATATGAAAGAGGCGGGGGTGTTGATTATGAGCGACATCATCAGAGCCATGAATGAAGTAGGCTGCTTCATATCATGTATATGTTTCTGACTATGAGACAGTATAATGTGTGATGTAAATGATACCCTGTAATCTTATAACAAAAAATGTAGAAATATTGAAAGAACCATCCAAAAAATCCCAGTCGGCTTAGATTTAAATTACATGTAGGTATCACTAGTCACTAGTAGTATAGAGTATTTTTTGCTATTTATTTGGAAGACTACTCTAAATAAGTCACATGAAGCACTTTTAAGTTGCGCCAGACTGTTGCTGCTACTGAAGTGAAGAGTGGAAAAGAAGTCAATAGTCAATGACTGATGACGTCTATCTGACCAAAATGTTGCATTTATAATAATAGGAGCCACTTAACAGTGTGTGGGTTATTTTACCAATAAGATATTATCTGTTTTTCCGAGTTCTCATGACATAGATGTCTCGTAATTTGGAGCTGCAGTGATGGAATCACAGCAAATTAGCAACACTATCTCTGCAGACTTAAATAAACTTTGCATGAGTTTAAGCACTGCTAATAATCATTCGTTAATGTTGCAAACAATTTCTCAATTTGTTAAATGCTCTGCCTTCAAACCAGTGGAAATAGAGCTCTGAAACTATAAAATAACTTACTATCACTACTGACCTCTAACAATATGTAGGTTACTTTTTTTTTACCTGGGACTCTGGACTTTTGCCACTGGATATTTTTTTCTCCAGTGATCTGATTGGTCAGAGGTCGAAGTGTTGATCTGATCCTCTGAAGTTAACCTGCTCCGGAGCAGGTTAGCTGTTCAGTGTAAGTTACCATGGTGATTTAACCCAGTAAAAAGACAACCAGCTTTGTGGTACTGAAAACTCAGAATTAACCATGAAGTTACCTCGCTAACTCCAAATCCTGCTTCGTGGTGCAGGCCTCTGGTTTTTTTTTTTTAATCAGCCAGGAAGCAAAAGAATGAGCAAGAACCGTTGCTTATGTGAGTAAGTCAGAGAACGAAACACACAGGCATCATCACTTAAGTGAGAGAGAAAAGTATGTCACCTATGGGATTTACCTTTCTAATGACATATTTTTGCGGTCTTTTACTCAACTGTGACTTTCTCAACTTGCAAATTTAAATTGGCAAACATTATTTTTGTAATTCATGGCACAACTCAATCAGGATCAAAAATTTGTCTCTTGCCATTAACTACCATCATTTTTTTTTCTTTTCAAAATAATGTCGCATGGTAGTCCAACACAAGGGGACGGACATCCCCTTATTATTTGCATGGCTGCTTTAATTTCAATTAAATATATAGGTATTATTACATTTATAAAAGGTACATATATCCGAAAGAGAATTTTTTTTTTACCCATGTCACCCACTCTAAAGAGCAGCATAAAATAGTGTCACAGACAACATGTAGCATTGTGTGACCTGCAAGAATTCTGAAAAAATAAAGGCATTAGAAAGCAATAAAACATTTTGAATTTCAATAACAAGCACCTTGAATATTTTTTCTTGCCTGCCGTAGAGTGTAACATTAGTTACATTTTTTTTTTTTTTTTTTGCGTATTGTTGCAAACCTTTGGGAGATTTTACACATCTACTGTGTAACCCAAAGTGGTTTGTTGTGACAGTGGGTTGCATGTGCAGGAGGAGCTGGAGTTTCAGTAAGCGCCATCAAACCCATAGCTAGCACTGTTAGCCACAGTAGGTAGAAAGCTCATCGATTCATAATGGGGAAGTGTCGATTTCAGCAAAAACTTCATTTTTAATCAGTTAATCCACCAACCTTGTGCAACATATATGAATCCAGGCCATGTTGGTTGATTAATTACATTACTAGGAATTATTGATAAATATAGCTGGGAAGTATTTACAAAAATGTGATATGAATGTCAATAAATTAATAAATGTAATAAATCATTCTAGGCCATATTGTTCCCATCGGTTTCCCATCATTCTTTAACCGATATGACCATGAAAAACATGTTCAGTTGTATTCTACGTGGTATTAAAAAGTTAATTTGGTGAGCGTTTCAGAAACCCTGAATATGCATGTGTATGCACCTGTGTGTCTTCTAGGAGCTGCTGAAGAACGAGGCTTATAGGGAGCAAATCAAACTGAAGGGCAAGGAGGTGGAGGAGAGAGATCTCGCCCTACAGGCCAAGGAGTACGAGGAAGGTCTGGTGGCGACTCCTCTGAAGACAACGGCCAAGGGCCATGCAGCCAGCACCAGCTACGGCAAGGAGGAGTTCAGCGAAGACCCCACCAGTACGGCGAACACGTTCCAGCCCGGCTCCTGGATGCCTAATCCCAAGAAATAGACTGAGACATCCACAGATACTGAGACAACTGAACAGTGTAATACAATCCATTAGAGAAGTCCTGCAATAAATACTACATATGTGAAACAGATATTCACTTTTAGTTTAGAGTTTAACCGACTCTGTTTCACAGAGGTATTATATATTTAAAGGCTGTTTTATTGGACTTTGTTACATCATACGAGCTTCTATTTTACTAGTTGCTCTGTGTATATTGTGTATACACATGACAATAAGCACCACATATTTTGAAGCTGACTTAAAGTGACCATAATGATTTAATGTCGCTGAAAGGTCTGTTAGTAAAACAAAGAAAACTGGAATGGTTCTACTTCCAGTAGTGAACTATAAATACACTGCATCATGTTTAAGGGATATTGTAAGAAATAATGTCTAATAAACTGTGACTATTTTAATGACATCGACATTGACTCCGTAAAAGAAAAAAAAAACTGAGATAAAAATCAGATGTTGACCTCAAGTATTCAGCTATGACCAAATAAATTGTGCAGTAAATTTAAATATCCCTCAGAGCACAACATCAAAGATGAAAAGCATTACTTGCTGAGAGAGCGCATGGAAAAGCATATGTTTAATCCCTGTGGGAATATGCAGATAAGCTCATAGTTTCTAACTCTAAATTGAAGTCTGACATCGGCTCAGGCCTGAAGATGGTGCCATGAAACTGCACTTGCATTGAATACCATGTTAATGTTTCTGTTTGTCATGGTGGTAGTCTCTGATGCTTGTAAATTACAAGCTGACAGAATGCATAATGTTACAGTATATTGATCCACAGTAGGAAGTGCTTTCACTTGAGGTCAGAGTGCAAGTTGGCCACGGAGTTGCTGAGAAAAGTTCAGCAGGGCTTAAAAAAGTAGCCTAAGCCCAGGGAGGAATAACATTTCAAGAAGAGGGATATGAAAACGTGTGCTTGTTTACCTGTTTTTTGAATCATCTGTTTTAACTGCTTCTATATAAGAAACACAGTAAGGAGTATTCATCCCACTGGACGTTTAAATGCTTCATTTACACTGAGTCACAGTGAATGTAATTAGTTTTTAATACTAAAAAAATTTTAAAGAAACTACCAAACTGAATGCACATCTTTGCAAATAGATCTAAGTGAAGGACATACAGTATATCAAACAAAATTACTGTCTGCATAACTATAAAACCTGGCCAAAATAATCTCAGTTCACTCCCTCCAAGTCAATATTTCATAAAAGGCACCTTTGGCAGCAAGTTGTTTTTTACAGCTGTTCCCTACTACGAGGGATATTCAGTGCCTTGGAAATCTTCTTCTATCCTTCCTCTGGCTTGTTTGGATCTTCCTTTGTCTTCATATTGTAGTTTTTTTTCTCCAAACTGAGTAACCAGGTGTGGGTCCAGCAGCACTTAACCTACATTCAGAACTTCTAAAAGACAACTGGCTGTTCCAGATGTGTGATTAATTTTGATTTGTGGAGAGCCTTTGATGAGGGGATGAATATTTTCATGTGCACTGAATTAAAAGCACTTGTGATTCTTTTTTCAGCCTAATATTAAATCCAAAAGAGGAAATTTTCTTATCAACCATGAAAACTTTTATTGATTAGAAAGTAGTATTTGGGATATTTTGGAAAAAGTTCCAGTATGCTCGTTACATCGTCAATTCAGCAGAACATGGATGCTAACAATGGAATGCAAGGTGTTGCAACAGCTGCACAATATTATCAGCGGATTTCTGTATAACAACGTCATACAGATGACCACCGTGCTCTTGCTGACCAAAGTCCCACCGGGACGAGCCTCCTTCGGGCAGTACTGTCCATCTCAGCACTGTTAGGCCTGTGGGGCCAGTCTCCTACCCCGGACATGAGGCGTAGTGGCCCTGTGCTGACAGAAGGGCTGGGACAACGAAGGGCACCGTGTCATTATTTGGAATAAGGAGGGCTGTGAGTTTGGTGGTTGCTCCTCCTTTTTTTATGCCCTCATTCTGCCCAAAGGCTCAGTCCTTCTTGGTCCTCTTGGCCTTGGCTATGTTTTCCTGACGTTTCTGCTTTTTCTTCTGCTCCCGGTCACGTGCCTCAATCATCTTGGCCAGTTTCCAGGACAGCAGTGCACTGGCAATGAAGAGAGGTGTGAGAGCCAGTATGACAGTGGTGAGGAAACCGTAGGGGTCCTTGGCAGCCCACTCCACCACATACTCTGCCCATGCCCGAACGTCAATCATCCTGGTCAGCAACGGTGAGGCTCAACCAAGCCTGAGAGAGGGTACCAGGAGAGGAAGCAGTGAATAGCCAGCACAGCATTTTACGTAGAAAGAAAAAAGAACATGAACAGAGAACCTTCAACCAAAAAGGATATTAGGAAAGTGGGCAATGGATACAATCTACTTTTACATACAGTGAGACACTGTTTACAGACACAACAACCAGATGAGTGATGAAACAGTGAGGTCTAATGAACAGAACTTAATCGCAAACTATTTTGATTATCGACTCAGTGTTAAAGTCATTCAATGTTTTAAGGAAAAATACCAAATATTTACTGGTTGAACCTTCTCAAATGCGAGGCTTGGCTTCTCTTTTGTCTTGTGTATTACTGTAAATTCAATATATTTGGGTTTTGGACTGCTGGTTGTGCAAAACATAGCAAGAAAGTTACACTGGGTTCTCCAAAACTGTAGTTAGTCCTTGCTTTAAATTAGATATACAGAACCATTTTGGGCTAATTTGCAAATTATGTACTTGACAAGTTATGGTACTTTCTCAAATTGATGCAAGAAAAAGAAACACTAATGAAAATCCAATATTAAGGGCTTCTTGGTGGCTTTATGGTTAAACTACATACTTGACCAGTTAATTTTATTTATTTATTGTTGATTTAGCCAGGAAAGTCCCATTAAAATACAAGGTGTGTCAGCTCTGGTAGTTACCGGCTACGCTCTTCCGAGTGGTTGCTTTTTAATATACTCCGGGTTTTTTTGGCCTTTATGCCTTAAATGGACAGAATCGAGTGAAATGGTGAGAGAGAGAGTGGCAAAAGACATGCAGCAAAGGCCCACGGGCTGGAATCTAACCCGCGACCACTGCAGCGAGGCAGCACCTCTATACATGAGGCGCCAGCACTATCCATGAAGCTACCGACGCACCATACTCAGGATTTCAACAGATCTGGGGAAAACTGCTTTCTCCTTCTATGCACCATGGACATGGAACGATCTGCAAAAAGACCTAACATAAGAAACACTTATATCCATTGAGGCATTTAGAGGCATCATAAAGAATGTGGTGATAGAGACGTGCTTGTTTTTCTTGAGGGACCACTATGTTTGAATAGTTGTTGTTTTATTGTGGATTTTTGTATTATATGTTGTATTTGTTGCATTTTAGATGTGTTTTTATTGGCTGCTACCTTGGCCAGGTCTCTCTTGTAAAACAGATTTTTAATCTCAACTGGACATCCTGGTTAAATAAAGGTTAAATAAATTACTAAATAAAAAGATTTCTTCTTCCGGGGGTCCCGGTCAAGGTTAAAGCACTTTCTAAAGTTGATGCACAAAATAAAAAAAGGGGAAAAGCACTGTATTTACAGTATTTTGGGTCTTCCTGCTGACCTAATGCGTAAGGCACATACCACATGACCACAACATTTCACACCCCTCTCTCGTTTCCAGTCTCATCTGATGGAGTCAAAATCGGCAATAAAATTAAAAAGAAAAATCCACCTAGTGATTCTTCAAGACTAGCATTATTAGAAATACTATACACAGTAGTACTGTAGTCGACTATACTGTTAGGATAACTCTCAGTTGGCAAATTTATATAATCTCAAGGTTTACAGGGAGCTAGATGTATATTGCCCAATCCACAGTTATACTCATCAGGATATACTCTCTTGAGTAAAACAGTTAAATCACTATTTTGCCACTTGTCAAATGAGTCATTTTAACTGTCTTGTCAGTCATATAAATCACAAGATATTAAGTTCTGCTGAGTCAGAGGTAACTGGACTTGATTTATTTTATTGGAGGTTTTTTGTCATTAATTCAAGAGCTAATGAAACATATAAGATGAGTACCAAAACACCCTTAAATATTTAAAATGTAAAGAAAGCACGGCTGCTTTGATTTAAAATCTTTTTTAAGTATCTAGTTTGATAGGCTACTGGATATGAAACAGGACCTATACAGATATATATATATTTCATTGCCTTTCTGGAAAACAGCTGAGTAAGTAGTTAAATGTTATGTGCAATTCGCAACAATATTGTTAAAACCCACAATATTACATTAATAGGTGATACGAGATGAATATTTTTGGGTAACAAGTCCAGTGATTATAGTCACACACACAACGACCACTGGCCTTTTGTAGTTTAACAGTACCGTTAGCTACCGTTAGTTAATTTCAATTAACTTACAAAGGTTGAACATAAACCATCGATAACAAATGTTAACCACAGACTTTGCTGTCATGACAAATCCAGCGCGCATTATCTTTTTCTCAGGCCATTTACTGTAGCTTACTGCTACTTGTTGAGCGCTCCGTCCTGACAGTCCCTCATATAACTGCTAATGACCACTGGCTTTAACTAGCTTCAACCCGAGGCGCGGCTAACATCCGTTAGCTGTATCCGGAAACCCGTTGCAAACCGTTTACTCTAGCTACAGCCTCAAACAAACAGCCTGTTATGTTAAATTCACCCTGTCCGCCACTAGGATTAGATCAGAATATTTAAGATGCGGATGAAAGATTTACATTTCTACAAGTGTTAGCAACGCTAGCTAACCCGCCCATCAATAACGGCCTAACTTTAAGCGTAAGAGCACTGACTTTCGGCTAAACGGCGAAACAACAACACATGTGAACGTGACAAAACAACAAATATTTATTTTCGTGCCGGTAAGTAGAGGTAAAAACACAGTACATACAGAATACACTTACCAATAAGCAGAGATTGTGTTTATGTCCACGATAAATACCAGCTACTCCCTGTTCCAGGAAGTGTAACTGCCGTGGCCCCCACTGCTCGCTTGTGATTGGATATGACGTCTCCCTTAGAACATGGGAAATGTAGTCGTTTAGCCTTAATCATAAATTATCCAAATACTGGCTATTATATCGCTTATTTTATAATATCTCTTACAAATTGTGTAACCTACAAGAGAGAATTGTGTGTGAAGAGTGAATAAAAGCAGCACTAACATTAATAACATTAATAAATATATATGCTATATGATTTAATACATTCATAACTGTTTGTATTGTTGCCCTTTTATTTTTAAAGAAGGCTATTTTAGAGAGATCTACATGTGGCATAATGTGAGTTGAAAGAACTTTAACCCATACTCTGAATTACTCTAAAATCAAAACTTTTGAAATTGTTTTATTTATTTAGGGTGCAGAATTTAAAATGTGAGTTTCAGTAAAATTGGATCAAATGTCTTATCTTTGTGAGTAAATACATGTGTTTGATATATTATGACAGTTGCTGGTTGAAATACCCTTAAAAAAAGTTTGGGTATAGTACTCTTTTGTTTGTCAGGGTTCCCCCAGAAAGACTATGCACATATGTGGCATGAAAATGCAGGAAAACAATGTCTGCTGGACAGTGGTGGAAGTAAAATATAGGACACAGATTACCACTACAAAACCAAATGTGGTCCACTCCTTTACTGGATCTAGCTGTTGAAACTTCTGGTCATGTGTGGAGCTGCTCTGTCTGAAGAATAAAACAAACGATAAGGCAATAGCTGTGTCAAAAAAAAGCAAAAGGCTCCACTGGCCCTCTGGGAAAGATGACTAACATAACAAAGAAGGACCTGCTGGCTTTGTGAACTTCCTGTGGGGAAGTATTGAAACCAAATCAGGTTAGGCCACATCTGCTCTGTCCATACGGCATGGATCACTTTCAGAGCGGTTCAAAGGCCAGCCTTTTAGACCTACTCACAGAGGAAGGAGAGGGGCAGCTGGGAACACATGCGGAGGACAAACACATTGCAAACACGCTTTCTGGTTTGCCAGCATAGTTTTGGCCAAGTTTTATAGACAATTTAAAAACACATCCCCGATCTAGTGGCTTTTTTGTTATATCCTTATAATTATTGGCTTCTGTTACATGTCTCACCAGGCAGCGAGAACCCTGGGGGGTGGGCAATGCAGCCGCACCCTAAACCCCTGATGACTATTTTACTCCTACAGAAGTGGGCCCCCTTTTCATGACGCAGCTATGGAACTAGCATTATCAACAGACAGGAAGGAGGGCCATAAAATGACTGCACCACAATTTATAGTTAACCAGCTCCACTAGTGCTGTGTGTCATAATGATTACAAGAAAACCCACTGGTCTAGCCAGACCTTGAGGAATTTCCAACATCCTTTGATTTAGACTTTTTTTCTGTTGCAAGCTGATAGACCCAACTACTGGAGTGAGTAAATGGAGCCCCTTTCACACATGCACTGCAAATCTGAAATTATCTAGACATTACCCAGAGGAGATGTATGTGAGAACACAAATGTCTGAATCACTTGGATCGGACATTAAAAAGACTTTATCCTGCCAGCTCCCTGGTGACAAGTCGGTGTGAATAGAGCAGGTAATTGTCTGGGGATTTCACAGTTCGGGCATTTACATGCACACTTAAATCGAGGTACGGTTATAGCTGGACAAGGCCATTTAATTGGACTACTGTCCTTGTCCCAGTATACAAGCACGGGAGGGGAATCCATTTTTGACCAAAGTATGTCCGACTCCGCTACAATAGGTGGCAAGTAATTGGTAAGTAGTCAGTAGTGGACCTTGGTGGACATCACAGACCAAACAATCAACAAACAAGCTAGCTATGGTTAGCTAATGCCAAACTGGTACCATGGTGGACAACTCTACAGCTCTGTGCATTTCGTCTGCCCGAAAATGCATGGCTCTGGATGTAGATTACACCACGTTGTTACCAGCTTCTGCTTCTATTATGTATATAATGCTTCTGACTTCTGGGTCAAAGCGCAGGGCGGACACTGTGGAGCATGCTCAGAGTACCTAGGCCAGTTTTGGTCTGTTTTACTGTATACATGCAAAAGCAATTCAACTCCCAAAGGCGTTGTCTGAGTGTGTTAGTCCAACTTTGAGAAATTCAATTTAGTACAATTTCAGTCAGACTAACATGTATACATGTATTTTAAAAGTCCGATTTTAGTTGGACTAACACAAAAATCAGTTTTCTCTGATGCCATGTAAACGTACTGAGTGAGCGAGGAGGTGTGTTGATGACAACTCTACGATGAGGCTCACGTGAAACTGAAAGAAAACAGACACGTAAGGGTTAAGAAGAGGAGTCATTTACGGAAAGACAATGACGAAAATGTCTGACTGGAGAGACGACGATGTTCGGTAACTTCTGTCTATTGGGGCCAAACCTATAATCATCAGACAAATCAAAAGAATGATGAGAAATTGATGTTTAAAACCAAATGCAGTGTAATCCACATCATGTCCTGCCTCCTGCATGCTCTACCCTGGGGCACCCTTTGCCTGAATCAGAGTATTTCCACTTGGCGCTCTATGCATGACAGAGAAACAGAGTTCATTGGATAGATAAACTGAGTTTAAAATTTTAATTTCTCAACCCAAGGTAAGTCTGATGACATTACCATGGTTATTTATATTTATACTTTGATCTTCATGTGTAAAATCTAAGCAGCGCTCCTTTAAAAATTAAATGATCAGTATATGTGTGTGTGAGAGAGAGAGAGAAAAAAAGAAGAGACAGCTTGTCTGTAAGAGTGTGTTTGTGCAAAACTGTCCACATAGACTGCAGCATAGTAAACCAATGCCAAACAGCTGACCAAAATGACTGATTAGTGGCTACAGAGGACAAGCATGTCCAGCTCCATATCTTTATGTTCCTCCTCCCACGCCCTTTCTGTCTCTGACAGCTGAGAGTCCTTTGGACTTAAGCCTTGAAAACAACCATCACGTTGTTATTGAAGAAGCTGGAGCCCGGGGTGGTAGCACAGGCTCCAAAGGAAAAAAGTCAGCTTTCTTGCCCCCTTTTACCCCTGTGGGAAACTGCGAGACCGCCCCTGGATTAAGTCCCCGCCTTTAAACTCAAATAAGAAGGAAACTTCAAAGGCCGTCGGCCGCCGGGGCTCCGCCCTCGCGCTCCCGAACGGCTTCACAAAGGATTTGCCGACGTTCGGGAATTCCGCCTCCAGTTCCTTTTATAGCGCCACTCGTGCGCTGGCAGCTCTCCAGGTTCCCGCCCATCCCGGTTACTTTGACAACACAAAGGACTTCACGGAACTCGCAGGCGCCGCCTCCCTTTCCAAATAAGGGCAGTCTCTCCATGTACGGCAAACAATCGGTGCGAGATTGCCCTTTTCTCTTCCTTATCCCGTTTATATGATCGGAGAGGAACTGCGCTTCAGGTTGGAAGCGGTGCGATCATGGCCGAGCGAGTCCAGCAGCCCCCAGCCAAGCGGCTCTGCTGCAGGCCCGGCTACAACCCGGCGTGCAGGCAGGGGCAGCGGGCTGGAGGAGTCCTGTGTGGCGGCGCAGGGTCCGCTCCGGGAGGGTCGGGGAATGGAAAAACGCACAACCCCGAGTCGTTGCTCGACATCGCGGCGCGCAGAGTCGCGGAGAAGTGGCCGTTCCAGAGGGTGGAGGAGCGGTTCGAGAGGATCCCGGAACCCGTCCAGCGGAGGATCGTATACTGGTCATTCCCGAGAAGCGAGAAGGAGATCTGTATGTATTCCTCTTTCAACGCCGGGGGAGAGGAAAGTGGAACTAGCGGGGACAATAATGACGAGACCCAGCTGCCTTTCCTACGGGGTGTCACTCTGCTAGAGGGTGGCTGGGTGGACAACGTATTGCAAGTCGGTGAGTGGACCATAACGTTACAAAAATGCAGGAAAACAGCCTACAATAAACAAAACATCTAACTCGCACTGTTTGCCTTTTTCTATGGAACCATGCCAGACTTTTAAAGGGCTTGTGCTTGCCGTCCATAGCCTTGTGTATTATAAACAATGCAGGGTATTTCCACACCAGTCTACCCTATAGCTGTGTGAGAATAGCCTATTTTCAGATAAGCCCGTAATAGTAGCCCACTTCTCCTTGTTTTTGCCCACTGAGCTGCGCGCATTGAATTGCCCAGAGCCATCCCAATTGGAAGCTTAGCACTTTGTTCCTATTTTTATGTCTTTCCAGCTCTCCATGCCCCCACCAATGGGTACGCAGACAAAAGCCCCCTATATCTTTTCACCGCTGGCTAAATAGACGATATTTAGAAAGGGTGGGAGGGACGGTGATTTAAAGCCACAGTGCTTCTATTTTGTTTGCCAAACACCTTTGTGAGGCAGACTGAAGCCTTTCTGCTGTCCTCTCAGTGTTCAGTTAAAGCCCAGGCTATATGCAGCTGGTAAAGGGGAAGATGCATGTTTTCTGTCCGCTGCATTATTCGTGGTAAAGCTCGGAGTAAACAGAGGTGCTGTAGGCTCAGCAACCCCCTGCCTGCCTGCCTGCCTCCCTGCCTGCCTGGCTGGCTGGCTGCCTTTGCCAGAGCCACAATATTTCACTGCAATCGTCAGTGCAATAGACTCAGCTGTCAATCCGACTCCCCACCCTTGGAAACGGTTCAGGATTCTAATCCCATTACCCTCCCCAGTTCATCTGAATCTTAATGCATTCTGCAAACAAGATTTTATGCATGATCTTCTTCCTCCTCCCACCCTCACCCTCTCTATCTCTCTCCCCTGCTCCCTTTCCTCTCTCTCACTTCTTGGCTTACTATCCCTCCAAAGAATCTGTGTGGAGATGGCTTCAGCTCTTGTGGGCTCAGAGAATGTGCAGTGCACAATAGTAGCCATGGAGCAGGCAGACAGGCAGGCAGCTCTCCCTCCCTCTCTGGCCTGTTTACCAGATTCCCCAGCATTAGACTCATTTATGTGCTCACTCTTTTGGGGCTTTAGGAAGCTAAACACCCAGCACGGGGTAAAATAGTGTAAGGCGTCAGAGAGGAGATTCATGTGTGTGTGACAAAGAGGGGAACAGGGTCATTTTCTTTGGCCATGCATGTGTTTTTGTGTGTGTGAAAGAGAGAGAGAGGGAGAAAAGATTATGTGTGGGGGGTTTCATAAACACAGAGGGGGATTGTGCATGCATCTGTGTGTGCATGTGTGTGTCTTCGTCTGCACGGGCTGTCAGTCTCATCCTGCATGCTCACAGAGAGTGGAGGATGACAGGCGAGTACACAGCAGGAGGAGGGCATGTTATGCTGATTGCAATTTTCGCCCCAGAATTTTTTTTTTTTTTTTTGGAGCTGGGGAAAATAAAGCCAAGGAAGAGAAAATGATAAATAAAAGATGCAATCTACTCCAGGGGACAGGCAGCCACTGGAGGATGAGGGCTTAAAAGCAGGGCAGCATGGGAGGGGGCTGTCAGCCACATCACACACCACATGTATTGGCCCATCAAACACATACAGTGGGTCTGGCCTGGAAAAAAAAAAGTGCAGGGTGGTTGTGAGGGTGTGTGTGTGTGTGTGTGTGCGCACAAGCGTGCATGGCTTTGTGTGGCTTCTAGAGTGTGTGTGCTGTCAGTGGGATGGGATTCAGTGTTGATGATGAAAGACAGTAGAGCAATAGAATAGATGCGGAGGTTATTGTGTATGGGGGGGAAAGCTAATATACTTGAATGGATCTGCTGTCGCTGTATTCCTCTCCTCCCCCTCTCATCTCCTCCACCTCCCTCTCTCCCAAGTTAGCAGCTATAAAACTCTCCATATTTACTCCCCTAAGGCCAACTACCAGCCCCCAGTCTCCTGTGATTATTTATCTTTTTCTCAAAGACATTAATCACACGCTTTTTCCTTTTTTCCTCCATCTCTTTCCATACATCAGTGCTGCAGAGGGAACGGATAGGGGGATGGCGTTTAAGGGGAAGAGCAATAGATCGGGTGATATCAAGAAAAAGAGGGGAAGCCTAGAGGGAAAAAGTGGGTGGAAAATGCAAAAGAGGAAAGAGGCATTGAAATGGTGATTGCAAGAGAAGGGGATGTCTGAAAGTAAAGAATGAAGCGCAGAGAATGGGAGAGAGTGAGATGGATGGGTTGTTCTTTCTCCCATGCGAGCTCATCTGTTCCAATGCCAGCCTTCGAGATAAATATTCATATATGAATGCGAGCGTTATCTAGCAGTCCACTGCTTCTCCTGTTATAGCAGTGCTATAACTACCCAGCTTCAGCCCTCTTGCACTCTTTCTGCTGTCGAATCAGTGATGAATTTGTCAGCTGCTGAACAGGTAGTGGAGCACATACCAAATCCTCAACCTGTGTGAAAAGGCTCTGTGTGTAATAATACATTAAAAACTGCAAATGAATGTAATGAAATATGCATGTTGCTTCGGAGAACAGTCCCATAACAACCGCTGTCTGTCATGAAAATTACAGTGGCATGAGCTGATCACAGAAATATCAGTAAATCTCCGCCGTGTGCCAAGTTTAAAATTTCTTTAGCTTGTCAATCAGACCGTGTCTTAACGGACCGTCATTTACTGGTATAGACAAACTTCCAGAGCTGCTTGCTCTGATCACAGCATCTGTTCTCCAGCCCCCTTGTGTAATTTAGACTCTGCAGCTCATCATGCTGAAAGGAAGGCTAGTATTATGGTGCCCCGTCCTCTAATTATAGAATTCTAATCCTATGGCTCTAACATGGCATGACAAAGCATGTTTGCACTTCATTACCCTCCTTCCTGTTTTAGTCCTCCAGCCTGGGTCAAGTTCATCCCCTCTCCCCTCATTCATATATGACATGCCCTGTCTTGCTCCTCCCCCCTTTGACCCCCTGTTCCCTGTATTTCTAACTCCCACCCCCTCTGTCTGCCTTCAGGGCTTTGTGCCAGGAGGTAAATAAACCATAACCCCCACCACCACCGCCTCCACCACCACCACCGCCACCTCACTCTTACTATCCTCTTACCGTAAGCCCCATGTCCCTATGGAGTGACATACTGATGCCTGGCATATGTCGCTCTCTGCAATGTCATTAGCGCAGGCTACATGCTACAGCCTATTTATCCAGCTCTCCTTGTTAAGCTAATTTTTCACATGAAGCTACATGTCATTTTATCATGCTGCTGCCCCAAATCTGAGTGATGAGGCTGTTGAGGCTGTTTTAAATTCAACTAGAATGAAAGCAGATATGCATATCCTGTAGCCTATTTTGGTGTATTTTCCATGGTGGTGTTGTTGGACTAGATAGCCTATAATATTTTGCCTTTCCCCTGCTTAAAATATCACTGAATGTCCATGGCAGTCATGCCTGTTTGAGTGTGAATGTCATCCTCCTCTGCTCCACCTATTTCAGAGACGAGTGTGTGTGCGTGCGTGTGTGTGTGCGCATATGTGTGTGTCTGTCTTGTGCTTCTGCATGCTCATAACTCAGGTTAATTTGTTCACGCTCTGGAGAATCTTAATTAGGTTTCTGCGTCATCTACTCTCTCTCTCACCCTCTTTTTATCATGATGTCAATGAAACGGTGAAATAACAACCAGGCTGGTGGTTCCCTGTTTTTTAACCTGTTCCTTTTTTGTAACACAGATGGTGGAAATCATAACACAGACTCTCCTGAACCTTGTGTTTTAGCTCGTAAAAAAAAAAAAAGAAGCACGCTTTATAGAGGAGCTTTAGAACCATATGTCATTTCCTACTGACTTTAAATCACACGTGTGCTTAGCATTCAGACAGAAACGTGGCAATATCAGACATAATTTACAGCAATACAAGACATAGGCGCAGACAACACCCGCAAAACAAAGGGGCTGATAAAACAACAAAGGATATTTGCACACACTAGTAGGTTATTGTTTGTGTGACAAAGCAGTAAGCCAAATGCCAAGGAGAAATCTGTACCGCTTACAAAGGTGGAGTAACACTGAGCATGTTTGTGCAAGAACACACACTTGTACACACACACACATTTGTACTCTGGACTTTTTTTGAACTAAGTATTCACAAGGCTTTTCAAAGGGCTTCCTCAGGACCCATGTCGACATTTCAAGCATTTCGTCCACGAAGGTGCAGAATTTAAGATGCCAAACGTAAATCTTGCATGAGCATGTTGTCTGCGAGACGCTATCAGGCTGAGCTGGATTTCTGGTGGGTGAGGGCTTATTCTTTTTGTTTGTGTGTGGGCTGTTTCTTTTCATGTGGGTGGATCTGGTTTTATTTTTCCTGTTAGGTTAGAGAGTTCCTTTATCTTTTTACAATGCCCGTCGAGAATGAGCCCACATGCCTACCACCAGAGACAAGAGAGAGACGGAGACAGAACGCTTCCGAATGTGCTGTTTAACTGTGTGAAACCAATATGGTGTAAAGAGGCTCAACTTGTGACTCAGGACTTAAGGAGACGCTGACACCATATGACTCAGGACTTTTAAAAAATCATTTCCAAAAAAGCGTTTGATGTTATTCTAAGTGATAAAGCTAAGGAGCGGTTCTTTTTTAAGAGAAATCTGGCAAAGTAAACCTTAAAGTCAGTTAATCAGATGTCTTTAGTGGATCGAGCTCTGAGGTGAGAGTGTTGAAGGAGCAGCGATCCTGGATCCGGTGCCTCAGGTCTACCCCCGGCCACGTGACTATCCCTGGGCTTGTATCGTCATGGAAACATGGCTGAGCCTAGAGCTAGTGTAAACAAATGGCTGTCCAAGAGGGAGAGAGAGAGGGGCAGCAACCGCATCCATGTGAAGAGACACTGAGTCTTTGGGGAAAGTGCTCTCTCCCTCTGACTGACTGTGTGTATCCGAGAGACGGAGAGAGGCAGATTCCAGGCCTTTGTCCCATTATGTTGGCTGAATGGAAAAAGATAGGATACATTTCAGCTGTCGTTTAATGGAAACACGTTAGCTCAGTGTCTCTGTGCGAGTGTGTGTGTGTGCATGTTTCTGTAGACAAAATATTGTTCATTATATTTATTTTTAAATGTTTTCAGTGTCAACATCCCTCTTGTTTCCTATGTATCACTGGCGTTGAATAATATCTGGATTTCTAAATCGTCCAGATAATGAGGTTTTTGTTTATCTCTAGCTCCGTACAATATCTTCCATGTAAACTGAAGTCAGAATAAGCATCGCTGTAAATCTCAAATGTGTTTACGTGATAATTACTTTCATTCTACTCGTAATGAGTTTCAGCACGAGCTCAGTTTCCGTCTCCGATTACTTACAGACAGTCAGCCCTAGCGTGCGTGGGGTGGCCCCCTCAAGGTTTGAACCCATAAAGCAAACCCTGATGCTGCCGTGCTGTACTCAATGAGTGATAGATGACCACTGGTTCTTCTGCTTGCTCTGTCATCTTCCCAGCACATCAGAAGTTTCCAGAAGGTCCCAGCGCTTGTCACAGCCCCAACTCCAAACTCTAACCAACCCCATTCCCAGACCCAGATGTGCCTCTAGATAGATTATTCCCACCACAGACCATAACTTCCTCAAGCCAGCCATGTTCCATCTCCTACACCCAGTCATAACGGTCTCCTGTGCTTCTCATTTCCAAGACTGTGCCCAAGATGTACCATTAGACTGCCCTGCTGCTGTCTCTAGCTCACTCTGTCTGCTTTATTTCCAGTCCTTCCACCTGACTGGAGCCAGCCTCCCTCCCAGTCCCATTCCTTGTCCCAGACATAGCTGTTTGCTCCCCGCCCCTCTTAAATCACCATCCCCGGTTCCAGCTCTAGCCACCTTGCGTCTGCCACACTCCTACCAAGTTGCCCCAAGACCACACTTCAAAATCACCCCGCGTGCTAATACTGGCTCGTTTTCACAGGCGCTCAATGTACAAGATCAGCGTGCATCGCTCCTGTTAAAATAAACTAGCTAAAGTAATAAAGTTCCAGTGTGAGCTCTCTAACGTCTGCCCCAGTCCCCGTTCCAGCTTGACTTGTCTCCTGTCCCAGACTGTGGCTGCTGGGTGTGCGTCAGCACAGCTCCTCGGCTGGCTGACTCTGTCTAGGAATCCAGTGCTTCTTCCACAGAGCTCCTGCCCCTCTCTTCACTGTGAGCACAGGGAACGGAGCAGAGGGAGCAGGCGATAGAAAGGCTACTAAATCCACAATGACAAGGCCCTATTAAAAGCTCTTTTTTCTATTTCATTTAATGACTTTTATTACCAGCCGCCCTTCTCTCTTCGATTTGGCAATAATAACAACAGGGGAATGCAGCACTCAGCGTTCTCCTATCTGATGCTCCCTTTCACTTTTTTTTTCTTTTTAATGAATTCCTCTTTGCACCAATGGGCTGCTGAAATAAGCACAAAGCAGGCCAAGACTCTGCTTACTGCAGTAGAAGGTTCAATGTATGTATACTGTGTGTGTGTATGTGTGCGTGCAGTTACTACGTGAGTATGAGAATACGTGTTAAAGGCTACACATGCTTTCACTGTTGCCTCAGAACAGAGTCTCTCTGTGCAGTTTGGTCAACAGCTGTTTCTCCCCAGAAGCCAAACAGCTTTGGATCAGCCCAAAGGCTACAAACAATATTTTGTGTGTGTGTGTATGTGAGTGTGTGTGTGTGTGAGTGTGTGCGCACATAATCACTGTATACTTTGCTGAGAGAGTAGAAAGTTACCTGCTGTTGTCCCAGATTAAGGGCAATCTTTTTGATCTATCCCCAACAAAACTAAGAGTATAGCAAAGGATATCTCGACTTTGGCTTGTCGTTCTTGGTCTACATTAAAACTTAAACTTAAACTTTTAACATTAAACTTTAACCATAGATGCTGCTAACAGAAAAGAGGCCATCAAGGCCACGAAGGTGTTTCAGTGTTGTGACAAACTAACTATAAAAGGATTGTTGAAAGGCGAGTGTTGATTCACCTCTTCTAGCTGCTTCCTGGATAAAAATATTATCCACCAGATGCGTACACAGGACTTAAAGTAGAGGTAGATTCTTTCTTTCTTATCAGTGTGTGAATACGAGCATGTGCATGTTTGACTTTGTGTGTTAATGGCTCGGTGAGCGTGTTTATGGCTGTGTGTTTCAGGCTGAATAAAGGTGAGGCATGTTAATGATAAGAGGCTGGATGACATTCCCGTCTGTCATCATTCCCACACTATCCCATTTCCACTCTTGCGCATGTGCGCGCGCACACACACTCGCTTGCACACATGCTTTAAGACACCCATGGTGCCAGGGTGCCGGTGACTAGGCGCCTTAGAGTAAACAACAGCAGAGGATGAGGGTTTACCTGCCGTTGACCCTTATCGCACACACACACACACACATACACCAACAGAGGTGTTCACTCATCGACTGGTCCCTCCCAAAGCATTGAGCTGGCCCAGTGCTGACCTCTTCACTTGACCCCCAGGGATNNNCTAAAGCCAAAGGTCAATCTGGTCAGTCTGTCCCTCCAGTGGCCGATAGCTGCGCTTGAAAGACGGGCCCATGCTCACATTATTGCTTTCCAATAAACATCACCTGACCAAAGGAAAAGATTGTCTTTTGCATGTTCCAATTTCTCACCTGAGAGATCAGTCAGAGAGGAGGACAAAGTACATGCCCGTTTTTTTTTGTCCTTTTGTGGAACAGTCGGGAATCTGAGCCAGATTGAGAGGGGGAATTTACCCCCTTCTCTCTTCTTGCCCGGCAGGCTCAAGTGCCGTGTGAGCTATGCGGAGGAGGAGGTCCTGGGAGTGTGAGGTGCCTCTGGCTGTGCCTGGTCCAACGATGTCGTGGCTGTGTGGCATGTGAGACATGCATTCACTGCTCTGTGGCAGAGCGGGGCTGAATAGGGCTAGAAAGGCTCTCCAGGCATGAGAGACGGACAAAGACAGAGAATGAGAGAGATTCAAAGGGAAGGAGAGGACGGCTTTCAACTGACTATGGAATCTAGTTTGCCCTTCTAAAGAGTTTTGTCTTGAAGGAGTTCTTTCTTGCTCATTTCTTTTCTCTTTTCTCATTTCTCATTTCTTGCTTGTTTTTTTTTTTTTTTACCACATTCCTGCCCTTCATCTTCCTGTCATCTTATTTTCTAGCTCTTCGACTCCTGATCACTCTATACCTGTGCCTACCCTCCTTCCTATTGTGCATTCCTTCCTTGTGTTTATAAGCTCTCATGATCTCTTTTTTCTCCCCTTCTCAATTTTCCAGTTTCATTTCCCAAGCCGGGCAATAGAAACTCATATCTTATTTACACTGCCCCTATCTAGATACAGCATGTTTCCATAGTGTTTCCTGTGTCTGAACTCCCAAAGGAAGGCTAGCCGGCTAGCTAGCTCCTGCTCTCAGTGCTGTGCTGAGTGCTAGCAGTCTGCATCCAGACCTCATGGGCTATCACTCTTTCTACATTTAGAAGCTCTCTGTTTACCACTGTCTGGAATTAGCAGAGGTACAAGACGTGGCCTATTTGCTGTGGTGTCTTACCCTGAAGTTTTTTAATGATCCTCATCCTGATGTTTCTCAAGTATTGAGGATCATCATGGAACCTTTTCAGGGTTCAGCATGTTTGTCCTTCAGGAATTCATCTGGTATCATCACTTTTTGTATGCGAGTCATGTTAATCATGGGTCTTAAACAAGGGGTCGCGACCTCACAGGGCGTCCTTTAATTTAGTGCAAGAGGGTCAACAGATTATTGTCTAATATATATATATATATATGTGTGTGTGTGTGTGTCTGAAAATGCACATTAACATGAATGATGACATTGATGATCAGCTGTTACCCATTTTTTATGACTTATGTTTATTGAGTTTCAAAATTTTTCAACAACAACCCCCTCAACAGAAAAAAAAAGAAAAAGCCAGAGGCAGATTAATAAATAAAATAAGATAAAATAAAAATACATGAATTAGGTATGGATTGACTTATACTAATAGATAGAATAAAAACTAATAACCATAACGATGAAACAATAAACTGAAGTAAGTCAAAATACCAGTATTAACATGACATGTGAGTAATTTTGTCAGAGGCGAGCCATACCACTTTTAAATGTCCATTCACAGTCCATAACAGGAGTCAAAATAGTGTCCATGTCACGGTGTCCTTATAAATGTTTCCTCCTGCATTTATTACAATCCCAACAAGAGCCGATCGCACCACTGACAACATGTCTCTGTATGTTACGACTACACTTTTTATACAAACACATCATGCATTTTATAACAGACATATCTATGTATGTGTACCATGTATGTTAGTCTGTTACCCAGTAATCATGATGTAAAAATATATGAATCTGTAGGTCATTATTATTTTTGATAGCTTAGTGTTGTATGCACCATAAAAAGGTGTGTTCATACATGGCACTGAAGACCATGTTACAGGTTTTTGTAGGCCCAGTTTAATATGCAGCTCAATTTAATATATGTATTAGGGGTCCCTGCTTTGTCTTTCTTTTAGCTCAGGGGTCCTTGGCCTGAAAAACGTTAAAGACCCCTGATTTAAATGACGCACTCTGTAACATGTTGAGTGTTTTTTGCACAGTTCATGTCACAAGATCAACACGTTCACTCCGAGTATTGAAACTCAGAACTTTCTTGGTCGTTGGGGACCAAAATGTGTTTGTAGCACAGAGCATTGAAGATGTATGAAATGCTAGCACCAAATGTCTGGTTCAATGCATAATCTTGTTTACTCATTATTAGATTAGATAGATCCTGATTTAAATGTAAATCGTAGTCTAAAGCAGCAGTCTCATCTGCAGCAATCAGCCTGTGCAATACAGAACTGAATAAAACAAAAAATAGATAGCTGAAGTTTTTCCTCTGTTACATATTGTTGTGTTTATGGCATTTAAACTGTATACGTGGTTGCTTGTAAGTGTATGATGTATAGTGTATGAGTGGGAGGGTATATAGATATGTATATTTTTTATTGGGCTATGTAAAATCATACATCGATGTAGTTCTGTTCTGTTCTTTAGTCCTTTTCTGAATGTAAATTCTGTACCCATTCAGTTCTTAACTGTGAGCATAAATAAACTGAAACTCTGTTTTATATAGTCAGAGTCCTTGTATAGCTGCTTGTGTCACACAATATTAAACACCTTAGAACTTTCTGCTTCTTTTGTCAGAACATTGGTGGTTTTGTAGAAAATCATGCTTTTATTCCACAAAGTAAGATGTGGAGAAAAGTATTACTTTTATATCTGAACCAAAACTGGGGCATCAACATCAGTACCAAAAAAATGTAAAACCATACCCCGCACTATGTTTTAACAGGGTGCTGGGTTTCAATATGAGTATTTTGGTATACATCCTCTTCTGTAAGATATGCCGGAAAAAAAGGCTGTTAGGACTTTCTATCATTAGTGGGAAAATTAGCACCATAAATCAACGTTGTGTCTGCGCCATGCTCTGCTCACGGAGCCATACAGGGCTTGAATTTAGGTGAAGTACAGATCTAGCATTGTTTTCACTTGGCATTGTTGCGAATGCTTGCCACCGTGTGTTAATGCCACCCTGTCTGTCTGCATTCTTCCCCAAAACTCTGTCTGTCTGCCTGGCTGTCTGGCTAGCTGTTAGCCGGCTAGCTGTCCCTCCTGGGTGGCTACATCACCTCACCTCCTACCCCCCTCACAGCCAGTGACAGCCCAGCCCAGGGAGACATGGGTAATGGTCCTCTCTGATGTACAGCCTGACTCAATTGGACTGGATGGCAGACACACGCCTAAAATAACAAAAGGAGGGGAGAGAAAGAGAGGGGGGTGGAGAGGGAGGAGGGGAGGGAAGGAGCGAAGCGATCGATAAAGCAGGGACACATCGCCTAATAAAGATTTATTCCTTTTTTTTCCCCTCGCCATCCGCCTTGGCAGGGCAGAGAGGGGGGAAGAGAGAATGTGATTAGTGGACTTCTTCTCCCAGGGTGCCTCTGATAGCATGTGCGTACGCGTGCATGGCAGTATGTACACCCCAATGTGTGTATTTTTGCATCTCTCGTGTGTTTATCGCCTCTCCCTCTCCTGAGAGCAAAGGGGGTTAAAAACAGTCTCTGTCGTTTGTTCTGCCGGCACTGGCACTAGCAGCTGCAGCTGTGTCCCTGCCTCTCTCTCTTCCTGTCAGCTAATATTTAGTTAATCTTTGGTCTGGGACCTACGGGACTGGCCGGAGCTCCTGGTGCCCCATCCATCTCACACTGATCTATATTCCACGCTGGATCCCTGTGCCATTAACCACCACCAAGGGGAGGAGAGAACGGGATAGAAAGGCGCAGAGGTAGAACGAAGAGGAAAGGGCAGATGGGTGGAGGGAGAGCTGTAGAGAGACAAGAGAGTGATGGAGAGGATGCAATAGAGGGAGGTGGGGGCTGTCTACCGTCTCAACACTAAATGAGAGGGAAAGGGAGGAGAGGAGGTGGGCCGGCTATTCCAGCCATGCACGAAAACATCTCCCCCTAATTTTGAGGAAAAGAAAAAATGCAATGCAAGAAATGTGCAAAGCGATGCATTTTGGTGTTTTGTTTATTTTTGGAGCCTCACATTCATTCTCACTCGCCTCCCTGCCTTATTGGATGATGCCCCGATCAAGTCTTTTACAAAAATGAGCAGGTGGAATTACTTCAGTCCAGCTGAAATCAGTTTAAACAATGGAAAGGTAGAGTGTGTCCACAAGGACGTGTGAAAGGTTGAGGAGGAAAAAGGTGGCGTAGGTGGAGGAGAAGAAAAAAAGAGGCAGAGGTGTGGGAGTGAGCGATCCATATGCATAGAGCAGGCCACTTCATTGATATGCATTGTGTAGTTATGAGGGGGTCCACCTGTGAAGGCTCCAAGTGCTGAGTCACTCACTAACGCACAGACTAAATGCTTTTATCCCAGACGCCTGGTCCATCTGAATGGAATATAATAAGCCATAAGTGCTTTGCTAGCAGCGGCTGCTTGCCCCGTGGCAAACCCTCGCCCCTCGCTCCCCTACTCCAAATCTCATTTCACCACTTTTATGGAAACAAAGCATGTACGCGCTCTGCTTTAATTACATCGTTTTTTTTTCTCCTCCTTTCAATGTTTTCTCTCCTCTTTCCATCCCTCTTTCCTTGTTGTTCCTCCCGCAGTGCTTCTCAGGCAACCACAGAGAGCTCCCTCTTCTCACTTCAGCCCTTCTGTCTGCACTCTCTGCGTACCTCCCCCCCCTTTAGTCATGTGTGATCCCTTTGCTGCTCTATGTGTGTGTGTGTGGGGCACCTGTTTGGGATCTCGGTGTGTGTTTAGGGTCATGCCTGCAGGTCGTGCGTAATGAATAGCAGGGCTGTTGCTGAGGCACAACTGGTCGAGACGGAGGTAGCCAGAGAATAGCGCACCAGTGACGGAAGGAGAGGAGGAGGATGGAGGGATGGACGGATGAAGGGAGGGAAGAGAGGATTGAGGGAGCAGGAGGACCAGCGAGGGAGGAAGGGAAGAGTGGTTGCGAAGCCAGTGAGCCTTAACCACCTTCTGTCAGTCTGTCTGCTCTCAGCGCTGTTTTCTCTCTCATAGGAATCTAATGGCTTTTCCACTGTCCTCTTTCCAAACCTCCACCACCCCCTTCTCTCTTCTTTCTCTCGTTCTCTATTGCTGTGCTGTTTTTTTCCTCTCTAACTCCTCTCCATCTCCTCTCACTTTCCGTTTCTCCGTTAAAATTCCCTCCTGAAAGTCTCTGCGCTGTCTTCCCCTGCTGCCTCCCCTCCCTTTTCTCTCTCGCTACGTCCTTCCAGCTGCTGGCCAGGGGAACAGCTGACTAAATCTAAAGCTGGGGCCCCTGGCTCTGGCCTGGCCCCAGCTCCAGCTCTGCCACA
Source organism: Chaetodon striatus (assembly GCA_029783705.1). NCBI lineage: Eukaryota > Metazoa > Chordata > Actinopteri > Chaetodontiformes > Chaetodontidae > Chaetodon > Chaetodon striatus. The sequence goes on along the minus strand of JAPZEB010000022.1, from coordinate 21,177,345 downwards.
GCCTCCTCCTATTCTCAGCCCCCCCCTCCCTCCATCCCTCCCTCCTCTGGCCTCCAGCCCTGGCTCCTCTCTCAGCAGCCCCAGCTCAGCCCTGGCCCTGCCTCTGAGCCTCGGCTCCAGCTCTGCCTGACTCTCAGCAGTTCCCTCCAACCATCCCCCTCCATCCCACTTCGGAGCTGAAAAGCCTCAAAACCCCTCTCTTTCTCTCTCTCTCCCTGTTTTGCCTATAAGCCTGCCCTCTCTCTTTCTCTCTTTTTCCCTCTGTATTTCTTGCTAATTCACTTGCTCCCCTCCTCCCTGCTCTGACGGGCTGTAGCTGGGCCCCTGGTACTGTCCCAACTTATCTGGACTGAGGCCTTATCCAGGTTGGCTGCAGTTCAGTTCTCTGGCTCCTATACCCAGCCTCTCCAGCCAGGCATCTTTCTCTCTCTGGCTAGTAACGTTAGTCACTGTAACTCATTGTGGCTCGCTTTACTCCAAGCCACGTTCAGCTTGTACATTCGGTCGTTTCTGGCTCAACACTTCCTGGGAAGAAGCTCTTTTGTGTGTCTCTTTGTCTCCTCGCCTCTCGCTTCTGTACGTCTCTTTAACTTGCGTAGACAGGCTCAGCCCCGGCACAAACACATACGGTCGGCACACAAACGCGTGCGAGAGTGTGAAGCATATGACACATGATTGGCAGCAGGGGGAGGATGGGGAAAAGCTGCGAAAGGGGAAGTGGGCCTTGTCACATCTCCAGGCAAGCCGGGGGCTCGAGTTTGATCGCTGCCCAGGGAAGGGAGCCTTTGTCCCCCCCCGCCCCTCCCCAACCTCTGTGGCTGTCAGAGCGAGGCTGCAGGCTTGTGTGATTAGGTGCAGGCCCAGGTTCCACCATCACTCTTCTGAACAGACGTTGCCCACAGAAGACACCTGTCAATGCTCTTCCTCCTCTCTGACACCCAACTGCTCCGAGATGAGCGACAGAGGGCTGACAGAATAAAGTTCAGAGAGCACCCCACAGCTACAGTGGGATACACACACACACACACATTCCCTTTGTGTGGAAGTGGGCCAAGGAAGCCCAGGCAGGAAGAAGTCGGTCTGTGCCAGTTGAAGCAACATCAGAATCTTCTGGAACACCTCGCAACTCCTCACAGATTATTATTCAGCCCACTCCCTGTCTGTCTAATGCCCAATACAGCCTTTGTCGTTCTTGCTGTCTTTGTTGTCATTTTTTGTTGTTTTGTTTTGGTTTTGTGTGTACGTGTGGAGAGGAAATTGGGGGGGAAAAAGCAGCAAGAAAGTTTCCTTTGGAGTCACGTTTTCTCTTGTTGACTGACAGATACGGGACGATGAAAGCAAATCACAACGTGCCACAGACTTCAAAGGTTCCTGTGTTCCTCCGTTTATTGGCAACAACGCACAACAACCTCTCTCCCGATGTGGATTCTTCAAAATAGGGAGGGAAAAAGCTAGACGAAACAGAGGCAGATGACAAAGAAGCTACCATCCAAACAGCTAGAGGGGGAAGAGGGAGGAGGAGGGGTGCTAAATAATCAGACCTAAGCAATGTAACCGAATCGGACTGCTTTTCAAAAGCATTTTCAATCAAAACGGGCTTTTGATGCGCACTGATTCTGATACCAGGGATGTTTGAGTAGAGAAAAAGTGACGGCTTGAAGTTGTAAAGAACTCTGTCTGCTTTGGTGGGAGCTTTGGTACCTCACTGGGGCTTTTTTTGGTGTGCTCGGAGTGTGTGTGTTTTGTATGGACCAGCGCAACAGTAATTAACTAAGTGCTGAAGCTAAGATGAAGTAAGCCGCTTGGTTCTGCTCTCCTAACCTTATAGACTCTCTGTCCTGCTCTCCCTCTCTCCCCCTTTTATTCTTTCTCTTGTCCAGGATGGCACCCATTGACTGCCACTGACCTAATTTGGGCAAATTTCACTGACCTACTTCATGGGTGAATGCTGACTTGCCCACGGGAGGGGATTCTCTCACACACACACATACACATGCACACATATTCTTCTCTATCCTTATGATTAATATGCAGACCCTCAGCCTCCTTTACGGTTGCTATGGCGCTGGGCATGTACCCCCTCAGTTGTGCCCCACACCCTCCTCTATCCCCTGTTAAAACCCCCCTGCCGTAGCCTCTTTCGGCACTCAAATGAACGTAATGAGGACCTCAAAGTACAGACACGTGGTGAAATATAAACAAAGCAGTTGGCCTTTGTTTCATGTGGTCTCAGAGGTGACATAGTCCTTCAGTTCACAAGTCTCTGAAGAGACATAATCAGCGTAATTGCACACGGATATGATTATTCTTCTGTCATCTATGAAAACGGTAACTTGGGCAAATTTGATTAAACAATGTGGAAATGCTGTGCGTGTACAGACAATCACAGTAATTCCTTTACAAAGTTAGATAGATAGAGACGACTGTCTGTGGAGCAATGGTGATCCCATAGGAGGATTGGCATCTTTAACCTACTTGTATTAAAATGAAGTCATGCATCATTGTGTTCCTTTAGCAGATTAATTCCCAGTCGACTGGACACATACAGTCCTCTGGAGGCTTTTGGAAAAGGCTTTGTCATAGTTGGATTAGTTTTGGCCTTTTTAACGTGAAGATGATTAGTAATAAACTTCTCTGCCTGCAGCCTCCCACGAGGACCTGGTCGTTGGAAGCAAGTCTAACCTGATTCAGTGTTTTGGTCACGCTCATGTGTTATTCTTTGCAAGCTTTTGTGCGGCCGTGCTTGTGTGCGATTGAGGGAAGAATGAGAGAGGTATTTGTATATTTGTTTCTATGTGTGTGGACCTGCCCGCTCTCCTGTGCGCTCGCCTGTGTTTGCCTACACGTATGCACGACGTGTGCCCCCACAAATGCAACCCGTGAATGCAGACACGCATGTACGCACACGCTCGCACAGGGCAGACATGTGTTGTCATGGCAACGCATACAGATGTCAACAAAAGAGGCTCCGGGGTGAACATTGTCTCCCTCTTGTCCAGCAGGGTGCAATTTATCTCAATGTAGCCATGAAAGGCAGCTATTTACATGAAACGAGAGCTGTTTCTGGGAAATAGGGGTCTCTCTGAAGGTTTTGATGTCAGCTGCCTGCTTTTAGCTTGAGAGTGGAAACCTAAACCATCTAGAGAGGGAGAGAGAGGGAGAGGAGCGAGGTGGAAACCTACCGAGAGAGCTCAGTTCCCTCATGTGGTTGCAGCTCTTCACCCTGAAAGTCTCTCACCGTTTCCCCTCAACACGCTTGGAGAAGGCCAAGCGTAGCGTGTGATTTCAGATGCTTACAGTTTGCACAGAGTAAATCTAACCCCCTTGCTTTATAGCTTATCCTTAAGAGAGTGGTCCTAACATCAACGTCAATATTTACAGGAATAGCCCGCAGGCAAGAGAATCGACCACCACGATTCAGCAGAGACGTATGCAACCTTTCTCTTGCTCCCCCTCTCTCCTCTTTCCCTCACTTGTCTTCATCCTGGTAATTCCTGTTCTCTGCAGCAGCCCGTCGATCACGGCGCCAGGTGGCTGAGATATTTGTCTTTGGGTTGCCTTTGTTTTGTATCCGCGTATGTGTGCACGTACAAGGTGCGTCCTGCAAACGCGTGTGCAGTATCTTCGACAGGGCCACGGCTTTGACACAGGCTCAGCGGCTGTTTGAGAGATGCTGGATGACGCGTGTCAAGTGATATTAAATGTGAGAGAACCTCCCCTCCTCCCTCATTCACTCCCCCCCTCTGCTCTGCCCATCCCTCCGCCGTGGACTGTGTCTGCTGTGGTTAGTGTGAGCTATGACACTTTTCAGTGGGGTTTTTAGTGGGGAAGGCGCCACGTCTGATGTACGAGGCCTCACATCTCTGTTGGTAGAGTGGACACTTTGGCCTACATAAGCTCATGGAAGGTCAATGGACATACAGCTGAATAGCTACAATGCGAACACACCATACCCACACCACACCACACGTGCTTTGCTTTTTGTAATTTCATAATCTAAACAAAGCTGTGTCAAGGTGGTGAGTGTGTGAGCTGCATATTTGTCTGTGCCAATTATAATTGCTAATGGAAGGGTGTGTATTTTAGTGGTTGCAGTGCTTCTGTGTTGTCTTTGTCTTCAAGAGAGATGCTGCTGTAAATCCAGGTCACTCTCAGACAGGCTACCTGCATATTTAGATTATTACACAAGCTCATGCTCATTGTATTTTAGAAGAAAGATAAAGACATAGTTGCTCGGCCACTTCAGTGAAAAAGGAAAGTGGCATGTAAAAGGTTAACCCATTACCAGGTGAATGTATCATCTCTCTGTGGTGTTTGTGTGTGTGAGCACACGTGTGTGTATCTGCTTCCATCCGTGTCAGGTAATAATGTGAAAGTATGAGTAGTGGGCCGGTGCGCCCGGTGCTATAATGGGACAGCCTGAGCATGGGGGATGTTAGGGGATGTTGGGCAGGGGCAGGTTTTACGCCAGGATGTGGCATGCGCCGCCGAACAGAGAACAGCGGGCGTGACCTCAGTGACTCCAGGAAGGAAGGGGTTAAGCACGAGCCGGCAGGGCTGCATGGGCTGCGTTACGCAAACTGGCGGCTGGCTGGAGCTGAAAGGGGAAGTGCTGAGCTCAGAGGAACACTGGCTCAGAGCCATCACTCCCTCCTCCCTCCACTGAAACCCCCTCCCCCCCCTTCGCCTCCCCTGGCCCTCTTCCCCACCTCCCCGCTACAGCTGAGCGCTCCCCATGCTTCCCACCGCCAGGCGTGGTGATGTGTGTTTGTGTGTCTGTGTGCCTGTGCTGGAATGCAGCTTCCCCCTCGGCTGGGGCCTGTGTGTGTGTGTGTATGTGTGTGTGTGTGTTTGTGTGTGGGTGTGCACGTGTGTGTGTGTCTGTCTGGAATGATGCCTCCCCTTGTCTAGTGTGTGACGTCAGTACACACAACGGGTCAGCTTAGGGCTAGGCAACGTTCTGTGTGTGTGTATGTGTGTGTGTGTGTGTGTGTGTCATGGGAGGGGGGAACAGGGGAGGAGTCAGTTATTGTAGAGAGAAAAAGGAAAAATGAGGGGCTGTTTGTGAGCAGAAGGAGGTTGACTGCAGGGAGTC
>JAPZEB010000022.1:21149640-21163826 GCA_029783705.1 Chaetodon striatus | reverse complement strand
ATCTAGGCACAGAACACCCAAACTGCACCAGGGCCACAGTGCTATGGTTGATCCTGCTACAATATGACCCCTCCAGAGTGCATGTGTGTGGTGTGTGTAAAAATATGTGTGTTTAAATATATTGTACATATCTTGTAAATTACTGTACATACAGATTTTCTATTTTTAATTGTTATTTTATTTTTTAGAATTACTTGTCACTTTTTTCACTTCTCACTGTGCTCTTGAGCTGCTGTGACACACAGATATTCCCAGCGTGGGATCAATAAAGTTTATCTTATCTTAAAAGGAGAGATGTGAGAAGAGATAAATTCCAGTGGCCTTGTGGGAATTTGCCTTGTGTAAAACTGGCTTATGACGACCAAAGACTAAAGAGATTATGATTGAAGGTTATTGATAGTAATAATAATAATAATGATAATGATGCATTTTATCAATGGGTGCCTTTCAGAACACTCAAACACCTCACAAAATACAGTAAAAAACAAGCAGTAATGTAACCATAGATCATAAAATGAAGCAATTCAGTTATATACAATAAAAGTTAATACAGTGACTAGACAAAAATCATAATTATAATATACACTCGCTACAGTTGCCAGCCAGCATACTCTTCTATGCTGTGGTGGTGGCATTAAGAAGAGGGACGCTACTCGACTGGTCAGGCAATGCCCGCCACCCTCTGCACACCTACCACCACCAAGCAGAGGAGTATGTTCAGTGGCAGACTCAGACGGAGGAGGACTTTTGTCCCGCAGGTTGTAAGGCTAATACTCACCTGCTCACCTGTTCACCTGTCAGTCAGTTACTGGTAATGTTAACCTTGTACAATTTGCATTAACATTTTCTTTAGATATATACTCTATATTTGTATTTATTTAGATATTCACCTTTTAACACAGTTTTTACTTCTAAGCGCCCTCTACAAAGAAAAAGTATCTGCATTGGTATCTGTACATATATTTATCTTCAGGTGTAGTCATATCATCCATAGCAAATCTATCTACCTACCTACCTATAGGGGTTGGCTAGCCAAATGTTATTTTAATTGGAAAATTAATCTTATAAATGTCTTTAAAAATGTAATTCCATTGAAATGTTTTGTTGAAATGCAACAAACTGACACATCTCATGTACCAAGAGGACATCAACAGGAAACATCATGCCTAGAGGTACTTTTTTTTTTTTTTATCCTTTTGGAACAATATAAAGAACAAAACATGTGACAACCAACCCTGAAAAGAAAGTGACAAGCATCCATATCTATGATTTTTTTGTGAGTGACTAAGCTTAGAGTCTCATAAACTAACCTATCTTAACTATAGTTATTCATACTTTATTGGGAATTATTGTTTTTATTATGAAGCCATTGTCTAACAGCCTAATAGGAAAAAAAACAGAAGAGCTGGATATTTACATTTTGAAATGAAAATTATGTAAAAAAAAAAAAAAAAAAAAAAGAAAGAATTTGGCATTTTTGTTTCATCAAAAATGTCCGTTTCAGTTTAGTGACTTAAAGTATCCGCTTTTAAAGAAAAGGCGTGGGGGGGAGATGATGAAAGGAAGAACACTCCTACAAACATTGTAAAACTCTTTAAAAAGATCTTTCTTGAAAAATAATTCCTGCTTTCCATTTTCCCTTCATCAGGTTTCCATCTCAGCGGCACAGTGACGGACCCCGCCACACCCTCCACCCCGGAGCTCGTTTGCAGCGTCAGCGTCAGCTTCGACCGCTGCAAGATCACGGCGGTAACATGCACCTGCGGCAACAAAGACATCTTCTACTGCGCCCATGTTGTGGCGTTGTCGCTTTACAGGGTACGGAAGCCCGAGCAGGTCAAACTGCACCTGCCCATCTCGGAAACCCTGTTCCAGATGAGCAGAGACCAGCTGCAGAAGTTCGTCCAGTATCTGATTTCAGTCCACCACACCGAAGTGTTGCCGACCGCGCAGAAACTGGCCGATGAGATTCTGTCGCAGAACTCGGAGATCAACCAGGTCCACGGTGAGGGAAAGTGTGTGTCAGCGAGTGTGGAGAAGGTCTTGGGCATGTTTATGATCATGCAGGGGTGTGTGTGTGTGTGTATTTGTGTGTTCTTGCCTCTACATGCATGCGTGTATTGACTGCGCGATGAAGGTAAAGTGTGGCAGGATCAATGTTACTCATTAGTGAGATCCAGACAGTAAAGGAGAGACTGTGTGCTTCTAATCAACACTATAGACCCGTTATTTACCTCTGAGAGCGAGAGAACGATACACAAACAGAGACGGAGAGGTTAGCAGAGAGATAAAGAAAGGTGCATATCTCTTGTTATCGATGCTGTACTCGCTGCTTACCTTAATAAAAAGAAGGAGAAACTGAAGGGCAAACAACACAGAGTGAAAGAAACCTTTGGAATCAGGGAACAGAGGAAGGTATGAAAGCATACATGTGTTATGGCCAAACTGGTTTGTAACTCAGAAGTAGGGACAGAAGGCAAGAAGAGGGAAAGAAATAAAGTCCGAAATAGAGGCAAAAATTGGAAGAAGGATTTTGAAAAGACTGAGATACAGAGAAAAAAAAGAAAGATGTGAGCTATGGAAAGAACAACAGAGATAGAAACTTCTGGGAATGGAGGGCAGAAATAAATAAGCGATAGAGAGAGAGATCTTCATCACAAAAGTGCTGTGATCGGAGGTTTCTTAATTTGACACTGACAGCTTATTGATTTGTTGCCCTCCCATCAATAATCCTGTAAAACTAAAACATGTCATTTGGATTAAATCATCTAACTGAATTACTCCTATTCAATTAACCTATTTGAGTGTCAATTTTCAGGTGCACGCTCTTATTTATTTACTTTTACGCTTTTTCAGATTGTAGTCCTTTGTTTTTTTTTTCTTGTAGTCCTTTTGTTTACTTCTTCGATTAGAGGTGACAACATTCCAGTAGTTTTGAGGAATTAAGAAACAGGTATACTTTACTGTCTTCTCAGTTTGGTATTACAAAACCAAGTTGTTATTGAATTGTTTAAAGGGACATTACAATATTACCTTCTATGGTGGATAATGGATCTTTTTTTGTTTTTGCTTTCACAAAAAAGGCATGTTTACAGTGCAAAATAAAAGAGGATAGTATTTGTGGAAGAAGGTATTGAATTGCTATTGCTGCGTTTTTTGTTTTTTTGTTTTTTTCAAGTGTCATAATAACATTACAGAGAAGCATTGCTGTTTGTAAAATTATTCCCACGTGCATTGTCATTGTGTGGTTTAAGTTGTTTATTAAAAGCTGAAAAACACTAATATCATTTATCTTACTGCACATAATGACATTGTATTGGGGCGGCAACTAACAGTAATTTTCACAATCAATTTAACTGCCTCAAATATTCTCTCAGATATTGTGATTTATATTATTCTTGCATTTGTATTAATCACACTTACAGATCAAATTTCTTAGATGTGTTTTTTTTTTTTATGTCACAGTATGATGCACATATCTGTGCACACTTCCTTAATGTCTTATTTCTTATTTTTCTGTTTCCTCTCTCTGTATATTGTGTTGAATATTGCAGCATAATGCACATATTTGTTTGCATGCTTCTGATTTTTCTCTTGTCTTTGTTCTTATAATTTCTCTGTGTGTATTAGAGCACCTGCAAGGTGGCCAGTTCCCTCCAGGGATCAATTTAGTGTTTCTGATATTGAAATAATCACATAAAATGTCATAAAATAATTAAATCACCGCCCAACTAGCAAACAAAAACCTAAAGATATTCAGTTTACCAACACATATGACAAAGAAAATCAGCAAATCGTCACATTTGAGAAGACGGACTCAGAGAATCTTTGTCATTTTGGTTAAAAAAATGACTTAAACAATGAAGATCATCAAAATAGTCGCCAGTTGATTTTATGAGTTTGTCAGTTCATCTGTAAATTTTTCTGCGTCTTCTTACATGTACATCCCTTTGCCCTCAACAGTGGCATTGTGTTTGCTTTGGTTCTTGTAATTAAGTTAAGTCAACTTCTTCTGCACCCATTAAGGGTTAATTTGTTGGTCTCTAACATTATGATGTACTGAATAATATTCCTTGTAAGTGTAGTGAATTTTAACATTATTTATGCATCTGTATAATATACTGTGTATGAGTCTATTTTTTTAATAATTCATTTTTTATTTTGTTTTATTTATTTACCTGTTTATTTGACAAGGACAAATGCATTAGACATTGCTTCATATTTAAAATACAAAGTAGATGCAATGCATACAGATTTCTAGCCATGGATAATCTGCAACCCCTGTCCATGGTTAGGCTTTTAGAATTAAAACAGTAAGTGTAACATTACTGAGCACAATAATACAGCACAACACATACAGTAAAATACAGATAAAGGCTAAGTCAAATAAAAGACGACAGTAAGAACAGAGACAAAAAACAGTCAGCAATGACTATGTTATTCAAGTATGAAGTCTGTGTGTCCATGTATGTTCATGCATTGTGCTTAAGGCACATGTCTGTGTATGTGATCAAAGATTGTGGCCAGCACAACCAGTGCTCACAGGCTTGCTTCACTTTCAGCCATTGCTTTACATGTGTGTTAAAAACCTTGAGTTTTGTCAGTTTTTTAAGTCCAAAAACTGAATCATTACCAAGAATAAAGTGGCCTAATACATACGTAACGTGTCTTTGTGTGTGTGTATAGGGGCCCCGGACCCCACGGCAGGAGCCAGCGTGGATGACGAGAACTGCTGGCATCTGGATGAGGAGCAGGTTCAGGAACAAGTCAAGCTCTTCCTGTCGCAGGGAGGATACCACGGCTCGGGAAAGCAACTCAACCTGCTCTTCAGCAAGGTCGGGAGCCAGAAACATTCGTCCATCCACATGCAGAACATAACAACACACATACAACACATACCGACCCCGACCGCCACAGGCACAGGCACAGGCACAGACACACAGTTCATCCTGCCTGTGTAGCTTCACCTCCTCCCTTTAGGTGTTCTCTACAAATGTGGCCTCACCCTGATCCTCCCTGCTGCATCCTGTTAATAAATATTTTCTCCTCCTCTTTAGTGCACTTCTCTTCTATTCCCTTATGAAAAGAGCCCTTCTCCGTTCAAAGCAATCCCAGACAAAACAACTTACATATATTGGCACATACATTAAAAGGCAGGCTGCCTCTTAGCTCAAGCTAATTGCAGAAAGGAAGTGTAACATAAAGGGAGCTACAAAAAGAGAAAAGCTTGCACTGTGTGCTACTCTGTGCCCGCGATTAAACGATTACATGAGAGATGTGTGGTTGTCTCTGTTGCCTGTGTATTACAGTGGCAAAGCTAGGCCAGCATTAATGTATTGTGCGCTATGTAAAGACTGCAAGCCAAGGCCATTATCATCCACCCTGCCCAGCTTTTAGAATGTCTCCCGGCTTCACGCTCTTTGATGCCTGTTATATCCTTTTCAGCACACACACCCACTGACAGCCGCATATACGCTTGTCCACTCACACACCCACGCCGAGTCATGTACACATTCACGCATACACTGAGCTGTATGTGCATTTGTGTCCGTGGCTTTATCTTGGTGTCTTTTTTTGTAAATCAATGTCACCCCTCTTTTTGTGCACACGTCCATGAAGTACGGTTAAAAATCACTATTTTAGATTTTACTGCTTTTCACCAAAAAGTACCCGGATTTTTTTAAGAGTAACAGATCAGTTTAAAACAATGTTTTCCTGGATTTTATATCCCCCCCAATGCACCGAAGAGTGGTTGTGTTTCTGCCGCTGGAAGATGCTGACCTCCGTAGTTTACAATAAACGAGTCCCTGTTGCGATTAGGACGGCGCAGAAAATCTTCCAGGAAGAGAAAGTGAAGGGAAAATAAGGAGAAAACTCAGCCGCTGCTTATGCACCAGAGAGGAACACAACAAATGGTTAAAGCACTGAGTGGGTGCATTGCAAACAGTCTTTTTAAAATCTGTTTTTTTTTTACAGAGATTTTTGTATTTTTTCAGAAATTTTATTGGATTTTCACCCTTTTTGAAAACACTGACATATTTCTAAGTTAAAGAATAAGAAAATACTGAAAAATATTTAGCCCTAAAGTACAATGTGGCTGTTTGTATTGTGTGTAAGTGAATAGATTTCCTTTTTGACCTCTAGTTTTGAAGAACATTTCTGAAGTGAAATCACAGAACTATTCACAGGGTGTAAAACTAGTTTGAATGGCAATCGATCGTCCGAGTCAAGATGTTTTGTGAGTACTGAAAACAACATTTGAGAGAAAGCAAGGACCGTACGAGAAGAATTTTTTCTGCTGGTTTGAGCGAACATTACCAGCTCCAGTTGCATGTTCTTAATTTTTACAGTTTGTACCACTTAGAGGCAAACTTGATTTGACCATGGAAGTTAAATGTTAGACACCATCCTCAAAGTGACAACAGACCACGGCCAGTCTGGAACACTGACTGTGTGATGTGTCTACAGACGTACAGTGACTGTTAAGTAGATTTAACCCTAACAAGTGGATTTGGGTCTGTCTTTTCAAAGCATGTCCTATTCACACGGGACTTTTATTACCTGGGAACCTGTATGCGGATGTTGTCTGCCATCTTGTTCCTGTGCGACTCTGCAATGTCTGTGATTTGTCAAGAATTTGTCAACGTGGCGCATTTTGCCAAACACAGAGGTCATGTGATATTAGTTCCATGTGAATCTGCATCTCTGTGATTTGGGGTCGTATTTAGGTTGGGTTTTTTTTTGTTTTTTTGTTTGTTTTTTTGTCTCTGCACTTTTTTTTCTTGTACTTATAGGCTAAAGTTTTGACAGCATTTAGGGTGTAGGAGGCTCATCTTGGAGACCCATATGCAGAAAGAACAAGCTCAAATCCATCAGAAGTGCGAAACCTCGAAAGATTAGATGGATGACAATTCAGTTCAGCTCAGTTTTATTTATGAAGCTCAATATCACAATTCTCAGTTTTTCCTCAGAGGGCTTTACAACATGTGAAATTCCTCTGTCCTTTGACCCTTAAAGCGAATAATAAAACTCCCCCCAAAAAAACATTAAACGCAGAAAAAGTGTCAATGAGAGAAAAAAAAAAAGAAGAAAGAAGTTAACACTGTACATTACCGCCAGTTGAGTAGAGTGGAGTTCCAAATCACTGTCTGCATCATATCCAGAAGATAATATCAGTAAATTTGATTAAAATACAGACTTTGCTTATGTACCACACAAAACACAGACTTAAGGGCTAATTTCTAAATCACATTAGGTCCCCTGGTAATATTAGTCCCGTGCGAATCAGGCTTTAGTCAAACATTGTTTGAAAGTACCATGTGAGGTCTTTATGGAACACTGTATGCTTTCCTTTTGAGGACTTTCTAAAAAGTCGATTCAATACAACTTTATTTATCCTTGTAAGGACAATTGTATGCCTCAGCTCCCCACCTAGATCAAGCAGTGGTTTTCAAATGGTGTGCCGTGATGCCAATCCAGGTGTGCCGTGGGGTTTTGTGATAACCACACATTATTATTGCAGTATTCACCTGGGCTTATAAAAAAAGTTAAGAATTAATTTTTAATTGACTGTATCAGTATGTTGTGCGCACCCATTTCCTGATAAAGAGGCAAAGTCTAGATAAAAATGTAATTTAATCTAACTTAATGTTAAAAGCCTTCACAGGGAAGCTATTTGTCGCTGTTTGCGCGTGGGGATTATAAGTGTGACACATCACAAGCCCTGATTGACAGCCAATGTGAGGGGTGATAACATTTAAAAGGAGAAAGCCCTGAGTGGGACAATGGATCGCTTTATTGTTGGAGCAAATTATAACAAAGCATGAGTGAAGAAAAAATACCTGTCTTTTTTTCTTATTTTTATTGTCTTATGTCGTGGTTAGAGTGATAACACATGTTAAAGAGGCTTATTGTGCACAGATGTTAATACATGTGTGCCTTGAAATTTTGGCTTGCCCTTTGGTGGCCTTTGGGAACGATAAGTTTGAAAACCTCATTCAAACTTGGCTCCTCCTCCCTACACTGCTCGTACATACTTTCAAGTTTCTGTACTATTGTAGGAACCAATTTTTAAGCAAGCTAACTATGCTAATTGCTGGTGTTCTGTCAATTTATGCAGCCTTGTTGAAAAATGCTACCCTAACACGAGCGGAGTCTCGCTAGTCTGTAGAAAAATGGTTACAAATATGGTTAAGTATACTATAAGAATATGGGAGCATATCGCAAATACATCTTTATTTGAGATTTCAGGGATAGCACATTTCAATAGACCAATATCCCCTATCAAATAATGCTCAGACTACATCACTACTCACTCCATGTACACTGCAAAATCACGCAGAGCCACTAAGGTAGGTGGCGCATATTGATAGAAGACTGGCACCTACCTGTGTCGCTCTTTATCATCAGTGCTCACCAGCAAAAGTTAAAGGAAGCCAACCATTGATTCACTCTCGCTTGGACCGAGCTTTGTCCACTTGGTGTGTTGCCTTGCTACATTTGCATTTTTACGGCGCTGCGTCCGCAATTTTCGTGGCATTATTGGCTGGGGGCTACACTTCGAAGGCAGCAAAATAAGAAGAAAATAAGAAAATAGAGGGCAGAGAGCAGAGTGAGTCTATACATTGTTTTTTTGAGGAAAATCCTTTAAAGTATAGCTTTAAAAACTTAATAAAATAGAATTTGTGATGAGATAACTGTTAAAACAATCTTAAAAGAATCTAAAAATGTACATAAGGTGATGAGACCGTACAAAAGCACAGCTTGAATGTGTGTTTTTCTGTGTGTGTGTTTGTGTATGTCATTTATTTTCTGTGTGTAGTCCAGTGGAGCTCTGTGTGTCTCGTCTCTGAGCTGTGAGAGCTGTTCTGTGTGACTGTGTGTTCATCGCTCTCTGTTTGTGCATCTGTTTGTATAAACTATGCGTACGTGTGCGGTTGTGTGCGTAACCCGTCTTCCCTGTCTCCTCCTCTCTCCTCCTGCAGGTGAGGGAGATGCTGAAGATGCGTGACTCCAACGGAGCGAGGATGTTAACACTGATCACAGAACAGTTCATGGCCGACCCTCGGCTGGCGCTGTGGAGACAGCAGGGCACCACCATGACCGACAAGTACAGACAGCTCTGGGACGAGCTAGGTGAGGGGGAAAAACACACCACACACACACACACAATGACTGTCCTACAAATGTGCACACATACACAAACACACACACATGCCTCTTTCCCAGTATGCACAGGCACGGACAGATTTAGCAAGGTGGGCGATCGAACCCAGACATGGAGACAAAGGCACACACACGCATATTTTTTTTTCCTGTTTGTTTATTTGTCCTTTGTGTCCAAGACAGCCCACATAGACACACACACACTGAGACGCACACACACATTACTGACAGCCCAGTCTCTCCCTCTCACTGTGAATGCAGGTTTGGCAGCTCAGCAAGAGTGTCTTTGTGGATTACAAGCCGTTTAATGCAGCACATCGCGCCCCATCAAAACCCCCAATATTATGACCTCCGTAATGTTTTCAAACACTTCACATTATATATTTAGTTGATGTGACAGAGTGCTGCTCGCCATGCAGTCATTTGGTTTGATATAGTGTGTAGTTCTTTTGACAGATGTACTGTACCTACAGCAAAACACTTCCCCGCAAACCACAAAACCAACAAGCCCGTCACCAGGACAGCAGTCGTGTTGTCTCCTGTCTTTGTTGTTTTCCTCTAATGTCTCGGTTGATGTTGCTGCTGCTCCTGCCGCTGTTGTTGATGATGATGTTCGTTTTCTCCCTTTGGTCTTGTTCTGCACTTTGTGAGGACAGCGCAGTGATCTCATCTGTTTCAATCCCACGTATTTTTGGAAGTGTGTGTACGGTCTCTTTGAAGTCCACACTTCAAACCCTTCTTCCCAAGTCCTTATCACTCCCCCTGATGTGTGGTGAATGCTGCCTCTTGGCGCCGCTCTCTCTCCCTCTCTCTTTCTCTCTCTCTCTCCGTCTCTCCATGAAGCAAATCCAATACACTGTAACATTATCCGGGCCTCGCCTTGCTATTTGGATTCTCTCCCGGAGCCAAAAAGGCACACACAGGGCCAAATTGATTTTCCTGTTGCGCTAGATTTGTGACAGTCGAGCAGAAATCACATTGCTCAACCGCCAACCTCCCCCTCCTCTTCCTCCACCTCATATGCACACACACACACGCAACAGAGTCTCACACACACACCTCCTTCCTCCCAGTGTCTCTGAAGCAATTCAGAGCGTCCTCCGAATATTTTTCTCCTTCCATGAGACATCGGGGACGAGGCAAGCAGACATTCGTCTTTCATCCAGATGGATGTGGGACTGAACGGGACCGCCGTCGTCGGGGCTTCCATCACTGCCTGCGAAGCGAAGTCATCCAGTCAGAGTGCAGAACACAAGTTCAGCATTCAGTCCCTAAGTTAGTGTCAGCTTCTGCAGCCACAGAATCCATCAAATATGCTGATTTGTGTGTCTGGCTTTCCAAAACTCTGCATTTCTTGAATATTTCTAGACATATGTAACATAGTGAGTGCATACACGGGCTGGTTCGTCAAGTTGTTGCCAGGTCACCTGTCAGTATGGCGTCACTTCCTGTAAGCCTTTGTATGGCTGGCTGTCACTTCTTCCCCAAACAAGTACAAACTGTATTCATTACCAGACTGAACCTAAATGCATACTAAATCAAACTTCACACAAACAGAGCACACGGAAACTCTGTTGTCATCAGCTTGGATCACTGCTGCAGATAGGATGGAGATGCACATGTCTGCTGCTGTGCGAGGTGAAATCCCTCAACAAATTTCAGCGTCAACAAAATATACTGCAAGAAAATATGCTGCTCTTCTCGGATCTTAAAGTAGTGGAAGCAGACTGTTGCTCCATAATCACCTATAGATGTTGAGTTGGGTTAAGGTCTTGTAGCTACAAAGGCTGTTGCCATTTACTCTGCATGCCCTTTATAGAAGCACTTGTTTCTCCATTCAGTTATTCAGGCTCATCTTTTTATTTGTCATAAAGTATACATTAGATTTTTGTAGAGAAACTTTGGGTTAATGTTTTACTATTCATAGCCAGCAAAGAATGTTTTTTCGATCTTATTACCAAAAGTATAGTTTTATCAATACTAGGGCTGGGTATCAGTACTTGATACCTTAAAGGTATGGACTAAGGTATGTTCCAGTCAAACGATATCTGCATTTGATCCTTTTTGTGCAAGGGCTTTGACCCAGACCAATGCGACTCCCTGCCAGATCAGCAAATTTTTGTCCAGAGCAACTTTCCTTCAGACAAATGGTCAGTTGAGTGTCAGCCCAGTTAGCACAAGCTAACACAGCAGCAGCAGCAGCCAACATCCAACACTGAGCTTTTTAACGGTCCCAACAAAGTCACACCGTAACACCTCACCTCTGTCATTAAGCCCATTAATAGTCATCAGGTAACATTAGCTATGTGATGCTAACAGTTAGCCTCATTACTGTTTGTGTGCCGGTGGGCAGACTTTTAAAATACAGGAGTGTGAGCTCTGCAGCCGCTGCTATTACCCATACAGTCTGTGGTGTGGTGATGTTGAGCATGATCTATTCGATGGAGTTGGCAGCTCAGCGCGCCAAGATGCCACCAAGACATTCAAAGGTGTAGGTATACTACACACCACTCCATTCACATTGTGAGTATTGAATGAGGTTCTATTGGTATCAGTATCACTTTAAGGGTAGTGGTTCTGATAACGGTACGATCATTTTTAACATAATACCCAGTCCTAATCCAAACTCATTTCTCCAATCAAGCTTTGTTATGTTCAACTTGATTCAGTTTGACCACTTAGAAAATAAGTTGTAACCTTGTGTCCCTGTCCCTGAAAGGCCTTAACAGAGACAGAGTCAGCTAGATTGGGACTGTCTGTATTTATGCCCATTTTCAGATCTGGTCCGTGTTTGGTGGTATTTTCATCAGTGCGTGTGTCTGTGCTTAAACGTGTCTGCATGCCTCTGTTGCTTTGAGGGCTAAACTGCACAACGTTTCCACATTGTTCAACTACTAATTGACACAGAGCACATCCACACTCCTCCATGGTCCAGCTCGCCTCTGTCTGCTGCAGAAAATCACAAATTCTCATCTCTCCCTCTTCTATTTTTCCTCTCTTCTCCCTCTGTCTCCACCAAGGTCCAGTTAACAGTGCCTGCCAAGCCTCCCTCCTTCCCCTCTCCCCCTCTCCTCTCCGCCTCTCTCCTCACCCCTCCAAGTTTTTATTTTCTTCTAAAGAGGTGATTGGAGCTTGCGGGCGAGCGCTCGGGAGAGTTTAATCTGTGTATCTGCGCTCGCTTCAAGTGCTTCCAGGGCCTAGAAAAGGACAGAGAGGTCAGGGCGAGTGGAGGAGGAAGAGGGGAAGGAGGGATAGATAGAGGGTGGGAGACAGAAAGGGTGAGAAGGCCAGGCCTGTCCAGTTTGTTAGCTTAAGGGTCCTTCCCAATGAATCTCTTCAGTGAAACTCCTCCAACCCGTTTACATCGGCTCTTGTCCTTTACATCGTCCCCCAGCCTTGCCTGTGGTTTGCATTTAGTTTCTCATTTCAGAAAATATATTTCTATCTCTAATTATGGTAATGAGAACCACAGATAGAAAAATAACAAGTTTCCAATGGTGCTGTTTTTTTTCCCTACGCTGAGATCAAAGGTCAAACACAGATGCCTGGAAGGAGCCAGAGTGACCTCAGATCAGGATTGCATGCATAAAAGTGGCCATTTTAAAAAATAATGTCAGTAAACGACTTCACCCAATGAGAAAGGAAAACAAATTTACAGGCTGCAAAATATCGGACCAGAAAAGACGCCGCAGGGATGTTCAACCATAACTTATATTTTTCCTCTATTAGTGGTGGAAGTTATTACAAGAAAGCAGTGGAAGAGGGTATGGGGGTTGAGTTTTTATGCAAGTGTGTTTTGCAGTGTGGAGTGTGTGGAGCCGGGCTAGTTTTCTAGTCACACCACTCCCTAAGAGGCTGCGTGGTGGGAACACTGCCTCTGGCTGTCCCTGTCCCTCTCTTTTTCTCTCATTATTTTTATCGTGCTCGCTTTCTCTTATGTTCCCTCTTGTGTCTCACGTTCCCTCGTCCCCACCCTTTCCTCCCCATCTCTGTTTGTCTCCGCTGCTTTCTTTGCTCAGAGCGTTGCTGTGGTACAGGCCTCCCACCGAGGAACAAGGCTGAATTTTCCATCCCTCTCATTTCTCCACATCTCTCCTCCAGCTCTCTTTCTCCACTTCTGTCCTCCTTTTTTTTTTCTTCCTTCTTCTTCATCCCCATCCGCACATCAACCCTCCTACCCCCCATCTACCCAACTCTTTCCCCCCACTCCCACATGCCTCTGTCTCTCCTCCTCCTGATGGCTGCTCGTGTTCGGAGTGAAACAGCAAAATGCCCTCCCCGCAGACATTATATTCACAAAGCACACCGTCCGCCAAAACAAGAAAAAAAAAGAAGAATATGGTGCCGGCTTGCTGCGTTAGCCATTTAGAGAAATCCCATTCTAACTCCGTCTGACTGGAAAACCCTAACCGGAGCACAGTGTGCAATTATTTTCCCTCCCCAACACCTATTTTCTTGCTTTCTCTCACTCCATCGCTCTCTCTCCCCCGCATCCCGCTCGCTGTTTTTTAGCTTAAGCTTGCAGTTTTGCTTTACTTACAGTTGCTACTCAGCATTGGAAGTAATGAGGATCTTGGGAGAGCGCTTGTTTTGCGAGCCACCGCAGGCCTGCGCTCGTCCCCTACAGGGAGAGTTAACTGGCATTAGCCCCCGGCTTGGAGAGGCATTGACTCGCACCCATTGAGATCTAAACCACCATTATTGGAGCCCGCTGTTTATCTGCCTCTTTCCCCTAAAGACACGGCAAGTAGGGGATATTACCTTGGTGTGTGTGTGTGTGTGTGTGTGTGTGTGTTGGGTGGTGCAGGTGTGTGTGCACTTACAGCCTAAGGGTTGTATTAAGAGATGGTGCTGAAGCAGCCCTTTCTCTGTACTCTACACCGGTCTATTAGTGCTCACCACCGTTACCTCACTTTAGCAAAAATGGCCCCCGCTGCTCCAGGGGGTCTGTATTTGTGAGAAACAGTTAAAGACTGTGTGTGTGTGTGTCTGTGTGTGTGTGTGTGCAGTCAAGCAGAGGC
>JAPZEB010000022.1:21098626-21111508 GCA_029783705.1 Chaetodon striatus | reverse complement strand
GCCAGCGTCGGGCCCCGAGAGACAAAGTCTGTGGCGGCCAATGTAATTGTTCACTGGCCATGACAAATCAGGACAGGTGGAGGCATTGCTCTGTCTTTGTCCCCCCCACCACCCCACCACTGCCCCTCCTAATGACAGAGTTAACTCTTATACAGCATCACTTTAGAAACATTAACATGATACGTATGATATAAGCAAGTGTCACATATCTGCACCAATTTGCAGAAACATACAACACCAGCATTTCCTTCTGGCGACTGGGCTGGGTCTCTGCTAACTCCTGAGAGACACATCTGGCTCTTTAGCAGCTAAATGCCGCACTAAGTTCACCTGCTAGCCGCCGTTAACCATTTGGTGCTGGCAGGTAGTACAATAGGAAATGTGGTCATTAAAGTCACATAACAAAACCATAACAATTAGCTGAAAGATGCTAAAAGTGCTTCATACAGAGCTGAAGGGAACTGCAGAGCTGGATGATAATTGTATGTGAGTTCATCAGTCCCATTGTTCATATGGAAATATTTACTTATGCAGCTTTAAGAATCTGATTTCTAACTAATACAATCACCCGTGACCAACCAAAAATAACCAAGTCTCTGTGAAGATGTAAAGGTCTTCAGTGACCAAAACAAATAAGCACAATTTATTTTGTTGGCACCCAAAAGGTGGGACAAAGGGAGAGTCATTTCAGTACCAAATTAATTTGGTATGAACTGGTAGTTCAAACTCCTTTCATGTCCCAGAAACATTTTGTAGTTTAACAACGACACCGTTTCTAGAGATTTTTATTGCATCTGAATTTATTCATGTGTTTATTTATTTGTCAAGTTTTACTTGTGTCCCCTGAGAAAACCAGGGGTACAAAGATCCCAGTTACCCTCTTGTAACATCCTAGCAGCTCACACATACACACACGCACACACACACTCAAGCACACACACATAAACATAAACAATTGGATACGGAAATCGGATACCTTGTCCGTCTCCTCACATTGGAATTTTGTCACCAGCACAGTTCTAATGGATGGCCAGAGAAAGGATGCCACCCACAGCACCATCTGGCTAATGCCCCGTCCTCTGCTTATGAATTACGCTAAATTGTGCCCAAGAGAGAGAAGCCACATGTTCATTATGAAAGCTGCAGGGGTATTAGAGATCCCCTGAGTCGCACCAAACGAGCTGCATGTCACAGGACGGCGTGACACACAACACGGTGCCATGAAGGGGGGAAAAAAGATACAACCTTCTCCAGATTTAATAGGACATATTCATCAGGCAACCTTGACTGAGTTCTGACAGCGTTGGGTTTCTATTTGTTTCAGTAGGAGCTGAGAATGTTTGTTAAGTCGTGCAGTTTCACAGTCCCTATCTTGGAGCCACTGTAGGTAGAAACGGAGAGAAAGTGCACTGATGGATGTCACCCCCAACACCAAGTGACACCTGGACCTGAATTGAAACACGGTAGCCATTTTGTGGCAAAATGCTTACAACTGCAGCCAGTGTACGTGAACCACCATTAGGCACCTTTATCTGTGTCTAGACCATCATGAGACCAGCCTAACAGCATCTGTCAGTCCCTGCAAAACCCCCTCTGGTACCATAAAAGACAGGGCCCCCTCAGTAAAGGGACCGAGGCTGGAGAACCCAGTGGGGACCCATAGGAAGGTATGGAGAGAAATAAAATGCTCTGCTGTTTCTTTTTTTTTTTTTCTTTTCTTTTTTCATTCCACCACGGTGTGTGCCATGCATCGCCATGCAGGCAGATGGGGGAGGTGGAGGTGGAAATAAAACATGCATGAGTCGCCTGCAGCCCAGGAAAATAATTACTGTCATTTAGCAGACATGTAGAGGAGAGCAGCGCAGCCCAGTCTGCCCACAGTACACCGCCACACCGCCTGCATACCGATGAACTGGAGGGAAAACAGAGAAGGGAGGGACGCGCTGAGTGGGAGAGAGTTGTGTGAGAGATGGCACATTGTTTTCTTGTTTGATGGTAATAGATGCCGTAGTTTATTTTGGGGATGTTTTCATGTGTCACTCATGGCTGACAGAATCCTTAAACTGTTGCAATCACAAGAAATTAAACAAAGAGGCTCTTCCTTTCATCTGTCTCTCCTCTCACAGGACTTCCAACACAGCTCGATACATTATGGAGCGCCTCTCTGGGACCAGCAGTCTCAAAGGACACAGGAAGTTGAGTATATATCTGCAGAGATCAGAGAATAAGATTTGACCTGTGTCTTGGCTGAGGCTAAATCATGCACACCGTCTTTCTCTTTTAGTCTGTCACTCATCTCTCTCCCACCTCCTCCTTCTCCTCTACATCTGTCCATCTCCTTCCTCTCGTCTCCCTCCTGCCCTTCCTTTCCTTCCCTTTCCTTCGCCTGGAGTCAGACCACAGCACAAATTTATAGAAGGTGGAGGGATGCCAGTGGAGGTCAAACGCGTGAGCGGCTCCCCGTCTGCCTCCCCTATCATTCTTTATGGCTGATCTAGTGGCGGAGCCTTCATTACCCTGAATTATACGCTGCGATTATTACCTCTCCCCCCGGCCCATGCAGGACGGCCCTGGCCTTATCATCTTATCATCTTACCCAGGAGGAACGTAATGCGGGAACTCTTGATATACAGCGCAACATCTGCCTTCAACATGACTCCACTGCGGATCTTTGAACTTTACATCCTTGCATCCAGAGCATGTGATGTATGTGGTGTATGACTGGGACTTATTTGTGGAGAGCTATAATAGGCTGCAGAGGCATATTGTCTGATGGGGGTGTGGGCATTCCATGTAGCTGTATATATTCAGTACATTTAATTAGACTTACTGATCCCTGCATGATGGAAAATTATGAACTTCTTCTCTCTGGCGCTGAAGCAGAAACCCAGCAAGGTTTGTTCCATGCCCACGTCTTTCCAGAAGTTCCACCACACCTCAAATATAAAAGTGTCTCCAATGTGATTAAAGCCCACATTCTGCAAAATATTTTCCTGTTGGCCCCTCAGATGCAGCTGCTTTTACATGCTTATTTGTAGTCTCTTTTTTTTCCCCCTTCCCATCTGTTTTTGATGTTGGAGGGAAACCCAGCGATGACCCAACTGCAGAGAAATCTGGTTTCTAAACTCACCCTCGCTGTTCTCGATCTTTGATCTAATTGCTACAAATTATATCCTGAAATTCAGACAGGAAAAATTCACTTGGACTCACTTTGTTGCTGCTCCTTTTCTCACCAACACACCTCCATTACACATGTTTATTACCACAACTGAGGTGCCAGTGTGAAGCCTGATAATCTGGGAAATCAGCGGGGCGTTCAGATAGCAGCAAGCTTTGGCAGTCTTGATATATTGTACTTTTTCACAACTCATTTTCGAGTGGGCACACTGAGAGAACCTGTGCTGTATCGTGGTGTAAATATCAATGCGGGCACAGAGGGGGGTAGCAGACAAGGACTGGGTGACACAATGGGGTAGGCTTGATCATCTCAGCTATGAAATTTCTCAGGGAGTTTGCAGAAGTTTTACCACACAGATTTCCTCCTGTAATATCACACACACACAGAACCAAATGTCTTTCTTCTAGTCAAAACTCAGTAGAACCAAATGCACACCAGGTGGAGCTGAGGGTGCAGTTATGCTTGCTTTTTCCACCTGAAACTGTGTCATCAGCCTGTGGTGTAAGTAATATTCAAGCACTTTATTTAAGTGAAAACAACAGCATAATGTAGAAATACTTAATTACAAGTAAAGGAATAAGTCAAGTAAATGTCTTGTGTTCCTAACATTTTGTCCATCCCTTCTAAATAATAGAAACACTTTTCTGTATATAAATCCAATACAATTCAACAGCTCTACAAACTGCAGCCTTCAAACTCAAGATCAGCACCTCTCTGACACAGTTTTAACAAAAACTGAAAATGATAACCTTCATGAAGGGAGGATTTATTGCAGGACTATTGTAATAGACTGCATTAGTTTTAGTTAGCTGTACTTTATAAACTGGAAATTAAAGTCCAATGTGTAGGATTTAGGGGGATATATTGGAAGAAATGGAATTTTATGTAATAAGTGTTTTTTCTTTAGTGTGTAATCACCTGAAAATAAGAATTGTTGTGTTTTAGTCACCTTAGAATTAACCATTTATATCCATGCAGCAGGGTCAATTATACAGCAATAATATGTGTAACAAAGTCAAATGTACATTTGTAATATCATGATTAAACAAACTTTTTCAGTTGTTATTACCTGACATGCTTAGGCCTCCATAGTCATTATGTGGGACTTTGATATGTTTCTGTACTTCTACGTTGACCTTCAGGGGTAACCCACCTATAAAAGAGTGTCTCCCGCTTTATCTCTCCCCTTTTGCTGTTGTACTCCATGGGAAAGGTAAGTGATTTCTGTGTTTTAGCTCTGTTAAACTATGTTTTTAGGTTTATTTCTCAGCCTAAACTTATTGTGTAATATGCTAACATATTCCTGTGTTACTTAATTTGTGTAGGGGCTCAAGTTTATATGGTCATATTTGATGAGGGATTTTGTTTTTACCTCTTGCTGTCAGGTTTGTTTTCTGTGTTTTATTGTCCTGAATTGAATGTAGCATTGCAGCCTTTTGCTGTTGTACT
Source organism: Chaetodon striatus (assembly GCA_029783705.1). Classification (NCBI taxonomy): domain Eukaryota; kingdom Metazoa; phylum Chordata; class Actinopteri; order Chaetodontiformes; family Chaetodontidae; genus Chaetodon; species Chaetodon striatus. The sequence goes on along the minus strand of JAPZEB010000022.1, from coordinate 21,106,881 downwards.
CCATGGGAGAGGAGCTTGAGTTATTTGGTTGTATTTGATGAAGGATTTTGTTTTTACCTCTTGTTGTCAGCTGTCAGGAATAAACAGAGATGGCCTCCACAGATATCCACGGTCTGGGCCTCTTCATATCAACACGACGCAGACAGCACGTGAGTCCACCGATTTCATCTATATTGGGAGCAGGTTCTCATCTATGGAGATCGCCATGTTGCACTGCTATGTTTCTACAGTAGCCCAGAACAGACAAACTAAACACTTGTTCTAGAAAGGGCCATTTGCGTTTTCACATCGGCCACCGTAGTTAGCAGCCTCTCCACTCTACTAACGTGAAACTGCTTTATTGAGTATTTTCACCAGTTAAAACCACTTGTTGTTTTGTTTTGGGTGTTTTTTGGAGAGGAGGGGACCTCTGTGGATAAACTGGCTCCCCACAAAACTTCCTGAATGTCTAGATCGGAAAAAAGGTGAGCACACATTAAGTAAGCAGGCCAGAATTTTTTAGCTGGTTGCAATCTGTACTTCTCATTGCTAGATGCCACTAAATCCTACAAACTGTTCCTTTAAACACAAACTCACAGCTTTTATCGTCCTCCTTTCTTTGCTATGCGCATATCCAGTGAATTTGTGTGTGTGTGTGTGAGAGGGAGAGATTTGTGTCCTCACTGAGGATGAGTGGACGGCCTCTTCCTGAGGGTCTTTTGTCTTTTTCGGGCCTGCTGGGACCCAGAAAGGCCACGCCTGTCATACCTGATTGTTTAGTGTGAGGAGCACAGAAAGCTGCAGGGGAGGGTCTCAGATGGGAGTTTGTAATTGTGTGTGTGTTTGTGTGTGTGTGTTGACAGTGGGGTCTTTTACAAACAACCAAATCTTTGATGTGATGCGCAGCTGACCCTCTGGTCGCTCTCACGCTACTGTCCCCAACACAATGGGAGACTGTTGTTTGTGTACACACATACGCGCACACACGGACGCGCTTACACACTGAAGATGACGGTTATCCAGTTTGTAACAGTTGAAGTGACATATGCCAAATGTAGCAGCAGTGTGTCTCTGAAAAGCAGACTTCAGTTATGCACAATCATATTTTTGTATTTATATCTTAGGAATACTTTATATGTTTAATTACATCAAATTACTACACATATGATTACTGTTTTTTTAAGGTTTTAACTGAACATACAGTGTGTTTTATATACAGAGCGCTTCCAGATATGCAAATATGTTTTTTATAAATGTACTTAAAGGATTCGTTTACTTTTTCTCCAGATCCTGATGCATGTAAGAACCAAATGAGTCAACTTTTAAATGTGCATCAGCCAAGTAACCAGAGATCTATGAATTATATGCCTTTTTAAATTTGTCCAGAGAATTTCCTTTTGTCATGTTGTGGAGATAAGATAACTGTAACACACACACACATACACACACACTGACAAACACAGGTTCACTAGGTGTGGTCCATTCTTCCCAGGATGCCGTCCAGGACAAACTATATTTCCTGGTGACAATCCATGGGTGTGTAAATGTGAACATGTGGCAGTGTGTGTTTAACCTGTGACTTTTCACACAGTGAGTTCATCTCAAACACAATCAGAATCAGCTTTATTGAACATATATGTGTGCATATTGATCTCAGTGTCATGTCAGCAAGCACATAATTCTGTGCATGCACACAAAAATGTTATGTTAAAAATTAGGTCCAAAATTATATTAAAAAAATATTTAAAATATATCTATTTCCTGACTTTTTTGTATGTGTTAAGACGGGATGTTCTGGTGTAAATGTCACCAATAAAACAGGTTATTTACCAGCAACAATGTCACCACTACTGGTATTGTTTACACCTTGTGAGTCTGTGTGTGTGTGCCATCATGGCAAAATGTGGTCCAGGTGACACCAACTGTAGCAGGAGTATTTTGCTGGGCCTGTCATATGACTGTCTGTTGACAGATTTTGTTCACACAATAATGGAACAGCTGTGCAAGATAGTCACAAGACTTTGCAGGTGTGTAGCTGAGAAGACAAGGAAAGCTGAGTTTGAAGATGGGTGTGGTCCGAGCGAGAGCACAGGAAGCAGGGGAAGGGCTACTGGCTCCATCACTTTACACCCCTTAGCCAACATTAACTTTAAATCTCTGCTTAATTTATCATGGCTGGAGTGATCCCAACACAAGATGGACTCTAGTTTATAATATAAAGCTGGTCGGTGTGCCAGTGTTTTGTTTAGTGACACTAAAGTATAAACAGATTTTCAGTTCTTGTTTACTGTTTTTTCCATTATATATATTATATGTCATGTAAGTGAACTCGGTGGATGTTTTCCCTGACAGAAGATCTTAGCCATACTGACACGTTGCTTGCTCTATTCCAACCCTTAATGAATAGACAGATATTGGCTGCTATCTGCACTGAGCTGGACTTTGTGTGGTGGCAAGTTAGCACTTATAATACTCGTTATCTCTAACCCGAGAAAAAAGCACAACAAGTGGAACTGGGCAAAGTCACTCCCCATGATAATTCTACAACTAGGACCTGAAATAACTGCATCAGGTAGCTAGAGTACACGAATGCACAATGTAATGTACATGCACAAATAATAGATGATGAACAATTATTTGTATTAATTTTACCTGTTATATAGACTCTATAAGATCGTGCTGATACTGTATGTATTTAAATTGACACTTTGCTGATCTTCAACCAGCTTTGTAGCGTAACCATGTGGGTACTCTGTATAAATGAACTGTGGTAAACTTCCCTCCATTTCACCAGATTTCCCTGCTCATCTCTCAGCTCAAATCATGTCGTCTGGCAGATTTTTGCTGACTCTATGGTTGTTGTTTGAACTACAGATTGTACTTAATGATTTTTGAATGCCTGCCATAAGGGTCACAAAGAGTATAGCAGATTGCCTCTTTCTCTCAAACTCAGCCCAAACTAAGATCAATCTGTAAAACAAGGCAGTGCTGATCAAATACAAACCAAAATTTTGTGACTGCATTGCCTATTTCTTGCCTAAAATGTCTTCAGAAACATATTTTAATGCACTGTTTGGGTGTAATACAAGAATTCGTGAACAGGAAGTGGACACCATGTTGTTACTGAGATTAAATTGTAAAACAAAGCAGTGCTGATGAAATATGAAGATTCTGTTAAGGCCTTCTTTATCTTAACAGTAATTCAAGATTGTTTGTTAGTAGCCAGCCACCATATTCTTTCTTGTATCAAAATGGTCAAGCCTGCATTATGTCATCCACCACAGGGAGAGCTTTTTGGTCTGGTGCGGAGCAGTGCATTCTGGTGGTTGTAGGTTTTCTACCTCTTGAGCAAAAGCAAATGCCACCTCTGTTTTCTTTGGTCATGTAGCACCATTTCCAGAGGTATATGTGTCTCTCTACTGCATACACAGCCCAGGTTTATCAAGAGTCCATCTTTTCAGCAGTGAAATACATCTTTAAGGGTCTCTCAATGCTCAAAGTGTATTATAGTCAGAATGGTGTAGGTATTTTCACTGCAGGGCAGAAAATTCATATCTCTGTGAGCTATTTTAAGGAAGGCTAACGTCACAGTTGAGCCTGAAATTCCCCTGCATTACCACTTCACTAACCCGTATCACTCTGCGTCCTCTCTGCTATCACTCACTTTGTTTTCCCTTTGCTTTCATGTCCGCAGTGTTATTCACCATGCCCTCTTCCTCTTTATTATGCCGGCCCGGATGACTGGGCTTCGTCATCATGATGCTTTTTATGCACTTTTTGTGTGGTTTTATGTCTTTTATTGAATTTTATGGGCTTGGTAATATAATTCTGGATTGAAACAGTTTTGCAGAGCTTTTATAATTCAGTCCCATCTCATCCATTACTGACTTCAGCCTCATGCTTTCTCCTCTTTAAGCTTTGCTTTCATAACAGTTTGCAGTTTCCACACATCCGTGTGTCTCTTTTTTAGGATCTGTCTTACATCTTGCTTTTTCCAAATCCTTCTCTCCTCTCTCGCTCACATCCTGCCTTCCCCACCTCCACTTAAATAAAACAAATAATCCATGTCGAAGTGCTGCTGTCTATTTTTAAAGTGGTCATCTGACCGGCATGACCTTTGTCATTTTGTGTTGTCATGTGTCCAGCAGCAGCATGTTGAAGGAAGACTTCACCCATAAAATGACCATGTGTAAATCACTTAGTCACACTGTGTTACCTTGAATTCTTGAAGAAAACTTTGCTGTTGTCTTTTTTTCTCATGCCTCCATAGAAAACAGCAAACATATTGATTTACTGATTGATTGGGGGCCACGTTTAACAGAAGAACTGTATCAAAACATCCATATACTACTGGTGTAGTATACTTTAAGTCTCATTTATCCAGTCGTAAGCTCAGTGCTTCTGTAACACATGCATTACTGATTAAACCTTACAATTTAAAACTGAACTGACAGTGAAACTTATCCATGCTCTCTTTAAAGCCAGACTCCAAAACGAAGGTTTTTTTTTTTAATGAAAATGCATGTCTGGTAAGTACTGAGCATACCACTGGATAAATGGGACCTGGATTAGACTGCACAAGTTGTGTGAGAGTTTTTTAATGGATTTTTTAAAATACAATTTTACTGTTGTTAACACAGTCCCTAATCAATGAGTAAATCTATATGTTTGCAGTTTTCTGTGGAAGCATGTCGGAAAAACAAGGTAACACAGCATGACTAAGTAATTTACAAAGGGTTATTTTAGCCCCATTTCCACCAAACACTTTCAGTATGGAAACAGAAGTAACCCTTTAGACATGGTACCCAGACCCTTGCGTTTCCACGGCAAACAGTACCCTTAAATGTGGGCAGGGTTGTTGCCACTCACTGCGCTGTCCAGCACTCACTGTATTTCCTCATTACCGGTGACACAGAGGGAAGTCTGCACCTCATTTATCGTCCACAGAACGAGGCTGTATGCCGACATTTTCTGAACAAAATAAAACAGGCTGCAGTGAGAGTCTCTCTCTCTCTGTGGGATATTTAAAAATAGTGAGTTTGTGCATTTAGTTCTTCTCAGGCAAGCTCGGGGGTTTCGTGTTGTCAGAGCCCACAGAAACAACACTCCGCAACGCTTTTTTGTTTTTCTCTAAGTGAAGATTGGAATATATGCAGTTCACATAACCCACTCAAAATTAATACATATAAACACTTGAAGATCCACTCAATACTAAAAGTGTATGTCATATATAAACTAGAGTAATTGTCAAAGCTGTCACAGTGAAATTTAAGGTGTGTTGATTGATTCATGTCACAGCTCATGCAATGAGTAACATTACAAGTAAAACATCCTTTCATTTTATAGTTACAGTCTGCTAATAAAACTCTCCACAGTATGAGCAGTGGTTACATGAGCCTCAAAACCAGCCACAACTCAGCCCTGAGCAGAGTGACCGTCCTCTACTGACCAATCAACGGACTGCAGTGTTCACAGCTCCACCTTTTAGTGCCAGATCTGTGTGCTAGGTACCCCAACAGAGGGGGGACTAAACATGGGGACGGTACGGAACGGTTCATTGGTACCATCCACAACTTTTCACAGTGGAAACAGAAAAAAGCGTACTGAACTGAACTGAACTAAACCGTACTGCTTGGTGGAAACAGGGCTATACTGTACTTTTATAGTGCTAATGTGCTGCTTTCCTTGGCTGCTGTGATTCATGTTAGCCTTTAAACTTGTTGGTATTTTCTGTCCTTTACCTGTTGCAACATGCCCACATTAGCTTTTGTTGTTTTGGCTGTGTGGCTATTGTTGGTGTGAAAGCTTGGCTATCCAGGGTTAATTAGCCCTTTGGTAAAATGGAGGTTAGCCATCACATCCCCTTTTTACTGATGCAGAGTCCCATTCGCAGCACATACACCACCTGTGTATGCCATTCATGCGGAAATAGCAGGCTGCAGGAGTCTAAAGACACTGTTAAAATTAAATGGATGGAGTTTGTGGTCAATTACAGATTTACTTTTACTTCCTGTATAACAAGATATACTGTATAGTAACATTAAGCAGTACTTTGAAAATGTCCTCAAGCTAGATCTTACACAATTAACTAAAAAACAGTACAAATGCATGTAAATGAAGGCACACACACACACACACACACACACACACACACACACACACAGAGAACAATCAACCATTATTTCTTTTAAATGCATGAACATGCATAGAGAACTCATGTTCTGACTCGGGTGATTCCTATCTGGTTTACTCAATCACCAAGTCTTAAAATCCCTTATTCCCTCTTGTCCTCCTTCTCCTCCTCCTCCTCCTCTCTTTTTTTCTTCCCTCTCTAAAAAATGCTGTTTACTTTTTCTAAAAGTGGAAGTTTGGCGAGGGAGCGTGTGAACAGAAACAGATGCTGCGTACTCTCTTGCTCTGTCGCTCTCTCCCTCTCTTTATCTCACACACACACACACACAATGGCAAACAGCTGTGTGAGGATTGAGCTGCTACAGCAAAAGGAAGCCATACAGTATACATACATACATACTGTTGCAGGCAGGGTTTATTTTTCTCTCCTTGTTTGGGATCCTCTTGGAAAAGAGCCGTGATCAGACTCAAGGCCAAAATGCTTCAAAGTACTGTAAGAGGTCCAAGTACCTTTCTCTTGATTACACATAGGGAAAGAAAAGAGCTTGTGTGCTACCTGTAAATCCAGTATTATACATACTGTAGCCTCTCGATTGATCTCTTGCATAGTGACAGCTTCTACAATACAGTCCCTTCTCACAATGACAACAAGCGTCTCACATTTCATTCAAGGCTAGGTGGAGGTTGAAAGATATTTCTGACTAGTGTGATGTGAAAATGCAATGCAGTCATACAAAAATTCCACATGCAAATTTTCAGCATAGCAACCGGGTGTCTGAGTTCCCCATTTTTATTATCGTCAAATAAACAAATGAGTTTCCTCCTAAGTGGTGCCCATGTCCACTCCACACAACAAAAACCTATCTAGACAGGGAATGTTAAATACACAATACATAAACTAATTGGACCCCAAATTTGATGCTAATGCTTGTTGTTGCTGCTAGCCCCCATCTTTGACCAGCATATAACGTTAGCAAGTGCAGGTCAGCGACATTACCATCTTCACGTGGGCCATTTCAAGCCATATATCGTCCTTTATTTGGTTGTTTAAGAAGTCATGGCAATGTTTGTCGTTCAGTACTGATTGTTGAGAAACCAAATTGATCAGATGTGCCTTCATTTTGGCTCATGCTAGCTACGACATGGAAGCGAATATGTGCTTCCAGTGATAGTGAAGGCATGATTCCCCGTACTCTCCCTCTGACTGGCTTGTACGTATTGGCTTCATTGGTTTGGTTGGTTAGGTGTAGGCAACAGGAATCAGATCGGGTAGGGTTATGGTAAGAATGTCAGGGTCAGGACAGGTCATGCCTTCGCTATGCTAAGAAATTTGTGACATGGAGGTATGACATCAATTGCAACAAAGGATTTAATCAAAGATATATTTCCGCAAATGGAAATGCAAATGAAATCGAGGTCTGTCTGAAAGTTTTTCTCCAGCACAAATGTTTGGCAGGGGTGTGAACGCAACCCACAAAATCAGTCTTTATAAATTTATGTCCAGATATTTTGGACGAAAATCCTTGCTTGGTTTGAAGCACATTTAAGATCAAAAACAACTCTAAATCAAATTGTATTATGGTCTACAGAGTATTAAGGCCCTGTCTCACCATGCTGACAGCCGGCAGTTGATCAGTGTTGGGCCGTCGATGAGTGTCTTTTGGCCTTGTTGCTGCCTTGTGTCCCGCACAGTTGGCCCTCGTTGGCACTAGTCTGCTTTTTTCCTGCCTATTGAGCATGTTGAATCGGCGTTGACCACTGCGGAGCCTGTTGGTGAACGAAATCACTGTGATCGGCAGTTCAGCTCAGCGCATGAAAACAGAAATGGATGTAAAGAAAGTAAACAAAGAGCTAAAGTCAAAAAGGGGTGGGATCAAAACAAGGAAAGATGAGTTTTCTCCAGCCAATGACCTCCTCAGCAGAAACATTTCCTGGTGGTTTCTGTTACTGTTCACTGGTGCACAGCTAATATGCTTTGTTCTTTCAGCATTGGACTGTGTTGTTAATGTGCTAACTGGCTAACTAGCATTAATACAGTCATCTGGTGTCGCTTGTCGTATGATGATTACAGAAATCGCCATCTGCCGATGTGTGAGTTATTTCCTCCCAGGCAAGCGCGAACGTTGGTTGAAGTCTTTGCGGTG
>JAPZEB010000022.1:21017429-21058074 GCA_029783705.1 Chaetodon striatus | reverse complement strand
GCTTGAAAGAGCTGCTTGATCTGAACACAAACTCAACTCACTGTTCTGCAGAGAGGAAGATTGGATTCATGCTCTTAATACAGTTGAGTCTTTTGGCCTAAAGGAAAAACTGAATTTGTCATGTTTCCTCTAATTTAACGCACTTGATAGATGCAGGACTTGTACTACTTGAACTTCTGTATTTGAAACTTTAAGATATATCTGTGTTCTTTTGTTTCGGATGTTATTATAGTGCATGGAGTTGGGCACTGGGACATTGACTGTGGCAGCTAATATCCTTGGATCCATTATTCAATAGATTTTAAATTCTGTCCAACCAATTACACAACAGCAATTGTACACCTGATCTAAGTTGACTACATATGTGTTTGCCTTATGTCTTTGTCCAATTTTACCCTGATAAAGACACAGTAGCATCAGAGAGTTAGCATGATTACAATATCGTAAGCTGCAAAACAATCTGTGTGCTTGGGTTCCTTTTTCCACTGGACCCCGTAGATCTATTGATACCTGGTCCCATCAAATTCTCTAGTTCCTGAACTGAACTTTTTTTATTACAGATATTTGTTTTTCTCCAAAAAACAAACATAGACCAGCTAGTAATGATAAGCAGACTATTTCATGCAAGACTCCACTGTCTCTTTCCAACCTGTCGAATGTGATATGCCCACTGATGTTGTCATGGGTTGCACCTCAGGTCAAGGAGAACCTGCTTTTTTTGGCTGAGAACCATCTGTTTTGGGTTTTGAACCTATTTATTTTTGGTAGATTTGCTCCAAATGGTTGCAGGAACCAAAATGGAATAAGTCCCATATTGGTGAAAAAGGAATATGAGGGTGTGTGCGTGTGTTAGTGTGTGTTGTACCTGTCGAGGGCAGCGCTGGTGGCCATACTTCTGGCAAAGCCCTTGACTCCCATCTGTCTGAAGTAGGGGATGGTGGAGAGGTTAGCAGCCATGATGGCCACTGAGTCTGACGGGTTCACAAAGAAGCCGTTTTCTCCGAGGATCATGTAGCGGTCCTGAAAACAGCACAGCATTTATTACAATGTGAGTCAAGTTATTAGTTTTTAGTGTAATGATGTGAAGAGAAAACTGAAATCAGACTAAACTTACTCCTAATGCTACCAAATCTAACAATGAATTGAGCTTATTCTCCTGCATCACAGACATCCTTGCTGTTCTAAATGATGCCACTCAATACGTTATGACAGTAAATCTATTCAGCTAACAGTCACACAGCATAATAACCTTTGGGTTGCCATAACATTCGCTAAAGTTGGATTTGCAGTTCTGCTACAAAGAGCAGTATAAGCCAGAAATAAGTGAAAAAATTAAGAACTTTTTTCTCGCCAACAATCACAATTACTGTTTAAAGTTTGGAAGATATTGGTTACGGTATTATGTAACTGCGACCCCAAAAAAGAAACCTACACTCAGTGAGATTACAACGAGTGGTGCTAATGACTGTGAAGATACCGATCCTGGTGGGAGAAACAGAGCAGATATGACATAATTCTCCTGATGATGAGCTAATTTACTTTGCAAAGGGTGTGTGTGTGTGTGTGTGTGTGTGTGTGTGTGCATGTGTACAGTAGAAATGACTATTGGATGACACTGTGGAAAAAGTGAGCTGCTTGTTGGATCATCATGGATACAGTATTATTATTCGGCCCCACATTTCTTGTCTTCCTGTTATCAATGAGCAAACAAAAACAAATAAGAAATAAATAAGACTCTCTCTGGTATCTATGGGTGGAGTCTAAATAACATGGATTTAGTCTTATTCTGTAAAAAAATAAAATTAAAATAAAACCTGAATAGGTTTTAAATGAATGTAATAATAAGCGACCATCATAAACCGGGATATCTCATGGTATGTAAGAAAGGGCATCCATTTAAAATAAATAAAGCACTGCCATGCTAATGTTTGTAAACCCAAATTAAACCAACAAACATTATCGACCTCTTCCAGCCTCCAAATAGCACAGTTGTAATCAGAATACGTGGGACTTTCCTCTAAATCTACATTATTATTTTACATCATAAAAGGGTTATTGCTTTATGGCACAAAACATATGATAGGAGCAGAAGTGCAGCACTAATGCTTTGAGAGTCTTGTGAAATGTCAGATAGTAGGATGAGTCAGAGGCTTTTAAGAAAATCCCTTCCAACATGCCTCTTTAACAAAAGAAAACATTTATCAAGCAACATTTTTACACCATTAGCTACGGTCAGCACATATGTTCCTGCAGCTGCTTCACAGTAAAATGCATTTGATTCACATACTGAATTTTTAAACTGTTTTTTAAGTCATCTGATCTCCTAAAAAAACTTTTTTTTGTTGTTGTTTTTTACACCAGTTAGATCAGTGGCACACGATTCACATATGAGTGTTGTACACTGACATATATTCTAAAAAAACCTATGTTTATTTTTATGTCACGTGTCTATGACGGTACTACTATGTTGTGTACTCACTGTGTGGTCAAATATCAATACTGTCAGTGTCATAAAGTAAATCTACAATCTACCATTTAGCTCATTGCCCACTCTTATCACACTTGTTTAACACCGGTTATACATAGAGAACAAAGCGACTTTGATAATAACATATAAATGCAATTAATACAATGTTAAAGAGCCTCTCCAGACATGCTTTAAGATATTTATAAGTAGGCATGTCTTACCCCATCTGCATCAAATGCAGCTCCGAAGCCAAAGTCACCTCCTTTCATGGCATCTACCAGAGAAGTGGCATAAGTCAGGTTGGGCTCTGGAGGTCGACCACCGAAGTCCTCCAGAGGGACACAGTTGACGGCAGAGTTAGCGGTAGCTCCCAACTCATCACACAGGATCCTACGCACATAGGGGCCCATCACTGTGACACAACATGAGGAGAGGAGAGAAGACAGAAAGAGTTTGATTTTCAGTAGCATCTATAACAGCTCAGGGGCTGTATATAAGGTAGATGTTGAATTGTCTCACCTCCATTCATGGCATCTATGTGTATCTTGACCTGATTTGGTCCTGTGAGGAGACTTTTGATGGCATTGAAGTCAAAGATATTTCTCAGCAGTTGTAGATACACCTCAACTGAGTCTACGATCTCCACTATGAACACAGAGAAGAGACGATTAGCTTTTTGTTTGTTTGCATGCATTTGTGCATTAAAATGAAAACAGACAAGTTATTTGCTTTAACCCACTGTTATGAAGTTAATATTAATTGTACAATGTAATAGCTATAAAATAAAGACATCAGCATTTAGATTGGCTCCCTATGAGCATGGGCAGATTATAAGACAATGGGGCCATGGACACAGACATGCAAGGGGCCCCACCCCTCAGCAGTTACCAGTGGGTATAATGTAAGTTCTGTGCAGTTATTATCCCTGGTATTGGAATAAGCGGATGATGGAAAAATCAAAGTGTGGAAATTGTGGTAGTTGCTATGCTTGGAGGAAAACAGAAAGCGATCCGGTTGTCGCCAACAATAGTACCACTTGGACAAAAGATGAAAAGTAGAAGTGAGTATTATACCTCTGAAAGGTTTAAACTTGTTCTCCAGATCAAATTCTTGTCTTCCCAGCCTGGACAGGTCAATGCGAAGATCGGGGCAGATGGCGTACTCCTCAAGCGTCCGGCTCACCTGGGAAATCCTCTCCATCACTGTGTCCGTAGACGGGCCTGTCACGCAAAGGAAGACAAATGTGTCAACTTTTCAAACACTAGCATTCATTTTTGTTTGGTAAGAAACATCCCTGACATTACAGATGGCTTTAAACCCCTACCTTTGACTTTAAACATACTCAATCAGTCTTTCTCAGTCCTCACCTCCATTTGCCACATTGAACTTGATTCCAAAGTCTCCACCGGGGCCTCCGGGGTTGTGACTAGCTGTGAGGATGATCCCACCAATGGCCTTGATCTTCCTGATGATGCAGGAAACAGCAGGGGTCGACAGGAGGCCGTTGTGGCCGATAACCAGACGACCAATCTGCACATCACAGACATTAAAGAGACGCCATGTCAGTTGTAAATCAATCGAGGATGTCACCTATTGTAATAACGCTTCCTGGGATAATAGTTTCAGGGTCTACTCTCTTTTGTGGCTGCCTTGGCTGTTTCCTGAAAGCTGCGTAAATATGAATTTTGTTGCATGGAAAAGTGACCATCCATGGGGAAATGAAGCACAAAAAAATAATGCCAGGTAGTGTTTGTTGAGCTGGCAGATTTCTGACCGATTTTTTCGTCTATCCTGACCTTAAAAAGTTCAAGAGACAATTTGTCCATTTGTCTTACTGGAATTGAAAGCAGCCCTGGCCCAAAGACATGTCATCATTCTACAGGTGACTAATTGACATCCAGCTCTAAAAAAGCAAATGATCTGCCCCAAGAGGGTGCATAAATAACAGAGCTGCACTCCCTATTTATACTTTGTATGCTACTTTTAAAGTGGTAATACCACCAGCATCCCATAATTCCCCTGCATATCAGCCATTCTAAATAAAAGTGTCCTCACTGGAGAGGAATTTATTCTCCTGACGTCAGTGTATCCTCCTAACATCCGGCATGCTGCATGTGTATATAAAGAAAAGACAAGGAAAGTGAGGGACAACCCTAATAAACGTACTCTTCCAAACACATTTAGTCTGTATAGTATTGTGTGTAATGACCTAAGAACGTGTTTTAAGCAATCTATTTTTTCCCACTAGATTGTTTTCAGTAACTAGTGAAAGAAACATAGTCCATGCACTGGGTCTGTTATCTGCAAGTTGCCACTACCCTGACTTTTGGTTCAGTGCCATCTGACAGGGGATCCCCAAAGCACGAAGTTTGGCCCTGGAGAGGTGGAACAGCGAGAGCGAGGGGGGCAACACACGTCGGCAGGAAAATAGAGCAGGATGGATGGAAGTGCTGATAAGGCCGACATCAAGAGACATTTGGCTGGGCCAGCAGAAAAACGGACCGATCTCAAAAACAAATTATATTCCCTTCAGATTTTCCTTTGGAAACTGCCCAAACCAATCAAAAAAGATCTTGGAGCAAGCGTTTTAAATGAGCTGAGGGGATTTTCCTCCTCTCTGTCTCTCTCGCTCTGTCTTCCTATTTTAATTTATCTGCTGCTGACACTTGAGAGCTCATACACACACACACACACACACACACTTTGGATGGGTCTGCATGTGTTAATACCACAGATCATTAGTTTCACATAAACCAGAGCTTTCATGTCTGTTTGAGGAGTAACTGCACACATGTCAGCCATGATTGTAATGCTAAACAAATACTGACCTTTGCAATGCAACTTGTGGACATATTACATGTAAAATTTTGATATAAAACTCAAATGTCCTACTAACTGTGTTTTTTAAGAGGAGTTGGAACAGTCTCTGCAGACAGTCTTGCATACAGCGATGCTTCCCTATCTTTTTTGCTTGCGATGTTTCCCTTTAATACACAGTTTAGATGTCTATGAGTTATGAGCCGCACCTTGGAAACGTGATTTTTCAGTTCTCAGACTTTCATTTTTATAGTGTTAAAGGCCAGAAGCTATAAAACTATACGGTATCTTACAGCAGAAGGGTAAATATTAATAAAAGGTAAACATATTTTTGTTTTTTTTCTTATTTCCTACACCCGTAATCATCTTTTTAGCTCATTCCTTTCGATTCAGCCAGGTTGGGGACCACTGGGCTACAGCGTAGACATATGAACATCCATCATGAATCCAAAATATGTTTACCTCTTTGGGGAAAACTTTTACAATCATTCACGGCAACTTTATTTCATCTTTGTTCTTCATTGCAGTGATGAGCAGCTTAAGTCTCATTTGGATTTACTCTGCAGATAACTACTTCTTTCCTTTATTTTCATTTATATGTGTACTTCTATGGAAGTAATTATAATATATTGGGGAGGACACATCCCTCTTATATACCCAAATATACTCAAAATGTCTTCCCAAATAGACTGATAAAAAAACATAAAGGGAAAAAAATGAATGAAAGGCAACTATGAACCACTGTCTGAAACAATCGTTAGCAATTGTAATCACAATCATACAGAGACTTACCAAATCGCCACTATTAAATCGGTTCTAGTATTACAGTGTACTGCAGTTCTGCATGTTGTTTGTGCAAGTAGCGCTGCCGTGCCCCAGCAGAGCAGAAGCCGTTGCTCGACTGCTGTGGGTGGGTACAATCAACACTGTGCTGTCTCTTTATTTAATTACTTTTAAATGTATTAAAAAGTGGAAACTAGAGCGTAACATGAGGGTTGTGTAGGCTATATCACTGTCGATTGTTAAAAGTTTTCGTAAGGTGTCATATAAAAAAATCATAGAATAGTATGTCTTTAACACAAAACCAAAAAGTCAGAGAATAGGATGTCATGGAAAAGTCATGCTGTGCACTTTTCTTGTGTGGCCCTCCATCATGAAATGGCATTTAGTAATCAAAAACTTTGTCTCAAAATGCTCTAAAATGGTCAGCTTAGCTGTAAAGTTCCTAAAAATGTATCCTGAGATGAATTCCCCCAAAGCCCTTCCTGGAGGGTTGGGTGGCATTGACAGTGCCCTCCATACTAAACAGGTGATTACGGCCCTGGTGAAGATAGAGATTAATTTTACTTTTACAAAGTAACTCAGACATGTTAGTCTTGTGCATGGTTAGAAATGCTGCCAGCATGTTGATACAGTGGAACAAATGCTTGGCAGTCTCCTGTATGTCAGGACTGGAGGTCGCCCCCTCCCTTCTTACCCCATTGGCAGCTGCCATCTGCACTATCACCTCGGTGGCAGCTCGGCTGAAGTAGCGGCCGTCGCTGCCCACCACCATGGTGCAGCCCTGTCGGTCCCGCAGGTCGATGGAGGACAGGACGCTCTGGATGTAGTTCTGCAGGTAGTTCTTCTTCCCCTCGAACACCGCTGTCTTCCTCCGCAGCCCGTTGGTACCGGGCCGCTGGTCGTCAAAAGGGGCGGTTTGGACCGTCACCACCGGGATGGGGCTCGTCTCCATCCTCCTCGTCGGGACCCAACGGGAGGACGCCGATCAAACAACCTGGAGTTAGTTTAAAAGTTTGCTTCTGGTGGTGTCCGACCACAGAGTCAAAGCAGTGTTAATGCAGAGCAAAGATGGACCTCGTCAGCCTGTAAAGTGAAGCTGTTGTTCCCTGTTAAGGAGGAGAGCAGTGACAGCAGTCCCACACAGGGACAGAAGGAGACACCCAGCCAAAAATGTTCTCACCTCGGCAACTTGTGCTAAAGCCCACAGAGCTGCATCCCTCAGTACTGAACTTAACATTCAGCAGAACTCTCCTCTGCTGTTAGACAACTCCCTCTTTTCCTAATAAGCCTGAACAACTGACTACAAGAAAAAAAATCAGGGAGGGCCAGAATCTTCAAGGCCCACAATCAGCTGAGCCTCAGGCCAAAAATAGACCTTTGACTGATGGCAGAGGGGAATTGTGTCGGGACCACCGGTCTGCAACCGGACACCTCTTGTGTCTGAGCTGTCACCACTGCCCGGTATGAAGGCATAAGCCGTGACTGTAGGCACTTACAGGAGTTTATATGTGGGAAATGACAGCGCACTGAGCAGAACATCACTCCATGACTGCAAAGTTTCTCATCATAACCACACTTGTTTCAGGATCTTTAGTTCTATGTCTCACTGTCTTCTGCAGTTTCTTAGCACACATGTCCAGTACAGCTTTTAAATGCATTGCATTTTTAGCTCACATTATTACAAGAGTAGGTTAGGCCATCATAAGCCTGCAGGAGCCCGCATTGTATTAGCTCCAATACTTGGTAAACAGCACCACCTTGAGGCAGGAAGACGGAGTGAACTTTTAACCACAATGCTCTTAAAACAGGGGTGTCAAACTCATTTTAGTTCATGGGCCACATACAGCTAATTTGATCTCAAGTGCTGCACTGCATAATTACCTATAAATATCAGCTCCTTCAATTTTTCCCTTAATCCTGAAAACGTTCATCCATTGACCGAACAATAAAGAAAGAAAAATTAGGTGCAAATGTCTTAGTTTTCCACTCTCAGTCAGTCTGCTAAGCACTTTCATTACATGTGCATTATTTTCATAATTTCCCACTAAAGTGGAAGGTAGTGAAGAAGCAGGTTAAGTCATCCCCTGCCTTACAAACCATTTACAATCTGAAGTTTTGTCAGTGCCTCAGCAGCAGGGCTCCACCCATATTGTTTTAAGTTAGAAGTCTGATACAGATTCTTTTATACTGAAGCTGCTGGTTAATAATATTTTGCACAATGTTCAAATCTTTAAATAGGATTTCAGAGAGTTGTATTCTGGTCAGAGAGGAGAAGCCTCTAATGCAGAATTTTACATGAAGTATCTGCTCACTGTTTAAATTGCTCCTGAAACCTCTCAGCTTTCACATGAGCATCAACATTAGGTGTGTAAAGTCATCTAGAGGGCCGGATTGGACCCTTTTGTGGGCCGGTTCTGGCCCATGGCTGTATGTTTGGCACCCCTGTCTTAAAATGTTTCATCGCACAACACATGCAACCTAAGAAATAACAGCAGAAATGTTACTTTTTTGTATCGTGTGTTGTAAGCTTATTTTAAAAAGTGAACTATTAGAGACTCTTTAAATCAATGAGTGTCATTAGGCCCAGCCTACTTAATAACTGACTTGAGTTTAGAGCTGGCATCATCTGGTCAAGCATCAATCTGCTTGTTGGAAAATGTGCTTTGAGCCTTTTTCCCCAACGTTTTATCTCAGTTATTATACCTCCATAAAAGCCAAATATCCACAAAGGGGTGTTTTAACCAGGAGTTAAGGATGATTCGACTTTAAAAAAAAGTCTTTAAATATTAAGAGAGTCACTAAAAAATATTCAAAGATGCTTCACCCCTCTGTGTGTAATGTTCAAACGATCAAGGAACTCTGTCTCACCAATTCCCGCAGTGCCATAGGTTGCAAAGTTTTTAGGGTCACTTAAGACTTTTTTTTACCATGGCCTTTAAGAAGGAGTTTCCCCCTGCCCCTTCAACGGCAGGGATTAGTTCATGTTTAACATTTAGGGAAATTAGATTCACACTCTCAAGCAGAGAGGGACTCTTTAAGAAAATCTGGCAACTACTCATTAGTTTGATTGAAGAATTTCAGTGGAGGGTTAATGGTTCAACAGGTTAACTGTACCATGGTGTCATATGTCAATACACTGTAACTTGTGGAATCACTCATGTGTAACCTTTTCTTTTCCTTTTTGTTTTGTTATTTCTTTTGCTGTTGGCATGTTTCTTTACTGGATTTACACTGTTTTGCAAAAACCAATAAACAGATCTTCAACAAATATTTTAAAGTCTTAAGATAATATTGATAAATGTGCAAATAGACTTGACTGGGAATTTGTCAGCCTATAGGCCAGTGCTTCTCAACCTTGGTCCTCAAATACCCCTGCCCTGCATGTTTTACATGTTACCCTGCTCCAGCACACCTGATTCAAATGATCAGCTCATCATTAAGCCTCCCCAGAAGCCTGATAACGACCTGATCATTTGAATCAGGTGTGTTGGAACAGAGAAACACCTAAAACATGCAGAGAAGGGTACTTGAGGACTAGTGTTGAGAAACACTGCTATAGGCTATTAGTTGAAAAGTTTGACTTTAATAATGGTGAGATATTATACATTTGGGAGATAATTTGACTTCTTTAACTGACACTTGATGCTTAATCTCAAGATAACAAAACTATAAAATGTTTTTTCACTACATATTGTTAAAAAAAAAAAAAAAATTATTATATTCCTTCTTTATAATTCCACTGGGCCCAGACCCAAATAATTAGAGTTTGTACAAACTGCAACTCGCTGTGTTAAATTACCAAATAAAGAGCTTTAAACGTCACATACATGTTTGCAGACATTTATTTTCACACTTTAATTTACAACAAAAACACAACGAGGGTTTCCACTGCAGCAAAGTTCACAAATATATTACCACTCATCTTATTTACACAGATTACTTCAAGACTTTGAATGTCAACGCACATAAATATCATGCAATCAGAATATTTCTTTAAGAAATGAACTACACCAAAGTGTCTTCACATAGCATCAAACAAACAGATACTGTAAAGGCTTCAGCAGTGATGGTAAGAGAGTCTGAGATGCTCGTTCCTTAAAGGAGCAGTGCTCAGCATGGCAGGAGGGCAGAATGGAGTCCTGGGAGCCTGCAGCAGCGTTGGCACCAAACATGCAGCAGGGCCCGACATGAGATGACCGTATCCAAGAGCGCTGCGAGGGTTCTGCAGTGGATTTGGGTTGTGTTGACTGACGGGAGAGGGTTTGCTCATGATGCTGTCGATGCTGAAGGAGCACTTTGCCTGCGGGCCGGGCTTTGGCTCAGCGGGTTCAGTTGCGCAAAGCTGCGCTCTGAAGTCTTTAGGCCCACTGCACTTCCCGTGATTGTTCAAAGTCTGTGGTAGAAGGGGATAGGAAGAGGGAGGCATCATGATGCCCTCCTGTAGAGGCATGTACCGGACAGGAGCAGCAGGCGGGGGGCTCACCTGGCCCTGTACGCAATACGGTTGCCCGTACGGCCGGTAGCAGTTCAAGTTGGAATAAAACATAAGTCCGTCTTTGCCAAGCTCGGGCTGGTTTCTCTTGAAGCGCTTCCTCCGCCGAAGGAAGCTGCCATTGTCGAACATGTCCTCAGAGGCAGGGTCCAGGGACCAGTAGTTACCTTTGCCCGGGTTCCCAGGCTCCCTCGGGATCTTGATGAAGCAGTCATTGAGGGAGAGGTTGTGCCTGATGGAGTTCTGCCAAGCGGGGAACTTGTCTCTGTAGTAGGGAAACTTGTTGCTGATGAAGTCACAGATGCCGCTCAGCGTCAGCTTCTTCACCGGGCTCTGCAGGATGGCCATGGTGATGAGGGCAATGTAGGAGTAAGGAGGCTTCACGGAGCTGCTCTGGGCTTTCCTGGACTGCGGTGCGTCTGCGCAGAAACTGTTCTCGCTTTCCCCCGAAGAGTCTGGCTCTGAAGAGTCAAACTCAGCTCCAGATTCTGCTGAGGATCCGGGGTCCGTTGAGCACTCGTTTCGAAACAAACGCCCATGGCTTGGCTCATCCTCGCCCACTATGTCAATCTCATCCTCTTCTAGAGATGAAGCGACGTGTAGTGAAGCTTCAATTTTACTGGACAGAGTCATGGTCACACGCGGAATGTTCACAAACGCGTAAAAACTCAACTGTGCCACAGAGGCATTAATGGCTCGCCGTGCGTAAAAACCAAAGGGCCCCTATTCGTGCGTAAAAGCGCATCTATGTCCGGTCCTGCTCGAATCTTGTGAGCCGGCTGTTAGCTGTAGTAAGAAAGGGCTGAGGCTTTATATGCTGGGAGACTGCTGCCCTGCAGGCCAGTCCCATTAACCCTCTGGACCTATCAGAGTAGCCCCTCACCGCGGGGAGCCAGTGGTGGCAAGCACACAGGTGGGGGTGGGCTTGGGGAGTCCTGAAGTGCGCACGGCATATTCATGCAAAGAAAGCACAGTTTAAAGATGGCAAAGTATTTGTGCATTTAATTTTAATTGCCAAGAAGCTAGAGTTAGTGTGAAACCAAAATTAAATCAAGTTAAACAAGACCAAATAAAGAAAAAAATGACGTTCCTTGATGAGTGTGGGCTTTACGCGTCACCAAAATAACGACTGTTTTATTTTAGTCTCATCACTTTTTGCACTCCTGGACAATAGTAAATAAATCCACAATGTGTACCCATATGTGGGCCTGATGTGGGCATTGTTCTGTGCTACACGCTTCCAAAATAGACTGGTATGAGGTTAAAGTTTAATCTTGGTATTTTAATCATCTGGTATTACAAATCGTAGCGGCTCAGTCGGAGGTGGATGTTCTTGAGAACTTTAACACCACGCCTAGCCAGTGTTAAGAAACCAAGTGTTTCCACCTCGGAACCCCCGCGGGTTCGTTTAGTTTGCCACCTCTGGATGCCCGCAGGTGGTGTGACCATGAAAATGGCCGTGGTGTGGCTTCCCGCAGCCCGCACAGAAAAGAGCCAATAGTCGCCTTAACGAGGCCATCAGCATCAGAATCGAGTAGGAAACGGCTCAGCTGAGCGGTGCGCTCAGGGCTACAGGGCTCAGCTCGGCTTTATGACCCGGGATGAATAAGCAGAGTCATCCTCAAAGCAAACCAGCACAACAGCGGATATGTGATAAAACCGTACTGCTAAACCATCTCCATTGCAAATGACCAAGTTGGGAAAACTCCACCTATTTCCTCACCTTACTGGGCCTACTGTGTGTGAGAGAGAGAGATGGTTCTCACACATAAAGGCTAAAGTAACACATACCAGAAAATAGATTGACTCTAATCTGTCAAGTATTACAAGCACTAAATTAACTGAAGCTGTGATTCAGTATTTTGTCTTAACTGCAATCCTAAATGAAACAAACAAGGCAAAATGCAAGACAGACAAGTAGATTAATAAAAATAATGACTCATTTAAAGAAAATATACATCTCCACTGGGAATCAGTAAAACAATTTTTCAATTTAAGATTAAATATAACCTGTAACAAGTTTCACTGAAGTGGAAAGCTGAATACATTTTAGGAATAACTCAGTTTATCTGTAAATCAAAATATTACAGGTTTGCATGGCACTAACAAAATGTTTAGAAACAATAACAATGTTTTGGTCATAAAACATGACTTTATCTGCAATATTTGAGTCATTTCCCCTCTGAAACAAACACCATATTGGCCTGCTGACTGGATGTATGAGTTTCATAACAATAAAAGCTAAGTTGTTAATGCTCTAAGAGGAGCTTCTCACACTGCTGAGTATCATGGTGAACTTACCACTTTAACACAAAGGCACTTTGTGTCTGTTGTTATGTTAATAGCCGGCTGTTGTCAGCTACAACTAGCCATTTTTATAAATGGCTAAAAACAATGACTGTGTTCAGATGCATGAGAACAGTTTACAATATGTTCAGATGTTTTTTTTTATTTTGAATAAGTTAAAAATACAGGATGTTAAAAGCCAGGAACATGAGCAAATAATTTTTTTCACAAAGTACAGTCTTGTATCGCATTTGATGTAGTGTGTGCAACAATTTGCAACTCCCAACACTTTTGGACTCTCAGCTTTCAAAAACAGCAGATTTTTACAAAGCCATGATTTTTGAAAAGACAAACAGAGTGTATTGATTAAATTTCTGGAGCTTTGTTACATCTGTGTCTGTGCACACATTTTAGAGGTCATTTTCAGTCTGAGTTTCACAGCTTGTAGATCCGGCACTGCAGCAACATAAACATTCTTTGATATACTGTAGCTTTTAAAGCAGGTAGTGGTGAACTATCACAATCTCACACTATCGATCCCTACCGTAAACCATCCTCTGACTTACCCTGCTTTCCTATAGGACAGTAGTGAACATCTGAAACACAGTCCCAGACCTAGCGATGGCCAAAACCACGACTTTTCTCCAGAATCATCAGTTTTCAATGCAAAAAGGAGAGAGGAGCTGGCAGCTATTTTTTCTCTGCTTCTTCCAACACTCTAGAGATGAACTGTTCCTGCAGGATGTTCTTGTCCAAGTTTCTACCTGCAGGTAAGAGTAGAGACGAATGTGAGGACTGACCAATGTGAGGGTGAACACAAAGACATAGATATGTTATGTGTTATGCATTGCTGTGGACAGTTGTTCTCAAGGTTGCAGAGATCCAAAGGCAGTCCAATGTAAGAGGAAAAACGGGGTAAGGCTGTATTTTACAGGTCTGTAATTTAATAACATTTTCCTAAAAAAAATCCAACGAAATTCCCTGGAAAAAATCATTTAATTTGGTACCTGTCATAGTCAAATTGAGACAAAATATGAGTGGTTGATTTCCAGAGAATCTTAGTTGAAATAAATAACCAAGTGAAACCTCATTAACTTTACCCAATTTTGTGACATTGTACACTTGCATGTTAACAAATTTCAGCTGACCTGTACAAGGAGTAAAAGACTCACTCAAATAAATGGTGTCCAAATATTGTGTACCAAATTACATCCTTTGCAGGAAAATTCTTGCCATTTTTAAGAAATGTGAACACATTAAAATAAAGCAAAACTATAACAATAACATTAATTGTAAAAACAAAACCATTAAACGGTGAAATTTCTAATTAAACGTTTTTGTTCTTCTTCCATCAGTGAATATTAGCACATAAACTAAAAAAAAAGAAATTGATCCTT
Organism: Chaetodon striatus; assembly: GCA_029783705.1. Lineage (NCBI taxonomy): Eukaryota > Metazoa > Chordata > Actinopteri > Chaetodontiformes > Chaetodontidae > Chaetodon > Chaetodon striatus. The sequence goes on along the minus strand of JAPZEB010000022.1, from coordinate 21,043,832 downwards.
TTAATGCAGTTCAATGGATTTGCAGCCTTCACAGTGGTGTGTAAAAGTTGTGCAAAGAAGTGTGTGTGTCTTCACCTATAAAGACCAGTCGGTTGATCCGCAGGTTCTCCTCCCAGAGCTGTGGCGTCTCATTCAGGTCATACAGCTCGTGGACCCCCTGCAGCATCACTTGGTGATTTTTACCTGCAAATGAAACTATGCCCTGAAAAAGCACAAGTCACAAGTCACAAGTGACACATTAACCAACACTGAATGAAGCGTTTGGAAATGATTAATGTGGATAAAAAGTGGCAGTTACTGATCACCGCCACCACTGGGGTGACTATTGTGCCTTACTGTACCTTTAACCGAATGACAGTCATGGGTTGCCCTTCTTTGTTTTTGAACATCTTTTCCCAAAGGAGATCCTGAAACAGTGGAAAATGGTGTTTACTTTACAAAGGAGTGTATTGTGTTAGAGCTAATTAGTAATGGCACACGAACTGTGGTGTACCTGGATGAAGACATTCAAGGCATCCTCCGAGAGATCTCCAGCCACTTCAAACGTCACAGTTAAAATACTCTGAGGATGACATTAAACACAACATGGAAGTGGTATCAATACACACAACAAATCAGACATTTTGTAGTTGTAAAATTAAAAAAAAATCTTGATATTGTGGTTCAGAATTTCAGTAAGTTCCCTAACTGAAATAGAGATGAATCAAACTTTGAGTGTGTTGCCCTCTTGACCAGGTCACTCTTGGAAAGAGATGTTAATCAATGGGACTTCATAAATAAGATTTATGGGAAAGTAAGTTTGTGCAGCAGTGAAAGAAGTGATCTGGGGTCTCATTTATAAAACAATGCCTAGGATTCATATTAAAAATGTAGGTACAGACAAATGCCAAAAATGGTGTGCACCAAAAACTATTTGGCAATCAGGCTTCAACCTCAACACCTGCGTTGTCAATTTCCCGTCTCCAAAATGTTTGTAAGCATGGGTCAAAGTTTCTCCCATCAAGTCTGTGTTTATAGATCATATCTTTCATGTGGAAAGTGGCATACGCCTCTTTCAGACCTTGTTTTGTGTGTACACAATATTTATAAATGAGTCCTCTAATCTTTTACGTAAAGGAACAGTTCACTCTAAAGTCACCTGTAGTGCTATTTATCAATCTAGATTGTTTCGGTGTGGGTTGCTAAGTGTTGGAGATATCTGCCGTAGAGGTGTCTGCCCTCTCTCCAATATAATGGAACTAGATGGCACTCAGCTTGTGGCGCTCAAAGTGCCAAAAAATATGTTTGAAAAACTAAACAGCAACACCTGGTTACTTATGACAATCCATAGACCATGCAGGAACTTCATTCTTTCTACCAAACTACACCCGCTGACTGTATCAAGGCACAGAGGTGTGCATCTACCCATGGACTAGAGACTCATGCTCCTGACAGCGCCAGATGTAAACATTAATGGCGTCCTCCTTGGTTAAGCTGTAATGATAACTAGCTCAGTGGTAGTAGATCAGACCAGAACTGCACCACTTACCACGACAGGTAAGGAAAAATATGTTTTCTTGATTTTGGGGTGGACTGTTTTAAAGTAAAATCAGTAAAAAAAAAAAAAGCACATATGTATTATCAACAAAATGTATTAGTATTATTCCTGATCCATTTACATGTAAGCAGCATTTTAATGTCAAGATAGAGCAAATGTCAACAACTTTATAGTGTGTAGTTTATAGCAATGCCTATTCAACAAATGTAGTAGAGTTGAAGTATATAGTAGCGCAGAATGCAAAACCTCAAGTAAGGTACAAGTATCCCAAATTTTACTTAAGTACAGTACATGGATAAGTAAAGCCTTTATGTTTTGAGACTTATATTTTCAGTCTGTTTTGAAGCCTTACAGTTCATTTATTTAAACTACATTTTAACACATATTCTCAGTTCACTGAAACCAGCAAAGTCATTATGAACGTTAAACAAAAGAAGTGTTTTTACGCCCCGGCTGATGGCTTTGTCAATGACCGTGCCAAAAACCACAACTCCACTCGGCACCTGAAACCCCTCTTTATCTGCCTGCATCCCCCCTTTCTCACTCTTCTTCTCTCCCACTCACACACACTCCCTCCTCTCCATACTTCCTTACAGCATTAAAAGGGGCACTTTGTAGATATTTGGGGGTTTTGTGTTGGAGTGTTAAGGTTACACACTTCCTTGTCATTTGGTATAACAACAGAAAAACAGCACTCTCATTTACATGAAAAGAGCAACACGGGGAAGAGGAGGGGAGGGGAGAAGGGAGGAGGGTCTGAGGGACGGTCGGGCTTCATGCGGGAAAGGGAACTTGGAGAAAACAGACAACAATGCCGTTATTTACCCACACAAACAACCCTCATCTCTGCTCATCCTGTGATAAAAGGTCATGGGTATAAAGCACAAGATGAGGCCTAATTGCTGTGAGGAGTCATGTGGTCAAACGGTACAAAACTAAACCTGGAATAAATATTTCCATAATTACATCCTCATTGACAAGAACTTAACTGATGTTTTGATACTGAGAATACACTTGTCTTTTCCTATAAAAAAGTCCACTGACATATAACTGCTAATGAAACCGTGAAACACGGTCCGTATACTACATTTTATGACATCTGGATTATGTTCTAACAACTGTTAAGCCGTAACATGAAGCCTCCAGTCTGGCCAACAGTCTACTGAATGTCTGTGCTGCTGTGTATGACCGAGAGTGGGTCTATTTGCAGTGCGACAAGAAAACATCAAAAGCTTCAAGTTGATCTCAACACAAAAACCAAGGCAGGGAGGGAGTTTTCACTACAGTGTCACAGCCTGGGGCAATGCAAGGCACAACGTTAGCCTCAGGAGAACGCATCCCCTTTATCCTGGAGGAAATGATGTGTTGAAATAAATTAGCAAACAAAACAAGAAAAACTATAAGAGATGGAGAGAGAGGTGAGTATCGGTGGGTGATGAATAAAATAATAAATCAGGCAGAGGTCAGAGCATGTAAACAATACCTTGTCAAGATGTGGTCTTGTATCTTTCACAAGTTGGAGCTTCTCTGCCAACCTTTCAGAGGAGAGAAATGATCAAAAATTCTAATATTTTTTTCTATAAAAGACTCAAAAGATAACCATGCTGCATTTACTACCTTAACTAAAGTCGGTCATGTCATATATTTGCCATATATCAGCTGTACTAGAATCAGAGTAAGATTTATTACCACGTGCATTTTCACTTGGAAGGAATTTGCCTTGTGTTTGGTGCATACAATAAGCAATTAAAAGGACATAAAATAAAGGCAAAGGACTGCAACAGTCAAGAACATAAATAGAGAATAGAAAAATTACAATAAAAATATAAATAAAGATACGGTAAGAATAAAATAACATAAAAAAGTACAATAAAGCTGTTTTAGGATGACAAAGGCATGGCTATTTTTTCACATTATGCCATGGTCGACCATTTCTGCTACACGACTTTATGCCAATTTTTTTTTATACAGGAATCATTTTACTGCTAATAATTTATTAGCTTACCATCACTTTCATATAGTCTAATTTGTTTTCTGTGTGTCATTTTGGTGTTCCCTGTACAACTGACATTTGGAGGCTTCAAATAAGCCTACTGGGTTTTTCGCCTCTCCCTGCGCTGTATTGTGCTTGTTGTCTTTGTCAGTTTGTATATTTTTTTCCACTTATCCTTTTTATTGTTTTGTCCACAGAGGTACAGTACATTCTTACATATAAAGATTCCATTAAGTCCATCATTAAGGACATTTCCAAATACGGCTATGCCTGCTGTATTTCTTCTTTAAAGTCTTCAATCAATGAATATTGAAACCAAAATTCCAGTCGCATGTTTCAAGTAAAGGTAAACTCTGGTCAGATCTGAGTTCCTAAACAACCTTCTCAACCACTTTGTTTCTCTTCAAGTCATTTTGTATATTTCAAATCGCTCAAAAACAAAAACATAAAACAGGGAGGATGTATGCAACCAGTGATGAAAATTCACAAGTAGATATTGTTTTATTTTTAGGACCCACAAGCCAAAAAGAAGGGAATCACGATATTAAGCTGCTGTTTAATTTGTTTTTAGGATAAAGTCATTTACAAGACTGTATTAAATTAAATCTTAATGGTGATTTCATGACTGCATTTCTGTTTAGTTCTGATTTTGTGAAATGTTGTTTTCTTAATCCTGCACTGCTTTATTTGTAACTCATTTTTTTATTGCTCACTATGATGAAAAACAGATTTTTAATGTCATTTCATTTAAAGTCATGTCCTTAGTAAATAAAAGTGACATTAAATAACCATCTGAAGCAACAAATATAATGTTTTTTTTTTTAAATTTCTTCTCCATGTTCTTTCTCTGCTCTGCTGGTCTACTCAGTTTTTGCCTTTGTGGTCTTATATTACCCTCCATGCTGTATCAGTGCTTAATGACACAACTCTGAATGGACTTGTGAAAACTTTAGAAATGGCAATTAAATCCCACAAAACACCGACCACCACCCCCAAACAAACTACAGCCCTTGTTCTCCCCATCAGACCTCCTCATCCTCCCCCATTCTCCCCTGACCTCACAAGGAGGCTAAATGTTGTGTCCAGCAGCTTGAGCTCTGTGTGCTGTTAGTACCACACAGGCGGAGCGGCGGGGGGCCGCTTCAAACAGCCAGCGTGGGATGGAGGGGAGGAGGGGCTTGGGCTCTCAAAGGCAGGGGGAAAGGAGCTATCTGTTGGGACAAGGGGGACTCCTCGGGAGCCGGTGGACACACACAGCTCTAATCCTCTGCAGCTGGTCTCAGAGACAGTGACCGAGGGCATGTAAGAGAGCTTTAACACCGCGGCCCGGTTCATTCACATGAAAGGATGAACACTGACTCTATTCATGAGAATGACATTCTGTAGGGGATACAATATGATGACCACCCTGCGGTGTAACAGGGGGACCCTTAATAAAAGAGTGTGTTAATTAGAGAGAAACGTGATGAGCAACACTATCAAAGACTGTTGGGTACACAGTTTGGACAGACTAATAACAAAGGCCACCGATGCAGTCAAAATAAGTTCTTGATCTTTCACGGTAAGGTTTAAAATAAAACATGACAGGTACTACACATGTTATCAGGGTACACATTGGTATAGGAGCTGTAACGATTAATCTGTTAATTGTCATCTTTGTGAACTAATTTTTAAGGAAAAAAGTCAAAATTCTGATTCCAGCTTCGTCAATGTGAATATTTTTTTGTTTCTTTACTCCTCTATAACAGTAAACTGGGTATCTTTGGGTTGTGGACAAAACAAGACATTTGAGGACGTCATTTTAGGCTTTGGGAAACAGTGATCAACATTTTTTTTTTTATGTTAGCATTTTCTGACATTTTTTAGACCAAAGAACAACTAATCAAAAATCCTGAAAATTATCAACTGATTAATCAACCATGAAAATAATCAGATGTTGCAGCCCTACGTGTATCAGCATATACAAAATGTCAATCAAGAAGTAGCAAGACACTGTAGTGTAGAAATGCCAATGATACTGTACTTTCAAGGCAATTTAAAAACAGAGATCACTGACAAGTTTATTTTTCAGCTGTGAAATGTCCTGCTCAGTTAATTAGTTCTCAAATTTCTTCTTGAAATGTTGTGAACAGTACATCACTGCACATTAAAAAAAAAAACTGAAAAGTAATATCAAGTGTTACATCCCCATAAAGCGTTTCAGACTCTAAAATATTGATAGTGGTCTCTGCCTCAAGCATAGGGCTGCAACTAACAATTAATTTCAATTAAGTAATCTGCCCATTACTTTCTTGGTTAATCATTTTGTAGCTTTCAGAAAATATTGAAACATGCCCTATGTAACTATGCAATAGCTCCCGTTAGAAGGATTTTAATGCTGCGTAATGTTTCAAACCAGTGACTGTAAACATTAAAATCCATCTAACAGGAGCTACTTGGTGTTCGAATCTATTTGTTTCTATGTGGCCAGACAGTTCTTCAATCAAGCACCCACTCCCTTGGACACTGGGTTTTTTTAAAAAATTTTTTTACTGTTTTTTATGTTTTATCAGACCAAAAGTCCAAAAATCCAAAGCCAATCAGTTTATTTTTTATGTATGACGAAGAAAAGTATCAAATTCTCACATTTAAGAAGCAAGAAACCAGAGAGCGTTTGACTTTTGTTCTTAAAAAACTACTTAAACACTTATTCAATTGTCAGAATAGTTGCTAGGGTGACAGCTGCTTAATTTTTTTTAATCTTTTGCCTGTTTCCATCCTCTTATACACAGAGGAGAGCGGACTGTACAGTTTCTGCCTTCTTAAAAGAAATATGTTGTTATTTGTAAAATGTAATTAGGAAACTGTGTTGCCATTTCATTGTTTGTCTGTAAAATATCCCACTCAGTACTTATCTTGGTCACAACCAAATTTCAGGGATCCTAAAAAATTTTTATGTGACATACATCAGCTGATATATCTTTTTTAAATCTTTTTTTAACACTGGATATAATGATATAGATATAGATATATACTGACATTATGCTTAAAAATACAGTATTGTATAGTATAGTATTTAAAAGTATGTTTCTTGTCCATCACATACATAATTTTTGTCTGAATAAATACATTTTCTGTACATGAAAGGGACAAAACCAACCAACTCACTTCGCTCCATCCTTGATGTCAAAGGAATGCAGATCCAGCACTTCAGAGAGATCCACCCTGTGGAAGAAGGTCACTGATTATTAGTTGTCTAAAACTAACATTAGGGGCAACTGAGTGAACTGGCTGAAGCAAAAAGTTGTGGGAATGTTTTTCCGATTAACCCCTCACTGCACGGTGTCTTTCATCTGTTCACCCCGCTCTGAACTCTGCGGGGGGGCCGAGCCGATTCGAAACACACCCAAACCTTTGATACACACTGCTTGCGTTAGCCAGATGCTACCTGGAGCCAATAACACACAACATGCTAAGACAGAGGGCGCATATACACACATATTTGCACGCTCGCACATTTACACATATGCAACCATGTCGGCCTGAAGACCTAGGGTCAGAGAGCAAAGACTTGTGGGTAACTGGACACCATTGAAGGTTTGGTGTTTATTCAGGGTGCAGCAGTTTGTGTACGTATATGTGTGTGTGTGTGTTGGGGGTTTCTTCCGAGCAATGTCACGCCTGAGCTGCTCCATCTTTGATATAAAGATCTGAGCAGGTCAGGAGCAGCACGTGGAGTTCATCTGTTACACTAAACAAAGCTGGGAAGTCGGTGTAAGGCTGGAAAAAAGTTCATTTTTTATTATGAAGAACTCACCTTGACCTCTGACTTTCTAGAATCTTGACAAGACCATTTATAGACCTGTAGTGACAGGGGAAAAAAAGTTAATACTTCAGTAACGGATGATTTAGACCTTGTTCCTTCTGCACCAGCCCCCTTCAACTTTGATCTTTTTGCCCTAAAACGGGAAGCAAAATGTATTGTTGTCCCAAAGTTACATAAGGAGCTCAAACATAAGATAATATAGATCAAAAAGCATATGAAGCTGACCTGACAGCATCTCGAATTTGATTGAGCTCCTCCTCATTCACCAGGTCAGTTTTGTTGATTATGGTCAGGTCGGCGAGGGCAATCTGCCTACAAGACATTAAATACAACACTGTTGATATGGCAAGTGACACAGTTTGCACAAAATAAAAAACAGAGACAGAAATCACACAAAATTAAAATCATATCTTAAAACATTAAACCAGGAGGTCATCGCCTTGTTTAAACTTGTAACAAGCAAAGTTGTAAATGTTCAGGTTTTCATGGGTGGCAGCGGGCAGTGCATGCCAAACTCAAATGGGAGCTGAGCGCTGTTTAGTTTAGAGGTGAAAACACAAACAAAGCCCAAGAATGCAAAGGGTCATGCAACTGGTCTTTCTTCATCAGTGTATTTGTTCAACAACAACACCACACAGCTGCTGGAAGAGACAAACAGAGAGACGCCCAGGGAGACAGACAGGCGGGTGGCAAGAGAATGCTCAACAGCATGTTATGAGCCTTAACGTGGTGGATACTGAGTGGTTTGTTTAGTGTTAAAGGAATAGTTTGGCACTTTGGGAAACACACCATTTTGCTCTCTTGCCAATAAAACGCCATTCTCATCACTGAAAGCCCTGAAGACAGAGTCATTAAGTTGTTGGTGCTTAAACTGATGTTTGGGATACATAGCCTATATTGCACTTTGCTCATTGGGAAGTTTTATATCGTACTGTTTTGCGTCTGTTTACAATCACTGGTTTTAATCTTGTGCTGCTGCCTATCTTGGCCAGGGCTCCCTTGAAAAAGAGATTTGTATTCTTAATGTGACCTATCCTGTTTAAATAAAGGTTAAATAAAATAAAATCTCTGTTCGGTACATATGGAGGCACCAAAACCAGCTGGTTACCTTAGCTTGGCATAAATACTGGAAACAGGGGAGGACAACTAGCCTGGCTCTGTCCAAAACAAACCTATCAGCACTTTTTAAGCAAATTAACATGTCATATCATGTTTGTTTATTCCATAAAAACAGCAGTGTAGGTTCTCTCTGTAAGAAAGGAATAGGTGTATTTCCCAAATCATCAAATTATTGATCAAAAAAAAGAAGAAAACAAAAAGGAAAACACATGAAACATACCTGGCTGCTTCATTGACGAGTCCATCTGCTTTTTCCTCTGTTAGTTGCTACAGAAAGTAGAAAGGGTGGACATAAGTTACTGATGCAACCAGAAGATCAAAGAAAAACAAGAATTTAAAGGAAGAGTGTGTAGTATTTAGTGGCATCTAGCAGTGAGGATTGCAGATTGCAACCAGCTGAAGCATCTCCCATGTGCAAAGCGGGAACTCCCAGTTTGGATTCCTTCAGTGTTTATTGTTCAGGAGGTTTTAACCAGGAGCTGGATAATCCACAGAGGTCTCTTGCTCTCCAGAACAAATGGACCTGGTGATTAACACCCATAAAAAGACTGAATAAAGCAGTTTCACGTTACAGATCAGTGTTTTAATAATGCCACTGAACTCTTCATGGAGGGGCTGCTAACCTTGGTAGCTAACACAAAAATGCCAAAGGCCCTGTCTAGAGTCAGTGTTTGGTTTGTCTGCTTGGGATACTTTAAGAGAGTCATAGTTACTCATGCTGTCTTATTTCGTGCTATTCACGCCCCAAATGAGGCGGCTTCACAGGAGACTTCATGAGTGCCCTTTACTCCATCTCTGGAGTTTCTCACATGCAGCATGCACCTGAGGTGAATACCCTCGGCACCACAAGGTTACTACCTTGTTACAGGTAGCAGGTCTTGCTGGAGGAACCTCCAACAGGAGGAGTGGAGTAATGGGTACTACTCAGTATGTTTCCCTCTTTGGACCCAAGGACCGTCTGGACCATTACCACATGCTTGACACACCCAAGTGCTTGCCAGTGCCCTTAGGTCTGATTTAATTAAGACAACTGGTCCGGCGTATGTCCCCCCGAACGTAGGGTCTGGAGCCTATATACCCCTCTAAATCCTGCACACTGCACTTTAAAACTGCTAAAGTGCTCAAGTTGACCCTGTAGATTTCCAACTTTAAATACATGCTTGAAAAACTAAAAGTATCAGTGAATGTTTGCGACAGCCACAACAAAATGTGACAGATAAATTGGTAAAAGAAAGGCCTGTCTTTCATCTGTGTGAACTAAGTGACTTTCTCAACACGTGAATCCACAGGAGATCGCTTTTCATTTTCTGCTTGTGTCTTGTGCTTACACTGGGGATGCAGGCGGCTTTTTCCAAAGCAGTTTAATATGTAACAACAGACAGAGCAGGAGGTGTTAATCTGGATCATGACCCCTGAGTGTCAATCTGACATTAATCTGTCACTGTGAGCATCACCACCGCTTCATTCCTGAAGGAATGAATGATAAAAATGTTATTAAAAAAACGCAATAGAAAAGCCAACTGCTTCCTTTTATACTACGACCTCTGCACCAAGAGACAAAGGCCCTTCAGAGGGTGTGAGTCCAAGGGCCCGAGTTAACTTGAAACACCTCAGACAGATGGATATTTTATGGGACAGATGAAAGGAGAGGCAGGTGAGTGGATGTGACAGTCCTATTACAATGGTCACATCTCTGATATCAATTACTCCTTCACTATCGGTTATCCTCTCCTTCCTTCTGTCATTATTTCCTTCAGCTTGCCTTTCTTCAACGAGAAGACAGAGCAGCACCTATAGGCCATGAAATGTGTCACCTCACTGAGTATGACACCTTCAAATTAGAGGCCATTATCTAGGTGTCACTTGTCCTGTTCCTTTAATATGCCAAAGGGAGGGCAGGATGTGTGTGTGCTGCTACGCACAGGGAGTTTACGAACAATCTCACAAGTTTAACAGCTCATTCTGAATTTAAAGGGTAACTTTGGGTTTTTTTAATGTCAACCTGGACCTCATTTTTTCATATTTCTGTGTCTAAATGGGAAACAACTGTTTTTAAAATCGGTCTAGTGTTGAGTGAGAGGGCTGCAGCAAGCAGCCGTGAAACAGACTGTGATTGAACTACTCAAGGCATGTTTGTGCTATCAATTTATGCCCATTTAAGTGTAAGTGTTTTTTGCCACTTACAGGCTCAGATTATTATTCTAAGTGGCAACATCATGGGGAAGATCCCTACAGAAAAAGACCATTTTGTTAAAGAGTACGATTCTTTTCTTTTCACCAGAAACCAAACCAAACCCACCAGATTTCACTGAAATACACAGTAATTTTATCATCATGAAACACACTTAATTCAAAGTCAACAACAAATAGAAACATCTAGATTCACCTTTACACTGTTTTATCATTACACACACTAGACTCCATTTAAATAAACAGTCATTTTAATTTAATATTAAAGTGTATTTAGACCAAGCCAAACTTGGTGACTGTTGGAACAGTGGAAAGACAAACCAAAACCGAGTTTGGTGGGTTTGGGAATGGCATGTTTGTGGCTGTTTCTGGTTAAATAATGAGGATCTCATGCTTTAATAAAAAGGTCTATCTCAGTGGGGACCTTTCCATAATGTTGTCAAACACTTATAATGACAATTTGAGCCTGTCTGTGGCAAAAACAACACAGCTAAAGCTATTTTAGTAGAAATAAACCAACGTTGCACAATTGCTCTGAGTGGTTACAATGCAGCCTGTTTCACAGCTGCTGGGTACAGCCCTCTCTCTTACTCCTGGACCAGTTTCACAGATTGTTCCCATTAGACACAAAAACATGTGAAAACAGGGTCCAGGTTGATAAATACAGAAGTTACTCTTTAAAGTCACACTAAGTACAACATCTTTAGTTATAGCTCAGAGGCAAATACTGCTGATGCTTTAATATTTGGTAACAAAATAATTAGGACTGCAACTAATGATAATTTTAAATACTGAAGTTTGATTAATTGGGCCTGGAATTTGTCAAAGAATTGTGAAAAATACCTATCACAATGTACCACAGTCCAAAGCTACAACTTAGTGCTTGTTCTATCTGGCCAACAGTCCAAAATCCAAATATATCTAATTTATGGACATTTGAGAAGCTGGAAACAGTGAATGTTGAGCATGTCTTCAAAAATTATCTCAACTCTATTATCATTAAATAATTTCAGCAATTAACAGAACAATTTCTAAAAAATAACAACAAACAAAAAAACAAACAGCATCTTCTTAGCACATACCTGCAGTCCATACTTGGCATCAATGACAGTGACGATGCCTAGGATGAAAGAAGTAAAAAAAAAATTAAGTGTTCAGTGACTCAAATGTCCACCACTTGAGTGCATGTTTTCCTAAGCTGCCTTTTGGATTTTGTCCATTTGTCTAAACCACTTTCTCTGCATTACTTGAGGTACACTTTTGGTCTGCTGGCCTGTCACAACAGAGCGGACAGCTGGGTATTTAGTGTGAGAAGTGAGACACCATTCATGCAAACACACACAAATGCCAGTAAAACAGATACATAAACAAGAAAATATTTCAACCCCTGAAAACAAAGCAGAGAAAACTGGACAATAGCTTGAGCTGTTACAGCCTCAAATGTAGACAACTTTAATGATAGCACAAATAAAATGCACCATCCCTGCTGGGGGTGTTTGACTAATGACATTTATAAGACCTTTCAAGACCTATTAGTCTTTCAAAGTCTAAAATGTGAAAACTCTATTTATCAGTTTAGAGTTTTTAAATGGCAGCACCAAAATGAATGTTTCCCCTTAAGTTAAGTGATGTCTGAGAGGGTATGTCTGACACAACTGCACTAACTAAGCACAAAGACTATTCCAACCACCAATATCATTGAGTAATTGGCAAAGACACACTGTGTCATTACAAATATCTTACCATCCAAATAGATGTCACTGCCGAGCTCTGCATCGACCCAGAACATGGAGGCCACCGCTCCTGCCAGAGGACATGAGCTAGTACATTAGATTTCAAATAGCTGAAATGTTTACACACACAGACATAAAAATCCAACAAACAAAAGTTTTTAAAATGTAAGACAGGAAAAACTCCCACAGTAACCCATTTTTCCCTCAGTAATTCACTCATTAAACTATATTTTCCAAAATAATAGAGAAAGCCAAATGTAAAAATGCAGCCCTCTGGCATGTTACATTGAAATTACATTGTTAGACATCACAGACAATTGATACAATTTACAAGACTGATGAAGTAAAATGATTTACAACTTTTAGAAATCTGTTAAAAGAGCTAATCCACACTTTACAAAATGTTTTTTTGGAATTCAAGTGCAATACCTAACTGTGTCATATTGCTAATTTGTTTAAAACAGTATTTAAATTCACTTAGGGCTAAAACCAATCATTATTTTCACCATTCATTAATTCGCAGAACTGTTTTCAGCTCATCATTTGATCATTAAGTCAATAAAATGTCAGAAAAGGCTGAAATGTGCCCATCACAATTTTCCAAGTGCAAGGTAACATCTTGAAATTACTTAAAATTCATTAATATTTATTGCATAACAATATTAAACAGAGAAATTAGCATATAAAGACACTTCAGAGGCTGAAATCAGTATATTTTCTGCATTTTTACTTGATAAGTGACATGGGATTAATGTCAATAATTTAATTATTTCAACATAAGATGAACTGACTTTATTCAATGACAGCCACATCTTAAGTTTTTGTGTTTTAAGTCATTATTTTGTTATTTTCAGAAACCCTGTGTGCATTCTTTTCCGTCCGAGCTCTGTGGAGCAGATAAAACCAATATCAGAAGCTTTCAATTGTTTATCTCCTACTGGTACATTTGGTTTGTTTCTATTTTCCTTTGGACGCGGTTTTTACAAGACCCTATGTTACCATGCCAGCCACAGCTTGTTCACATAATGCACTTTTGTCAAACTGCCAAGCGAGAATAAGAAAGCATTGTAAATATTTGATGGATGCGTAATGAAAACACTGTTTTTGAGTGGCATGTTTCACGTAACTCATCCAACCTCTTCCCGAATGGAAGAGGAGAATCCCCCGGGAGCCTTTATGATTGACAGCAGCGCCGGGGCCAATGACAGACCTGTCCTAGTCGATAACGAGCCTGTCTCAACCAATGACATGGCAGGGGAGTGAGGGCAGCCCCGGTCTGAGCGTGCTCTGTTGGTTCTGTCTGTGAGGCCAAGTGGTGTGTGTCTGCACAGGCCGCTACCTCCTGACACCTGTCACTTAGCGACACACCCCGATTGTCACAGCGCTCGCCCTGTAATGGCCTAATATTGATTTCCTGATTCAAAGCTGAGAGCTGAACGGACAGCTAGGTTGGGTTTTTTTTTTTGGTTTTTTTTTGCTGCCCTGATGGAAATAGGCTTGTTGGATGCTTCTGTCACAGCAACACAAGTCTGGTCCTCAGAGTTACAAAATGTTTCCTTCTGATGTGAGCTTTAAAAAGAAATCTACAGGCGGTCTATTACTTAGACGCATAAAGAGAAAAAGGCATTGCTTGATCCATAGGTCATCCCTAAATATTGTGCCTGGATAGATGTTTTGTTCTAAGTAATGTAAAAACAGTCTTACGTCAAAATTAATGTACTTAATTTACAGTAAAGTGCAGTAATATCATAGCTGTCAGTCAGCAAGTTAACTCAAACATGGCTTACAGCTGCTGGTTGTTCAATATGTACCAACTGTGCATACTAATTCAATTCAATCTGCTTTGTGAGACCATTCAGTATCAACACTGCTATTAAGTCCTGGAAACACTTATTAAAGGGTAACTTTGGTATTTTTCAACCTGGAACTAATTATCCCATGTCTTTGTGTCTAATGGACTAATGGGAACAACATTTTCTTGAACTGGCCCAGTATTGCAGGAGACCTCTGCAGCCAGTAGCGGTGAAACAAGCTGCCATGTAATCCCTGTGGACAATTGAGCACTGCCATTTTCCGTCCACTAAAAGTGCTTGTTTTTTGCCACTGAAAGGCTCAGATGTGTCTGTCATCATTATGAAAAGGATCCCTACAGAGACTTTTTGTTAAAGGGCAAGATCCTTTTTTTTGAAGCAGAAACAGCCCCAAAATCTCTACTGCAAATCCCACCAGACTACATTTCAATAAACAGTAATTTTACCATTTAAGGTTAAGTGTGTAAGATTTAGGGGGATGTAATGGCATCTACTGGTTAGAAGTCTTTTAATGTTAAGTGTTCAGGAGGTTTTTACTGCGATTCAGATTATCTGCAGAGGTCTCCTCCTCTCCAAAACTAATGGACCTGCTGATTTACACTGATAAAAACACTGAATAAAGAAGGTTCATGTGACAAATCAGTGTTTTCAGAGCACTGCTCATTGCAAGTGGAATTCTGACTGCAATGGCTGACGTGAAAGCACGATAATGCGAGAATGTGAATAGCCCTATCAAGAGCCAGTGTTAGGTTTGTCCATTCTGAGCTACTGTAGAATCATGGTGGCGAACACGCCAATCTCCATGCACAAGGAACTGCTATCTATGCAGATATAAACAGCTCATTCTTAGGTAAGGAAAAGACAACAATTCCTATTTTCAGGCCAATATACAGTCAAGAAAACATACTTTTAATCCTATATATCCCCCCAATCCTACTCACTGAGCTTTTAAACCACACTTCATTTAAAGTCGACGGAAAAAAAAAAAAAAACTTAGAAAAACCATATGGTTCATCTTTTTACTGTTCCAACAATCACCAGCTCTGGTTTGGTAGAAATTGACCCTTAATTCACCCAGTTAGATGTTAGATGTTGACTCTGTACACACTAAAATTACTGTTTATTTAAATGAAATTTGGTGAGTTTGGGGCTGTTTCTGGTCAAACAAACAAAAAGGTCTATCTCTGTAGGGATCCTTTCCATAATGTGTCATACACTTAAAATAACAATCTGGGCCATTCAGTGGCAAAAGCAAACACTTTTAGTGGATATATAAGGCGGATATGCCCCATGTGGTTACATTGCAGCCTATTTTGCGGCTGCTGGCTGCAGTGGTCTCATTCAATGCTGAACCAGTTTCAAAAATGGCTGTTCCCCAGGTGTCACTTAGACACAAAAACACAGGAAAATAGGGACCACGTTAAAAAATACTGAAGTTAACCTTTCAAGGCCACCATTGGTGCTTACTTAAGTTCTGTCCACGATGCCGTCAATACCCGTCAAATGCAGAGGTTGGTCAATCTTTATATGTTTATGTGGAATACAGCCTGTCACAAGAAGTTCAGCTCTCTTTATCAGATGTTGAATCTGGTCTGACTCTGTTCTATTTCTCTGCAGTGGTGTTGGTATCTTATAGAAGTTACATAATCATCACATTACTTGCATAAAATAGATGTTGTTGTTTGCCAGCTGACTCTCAAATGTCTGTGGTGTGTGCCGTGTGTGTGTGTGTGGGCTTGAAGAACCAGGTCCTCTCTCTGCCTCCAGCCCACACACAACACCCCTCCTAGTGTAACAGCTGGTGACTCCATGAGGTTTCAACAGGATGCATATAACTGTCTACATGCTCCCCAGGCCAGAGCTTGAAAAACAACAATCTACTTGACAATCAAATGGAGGTTTATATGACAACTGATTTTATTTTAACTTTGCAAATGTGTGGTACCTGGATCAGCGAGTCCTGTGGTTTCTAACAGGATGTAGTCAAATTTTCCTTTCTTCTCCATCAGGTTCTCGATGGCTTTAAGACCGTTGTCCCTGAAAAATTTCAGCCACTGATGATTGAAAATGGCATTTGCAGAACTCATGAACAAAACGTCAACAAAACACCAACTCATATTATGTCTATAGTAGAATACATATGAAGTACAAATGTGTTGACATACATTATACCACAAGAAAATGACTATAAAACATTAATACTGTGTACATACACCCTAATTAGCACAGCAGTTTATATGGTCGTAAAAACGAGAGGCATTAGCTTAAGTATTGAAACTGTAGGGACGCATTTGAAACGAAGGCAAAGCAACAGGTTGAACCTTTAATTTTTGTTTTAATCAACATTTTTACACCTAATACAATATATGTACTCTACGTACTTGACAGAGCAGCAAAGGCAGCCATTTCTCAATTCCAGCCATTCTTCATACAGCTCGCCTGCCTGGCTCACTGCAAGGGACTTCTCAAGGGCGCTGCCTGCAGGCGGAGGATGAGGATGGATGAGAAATCAGAATAAGATCAGCTGATAAAGACTAAACAATCTACCAAAGATGTCATGACAATTTTACAAAATGACAAATACAAATATCTGTCATAGGAGGTTTAAACAAATTTCTGAAAATAAAACAAACAAACAAACAAACCAAAAAATGGCCAAACCAGCTACATTTAACATAAATGTAACATAATGAGTATTATAGGAAATGATCAAATTTTAGTTATTGTGAATCTATTAATCAACTGTTTATAGCAACCTACACCTTAAAATTTCTACACATTGTGTATATAAAAACATTGGAAATAATTTTTTCGAGTTGTGAACAAAAGCCTTCCTGTCTGTATTCGAATTGAAATAATTATTTATGAAACATATAAAGTGAGAACCAACTTAAAATACAGATGTGTCTCAGTTTAGTGAGTCAAACTATGGAGTGGACTCAGTGCTGAGTTGAAATTGTGTCGCTCTCTGTTGAGTTTTAAAAAAGTCTTAAAATGTGATTATTTATATTTAATTATCAATTTATTTATTTTTCTTTCCTTGGTATTGTTGATATTCTGGGTTATCCTTCGGTTGATTTAGGATAGGCAAAAAATAAGCCTGGGGCTTCAGTCTATTCCTTTTTCGGTTACTGACTGCGAGAATATTTGTGTGAAATAAGCTTTTGTTTCTCCAGAAGTATTAACAGCAATAAATAAAAATTCATTCATTCATTCAAGCCCAGTGCAAATATGACACTTGATGCTGTATAAGAGTTTCTATCCTTTGAAACTCTGAATACATTTGAAAAACACATTTACGATCCTCTTTCATTTCTGGGCAAAGTCACTACTCTGCTGCCATCTAGTGGAAAGCTAAGGGAATAACACAATAATCAGCAGTCTGGCTTCAACTACTATTCACAGTTGGAACATTTGTTTGGTCCAAAAAAACTGTTCAAACTACCACTAATAGTGATTTCCCTTAAGGATATCATAAGCTTACCCTCTCCAAATTCATTGAGTATGACAGCAATCCGCTTGTTGTGTTGTTCTGTTAAGATATAGTTCAGGAGTGTAGTCTTTCCAGCACCTATAGAGAAACAAGCACAGTGAAATGATGAGGGCAAACAAAGCAAATCTATCACTAGGTGAACAACACCCTAGTCCAGGACCAGAGCAGCTTTTGGTTTTGATGAGGATGGATGGACAAGTGTCTGAGACTATAATCTCCTTTATAAGCTCATTAAAGCTTTGAGTAATACAGATACAGTCTCTCACCGAGGTAGCCTGTGATGATGGTGACAGGTATCTGCTCTGCAAGAGGACCAGGCGGGGTGACGATGGGCACCAACTCTGGGCAGTCGTCTTCGTCCTCCATCACCATGCCATCCATACCAGGAATAATGTTTGTCAACGGGGACACAAGCTGGATCTGATGAATTAGACAAGAAACATGTTTAATGCTCCACCACCACACTCCTTCCGGCAGTCTCCACTCCTGTGATGCCAACCTCATGACTCTAAGCTTTCTCCATTGCCGCCGTCTTTCTTTGTAACTCTCTCCCCAAACACATTCAAGACAGCAACAAACTCTTCCAATTCAAATCACTCAAAAAAACTCATCTTTAAATAAAAATACTTTTAATGTGTGAATGATGTTCTATGTATATTAGTGTATTTTAGTTTATGATAATTTCTAACTAATGTAAAGTGACTTTGAGTACTATGAAAAGTGCTCTATTTTTAATGTATGAGTAGGATTACACAAAAACTGTGGTGGAATGAAACAAAGTACATTCACTCAAGTACACTACTAAGTACCATTTTGAGGTACTTTACTTGGTAATTTTAATTTTGTGCTACTTTCTACTTTTGTGCTACTTTCTACTTTTTCCACATTTCAGTGGAAAATACTGAACTACAAAACATATGGTTAGTTTGTTAAATATGCACTGCTATAAACTACCCACATTGCTGAAATTGGCTCAGTCTTGAAAACATTAAAATACTGCTTACATGTAAATTCATCAGGAATAATAACAATAATATTAATACATTTTGTTGATTATTTAAATGTGATTTTACTTGTGCTATTTCTACTTTAAAGGACAGCTCACCCCAAAATCAAAAATACGTATTTTTCCTCTTATCTGTCAAGGTAAGTGGTGTAGCACTGGTCTGATCTACTGCTAGCTCACCTTGCAGTAACATAAAGCTTTAATGTGAAGCTTTATTTACTTTGCAGATTCAGATCACCAATACAAAATATAAATCAACAAATAAATGTTGATATATTATTATAGCCTAAACTTCCCAGCAGTATATAAAGTAAATAAGATGGGCAACAATAAACTGATTAACACATCAATGCATCAGTAAATTTTAATGCTAACACTTCTGTACTTTCATTTAAATTACATTTTGAATGCAGGACTTTAACACAATATTTTAACACTGAGGTTTTGCTACTTCTACTTCAATAAAAGATGTGGGTACTCCTTCAGCCACTGCACACAAAGCACAGGAACGCAATCATGAACAGAAACAGCTATATTAGTTTTAAAAGCATCACATAGCTGACTGAGATATTTAGTTACATTTAGGAATAATATCTAAGTCATTTACATCTTTGCACATATTAAGCAAATAAAAAAAAAACAACGAGCTGAATTTGTGGTGGCTTTTCTCCAAATAGAAATCCGTAAACGTCTAAACAACACAGAAAAAGTTAAGTGATACCTTCAACTCTGTCTCCACAGCATTAGCAGGTAGTAAGAGTGTGTATTCACTGAATGAGCTCAGCCTACATGGACTTTATCCCCTCCTAATACCCGCTCAGTACACCACGACAGCAACAACAAACCCACTATCCACCATTCACGAAGGCCATAAACAAATTACCTGACTGTTCCTCGTTCAAATGCAGATATTCAAAGTTTTCACCAAAAATATTCTTCTCTTCACTGCTGCTGCTAGACGTTTTGACAGCGTGCGACACTGTAGAGGCTCCGTTCAAGTGCTGACGCCGCGACAATGGTTCCGCTTCCGTTCACAGTAGTCGGAACACAAAATCTACAGAACCGGAAAAGCATTATAAATAATGTTAGTTAAACAGCGAATAAATTAGAAATAATTACAGCTTTCGCTCGAAGATAAATTCAAAAACATTTTGTTTTTCTCCTCCCCAGCTGCAGTACCTCGGAGCAGACCAAGTTTGCTGTGATGATAAGTATCAACCACAAGATGGCGACAGAAACCAGGTTATGGCAGAGATGTATTATTTTTGTCACTTTAGAATAATATGTGTAACTTCAACTACAAACTCAATATTTTATAGGCTTACCACAGACCGGCCATCTTATATTTCTTAAGTAAATTTAGCTTCATTAACACCACTCTCTGACAATAATAATGATGCAATAAAAAGCATAACAATTATACAAAAATATGGCAGGTCTAATTGTGGCGTACATGCATGATATGGCGGCCCTGAATAATAAACACTTAAAACCATGAATTGTTATATTAAAAAGATAAATAGGGTATCTAAACTCATCATTTATTAAGTCCTTTTGGAAAATAACGTACATGCAGTAATTCTAAGATACTGTCATGTTAAAAAATAGACACATACAAGGTAAGTCTAAACTCAGAGTCTCTCTACACATACACTGGGATGTGCACAGCTTCTATGCTTGTACAAGCCGTCTTGAAGTGCAGGATATGCTATGTGATACATTTTTTGTGAACTCCTCCAGAAGACAGAGGAGAGAAGTGGCCCCCTTAACCTGCTGCAATGATAAGCAGTAGATGCATATTCCAACTTAAGCAAAACTATTGCAATTGCTCAAAACTATTTTAACTGCCCAAGATCACCTAGGCATTAAAGTACACTTGATTGTTTAAAAAAAAAAAAAAGGTATACTTTCCTAATAGACTTTTCTCACAGCAGGAGTATGTGCCTCTCATGGCAGGTAAAACACATGCCTGACTATTAACATTGATCATTGCATTTCATAGAAGTGAAAATTACAGACCTGTCACACTACACCTTTCAGTGATGACACAAAAGATTGGTGTGACAGAGGTATGTTGTGCAATGCCTAAATGAGTATTGGTAGAAAAGAGCTCCCTCTGACTTTGTACACGTTTTTTTTTAACATTGGTAAGTTAAAGTTTATTTACAGGTTTATTTAATTTTCTTTCATCACAAACTGTATTTGTTTTTTTGTGATTTGTTTTTTCTCTCTGTGAGTGACTGAGCAGAAGAAAACTGCGACTGCCTGTTCAGTAAACTCAAAGCTTATCTCGGCAGCGAGGGAGCGCGCGTGTCTCATCCAGCCTGTCCCATCATCCCCTCCCACCCCTCGCGCCTTTCTCACTCCCTCTCGTGCGCTCTCGTGTCTTTCTCTCTCTCTCTCTCTCTCTACGGGATGGCTCAAATCAAACGTGGAAGTTTACACCCAGGAAAGCTGCTGCCGCCGCCGCCACAGCCAAGATGAGTGTTGACATGACAGTTGAGCTGTAGCGAGGAGAAGTAGCGGCGCGTCGGTGACAGCGAGGCGGCGAGACCGCAGGAAAACACCAGAGCCAGCAGAGCCGCTGAACTGGACTTCACACTCACATATGGCTTCTCTCAACAGCGCAGAGCGACGGGCTTTCGCTCTGAAAATCAACAGGTAAAGACGTGCTGTAGGCTAGAAACGTTGTTTTGGTGTCAAGCTTTAGTTTCAGGAGTTAAACGTGAACTTCCCCAGAGATATGGGTGGGAGCTGTGCCTTGACATTTGGATGGGGATTCCACAGTGGAGCAGGCAGCCACATGTTGTGAATGTTAATACTGCAGGTTGGTCCACCCTGTCCCGGAAAAAAAGGCAGCCTGGAGGATAATAAACAGCCAACTTCTCCTCAACTTTCTCAGAAGGATTATTACAGGATTTAGTCAACTTCTGGTAACAGTGACAGCCATGTGATCAATCATGGATACATTAGTTTCTCTCATTACTTCCTCTCAAGTGGAGAAACAATACTGAAGCTGCTACACCAAGTTGACAAATCTGTATTTTATCAGTGCTATTTCCTCCTCACGAGGATGCTGATTCTATATCTAGTGTTTCTAATATGATCATTTCCTGTGCTGGTGTGTAATCCCTTAGAGCTGCTATGAATGAGGAGGGATGTGGTCATAGTTCCTGCTGTGACACTGGCCAGGTGTGGAGGAAGTATATACATGGAAGTCTATTGTGTACCATGCCTCCTCTATAGTGCGACTCATTAAAACAAACACACTAATGCTTCCTATGATTAGTGGCACAGGCGTATAACGCATCTCCAGTACAGTATGTACTGGTCAAGCTGAGTGTGTTGTTGTACAAGTTGTGCGAGAGGTTTAAACTGCAGTTTAAAGTGGGCACTGGGGTTCAATCACACAGTGGAGGCGGAGAGATTAGTTCTGATCAAAGTTATGATGGTGGATGATGAAGAGACAAATTGTTTACCCTTGCAACAGTCAGCACTGTTTTAATCCCCTTTGATCCTCTCTTTTAAGCACTCTCAACCCAAAATCTGTTTGCTTGTTTCTGCAGCTTTTACAAGCCCTCACATCTAAAACTTTATGAATGATTTTCTGACATGAGGCATTTTAATGAATCACCACTGATGCAGTCATTGAAAATGTTTCTAAAATGGTTTAATTAGGGCTGCAAGTAATGATCTTTAAATTACTGCCTAATCTGATTACCATTGTCTTGATTGTTTTGTCTCTAAAATGTAAGAAAACATTGAAAAATGCCAACCACAACATCCTAGTGCTCAAGATGACGTCCTCAGATTATATATTTTGTCCAACAGCAGTCTACATTCAATTTACAATGGTATAAAACAGAGAAAAGCAGCAAATAGATTATCGAAAATGTTGCAGATTAATGTCTGATCATCGTTTCAGCTCTACTCCGAAGCGTTCAGTTGGTGAAATCCTCCACCCACCACAGTGATTGCACCGAGCTCTTGTCTCTAATAGCCCGGAGAAATCATGGATTGTTGCTCTGCTGTGCTGTGCAGAGCTGAGCTCAGCTGCTGAGGGATGTGAGGGATCTTGGGTCACAGACTGAATCCAGTGATGAGCCAGCAGAGGGGCTGGTTAGAAGATGCTGTGCTGTATAAGCACGGGGGTTGTGGAATGTGTGGTTGCAAAGTGTTAAACAGCAAAGCCAGTAAGTGATGACGCAAGAGAAAGAGATACAATCAGTTGATAGTGATTTCTCAGACTGTTGTGAACATATACTGTTGTGAGGGAAATTTTAACATCAAACCATTCATATATTGACTCAGCAGCAGTGAATACATATTATGTAATATACAGCTGTCTGAAAGTAACTAAATATTTTATGTACAGCACATGTTAGGTACACAAAATATTGTCAACATCTAATAGAAATGGACTTTGAGGTGGGTAATTTTAGGTCAGTTGCCAGGTAGTGTAAGCTGTGAAAGAAATCAGATAGTCAGTGCTTTGATATGTGTAATTATTTTAAACATTTTGGCCTTTATTATGACAGTGGACAGTTGAAAAGGAACGGGAGCAGGGATGATATGCGACATAGGTCCAATGGCCAGATTACATAAAGTAATGGACATAGCTAGCATGACAGCACCCATTGGTCTGTGGACTCCCGTTTTGAGGCGCTGAGTTTGTCATTTCAGCCATCATCATCTTGTTTTTTTTGGAGCCAGAAGTAACCATATTTGGACGAGAGGGTGGAACTGTACATGAGTAAGGGGTGGATCTGACTCACACAGACTGTGGTTACGACTCACAGACAGCCTGTCACTCAGATGGCCCCGCCCTAAATTATGCATAATTTTAATCCTTAAGATGTAAATGAGTGAGTAATGTAAAAATTCACCCACCATATAGTTGTCATGAGGGAGAAAATTAGCTATAGAGACCAAAACCGGGCGGCATAGTGGTGTGGTGGTTAGCATTGTCGCCTCAAAGCAAGAGGGTTCGTGATTTGAACCCAGGGTGGGGGGTTTGAACCTAGGGTGGGGGAGCCTTTCTGTGTAGAGTCTCCTCATGTCAGCGTGGTTTTTCTCCAGGTACTCCGGCTTCCACCCACAATCCAAAGACATGCAGGTTAGGTTATCTGATGACTCTTAACTGCCCCTAGGTGTGGATGTGAGTGTGAATGGTTGTCTGTCTCTATGTGTTAGCCCTGCGATAGTGTGGCAACCTGTCCATGGTGTACCCCACCTCTCGCCCAATATCAGGTGGGATCGGCCAGCCTCCACACTACCCCAAACAGGGTTAACCGACTGTAAACATGATTATGTCTGTTGTAAAGTTTGACATCTTGAGAGTCACTACTGAAGTCAGCCTCAAGTGTCCGTTTGAGAAACTGCAGTTTTTGGGACTTCTGTATTGGCTTTTCAGCCTTGGAGGTTGCCATTTTGGCCGGACCTGCTAATGTTGTGAGTACATGGTCAGCGTCTTAAACACCTAGGCCACTAATATGCCCTGAAATGTGTCATTTCAAAGAATTATGATTTAACATGCACTGGTCAGACAAACTGCAAAATAATTTAGTCAGTGGTCACAATTTGAAACTAAAGCATATCATATGTAGCAGGCTGGACAACCTGTTTTTTGCCATGCAAACTAATACATCCCATATTTATTTGTAAAGGTGTGACTTTAGGGTTAAATAAGGAACGTTCTTTCATCTACCCCTAAATAGTCTAAATGTGCTCACAAGCAGTTCCTCTCTCGATCTCTCTATCAGGATGGAGTTTGAAGGAAATCCTGACTCTATGTTGCTCCTGTTTCACTTCGCTTTTTTTCCCTGTGTATGGCAGTTTCAAATCAGGAAATGTCTGTCTCTTAATAACAAGCAAAAATACAGGCAAATGGGAAAGAGGTGTGAGAATATTCCAGTCAAAAAAATGCAAAACATAGAAGTCAAGCACAGTGCTCAGTTTTGGTGAGTAGACTGAAAGGTAGCTGAACACTTGATATTCTACTGCTGAGCATGATGTTGCTTACCAGCATATGGTAACAGGTGTGCGGACAGCTGTGGACGTGGGGCCTCTGTCGTTCAATACTCCTTAGTGGCAGGGGGAGCCGGATTGAGTTACATCTGATTTCCTGCGGGCTCTGGTTAATGACATCTGTTAACCCGCATGGCTGTTGGTGGGCCACTGAGTGATGAAGTGGGTAGGGTGTCAAAAAGACACATGGCTCCCCCAAAAACCTTTTAATAAAAGACTTGCCTTGTGGTTACAGCTCTCAAACTCAGCTAGAAAAGTTGTGTTCAAAGTTTCTTTTGGTCACTTTTTCTCGCTCGGAGCCATCTGTGGCCTGAGTCTCGCCAAATGACTGCTGTGTTTGTGTGTGCCTCCCTCTGACAGGAAGCTGAGGCGTGATGGTGCTGATAGCAGTAAGACCCATTAAGTCTGGAGACATATGATAGTATGAGACACGCAGTGGGGGCATCCCTTTGGTCTGCTTTTCTGCTCTTGTCATGTGCACCACACAACTCTGTGTTTTCCTGTGTTTCTTTGGGGCTCAGCTGAGGAAGAAAGGACTTATGGGAGAAAGCAGAAGCCAGGGGAGCCACCCACCTCCAGTGGATTGACTTGATAATAGTGATGATAATAGGGATAATTGTAGACCGCCTGGCTGAGCAGCATGCCTGGTGGGAGTTATGTCATGAGGCGTAAATACAGATAATCATGAGTAAAATTATAGATTTGGCTATCTGAAGGGGCTATTAATCAGAAATGTAGTCACGAGAGGCATTGAAACTGCAGTTTTAGAGCAGGATTCAATTTGAGGAATGCTTGGCCAATGATTCCTGAAATGCTGACAGGAACACACCATATGCACACACAGCAAGTGCAGGCCTGCCATAGACAGCATGACGTGACAAAAAAAGGGGCCGACCTCTTTCTATAGAGAGGGGATGATGAAAGGTTTTCACTCTGGAACGTACAGCGAGACTTGTAGTAATGGTTGGGAGTCTTGAGACCTTTCAGAGATCACCCAGCGCTTGATCAAGGTCTCATTTATTGTGTTTATTCACATTATATTACAGGTCTGAACAGGTCCAACAGAAAAAAAGAAAGGAAGAAAGAAAAACTCTTACCAGCTCCACACCCCATATCAACCAAGAGCTGCAGCAGCTATTCAGTTAATTGAGTAGTTGTCAACTACTAAATTAATTGCCAACTAATTTGATTATTGATAAATTGATCTGAGTGTTTTTTAAACAATATATAACAATAAAACAAACAAGTATCACCAGCTCAGATTGACAAATATATGCAGGAGGTTACAGGAAATAGTCTGTTGCAGGTAAATCAGAGGTCACATTCAGGAAACTCCTTGTAAACTAATGGCAGAAGAATCAGATCCAAGATAATTCAGACAAGGCAGCCAGACTTTGTAGACCTGACCTGCTCTGGTATGTGCAACATCTGAAAGATATTCGCAAGGAATCAGCTCAAATGTAACTTTGCACCAACCATTAACAGAAGGGCTCTTCTCACTAGTCCACTGTAGTAGTGTATTTTTTCTAGCAGTGCTAGTTGCAGCAGTTACAGTTCTACCTGAAGGCCCAGAATCAAAGACATTGGATCCACATCTAAATCATTTTCCCGGTCGACCAATACTCGTCATTTAGGGCCATTAGTCGGCTAGTCTGTTGATGACCCTGTGGGCAAAGCAGTAATGATTGT
>JAPZEB010000022.1:21006216-21017329 GCA_029783705.1 Chaetodon striatus | reverse complement strand
TCACCTTGGGTTGGTCCTTCACCTTCTCAAAATGATCCCACACTTTGGATTTCTGACTGCTGACGTCGTTACTTCCTGTGTCTTTCCTTTCAAATTAAATTCCCATATAGTCCAGTCATATAGGGTTTGATTTATTTTGACAAGGTGCAGCTACTAATAGAGTTTAACGTTTTTGTTTTTTTGTTTTGTTCTTTTCTGCGACTAAGATACCAATGAAATCTTGCCAACTAATGACCTCTCTGGTCGACTAACATTTTGTCGACTATTAGGGGCAGCCCTAATATTTTCTCCATTTCACATAGTAGACCATAGTAGCCTGTTTTGGATTTACATTTGAGACACAGAGGAGAAAGTGAGGGATCAAAGAAATGTATGCAAGAGGGGAATATATGTATTCTGTGTATAATCCTGAATTGGATTGCCTTTGTTTGAGTACAGATGGATATGGATGGTCCTCCCATGTCTTCTTATCAATAGTCACTGACAGTTCCTTCTCCCATTCACCTTCAATCTTGAGTATTTTTTTAAAGAAAAGAAAGTAAAAAGTCTCTGATTCCAGCTTCTTAAATGAGATATTTTCTGTTTTCTTTACTCCTCCGTGACAGTAACCTGCATATTTGGGTATGGGACAAAACAAAACATTTGAGCATGTCATGTTGGGCTTTTGGAAACACTGATCAACAATTTCTGACATGTTATAGACCAAACAACCAATTGATTAATCGAGGCAATAATTGACAGATTATATGACAGTGAAAATTAGTTGCAGCCTTATACTAGATTATAGCCAGATATCCACAGCATGAAAATAAACAACACAAATGAGTTGGCAGGAAATTGGTCACATTGTCATGCTGTCAGCTTCTTTATCTCAACAAAGGCTAAAAAGGCTGCCAAATAGTATAAAATTTCCAGGTAAACCCTCTGACAGTATATCTAATCTTCTCCAATGTAAGACGGTCATTAATTCCCGATACAGTGACTGTATGTTGGTGGAATAGGGTCTTTCCATTTAAACAATATCTGTCTCCTTGCTAAAAGAGAACAGAAGGCCAGCATGCTGATTTTCCAACTACTGAGAGAGGCGTCTTCTGGGGCCACACCAAATAGTGCAATGAATGGCGACAGCTCCACTTTTTATCCAAATATTTCAGAGAAGGTCTCAAAGACGGTTTGCCAAAATGTGTAAATCCTCGTGTGCAGGTTCATATTTTAGGAAATACTCCTTTCCCATGCTGCAGTATATAATTACAATGTCACGGGAACATAAAACAGCTGTTTGGCAGCTGATGATATCCAGTTTTCACATTATATGACTCTCCCTAGCTTGAAGTCTCACAGCATTACTGATAGATTAGAGGTATGTTTGACAGCTCATAAATTCTCGATATAATGGGGTCACACATGAAGCTGCTTTATCAAATGTTATTTCATTCTGATTGATGATGAAACACTTTTTGGCCTTGTGGCCTTTTTCATTGTCTTTGAATGAGAGACAACTATCACCACCGATCCTAATAACTATCAAAGTCTGGTTAATCTAACATGTTATTTTCTACCTCTAAAATAGCCTTGTTGTCTTGTAATATATAAACTAATAATAAATACTAACAATAAACTAATGACTCATTATTATACTCATCAGTGCCGTGACACGACATAGTAATACTGTCATTGCTGTACTTAATATTCATGATGTGATTTATGATGTAGTATTTCCAGCTCTTATACAAATAAACAAACAGGATGGTAGTGCCAAAAATGTGCTGAGTCTTGATGTGTTTTAACGCTGCGCCTAATGTGTCATCAGCCCTGATTTATAGCTGGAATTTGCTGTCAGTTCAGTCGTAATTCTGGCTCGACTCCCTGGTAGCAGCTGTTTAAAGAGTGCCGTTCTCATCAGTGTTGATTACCTTTTCTAATTTTATCTCATGAAAAAAAGACAGAGGGAACTGGTAAATAATGGCATCAGGCTTTTGTGTTCAGCTGGGAGAATGCTCTCTTAATAGCAGTTCAAAAGTCTGATACCAAATAGGGCACATTTATTGACATTTTGCAATTAATTTTCAGAGCTTTAGCTTGATTTAAAGGCTGTGAAGCACGTGTATAGTGACAGTCAGTATGCTTACATACTATAATGAAATCAGGTTACTCAGAGATATCAGGTTGCGTAGGAAATCTGACAATGTGTTGCACATGCACTGAGGTAGCCTGGGCACTGTTAAACTGTGTATACAGTACATGCAGCAGGTTGGTAATCAGACCTTCAGTATGTTGTAACAAAGATTGACTTCTAACATAACCAAGGTGAAGTTGTGATTATGAAGGCATTATTCTATTGGCACTTCTGGCTGCACCATGTCACACCATGCCGTGTTGATTGGCATTTCCATTACCATCAGTTGTGCCGCGTTGCACAGAGATAAACCATCTCCAGAGTCCAGCCAAGGTGTGGTGACCGCCTCCAAGTAGGTTGTGGGGACATCAGATGGGCTTCATCATCATTATTCAAACAATAATGCAAATAACATAAATAAAGAAACCACCAGAAGAGTGATGCATACTTCATATATGCAGTTATCTGGCTATAGACTTAAAAAAAATAATGAATTCACTGTGCAGCTCAAAGGCTACTGCCAGCTGCTACTGCCAGCTTTTAAGGTGGACTGTTTTCTTGCAGGTTACTAGATGCATGAGTTGACATTGTGAATCAACTTACCTTAAATGTCAAAATGACAACCTTGACTATTCAATTTGTTATTATTTTTGGCTCTCTTGCATGACATACACTTGAGTGATGATAGGATCTTTAAACATTTAAAAAAGTATATATGAATTTCAACACGATTATGCAAAATGTGATTATTTTAATCCCTTATTTGGAGAAAAGAAGTGGTGGAGCGTCGTTTTGGTGTGCCTTGGTGTGCCTTGCTTCTGAGACATTGAAACCAAGCTGGAGGAGGTCGGTGTCGGGTTTGCATTCATGCAGTGCTGAGAAAAAATTAAAAAAACTTGACAACAGTACAAGAAAGTTGTTGATAATACCAGCTGTGCAGACAGAAAAACCTGCCATTGGTTCACAAGCACAAGTGCGTCATCAGTTAAAGACACACCTTTAAGCAGGTAGACCCACTGTATGGAGACACCAATCCCTGCTGCTCTGAGCTGAAGCACTGAGTCAGATCAAATCAAGCCAAGCCAAGCCAGGGCATGTGGAGGGAGAAGGGCTAGTAGTGGCTGCACTGCCGGTAAAGGACTCTGCTTCTTTTTGGAAAACAACAGTGACAGTATGTTATGTACATTATGTCCTCACAGTGAGATGGAATTCAATTTCTGATCACTGCGCTGTACTTTCCTCGGGTATTTAACTTAGCCTTTTATTTAAATCGTACATTTAAGATGTTGGGAATTCCCTTATGCATTGCTCAATAAAGAGAGAGGTTACTGCCTATAGTGATTTGCTGTTATGGGTCTGCTCGCATTTTATTTTAGGACAATATCATCACACTGAAAGAGTGGTGTTGAAGAATATGCCTCTTGGGGAATGCCACTGTGGTCATTCTCAGAGATGTCAGATCGGGAGCCCTGTGTCCCGATGAGGCACAAAAACCTCAGAAGCTGCTTTCAAGACCGAAGCAGTCAACTTCAATAACAGCTGTTTTTACAGACAGGGTCGGATGTGTATAAGGAAAAGATGGTGTTACTGTGGTTCATTAAACTCTTCCTATTCACTCTTGCATTCACTAATGCCTTGACCTTTTTGTCCTCTAAGCTTAAAGCAATGCAAGAATTGTTGACAGTCGAGTATTTGTCCCCTCTTGAGTCTCTGGGTTGATCCATTACAGGATTTCATAACTTCAGTCTTAGCGGTTTCACAAAAAGTCATGAGGACATTGCTTTATACCAGGCTTATGACAGAAGCTGCTTTTTCTATCATTTCACCAAAATCACCAAAATCCGAAGCTCTGGGTTTCCTCTTCCTGACAAGAGCAGCTTTGGTTTTATGTAACAAAGGATGCCAAGACAGAGGCCCGTTAAAGAGAATGACAGATGCTGAGTGCCTTGACAATCTGTTTGTCTACTAGTGGTAAAATAATGTCTGCTGGGCTCTGCTGGCAAGAGCTGATTACTGTTTTACTTGCCTGGTCTTTTTATAGGCAGGCCCTAAATGTGTCTCAGTGTATGCAAGTAAGCAGACAGAATGTGCATGCATATGCAAATATTACTTTATGTGTACGTTCTGTTATAGTAAGGGTTGGTAAACACAAGCGCTGAGCTTTGTCTCTCCAGTGGCAATCAAAGATATAGAGGGAGGGCACATTTTAGTGGTGAAGTGGTTGTGGGCTCAGTCTGCACACAGGGTAGGGCATGTTCCTTTTGAAGTCAAGTTATGAGAAGGATTTTACAGGGTTTAAATTGCCTTGGGTACAAGCTCCATACACCCACCAGACTATCTGCCCTCGAGCAAGAAAAGGCGATCTTGTTTACAGCAGTATATAACATCAGAATCACATAAATTTCAGCAGTAGCTATTCTCATTTAAAACATGCTAAAACCAATCTGACCAAACACAAGATGTCAGAGGCAGAAGGCATGGCTCTGGCCTGTCAAAAACTCCTACAGATACCCGGTAAGGTGGAGCTATAGGAGTGTCATTCCTTGCGTTGACCTGAAGCTTTCTGGAGCTTTAGTTTCTTACCTGCAACCCCTTTAAGCTCCAAGGGGCTTAAGTAATTGACACATTGCATCACTAGGAGAAACTCAGCACATTCCTTCTCGACATTAGCGTAAAAAGTGGGTGTGTGAAGAGACTTCAGGTTGTTGATGTGCAGGTGCAAAGTATGATGCATGTACGAGATCCCTCAACAGCCAATTTCCATGTGCACAAACATACTGCTCAACCTGCTTAGTGACCAGCAGAGGAGGATTGTACTGACTGAGTAGCCTTTAGCTGTTTGTATTGTATGCTGTGTACCTGCACCACTCCTTTATCAGTCTGCAGTCTACTCTCTGAGTTATGTAAGGGTTAAATATGGGAACTATGCAGGCTAAAAGTGACTTTTGCACAAGTTAGAGTTGCATAACAGAACTGTTGTTGCTGGTGATAAGAGTAAAAGTTGATAATGTGGCCAAGCATACCTCTGTTTGTGGCTGCTGGAGAAATCAGCATGCATGTGTGTTGTAATACATTCATCGGATTGTTTCTTGCCATTTGCAGCCATGTATTTCTGTAATGGACATTCTTGTGGATGTTTAAATGACGTTGGAGCAGCTATGTGTTTAAATGAATTGCTGCCACGCTTCTGGACTTTGCTCTTTGTGTAAATTTGTATACTGCTCTCCCACCCATGCCTTAACCTTCCATGGCGTTCAGTTATTGTATTAACTCAGCATGTTATGTGATTGACAGAGGGGAGGGGAAACAGAATGTGCGTGAATGCCAGACTCAAATAGAGAGTGTTGTATTCTTCATCATGCCTCTTTAGATTGAAATGTAAACTATCAAAGCATGTGTGGACAGCAGCTTTTTATTCTTTGATTGCACACTGGTTTGAGTCAGTTTTTTGCAGCAGAATATTAATATTAGTTTTCAGAAGTTTGCACAAAGCTGTTTCACAGACTTAACATGCTTCATGACTCTGAAGCCTCAGTGGTTTTGTCATGTGGGCATTCCTCCATTGCGCTGGCGTTTATTGGTTTGTGGTGGTAATTAGTAACAGGGTTGTCGTAACAATGGCCAAGGGGACTTAATGAACCCATGAGACTGACCGCAGGGGAAGCAGTTGGGAATGTGACCCATTTACTTTAAGTCTTTGCCCTCTAACTCTCCCACCGTGCGGCAACGTAGCAGTAAACTGTTTGTGACACTTGCAAATGCAGAAACACATACAAATATGAACAATTTTAACACAACACAAACAAAAGCATTCACACACACAGCAAACGCACATGCTCATACACACAAAACTGGCCTTTCGTCATTGAACCGCAGAGAATAAAGCAGTCATTGTGTAGAGTTTGGTAAGGCTTAAATGATATGGTAGATTAATTACAAAGACATAGACAGTGCATTTGCGCAGCGTCGCATAGAGATGAACTGTGGGCAACAAATTGGGACACTGGCTTTGTTCTTGTCATCCTCTGTTGTCCCTTCTTTTCGGAGAAGGCTACAGGCAAACACACACAAACATAGACATATACACACCATCCCCAACTACTATATATTTGAATACTACTCCATTCCTATGTCATGTTGATTTCCTGCTCGGTCTGACCCTTATATCAGGACACTATATTTATTCCACTGCCTGTATAGCTGCCAGCCTGACAAAGCCTTTACACAGCCAGCAGAGATGAGCAAACAATAGTTTGAATGGAATCACCATGGCTGACCAATTCAAACTAATGCGAGTAGGAACAATGATGGAATTGCTGTTGCATCTCTCATTAAGATAGGCTGTGGATGTTTATCCTGTTTCTACACAAATATTAACCTTTAAATAGCCGACAAGTATGGCACCGTGGCGTATTATTCTGTGCCTCCTGAACTAAAAACCTTATAAATCTGTATGTGTTTCCGTGTTTTGTTCCAGGCACTCTTCAGCAGAGATCAGACGACACTTCAGTGGGAACTATGGCTTTCAACACAGCCGAACCAACTCAAACGCTTCGGCTTCAGTGTGCCTGACTGTGGTGAGTTCCCTTCTATAAAAAGATACCTTGGCTTTTGGAATTCAGTCATTTTTACCCAGCAGGTATTTGTCACATCATCCAGGATATGTATCTATGATTGATTCTCTGCCACCTAGAAAAAAAAGGGTTGTTAATTATTTGCATGCTATCATGTGCTGCATGCTGCAGGCAGGTTTTAGAAAGGAAAGTAAGCAATGTAAGACTGTTTTTACTTAAAGGTAGAGTCTGCTATTCTGGATAAAGATAGGTGATTGTTGAGTTTTATTCCTAGGTCATCCAATACTGACACTTTGGGGTTGCTATTCAAACCGAACCACCAACCCAAAGTGTCTTTTTGTATTTGATGACCTAGGAATGAGTAACAGCATTGATTATTTTTCTCTAGAATCACCAACTTCACCTTCAAATGTATGATGTTATTTTCTGCCAGAAGGGGTCTTTCAATCAAAACAATAACTAAAGACAGAGCGATGCTGTCATTGCAGTCAGTTTCTTCTAGCTTTAAGTCGTCAGTTTTCATTGTTTAGGAAGTTTATACCAGGAACCAAATTATCTGCAGAAGTCTCATTATCTCCAAAACAAACAGACCAGGTGATTAAAACTGATCAAAGCACTAAGTAAAGCAGTTTCATGTTAAAAAATCTGTGTTTCTCCAATGCCTGGTGGGGTTGTTAGCCCAGGTCCTGCTAATGCGTGCTAATCTTTTTTCTCTGATAACATAAGATCCAGACCTTCAGGAGGTTTTTACTGGAGCCCAATTATCCACAGAGGTCTATTCCTCTTCAAAACAGACAGACTCTGTGATTTAAGCTAGTGAAAACAATGAATAAAATAGTTTTGTGTTAAAAATGAGTGTTTCTCTGATGCTGTTTGGCACAGCAGGGGCTGGAGCTGAGCTGCCGCCATGGTTTGCTCAGCATTTTTCTCTGTTAACTTAAGATCCAGACGTCAGATGACTAAAATCCTTCATCTGGTTAAAACATATAGTTAAAAATGATCAAGATCTAAAAAGTGTATCCAGACAATGTGGCATAAAACTGGATAATAAGTCAATTTATGACAGCTTCTGGCAGACAACCGCAACCCTGATGCACTGAGATATGACACCACTAAAGAGCGAAGCCAACCAAATGACAAGAACCTTGTCCTTTATTAAAATGGCAGGTTTCTCTAAGTTTGAACGTTATTGGAGTTGTAATGTACGTCCACAACTCAACAAAATATGACATAGACAATTAACTGTGGTAAAGTTACGTTATATCTTTAAATAAAGAAAAAATGCAGCAAATTTTGCAGATGACAAATGCCTTTTTGTGTACATACAGCCGTCTAACATGTAAAGTGGGGTTTAAGAAGGTAAGCAGACTAAGAATAAATGCCGTTTACATAATGTTACTTCACTTAATAATAGTGATGTAATTCTTGTTGAGGAGATATTGTGTGACTAGCAGGTCAGCGCAGTGGTTTCCCCTAATGCTGCACTCATACAGCTTTAGTGTTTATGCCTACACCACCACATGGCTATAAGCATATCTTCTTCACATCCTCTTTACTGTCATTAGTGCTGAGAATGTCTGACTCAGTGCAGTGTGTAGTCTTAGAGATTATAATTGGAATCATAGAAATTTCTGCCACAGCGTAAGTACTGCTTTTGCAAAAACAGCCGTCTGCATTTCTGCAAAAGAGCTGAGATTTTTTTTAGGAAGAATCTTTCTTCCTCTTACAATAGATGAGATGGGAACTTAGTCATGGCTTAACGTGCTTTTGTTGAAACCGGGCTGACACTGCCTGTTCTTTGATTTAACAGGGTTTAGAAAACCAAGTATCCCTTAGTTTCTGCAGACAATTGAGCACCATTATGATGGGTTGTTTTCTTGCCTCTTTAGCTGAAGCCTGGCAGACAGTTAGAGTGATTCCTGCTGTCTCAAAGAAGCAGACAGAATGATGCACAGTAATCCTTTGCAGGGATTTGTTCCCTCTACACTCTTAGTCTCTCTGTGGTACCCCTCTGAACCTCTGTCTCTGCCTCCCAGATTCATCTAGTCCTCTGTCAGTCTTCCTGCTTTTTTCTATTTCTGTCTTTCCCTCACATTTCTTCCTCCTTTGCCGCCCTACATCTCTCTCATTTAAAGTTTTCTAAAGCTCTTAGGCGCTAAGTCTCCTGACATATCTGTGTGCTTGACTAACTGAGCTGAAGCCCTTTGATACTTACCCAGCGATGATCCTTGAGCTCGTCAGCTGACAGGGTTTGAGGAGGAGTACTTGGACCGTCCATCCCACCCCAGCTTGTAGCATGCAACACGGTTAATCTCTAACCTGCTTGGGAAATGGGTCAGTGCCTTGGCTACCGATAGGCACTGGATGGGGCCTGCTTACCTTGCAGCTTACACAGGCAAATCTTTAATATGGCCGGATTTGGGATGCGGGAGAGAGGTTTTAATGCCATAATCTCCCGGATGATAGTTTCCCATTATTCAGCAGTCGCGTCTAGCACATGGATGAGGGAGGGATGTTTGTTGTGAGGAGGGAGGGATGTTTGTTGCTGCAGTTTTGACGCGGATCACTCTGTTGATTATCACAATTCTCCCTCTCAATTACTCTCCTGCTATTTTTAGTTCCCTTAATATGAGGAATGTTGACTGATCGCTGTTGTAGGTTTTAATATACAAATTGAGAGATTAAGGGGAAAAGCCACATGTGTGTTTGCAGCCTGGGTGTGTGTGTTTAAGCAGCATGCACGTGTCTGTGTGTGTGTGTGTGTGTGTCTGTAGTTTCTGTTCCTGTCTGTTGAAACACCAGTTGATGGAGGGACGCCTTGCTTGATGTCACTTCCTCTAATGTCTTGCGGTTTCCTCTCTTTGACACTAAACTGCAAGACACTTTGCCTGAACGTACAAAACTGCTGTCAAAACATCTTGTGGGTTCAAACAGTCATGGCTTAACTTAAATAATCATTGTGATTAGCTATAAACACCTTTTCCACTTTAATGATGCTGATTATTTCTTGTCCTGCTCTAGCTAGTTCTTAGCTTCTAGGAATATGAGGATCAATTTAAAGAGGATCTGTGTGCTGCGTTGTGGCTTAGTTTCAACAAAAAGCATTCGGCGTCAGTAGGTGCACACTTTAGGTTCCCATATCCGGAGTGCGCCATTTTGTACGCTTCCTTTTCATGGTGCAGTTTTCAGTTTTCAGCAGGGTAAGTCTCCAATCTCCGTATGAGCACAGCTGTCCTTAAGTGAGACTTTTGAATGAGAGTAATGGTAAAGTTAATTGTTTTAAACATTGTAATTCAGGTGAAATGTGCCTATATGTTGCAAGAGCGTTGTTTGTCATGACTTCTTTGCATGTCTGTTTTCCGTTTCTGTTGTTCTTTGCAATGCACATTAAGAACAGTGATGTTGCCTGATACATATAGTTTTTTTAATGGATGCATGTTACTTAAATAAGGTTCCAATAGTGACTGATTTAACATTTATTGACTTTAGAAATGTGTACTATAACTTAATTAAAAAAAAGCTTATTTTATTTATTTATTGTTGCATGTGTTTGCACAGAATTTTGTCAATTGTAGATTGCAGTGTTTCCTACAAGTAAAAGTAACCTCCATACTCATAAATAGTTGCAAAGGCATCACTTTTAAAATCACTAATGAATAAGCTGAATGAAAGTCTGGCTGGACATTTGGCAAGGAAAGGTAGTTTCTTGCTTGCTCCTCTGGTGACTCCACAGAGCAGCAGGCGCTGATCAGAGGCATGCATAGATTTGCATTCATTTGTGTTTGTTAGCCTCCGTACCAAACAAGAAAACGAGGCGGCAGGCTACAATGATTGTTTGAACTTTGAGGCAGACAGCCACAGAAATCCACATATGGAGAAGGCTGCCACTGTAGAGACACTGTTTAGGGTCATGCCTCCTCTATAGAAAGGAGGAGTTGCAGGTTGCGTCTCCACTTTAGACCTGTCATTTAACGTAATGATGATACAGTTGTTCCATCTGGCTGTCTGTGTATTCGCCCCCTCTTGTGTTGCATGCTTATACTAACCCGTGTGGTACAATTTGCTCTTGAGTGCTCAGCGGAGAAAAATATCCCTTAGGGTGGATTGATGTGTAAAAACATGTCTGAGGGCAAATGGAATTCACTGTGTGTTTAAAAGTTGCGTACAGCAGTGACTCATCTGATTGGTGCAGCTATCTGAACCTCTGCTATGTGTGTGCATATTATCTGTTAGTGCGTATGACAGTGACTGGCTTCACTCTGTATTTTGTTTTTTTCTCTTCCTGTCTCCTGTACACACACTTTCTCTCACATCCAGTCCTTCACACACTACATATTCGTCATGCAAATGCATCCTGTGTGGCACAGTGTGCAGGATCAAAAGCTGAAAGGGGAAGTACGCCCATTTTCAAAATTCATACATG
>JAPZEB010000022.1:20989092-21006116 GCA_029783705.1 Chaetodon striatus | reverse complement strand
AACACTAGTGAGCTAAAACCTATATTTGTGACTTCATCAAGTATAAAGTCTGGAGCAGACAATAATTTGGGAAAGATGTTATAGATGACACTGAGAGCACCCAGGGGAATGCGCTGAGTATATGGGTACATTTTCTGTTTCAGAACTGAGAACACTGAAGTTCATTTGGGTATTAAAAAAAAGGAAACAAACTTTGTGTGGGGCCACAAAATCAGACTCCCATTCACTGTCTATGTAACAGTTACAGTTTGAGTTTGAGACTCATTTCTGTAGTTTCTGGCTTTGAGAGAGCGTAGCTCATTTTCACGGCTATTGATTGAACTTTACCAGGCGGTGGAAATAACATATTAGAATCCTTAATTTAGACGGGTCCCCTTTAAATATTCTTTTTATATACTTCTAAATTTAAAACCACTGACATGAGGAATAACCTTGATTATCTTGTTACAAGGCAGTGTTCTGCTGAGAAACCTTGGGCCTTGACATTCATATGGAAGCCATTTGACATGCACTACTCATCCAAACACCATTGCAGACCAAATGCGTCCTCTCATTGCAACAGCACCTTCCAGTGGCAGTGCCCCGCCCCTCCCAGATGGTCAATGTGCTACGCCACACTGCAAAAACAGCTCAGGAATGGCCTGAGGAATGCAACATAATTTAAGGCATTGACCTGGCCTCCAGATTCCCCAGATCCCAATCTGATTGTGCATCCATGGGGCATTGTGGCACCCCAGCTCGCAACCCACAGGACTTAAAGGATGTGCCGCCAATGCCCTGGTGCAGGATGCCACAGGAAGCTCCCAGAGGTCAGTCAGAAGTCAGAGGCCCCACTTTGGATCTGACTTGGCTCTGACCTGTCAAGACATGGACACAGGACCTCTGGGGTACCAGCATGTCCCACGGATGCTCCATCAGATTAGGATCTGGGGAATGTGGAGGCCAGGTCGATGCCCCGAACTCTTCATCACATTCCTTGGGCCATTCCTGAGCAGTTTTTATGGTGTGGCATGGCACATAGTTCTTCTTGTGGGACCACTGCCATCGGGAAGTGTAATTGCCATGAGGGGGGGGGGTTCTTGGTCTTTAGCTGTGTTTGGATATGTGGTGTGTGTCAAGTGACGTCCACATGAATGCCAGGACCAAAGGTTACCCAGCAACATTGCATTGTAATGAGGTGACCAATGTTATTCACTCACCTGTCAGTGGTTTCAGTGTTGTGGCTGAACCTTGTATATATTAATACTTTGAGAAGACACTTTGCTGTTATTATTATTTCGGAAATCTTTCACCATGATGTTGTGGTATAAGTTTATTCCTAAACTTCTGCCTTCATCGGCCACAGCTTGCTGACTATAATCAGATTGGAGGTCTGCCCAGTTTGCTGCCACTCTTCACAGAAACACCTGCTCCATGCAGGTTCCCAGGTCCCTTTCGTGATGCCCGCCTGGCTCCACAAAAGGGCCGTGTGTTATCTCATCAGTTGCGTTTTTTTCTTCCTGTGAGCTCTTTCTAATGATGAAAAGTGTGTTTAATCTTCTCCTTTAAGTGCCAGTGGGATTTTTTTCCTCATTGTGTGCACTGATTCGAACAATATGTACTGATTCCAAGACCCAAATGAAAATTTCAGCCCATTTGCACTGTACATAAAAGTGATAACAGCTTTGCCTTTGATCTGCTGTAGCTCTGGAGTGGAGGCTGATAGAGTTTTTCTCTAAAAATAGATTCACAGACAAAAAATGTCCTTGCTGTTTTCTACAGGCCAGTTTGTTCCAGTTTCTATTTGTGTATGTGCTTCAATCTCTTGTTCCTCTACAGGTATGAGGTATTAGAAAATACTCATGATTCAACATGTCTGGTCCCACCTCCCTTCCTGTCTTTCCTTTTTTCCCTCAGTGCCTCTCTGCACTATGTGGACTGTACAACTCATTAGTCATGTTTGTTGAATCTTCCATATCTCCTTTTGTTTTTGTCACTCTAACTCTAAACCTCTTCAGACAGTTCTGAGGCAGTGTGTTAGTTACATTAATGCTTGACTGGCAAATATTTAACCTTAAGAAGCAATCTGGTCATCCAATACACTCTGTAAGGATCTGTAAACTGCACTTTAGCAAATATTACTTCCAGTATGTTCCTCATATTATGATTTTTGGTGCTATGTGTCCTAATTCTTCCCCTCCTCCATCACCCCTTCATTCTGCAGCCTCAGTCGTATGAAGCAGTGGAGCCCTTAGACCTGGAGGAATTCCTGATGTCACAGTTAAGAAGTGGAGATGTGGCCTTGATGCAGGAACTGGGAGACTTCCCTGACGATGACCTGAAGGTGGAGCAGGTGGAGAAGGAGTGTCGCACTGTTAGACACTCTGTCCCTGACGATGGGTGAGTACCAGGATGTCTGACATTGACCACAGAGGAATCCACACGCTCTGTCTAAACAAAAAAAACTTCCCTAAAATGTTAGAGCTGTTTGGTAAAAAAAAATGTGAAATGGAAATAGGAACCAATGTGATAAATGTTGAAGAAGATGCACCTTGGTGCTAAAAGTCAAACACTCTTCATGCATTCAACTACTGAATCCTTGCTGTGGAAGTTTTTGGCAGAATTATTTTTACTTAAAGTTGCACACAAAAACATCTGGCTTGCAATCTAACGTGATTCTTGAGCCCATGTAGGAAAGTTAATCTTTATGTTGTATATCTAGCAACTTTAAAATCTCTGTTTTAGAAAGCATTTTCACAAATGTAAAAGATGTAGATAAAAAACGGTCATAGAAGGTGCTGAAATTAGTTAGTTATTTAGTCATGCATAAGACGCATAGAGTTGTAAGAACAGACAAGTGTATCATCTTTACCTTCCTTTTAACGAAAAGAAACATGGCCAGTGCGTGGCATGGTGGTGCAGTGGTTAGCACTGCTTCACAGCAAGAGGGGTCCTGGTTCGAACCCGGGGTGGGGGAGCCCCTATGTGCAGAGTTTGCATGTTCTCCCAGTGCCAGTGTGAGTTTTCTCCGGGTACCCCGGCTTCCTCCCACAGTCCAAAGACATGAAGGTTAGGTTAACTGGTGACTCTTACTTGTCCATAGGTGTGAATGTGAGTGTGAATGGTTGTCTGTCTCTATTTGTCAGCCCTGTGATAGTCTGGTGACCTGTCTAGGGTGTACCCCACATCTTACTCAGTGTCAGCTGGGATAGGCTCCAGTCCCCCCATGACCCCCAACAGGATAAGTGGTTATGGATAATGAAAGAATGATTACATTTATCTCATGATGTCTAAGCCATTCTTGACATGTATGTTTTTTCTCTGAATAGTTTTTCATGAAATTCTTTGTTTTTATTGAATTTATGTCAAATTATTGGTCAGTTTTTCTCCTCATTTTATGTGCTTCTTGTTGTCTTTTATTTTTGTTGATTTTTTCTAAATCACCTAAGCTTTTTTTTTGTTATTGTTTGTTTTTCTCCTTAAGGTAAGGTGAAGTCAATAGTACAAGCCTGTGGCTTCTTGACCTCTCCTGACACAGTGCTCATTTTTCATTACCTAGATTTCATGCAGCCTTATGTTTGTGCCAATGAAATAAATTAGAATTAAATTAAATTTGTTGGATGTTAGATTTTAAGGAGAATCTATGCAGTTGCAGAATAACTAGGACTAATGTCACAGGACATTTTTCTACAGGACATTCAATGTTATCAGTATAAAATTATTCTGCATATTCAGAGCATTCACTTGTCCTGCACCTTGACCCTGAAGTACAAATTAAGATTGAGGAGGAATGTAAAGTTTTTAGCTATCTGTGAATGTTTGCATGTGTGTCTGCATGAAAATGCTTGTCTTCTTATCCTCCTCATCC
Organism: Chaetodon striatus; assembly: GCA_029783705.1. Classification (NCBI taxonomy): domain Eukaryota; kingdom Metazoa; phylum Chordata; class Actinopteri; order Chaetodontiformes; family Chaetodontidae; genus Chaetodon; species Chaetodon striatus. The sequence goes on along the minus strand of JAPZEB010000022.1, from coordinate 21,002,269 downwards.
CTCTCTTTGTAGAGTGGAGTTGGATCCACATGTGAGAGACTGCGTGAAGAGTTACATCCAGCCGTGGCTTGTTGTCTCTAGACGGTAAACCATCTTCTACATAAACACAACAGTTACAGCGCGAGTGTTCAGCACTCTCAGAGTGGTGTAACTGATGTACATGCTGTTTGGTTTCACATATACACCTTGACAGATACCTTAAAATGACAAAACTGAATCTATTTTTGGAGTGTATAATTCAGGAATAGAAATCTAGATGTACTCCAAGCTGCTCCAAAGATCCTCAGTCACAGACATAATGCCCTCACCAGTGTCTCAGCTAACTGCAGCAGGTGCCAACTGTCTGAGAAGTTGCGCGTGTCTGTGAGACAGGAAACAAAAGGCCTGAGAGAGCCTGATAAACATTAAACACTGGGATCTCCTGTCTGATACATTGTAGTGCACGCTCTATCTCTCTCTCCCACACACTAACATACAATCGAACAGACGCCGAGACTGTGTTGCGTAAGGCTTCTGTTTTTGTTGTTATCTAGTTTCATTAGAGGTGCAGAGGTGTATCAGTTGTAACAATGCATGTTGATTTTTTATGTGTGTTTGGCTGTCTGGGTCTTTGACCTGGTGTATGTGTGTGTGTGTGTTTGTCTAAAGGTGCCAGGGCGATGGCTGGAGTGCGTATTCAGAGCGAGCAGGTCTACACAAACTCCTTCGGAAACAGACCTTTGAGTCCGACATCGAGCCAGACAACCAGCAGAAGACAGTAAGAAACACAAACACAGTCAACACACACAGTCAGTCACCCACTGACTGTTTGTTACCCAATAAAGGAGAAGTATAAGGCTTCTTCAGAAAAGCCTTCTTTAGACCTGGTCTTGTGAAGTGTGGCATGCTGCATTGCTACACTGGAACAGTTCCTCACTTTCCTTTTTCAGTCAGTCTTGTCTTTAACAATTCTTTATAATCATAGGGAGTACTTTTATATACATTTACCTTATTATTTAAAACTTTTGCCATGTTGGATATAAACATCCTCCATTATAACACTATATATAAGACACAAAATACATGAAAACATAAGAGGTCCCCTTTAATAGACTGATAGCCTGCCTCTATCCTGTACCAGCACCTATAAGGATCACAAATTAACATGGTCTGCATTTTATTTGTGTATGGATTGAATAAACAGAATTCAGTGTATGGTGCACACCAGTAGCCAATAAAATAAAATGAAATAAAATAACATGAAATAAAATAAAATTAGATAAAATAAAATAAAATAAAATTAAATTAAGTAGAATAAAATAAAATAAAATTAGATAAAATAAAATAAAATAAAATTAAGTAGAATAAAATAAAATAAAATTAAATTAAATAAAAAGATTAAAACACAAAGATACAACATTATTGATTACTGAGTTCTAGAGGTGCTGGCAGGTGAAAGCCAGGCCAGCTGTTTCCCTTTGCTCTTAGGTTTTTTTATGTAAGCTAGGCTAAGCTAATTGCCTCACTGCTCCATACTTTATGCACAGACATGACACTGGTACAGATTTTTAAATCTAAATACCATCAAGAAAGCAAATAAGTGTGTGTCTCAAACTGAAGCAGAACTAAAAAAAAAGCTTCTTTACAACTTTGTCCTTGAATGCCAATATGTTGCACTTAAAGTGTCTTTTGTGAGAGGAAGACCATTAAGTTAGAGCAGTATGGTAGTCCATACTAATCAAGGCTTAATGTGAAATGTGTGGGAGGAGTGAGAGACTGGGGTGGGGGCGCTTTAATAGTGTACACAACAGTGTTTTGTTATTCCTGTCACTCTTTCCACTGTGGTAGTGGCTCTTTCAAGTTTACTCAGTGTGGCTGGCACAGAACTAGACCTGAGTATTATACACTAACTGTCATCACCTCCATGTGTTGAACCAGACAGTCAGAGACATGTTGTGGTTAAGTATGTTTTTTTTTATCAGTAGTTTATGTCTACATGCCTCAGTCCTTTACTCTCTTTACGGATCTCTGCCTCAGTAGTCGACTGACGTTATTTCAGGCCAAGTTCCCATCCTCTCTCACTTCCCTCTCTCTAGCTCTTTTGTCCCATAGTGGCCAAATCCCCGTCTCCCAGCATCAGACAGCCCCAGCCAATCCAAGTCCCAGTCAGCGCCACTCCCAGCCTCTCTGGCTAGTTACCCAGCCATCCCTCCCCACCAGCCAGTCTCACCAGCCCCCTCCTGTCACCCCATCCTTGCCAATTCTGGTTAATCACCCAAACCAAAAAGCCCTTATTACCGCTGCGGGCTTCCCACGAGCTACATGCCAGAGAGAGTGACAGAGATGGGAAGAACAGCACTATTGTCCCTCAGCGCTTAATAGGTCTCTTCTATGGGCCGGTCTGTTTTAGCAATAGCCCTGGGATCATGGTGTGATGCTCTGTTGGAGCTTTGATAGGGTGAATCTCCACAAGGGTGGACGCTCGGTCAGTCCTTGCCTGTGGTTTGAGAGCTGGGATGTGAAAATGAAGGATGATGGGAATAAAAGAGACAAGCAGGATGTAGCATGGCAGCAGTGAGGTTATGCCCTGCCCTGTAGCTGAGTCTGAGTAATTCCATATGGTGCCAGTGCCAGCTTGAGAGCCCTGATGGACAGAGGACGATCCAATCAGTCACTGTTAATACAAGTTAATAGCAATGTATCACTAAACAGAAATTAAATTCCTCCTAGCTCCAGATATGTCAAAAACACTTATGTACTTCTGTATTTGACTTTAATCCACAGGTGCAAGAAAGTTGCAAAGATGCTCATAAAAAGTCCTTGTTGTCTTTGCTTCCTTTTCCGAGGAGAATTTAAAAGTCAAGATGCGTTGATGTTAATGTCAGAGTTTGGATTTATTTGTATATGGTGGTAGAGGTTGGTGAAATCAAACAATACATAGACACTTTGTGAAGGTAAGAATCCTGTATATTCCAACCAAAACAGCAAAAACAAGATGGAGCAAACAAGGCAACATGAATATTGTGTAACATTTTGAATATTGTTTGACATATTGTTGTGCAACAGAAGACATCTTTTGTGCATATCTGATGCTTGATTCTCCTGTCAGACCTTACTCCAGTCTGAGAAGTATCTTTGCATATCACACTGCAGTGTTGGGGAGCTTCTCTGAAAGCATAACTTTGCAAGCAACCAATTACTTTACACTGGAAGAAGCTGAACAGCAGCAGAGAAGTCTGGTTTGGTTAGCCAAAGCTACCTAGAAAAAGAAGTTCAAACTGCTCCGTAAGAAATGATCCAGTTGACATTGTACATGTGAAGTGGTTTTAACAGTGATGCAAGTGTTATGCTAGACCGTCGTGGTGATGAAGGAGCTGAGCTGGAAGACAACGCTCTTGATCTACCGGTCCATCTACATTCCGACCCTCACCTATGGTCATGAGCTTTGGGCAGTGACAGAAAGAATGAGATGTGGATACAAGCGGACGAAATGAGTTCCCACCGTAGAGTGGTTGGGCTCAGCCTTAGAGATAGGGTGAAGAGCTCAGACATCCAGAGTGGAGTCGGAGAAGAGCTGCTGCTCCTTTGCATTAAACGGGCCGGAGGGGGGTTGGGCATCTGATCAGGATGCCTCCTGGGCCCCTCCTGTGAGAGATTTTCCGGGCATGTCCAACTGGTAGGAGGTCCCGGGGTAGACCCAGAACAAACTGGAGGGATTATCTTATCTGGCCTGGGAATGCCTCGAGATTCCCCAGGAGGAGCTGGAAAACCTTGCTGGGGAGGGGGACGTCTGGAGCACCTTGCTCAGCTTGCTGCCCCTGAAACCCAGCCCTAGATAAGCAAATGAAAATGGATAAATGGATGGTTGAATGTGATACCAAATCATTACAAAATATGAATCAAATGGTGCTCATTTTTGTCCATTTTGTTGCTGGCAGGTAACTGGATGTCAGAAATATGCAGCATCTAGCAAACTTGTCCGCTCGGCCCTCTTTGCTGCTATGATTTTTGCCTGGCAAGCCATCAGCCTGCTGGGAGATCTCTGATTACAGAACTCGGTCAGCTAATGTACAATGCATCAATATCACTTGTGACGAGTAACTCATACCTCCCTATTGTATGACGCTGTTCAGAGGCCTTATTCCCTGCAATCTGGTGACTTTTTTTTTTATATCTGTAAACATTAAACTACAGCAATAAAACTGCATCTTTATAAGAAGGAAAGAAGGAAGGCAGTGCCTGCAGAACATTTGACATATAGACTCGTATGACTACAGTCTCTGTAGCATACAGTGAACATAAACACGAGCCTGTGTTGTGTGTTCTCTGCATTGAGACAGCCTTGATCAGAAGAAAGCCCACAGGAGACTGTCAGCTGTTTGTTGCGTCTGCTGACAACATGACCATGGAGGCTGCATTTTAGTGTATGTTGGATTCATAATGTGCTGTGAAAGCATGGTGTTATGGTAATAAATTATTATTATTATTAAGTTTAGGAGATTTAAAGCCTTGGGGAGCCATAGTGAGGTTGGCAAGTATGGATGTCTTTCAGTCTGTTTACTCAAACCCCATTCATATAATATTGTTTAAATGTAGGAAGAACAGGCTTCGACCAAATAATCCATTAATATAGTTTTCCTTTCCCTATACCCATGTCTTTGATGTCTCTTTTAGTAACATCCCTCTGGATATCCTGCCTTAATACCCCATATTTTGCTCATCGTTTGTTAATGTCTTATTGCTCCATCTTTCCTACTCACATTTCATCCCCTCACCCCCAACCTCTTACCCCTCTCTGTCCCCCCAGGTCAAGTCTCCAACATTAGCAGGGCTGAGTGATGACTCTAGCCGCACACTGACCTCCTCCGACTTCAACTTGCGGGGTTTGACCCCGGACCAGAGAGTGGAGGGGCTGCTGGCCTTCAGCAGCCACGAGGAGCTGGACCGCTTCAACCAGGAGGCGCGGCAGGGAAAAAGACACCCCGAGCTGTTTGCTCTGTACCCACCAGCAGATGAGGTGAGATAAGAGAGAGACGATTATCAGTGTGTGCATGCATATTTAATTCGGCTCCGTTCAGTTCAACAGAACCTTATTTTTTCCCAAAAGGAAATTCTTGTGCCAGAGAATGCTTCAAATTACAGTAACACTAAGTATAGTAACCACAATTTAACACACAACCAGTGGGTCGGGGTCACTTACTGGGCCCAGTTTGTGAACAATGGAGTATTTAACATCAGGCAATTATGGGGACAGTGTAGTTTAGGATTGGTCTATGTCACTCTTTCTTTCTCTCTGTCCAGTTTTCTAGTTTTCTAGGACAAACACGCCAAGATGCAGACTTATCAGACAGAATCAATTCACCAGAAGTCGTATTGCCCAACACATATCATGCTTTATTTCCCAACTGTTTTTGTTTTTCTTGCTATTAGGGTGGGATTTGAGGTTGTCTTGATATACAGTAAATCAGTGTTTAATTATGGGAGAATATTAATAACCATAAATACAAGACATAAAAACAGCATTATAACCATCTTTTAAGATATATTTGTTTTACATTTTTAATCTGAAACTTTTTTTGATAATCAGTTGACCTCTTTCAAAATGATTTTTTAAGCAAAATTCCAATCATATAAAGGTTCAGATTCTTTGTTTTACGTGATATTACACTGAATACTTTTAGATTTTTGACTAAAGCTCAGACAAAAGAAGCAATTTGAAGACATCCCTTAAGGGTGCGGAAAAATTGAAAAAGACATTTTTCTCCCCCTTTCTCTCTGTTTCCTATAAAGTGGACTTTATAGTACTAGAAAAATTACATACACATTGAAAACTAGTATCTGAAGCCTTATGAAAATATTCTTTCTTTTGAGAACTTGATATAAAAAGCATCACCAGTCTACACCTTGCTTGCCTGTAATGGATTTACTTCTGAACCTTGTTAACTTTCGATTTTGTAGTTTTAATTTCAGCTATTATCAAATATAAACTCCTGTAAATCTTAAGATCCTACATCTCCTCCGAATGTAACAACTCCTCCATTGCTTTTTACATGGTTTAAAATCTTTGTCTGCTGTTGTGTTCCAGGAAGATGCAGTGGAGATCCGGCCCATTCCTGACTGCCCGAAAGAACACACTGGAGACCGCATCTTGATCAGATGCCAGGCCATCAAGTATGTCATACATTTTCATAATACCGTAGGAGGGGGGATTTAAACAGCTGCCGTAAGTTGGACAAGGAATGAACAGTTAGCCGTGTTAAAGAGAAATTATTCCAACACCCCCTCGTTTATGAAAATGACCTTTTGCTTAGCATTTAACATACAGTACATTCTTGTATGTCACATGTGATCAAGACTTAAAACTCAGAGTAGTTGTTTCAAAAAGGCTTGCCGCAGACATGACGGACGGACAGTGCAGTGTGGAGGAGTAGAGGAGTGCTCTGTGCAGTGCCTGTTGTTCTCCAGAAAATCACTGTCCCTCCCTCTCTCTGTGGGATTTTTTCTCTGCGTCTCTTTCTCTTTTTTTTTCTCTCACACAGACACACAGAGTTTCTCTGACTTTCGATCTCAGTCTCACTTGTCCTTCTTGAAAACCCATAAAACTGCCAACAGTTTTGAAAGAACTCATTTCTCCTACTTGGCTACTTCAGCGTCATCCTTTAACCCTCGGTTCAAGCATGTTATCACTTACTGTAGTACATTTAACAACAACAATCCACAGAAATGGAATAGAAAAGGAAACAATAGATTAAATGCTAAATAAGTGAAGTATTAATGCCATGAATAAATTACTAATTCCCTTGTCCTTGGCTTCATAGGTTTGAGATTGATATCGAGCCCATATTTGCCACCATGGCCTTGTATGACCTGAAAGAAAAGAAAAAGGTAAGAAGCTTCACAGTAGTCTAATTTGGTCTTAATGTTGTTTCTAATGTTTCCTAAAATCATGTTATACCTCCTCTCCTAGAAACTTGTATGATATGTTCACCTTTCCATGTACAGTACAAGGGTAGAACAAAATTACAAACCACTTACAATACAATAGCCCTGCAGTAAGTGCTAGTTTGGTGAGGCTCATTATGTGTGTTTGTTGTGGAGATGGTCAGGGTGCCTGTCAGCTGGTGTTTGGCCTACTTGTGCCCACATGTCCTGTTAGTTTTATGTTTCTCAGACTAAGAAACATATAATGCTTTCTGTCAAATTTTAATGTCAAAACATTTTCCAAATGATCTATACTGTAGATAGCATGAAGAAATACATGTTTGATTTAATAAGGGACAGCTACCATTTTCATAATAGCAGTTTAAAAGCAAAGGCTGTAATTTGTACGTGTTGTGTCTGAGTGTGTTTGTGTGTGAATGGGTGTGTTAGAGGCAAATTGTAGAGAGCTTTGGATAAAAGAGTTATAGAAATACTGCAGTACATTTACCAAAGAATACCATGAGAAGTGTCAGTCACTGTGGGTGAAGGGTTTATTTGTGGTAATGTAGCAAGAGGAAGCATCTTAAAAATCATGATGACACATGTCGAATAGGGAAAAAACATCATTAACAGGGAGGAACACTGGTCACACGTAAACCCTCACAAACACTGACTGAATGTTTCTTAACAGGAAGTTAATTGGTGAGTTTGGTATTTTTTAACCTGGACCACGTTTTCCCATGTTTTTGTGTCTAAGTGACTAATGGGAATTGTTTTAGAAATTGGTCTAGTACTGTGTGAGAACGCTGCAAGCCAGCAGTGGCAAACAGGCTGCAGTGTAACCACTCAGGGCATGTTCATTCTGTCAATTTATATCCACTAAAAGTGCTTGTTTTGTGCCACTGATAGACTTAGATTGTTATTCTAAGTGTCTGACAACTTTATTGAAAGGATCCCGATAGAGATCGACCTTTTTGTTGCACAGCAAGATCCTTATTGTTCAACCAGAAACAGCGCTGAAATCGCCATCACCAAACCCACCAGACTCCATTTAAATAAACGTTAATTTTAGCATGTATAGAGCGGGCATATTGTCACATCTAACTGAGTTAATTAAGGGTTTATGTTAACCAAACTAGAGTTGGTGATTGTTGTAACAGCAGAAAGATGAACGAAGATGGCTTTTTTGAGTTTTCATTTGTTTCTGGTGACTTTGAATGAAGTGTGTTTCACAATGATAAAATTACTCTTTATTTAAATGGAGTCTGGTGGGTTTGGTGATAGCAATTTTAGGGCAGTTTCTGGTTCAACAAAATGCATGTTGAGCCTGTCAGTTGCCAAAAGAAGCACTTAAAGTGGATGTAAATTGACGGTGTACAAAGGCCTCGGGTGGTGGTCACTCAATACTCGACCTGTTTCAGAAATTGTTGTTCCCATTTGTCACTTAGGCACAAAAACATGGGAAAATGGGGTGCAGGTTAAAACCTGTTTATCTCACCAAAAACTAAACATGATCTGTGTCATATAAGCCTCAAAAATTGCCTTCACTGCACATCTTGTTCATTGTGTTTCTGTTATTTTTCCCTCACTTGTTTCATGGTGTCCATTGTGTGTCATGTGCCTCCTGTTGTTGGACGGAGGTCTCGTAGTTTCTTTTGGCAGTCAGCGTGCCAGTGAGGGATCAGTGTAATCTACAATGTTTTATATCTCATCATCCTCACATGTTTATGCCTCTTGGGGTTGTCGTGTTTTCGTTCTGTAACCACTAATACTGTGCCGCATTTTCCCAGTCGACCATTCAGAGCCATGGCTGTGTGCATGTTTTCTGTGGATTTACACAGCTGGATAGTTTTTTGGGTGAAGGGGCTGGAAGGATTTGGTTTGTACTTAAGTGCTCATGGATCTCTCAGATGAGACTGGGTTTTAGCCTTCGGCCTAGCCCTCTTCTCAGCGCTGCCCAGCTGCTTTGGAGCTTGTCTGCAGGACTGATGGCTCTAAGATGATCCTCTGGCTAACGTAGTGCAATTTAATGCCCCATATTTTTGAAAATGGACTGTGTGTAAACCGGTTTTAACTTTATAGGTTGTGCACTATATGAAATATTTGGCCTGCATGTCAAAGAGTGTGCTGTAAATCAAACATGTTATCACTTCTGCTTCCTACTGTTGTCAGTCCGTAAGAGCAGAGCTGAAGTGTCACATTGTCACAGCTTATTTCGCTTAAGATGACTAATTTTATTATGTGACGAACCGAAGTGTGTCCTTGTGGAGGTTAATTCAACATCCTGCCTATTACACTGAGCAGAGACAGATCGAGACTGTTAAAGAGCTATGAAATGTGTCTCTGTGTGAGTGAGGGAGAAACAGCAAAGCTTGTTTTGTCAGTTAGATTTAATTGAAGTGGAACTGTGAAGCATTCGCTACTGACCCATTTATCCCTGAACCTTTCCCTCTTTACTTTCCTTTTTACTTTATGCCTTATTCCAACTCTCTTCAGTACACTTCTTTCTTTTTCTCTGTCTCCTCAAGAGTGTTGTATTTTATTTTCTGCAATATTTCTGCTTGCCTTATTTTCTCTGTTTCCCTGCATCCTTTGCTGCGTGTGTATCTCATGGGAGTTTTGTTGCCATGTCTGTTTGTTTTTGTCGTTCACATCATTTTTGTTGTTTCACATCTGTGGAATCTGCAGCAGATGTTCGTCTAATTCCATATAATACTCTGGTTATTAATCATGCCTCTGGTCCATCAGCTGAGGTGCAGACCAAAAGGATTTGACCCAACAAGTGGCCTACTTATGATATCAGATTTATGGATACAAACACACACATGTTTTAGAGTAGTCATGCATGCAGACAAATATGTTGTTAGAGCAAAAAGAGTTAAGAATAGGCGGTTTCTCTCCAAGATTACGGCAGGAATTCAATAGTCTTGTTGTTGTTATTTTTCTACAAGACTAGGCAGGCATAGTTTTGCTGTGCTTTGCAGCCTGTTGGGAGGACACAATGAGGGATTGCAACAGCGTTTTTAATATATGCAGTGGATACTCAGCTACGTGTCTCACTCTGTCTGGTGTTCAGGGAGCTGTATCGGAGGTTGTGGGAGAGTAGAAGATGTCTAGTCAAAACTATGCAATATTTTTCACTTTGCTAAGGATTAGAGTTGATGAAGGGCTCTTAAAAATGCCACATCTTGCTACGCAGTTGCTAAGTTGGCGACAATGGGGCCACATCCACGCTAACACATTTTTCCGTTTTAAAACACATAACCATTGCTACGTTTACACCCAGTGTCCACACTGCCTCGCCGTTTTTTAACCCCTTAAACAGAGACTTTTGAAAATGCTGCTGACCCCGTTTTAGTTTTAAAAATTTAGGGTTGTGTGTTAGTCTAAATGCTTTAAGTTTGTGGTAAAGTAGAAGATGTCTACCTAAAACTTTGCAAGATTTTTCACTTTGCTTTTTTTATCGAAGGATTAGTGTTGTTGAAGGCGTCTTAAAACATGCCACATCTTGCTATGCAGTTGCTAAGTTGGCGACACCGGGGCTACATCCACACTAAAACGTTTTTCCTTTTTAAAATACATAGCTATTGCTACAATGAGACCCAATGTGCACACTGCTCCAGCGATTTTTAACCTCTTAAAATTGAGACCTTTGAAACGCTGCTGATCCCGTTATAGTTTTAAAACTTTAGAGATGCGTGTCGGTCTGGATGGTCCAAAATGGAGACTTTGGAAACGATGACGCGTCACCCTCATTTGTTTCTCAACCGGGTCTTATCAGTCACAGCTTGTCAAGTCAAAACATTAAAGCTAGGTCTGTACACCTTTTGTGATTTTATCCTTCTTGTGTAGGTACTCCTTTTCTTTTGCTATGGCTTTCTCCGGCAATGGATAATGCCTCCTCTGATATATCGCCATACTTGCTTTGTAATGACTCCCATTGTGTTCTTTGCTGCCTTGAACGCCATACTTATGTTACTTCAAGTAACAATTCCACCTCGTCTTCTGTCCAAGCAAAGAAATCTGTGGCCTTACTTTTTGCCATCTCTGTAGTATGTTTTATAACCGCAGAGTAGGCAATCTGCCTCCTGTTTACACCAGTATGTGCATGCCCAATGTCCGTAAATGGTCATTTGATATGCATTTTCAGGGGTTCTGAGATGTTGCTAAAACAAAAATGCTGTTATAAAATGAAAACGCATTAGTGTAGTAGAGTGCCTAGGGTAACAGCAAGTGTGCTGCTTCAGAAAATGTTAAGCATTTGGTCTTTAACAATGTGTGTCAGTCAGTTTGACACATAGCCTCTGTGGTCTGACAAACATGTAATGTTAAAAAGGGCTATTACATTCCTCGAGTCCCATTGAAACCAGATTTAGTGTTTTGAGGGTTGACTTTCACAAGTGGATGTTATTAGTATTAAGTATGAATGTCACCTCGGTGAACACTTGTACTTTGTGTGACATGTTTGTTCTGTTTCATGAGAATATGATTCACATCATATGCTATTTAAGTCAGCTGGCTTTGATTATTGAGAAGTGATTCCTGTGATTCCAAGAAGTCATTTGTGTGTAAGAGGTGGACTCCTCCGCTGCGGTCTTTTCAGAACTCTCACTCTTGCGGTAAGTGTGCCTCATGTTAAGGTGAATGAGGTCATTTCCATCACAAAATCTAGGCAGGAGTTTGACCTTCTGGCTCGTTGGACCACTGTTAACAGAATCAAACTGATAAACAAACCAAAAGTGATCAATTTAGAATACTTTTCTGAGCGTGTAATCTGATCACAGTTATTGTCTTGGTGAAGTGTGCTTTGGTGTGGTCAGTGTAACGGAGGTCCTTCGGGGTGAGCGGAATGAAACTGAGTGGTTAATGGCTTTTCAGTGAAAAGGATCACATGACAAACACCAAGCCAGGCCAGACCAGGACATATGGCTCTGTTCCTGGCCTGAGGTCATCAGGAACGCGAGTAGAGAAACAGTGGGTGGACTGAACGGGTGATATTCCGGGATCAGTCTTTGGTTTACATTCACTCAGCCTTCAGTCTTTATTTGTAAAACATTTAGGGCGATGTTTTGCACTTTATTCCGCCCTGAATTTGATGACAGATAAAAGATTCTATCAACAAAATAACCATGTATGTGCTTTGGGTAGAGACATTTTTGTGGCTCTCAAAAGTTAAACTTTTCATCTCTGTCTCCCTCCAGATATCAGAGAACTTCTACTGTGATCTGAACCCAGAGCAGTTCAAAAACTTCTTGAAACCTCACACTCCACATATGGATCAGTCGACCCTGGCCAGATCTGCCATCTTCTCTATCACCTACCCTTCCCCAGATATCTACCTGGTCATCAAGGTAATAATAAAATCCATAGCAACTATACAAAATGCTAAAACATGGATTCAAGTAACAGGATTCGGCTATTTTCCTCCTGGCTTTAAATAACTTAGTCCTACTTCCAAAACGGTTTTATATACCCTGTAATTCAGTGCGGTGCTGTCTTTGTATCTTTTGCTCTAGCTGAAAATATGTCTTATACCACACCTTTTACATAAACCATGGATATCTTGTGTTTTAGATTGAAAAGGTTCTCCAGCAGGGAGAGATCAGCGACTGTGCCGACCCCTACATGACACTGCGGGAGTGTGACTCTGGAAAGGTAATGTGACAGAGCAATTATTATTTGGCCTTTTGCCATCGTATAGGGATAGCTCAACCAAAATCGAAACAGATATTTTTCCTCATCATCAGTCTAGATTGTTTTGGTGTGAGTTGCAGAGTGTTGGAGATATCGGCTGTAGAGATGTCTGCCTTCTCTCAAACACAATGAAACGAGATGGCGCTCAGCTTGTGGTGCTCAAAGCACCCCCCCCAAAAAAATACATTTGAAAAACCTCAACAACAATGCCTCTTTCCAAAAATCATGACCCACTTACTCAAGATAATATACAGTCCTTGTTGTGAGCAGTTTCATGTGGCAACAGTTTTCTTTCTGCCGAACCACACCCAGCAACCATATCACTGCGTAGAAGGAGGTGTGCATCTACTCATTGATGAGAGGCTGGTGAGATGTAAACATTCATGGTATCCTCCTCAGCTGAGCTGTAACGTTAGCCATCTCAGTGGTGCTAGGTGAGCTAGCAGTAGATAAATGCTTCCTCCTGGGCAGAGATTTGGTTGGTGGGTGTGGAAAAAAAGTAGTCCCTACACGAAACTGCTCACAACAACATCTGTGGATTATTGTGAGTAACCAAGTCATGATGTCTGGAAAGAAACATTAC
>JAPZEB010000022.1:20973601-20986436 GCA_029783705.1 Chaetodon striatus | reverse complement strand
TGGTCGCAATGCTAAGCTAAGCTAAAGGAATACTTCACCCACAAATACCCATTTGTATAGCAATTCGTCATGCAGTTTTGACTTGAATTGTGAAAATGTTGTTTCTGTTGCATGCCTCCACGGAAAATGGTGAAGATATTGATTTATTGAATGATTGGGGAGAGCATTTAAACATCAGTTCACAAACTCTCACACCACCCCTGCAGTTATAATCCAAATCTGGATAAGTAAGGCTTGGATCATACTGGACGAGTTGTGTTACAGTTTGTAAACAGATATTTTGATGTATTTTTGCTGTTGTTAAAGGTGGTCCCCAACAAATAAAAAAAATCAGTATGGTCGCTGTCTTCTATGGAGGCATGCAGAAAACTTAAAACTATTCTTTTTAAGTTTGGCTTGTCTTTATCAGTGTCTTGTTTGAGTATTAATAATGCAAAGAATTCAAATGACATGACATGATATCATTTGATATGTGCAGTATACTGTATATGCAGCTCCCTTGTTTGTAAATTTGACCTTTTTTTTGTCTTCCAGGTTCTATAAAGCTGGACATGTCTCCAGTCCACGACACGCCACTGGCGTGTTTGTCCACTGAGCTCATCCCTCTGATACCCGTGGCCGAAAAGAACATTCGGCCAGTCAAAGAAGTGCTGGAGTTCCCGTCCAGTGAGGTTTATGTCCCTCACAACATTTACAGGTGGGTTAGAAGGTGTAATACATAACTGAACGATCACACACCTCTTCTACAACTGTTACACTTTCATACTTTTAAATACATTTCTTTATCACAAGTCACTCAACACTCTGGAAGGAGAGACCTGTAATTGAAATGTTGTTTTTATGTTTAATACATTTTTGTTAGTCTATCAGGTAGATTGCCAGGGTGAAGGATATCTGCTTACATAAAGCGTTCACCTCAACAGAATGAAATACAAACAAGGTTGTGAAAAACAAATGATTCATAGCTTGAGGTGTAAACAGGTTCGTTTCCTCTCACAGACAGTTTATTTCTCTGAAAGGCCAGAGGCAACAAGAACAGTCATGCTGTACTCATCGCTCAAGAGCTGACATCGCTTTGCGGCTTTGCTCTTTTTAGTTTTGTGCCTATTTTTAGGCCTTCCCATCCAGGCTACCTGTGAAACTGCCTCGTAAAAGGTAGCAGCCTGTGTGAGCAGAGGCTTAAATCAACTGAAATGTTTTCGCTTGTGACGAAACATTAGTAACGTCATGTGTGAACAAGTCCCCTTCATGGTAATTACATACTGACATACCCTGAGCATTTGTTCAGTGGAAGCTGCGGTATTTCCCTGTAGGTTTCAATATAGATTACAGTGTTGTATTAAAACCACAGGTCACAGTAAATTACTGGTTGTTTGGACTTTTCTGTGACATGACTGTCACCTTAACACGACATGACCAATATATAGCTGCACATATAGTGCCATCTAGTGATGTATATTGGAACTGTGTCATTTTATATTTACAGAAGAGAGGTGTTTTGCAGGTTATTTTTCATGTATTATTTAAACAGGAAGTCTCTCTGGCACTCTTTCTCTCCCTGTGTCAATGTAGGAACCTGCTCTTTGTCTACCCCCAGAGGCTAAACTTTGTCAACAGGCTCACATCAGCAAGAAACATCACCATCAAAATGCAATTCATGAGCGGAGAAGACCCAGCCTGCTCTCTGCCTGTGAGTGCCATTGTTTTAAATCTGTGATCTCACAGCACTGTTATAAGACTGAGATTGAATAGTCCTAGTAATTCCACTGGATTTGCAATTAATACATACACTAAAGATACAGGTTAGGTTCACAGATACCCTCTTTTAATTTCCCTGTTTAGCTGCAGTGGACAGATATTAACAAAAAGAGGGAATTGGCTAAACAATTGTGGCGGTACTCCAAACTGGGGACATGCCAACAATCATTTACTGTAGGTAATACACTGACTACAGAGAAGTACCTCATAAAACTCCACTTCAAAATGTCCAAACTATCCCTTTGAATTGGCTTTGGATAAACATTTAAGTACATTTATGCACAGAATAAGGAGTGGGGATTTTGTCCATCCATCCCTTACACTGAAAGTGCATTATGAGGGAATCGTTTAGTGGCCAGTATGACCAGGAGGAAAGATGATAGCAAGAAAAACCTGTTTCAACGTTCGCATGGACACCTGACTATTGTTTTAAGATTGAAAGACCTTTAAGGAGGTAATATGTTGGTACGTTTTAAAAGCCAAGATCTTGTTACAGTAACTACAGAGTCACTGGTATAGATAAAGAGCCCTGTCAACCCCAGTCTGCTCTGGTGTATTACTGATTGATTTGTGTTTTTTCCACCTGCCCATTCTCAGGTCATTTTTGGAAAATCAAGTGGCCCTGAATTTTTACATGAAGTCTACACGCCTGTTACCTACCATAACAAGCAAGTATACATTATGGAGTTACACGATACTGTTTTTCTCATATAAACAGTCTGTTTAACTCTGTCTTATTGTGTCTGTCTCTCCCCGACTCTCTTTCACACGCTGGCATCTGATTCCCCATATTTTCTCATCTCTCCATCCTTGTCGTCACACATCCCTCTTTTCTTCTGTGTTGCTTCCTTCATTACTCTATTTTCTCATACTTCAGGTCCCCAGACTTCTACGAGGAGGTGAAGCTGGCTCTTCCAGCTCGACTGACTGAGCGACATCACCTGCTGTTCACCTTCTACCACATCAGCTGCCAGCAGAAACAGAACCAGAGCGGCAGCTGTGAGACGCTCATTGGATACTCTGTGAGATTTTGTCCTCTGCTACTCAACCATATTTCTGAATGTAACAAATACACACAAAAAATGTTTTTTTGTAAGCAAAACCACAAATTAAAAAAGATGCTACAGTGCATTTATCAAGTGAATCATTAATGAAAAGCGAATTTTCTGTATTTAAACTTACTACATAGAAGCTATTCTGATGTTAAGGTGCACATAGAGTACTTACCTATTGTTCACTTTTCTTCCAGTGGCTGCCCATGGTGCATAATGACCGACTGCAGACTGGTCAGTTCTGTCTTCCCATTGTCTTGGAGCGACTACCTGTCAACTATTCACTGCACACACCTGAGGTATACACATCTATTATGTGCATTTATATGTGCATGTGTACCAACATTCATTCTGCAGGTCCATATTGTGCTACTGTATTAAAGGGAAGACACTACAGGTCAGTAGGGTAAAATTTTTAACCAATAGATATGGAACCTCCCCAGTTAATTATTTTCCTTAGGACAAATATTTTTGTGCCGTAAGGTTTCTGAAATGTTATGTTGAAATATGCAAATGAGTATTATCTCAATAAACCTTTATTTAAAGACATTTAAAACAATCAGTAAGCAAACAAAGAAAGAACCATAGTGCATATCAGTTAAAACAGAAATGAAATTATACAAAACAACAAAAAACAATAGCAATAAATGATCACTAAAAGTATAAATTCAGCTAAGGTGTAGATGTATAGTTAAAAACATTTACACTTAATTAAAACAAGATCAGAAATAAAGCATTTAAACAGCCATAAGGTTGGTAGAGTGTCCAAGTTTAAGGTCTTCTGCAGATTATTCCATGTATAAGGAGCACTGAAGGAGAATGACATTCTTCCTAGTTCACTTCTGATTAAGGGAATGTGAAGTGATAACCTATCTGTGAACAAGTTCCAAGATTACGTGAGGTCAAAGTTCAAAGAAATGAAATATCAATAAATAAATATATAATGTTTGCCTAAATTTCCAGAACAAAAATCTGAACATTGGATAAAGCCAGGTTCCAAATTATTGTTTCATTCTCTTGACGTAGTAGAGTCTCTTTTCATCAGTCCATTAATGAGGAAATACTGTCAAGTACTGTAGAAAAAAAGATTTTCACCATGTGTTTGGTATATAAATCAGGCTATGAATGAGATATGACCAAAACCCCTATCTAAAAAACTTCAGAATAGAGATAGGAAAAAAAGCGGAGAGTTTGGTGTATGTAAGTGTTTCTGATGTGAATAAAAAAATATTTTGAGAAAATGGTCTCTAAAGATTTGTATTTTATAATTTCCTACTTTTTAAGGCAAAATTAAAACACTACAGTTGAGGAAGGTAAAATATTTAACTAACAAATATCACCAAGTACCTTCCCTGTTTGATCACTTACATTAAGGCAATTAAGTTTTCTGAAGTCTAATGTTAAAATATGCAAATAATGCATCATCTTATTTTGCATACATTTACAGAACAGAAATCTGAATTAGAATAAACACCACAATGTGTATGTTGGATGTTTTCATTCTTCTACTCTGAAAGAAGACATGTCATAGAGGCAAAATGGCCCAAAATCTTGAAGTTGACCGGTGTATTCAAAGCTATGTTTTCCCTGAAAGTGTCTCCCCTTATAGGACCACAAAAGTATTCTTAGAGGGCTGTAGACATATTGAGACTGGATACAGACATATTGAGACTGAATACAGACATGGAAGTCACACTGTGTCTTTGTTGTGTAGAAACTTCCTCCTCAGAACCCTCCTGTCAAGTGGATGGAGAATCACAAAGGACTTTTAAATCTCGAGGTCCAGGCCGTGTCATCTGTACACACACAGGTGAGGAGTGGTTGCACACACAAACACAAACAGAGAAACACTGTCTTTTTGCTTCACTTTACTATTTCTCATGCACACGCGCAGTCCACAACAAGTGTCCACTCTGATGGTAGTATGACATCCACCCTGGAGCATCACATGCACCCTTGTGTTGTTACATTTGTTTCTGTGTCACTTCTCATCACTCTGCTTACTCTACAAGTACCATACTGTAACAAATCGTCCCTTGTCTGCACCAGGACAACCACCTGGAGCGCTTCTTCACCCTCTGCCACGCCCTGGAGGGTGGAGCCACATTCCCGCTGCGGGTCAGGGAGGAGAAGATTCCAGAGAACAAGCTGGAGCATGAGCTGAAGCTCAGCATCATCTCTCTGTCCTCCTCCAGTTTGGAGCCTCTGGTCCTCTTCCTCCATCTGGTGATGGATAAACTCTTCACCCTCATTATGCAGCCCATGGTCATTGCTGGACAGACCGGTGAGCAGTTAGCTCGACTCAAACAACTGAGTGGGGTCACAGTTGCTACAGAGAAATGGCACCTCACACACTTTGAAAAATTTCTATGTTGTGGACATTTTCTAAAATGGAGTAATATTGACAGAGTTCTGATACTTCTGACCAAGTACTTTAAAACCAGCAATTTGATATTTTGGGGAAGGCATGGGCATTTTCATCAGTACAAGTATTGACTTTAGGGCTGCAACTAACAGGTGTTGTTCTTATTTTTTATTCATTGTTAGTGTGCAGTATAAAATGAGCTCTCGGAGCTAAAGTTAGCCTCCTCTGATTTCTAGTTTGTCTAATCAACAGTGAATGATATAGAGCAACAAGAGAAGCAGGAACCAGTGACTGTGTGGCTGTTTTGGTCAGTAAATTAAAAATGCTGCAGATAAATTTTGTGTTGATCAGCCACTAGATGAATCAACTAATCCTCTTAGCACTAGTTGATTGTTTGTAATACACAGTGTGATGAAATTCAGTTTCTAAGACCAAGGCACTTAAGCATTTTATTTGTCATGATGATATTTAGAATGAGGTTCCTTCTCTTTGCATTATTGATATTTTAGGTCTAACATTCTTGTGTGAATGTCTGTGTGTGTGTCCTACAGCCAATCTGGCCCAGATAGCCTTTGAATCAGTGGTTTCAATCGTAAACAGTCTCCATAACAGCCAGGAGCTGATCAGGGACCAGCAGGGTAGGAACAGCCTCTTGGCGACCTACCTTTACTGGGTGTTTCGTCTGCCTGATCCTCCTCGAGACATGCAGAATTCAGGTATTGACATAATGATTTATAGTATGAATTTTCCTTTGTTTGTAATTTTTCCTTTGATTATTTTTGCTGTAATTATTTTAAGAATCAAGATTTTGTTGTGTCCATGAATCCATATTCAGATTCAGGAGGTTTACCATCGGCAGAGAGCCGTTACAGCACCATGGGTCGGGCCACAGCAGCCACAGTCGGCTCCATGCTTCTCCAGTCCAGAATCCGCAGCAGCAGCAACCCTGACATCCCCGGTCCACATACCTCCGCTGAAGATGCTGAGGTTAAAAACATCCTCGCTGCCAAGGTACAGAAGGTTTTCCCAAACCAAATCTCCCAAAATATCTTTGCAAGACCTCACAAAACCTTTATTTATTTCAAGGGAATTCAAAGGAAAGGTTTTAAACGAAAGGTTTCACATAAAGTAAGCTTTGTTCTGGAAGGTTTTTTAGCTTTTCTAGAGACTGTTAAACATCACTGATGTACTCTTAGAGGATACTCAGCATTAATTTAAAAAGTATGTGATATAAAGTTCTATAAAAACTTCTCTAATTTTTGCTGAAAGTCCATATTTCACCAGACCAATGTATAGTAACGGTTTTATATATTTGACAAACCACACACACACACACACAGTGCAGTATGTAAATATCCCAGCATGCTTGCACATACACACAAAACAGTCATTTGCAATTCATCCCCACAGTACATTAGGTATTCTAATAGGCCACTAGACACCCACTCTAATGAATGCATCCATCACGTTCAATGTGATGGAACCTGTGTGTTTTTGTCTCCAGGGCCACAACAACCCAGGCAGCCGCATGTCCACCATCGTGGACTTGAACAACCACCAGAACTCCACAGGAAGCACCAGGCCCTCCAACAGGAAGGTAAAAACTGCTTTTTCCCCCATCGTCATGGTATGTGAGATATTACTCCGCAGGTTCCTGATCAAAGTTTGGAGCACCTTTGACCTTTGCACACATTTGTATATTAAATAGTAATAATTAAATAGTAATTGATGTATTGTATCCAACTGATACATATTCAAATTTCACAAATTAAAACCGTGTTATACAATAATAAGTGTGCAATGATGCAGAGGTTTGTGAGGAAAGGCGCAAAAGCAGAATTACATACATTCAGGCTTATTCAAGACTGCCTACCATTTATGCTGCAAATAGTTTTATGTACTGTGTTATCTTTTTACACTGAACTTAACGTGTAACCTTTTGTTTCGCAAGCAACATCTACAACAACCGAACCTCTTACAATAATATACAATCAAACAATTAAAATTTTGGACAGGAAGCCAATAAGATCACATGAGTACCGTGTTCTTAAGTAATTAAATATGTTAAGTTTGGATAATTTTATTAAATTTGCTGATCTTAAACTCATCTATAAATGCCCAAATAATCAGGCTCCTCAGGTGCTCAGAAACCTTGTTGTTCCACTGAGAATTTCGGGGTGAGTAAAATGTGAAGCATCTAATGGGAACTATAAGATGCCCTTATATAAATCCTCATTTGTACAAACAGCCTTTTTCTGCTGATCTCAAACTGGATCCTGACTGGGATCATCTTATACTCAAACTAAAACAGTTTTTGAAGAGAGGTCAGTCATGTGGATATGAATGAATGGTCTGGTGCATCTTGTTTTATGGTGCTTTATTGTATTATAGTCGGTGTCTTGTATTGTTCTGTCTGTATTTTTTTGTTTTTTATTCTTAATGTACGTATTTGTTGTTGAGTTTTCGGTAGTTTAAAGGCCCATCTAGGGACGGGCATTGCATATTAGCTTAGGCTATAAAGACTGTGATGTGTGGCAGAGTTTCAGCTACGTACTTGTAGCTATACAAATAAACATTAAAATAAAAAAAATCCACAGTGAGGCATCCCGACTTGAGAAACAGGAGGGGAGATGGAGGCAAAGGAGGCAAAGGAGGCAAAGAATGCCATGAATGACATGTAACATCAATCAGTTAAACCTTTATTAGGTTTATCCTTTAATTTTACTATCAATAAAGCACAAAGACTCCTGTACTGCACTGAAAGCCAAGTTATAGCAGAGATTTAGAAGTGGTTTTAAACTTAAAAAGATGGGTTTTTAAAGATTATTTTGGAGCTTTTCATGTTTTTATTGGACAGGAAAGATTAAGCATGGGGTGGGTGGGTGGGACATGCAGCAAGGGACTTTGGGCTGGAATCAAACCC
Source organism: Chaetodon striatus (assembly GCA_029783705.1). Taxonomy (NCBI): domain Eukaryota; kingdom Metazoa; phylum Chordata; class Actinopteri; order Chaetodontiformes; family Chaetodontidae; genus Chaetodon; species Chaetodon striatus. The sequence continues at coordinate 20,978,338 of JAPZEB010000022.1, read as the reverse complement.
ATGGCCATTGTGGGAAGGACATTGCTTTTGTACAGCTCTACGCACTGGGCACCCCGAGAAGAGATGTTTAAGATGTCCTGATGATTTAAACTGGCACCTGCGTGTCTTCTAATTAAGTATTTTGTAATTGTAGTGTAATATGGTAATACATCATATTTTAGGATGGATTGAGCCTGTAATGCATACCATTCATTTATAATGTGCAGACACAAAATTGACCTAGAAATAATCTCATGAAATAATGACATGATAACTAGTTATGTTTGATTTATATCTGTAATTATTGGAGGACATTACAAAGTGTTTCTTGTCTCATATTTAGTATTTACAAAACTAAACATTTCAATCGATTATATCTGTGTTATATTTATGTTTTGCTTTGCTTTTAGATAAATGTGTTCTTTAAATTCTGAACCAAGTGGGTCAAATATGTAAGCCCTTACAGCCAGATTTGTGGGGGTATTGAATGAATGACCCTGTAATGTTGTTTAGTTCTAGCAAACCTCATTGATTTTTTTATTATATTTTCTCCTAAGTCTCCCCCTGGCATAGTTTTCATTGCATGTGCACACTTAATCTCTCCCAAAGAGAACAAAGTCCCTAAATTACGGGAAAAAAATCTGTGAACGGCAGAGGGAATAAAAATCTGTTCTCATGTACGTTGTTTAATGTAACTGCTGTCCCAAATAGAGAAGTAAAAAGAGAAACTTTTCAGTTGATTTCTGCTTGTTACTGTTGGAATTATGCATGTATTCAGAGAAGAGCTTTTCAATAACAGTTCCCTATGCTCACCACAGGGTGGGAGTGTGACACTGAGAACACAGCTGCTGTGGTTGTTTGGGTTTTGGTCAATGTTTTTTCCTGTTCAAAGCCCAGCCAGTATTTCAAAATTAATTCATATTGATATACAGTATAATACTTGCAGATGTTCTGTGTTGTAAAATATGCTTTATTATATTAAGGGAGGCTGTTTCTCACCACAGTTTGTGTGTTTTCTCTCTTGCAGCAGTTTCACGAGGAGCTGGCCTTGCAGATGGTTGTCAGCACCGGGGTCTGCAGAGAGAACGCTTACAAATATGCCTGGTTCTTCTTTGAGCTGCTGGTCAGTGCATCTTTTTTTTATTTACAGAGGGTTGTTTTTGATTGACACTCAGCGCTAAGAGTAAAAGTAAGAAGTGCTTAGACTGTTAATGATAAATGAATAAAGTAATAAAAATGACTCACATCAAACAATACATGACCTCGTGGCCACACACCTTAAAAGATAAATGATGGTTTTATTATGTGGCGAACAAAAGGGCATTTTGGAATCACTGTAGTCTGTTATTAATTAAGCCGCTTGACAATTTATCACTCTGTTTGGGGTTTTGGAAGTGTATCATCACTCATATTCACTCTCATCCCTTCAGTTCATCTCACTTATTTATGTTTCTTCCTTCAATAACTTCACTAGAGGATGCTTCCTCTAATTAATTAAAAGGCATCTTTTTTAATTTGAATGAAAAATGAAGATGGAAGGTGATGATAAATAATGAAACGTCCCTCTTTTATTATCAGGTCACCGTTTTTTTTATCGCATCAGCCTCTTATCTGTCAGGTTACTCGACAAATTATTGGTTTACATGCATATTCATCACTCTTGTTTTCAATTAACATGCATTTCCATGGTTTTCCCTCTTTGTTTTCATCAGATGATTTACATTTGTAATGTGTGTGTGTGTGTGTGTGTGTGTGTGTGTGATTGCTCAAACAGGTGAAAAGCATGGCTCAGCATGTGTCTCATCTCGACAAGCACAGTGTCCCTCGGAGAAACCGCTTTTCCGACAGATTCAAAGATGACATCACCACCATTGTCTCAGTAGTCACAGCTGAGATTGGGACCATCCTTGTCAAACAACAAAAGGTGAGTAATATGATGATGATGATGATGACTCATTTTGCTCATCAACATTTCAGTCATTGTAACTTAGTCCACTCCAAAACTCCTCACTGCAACTTTGTACTTTCTGTTCTCCTGTGTTGGGTAGAAGCTGTTTCAGCCTCTGTATACATGTTGTCTGTGTCCTCCAAACAACAGGGAGTTAGAAGTGCTAATTATATTTGTCTCTGTGGTATCAAAAGCTCAGCTTCTGCAGCTAGATGCTCGGCAAGATCCACTCAGTGCAGCTTACTGATTGCTGTTTGTTGATTGTTGTTGTTTTTAGGAGGTAGAGCAAGCAGAGAAAGTCAACATCAGCCTGGCCTTCTTCCTCTACGATCTGCTGTCTCTCATGGACCGAGGATTTGTCTTTCAGCTGGTGAAAAACTACTGCAACCAGGTAGAAAAACACGGATGACAAACCAGAATTATTTTAATACATGAATTCGGTAAGGTCTCCTGTGGGGAACTACTTTATGTTAGGGCCTTTTCACACTTTAATGTCCGAATCAAGATTCATATTTCTGTTAGATCATACCTTTGGGTTCATATTGCAATTATGTGAGCGCAGTGAACCACACATGACATACCTGTGTCGTGTCATCATCACATACATGTTGCATCTTCCTACACTTGACGTTGATCAATATGTAGACAGGCTCTCCCATCCTCATCCTCATCCTCTCGGAAAATGGTTGAAAAGTGTCTGAGTTTTGTGTTTCTCCAACTGACTCTCTATAAAGCCGTATCCTCCTCTCCCCATGTGATACTGCGGCTCATTATGTTATGCTGCGTTGTTCATGGAAAAACTGAAACCTACACTGTACATTTACCACCACTTGACAACTAAATTGCTGAATTCTGCTCTGCCCCGATTGCCGACACCTGTCTGCCCTGAGCGCAGCCACCGTCACTCTCTCTGTCGCCAAACCGCACATACACACTACGCACTGAGGTGCTACCCTACTCTTATCTGATGATAGCCTGCCAAAACTTTCTGTAACTCGTTTGAAAGTCTCAACTGTCCAAAAAGTTTTTAAACTAGCTTGTTCAGCTTGATCCGGACCGAGACCATCTCTTTTTGTTGAACCAATGTTTTAGACTGTGTTCTGTGGAAGGTTTCCTGTAATTTTGGTTCACATCAAACTGAAAAGTTCAAATGTTTGGACAAAATGAGATAAGTGTGAAAGGGCCCTAAGATTCTGAAAGTGTTTCCAAGACATTTTAATGACCTTCTGTGTATGTTTTGTAAGTATTAACATGTTTGAATTGATTAATCTTTTTGCTCTCTTTCCTCCCTAGATGTCAGCCAAGTGTGTGTCAATGCCCACATTGATCAGCATGCGTCTGGATTTCCTGCGGATCCTGTGCAGTCACGAGCACTACCTCAACCTGAGCCTCTATTTCAGCAGCCCTGCCTCCGCACCTGCCTCACCATGTCCATCTATTTCCTCACAGGTCTGCCCACTTGTCTGTCAAAGATTGCACATGTATATTTGTAATTCAGGTGTTTGCTTCATAGTCTTTATTTAGGTTTATTTATACAGCTCTAAACCATGGTTTGTTTCAGAGGTTTTTACAATCTGTACAGCATACGACACCCTCTATAGCCCCTTAGTTTGGATGAGTACTATCACAGCTGCAATAAGTGAGCAGTGTTAATGTTTGGGCCTTCATGCTTTTACATTTGCCATTTAAGAGAAAACATCCAGGAAAATACAAATACAAGTAGTGCTAAGGAGAGTTGAAAAGGGGACTGTGGGGAGTCATTAGATAGAGTAGATGAGATTAGATGGGATTCAGTTTAAAAAGAGCAGTTTAAAAAGTGCTTTACTTTGCATTAAGGAAAAATCTGTTCCCCTTGCCTCTCATCGTGCCTGTCACTCCTTCATTTCATGTCTCCATTCAGAGTTCCAGCTCGTGTAGTTTCCAGGAGCAGCAGAGGATCTTGGGGCTGTTTGAGCTTTCTCAGGAATTCAAGCAGCAGCACTACCTCACCGGTCTGCTGCTCACGGAGCTCAGTGCCGCCCTAGACATGGAGTCCGAGGGGTATGGAAACACAGACACCTTCAAGTTATTTCCTTATTATCTTGCTATGACAAAGCTATTCTATTCAAACTTCTATCCATTTTCTTTAAAGGTACAAACAAAAGAAAATCTCAGGCTCAGACTTACAAACCTGCATGTCTGCTCACACATATTCTAAATTATTGCTTTGATGTGGACACAGTCTAATAAATAAAACAACATCCAAACATGCTTAAGAATGTATATAACCTCTAAATTATATATACTTGTAATGTCACTGGTGGATTCAATAAAGCATACCAAACAACGTCTACCTGTGTTCACAGGGGTAAGGTCCAGAGAAAGGCCATAAATGCCATCTACAGCCTGCTCTGCTCCCACGATCTCGACCACCGCTGCATTAAACCCGAGGTCAGAGCCAAGGTGGCTGCTCTCTACCTCTCCCTGGTGGGGATTATCATTGACTCGACCAACTATCTGGACTTCACTGGTATATATACACACATAAACACACAGAAGCTCTCAGACATAGATCGCATACGCGGTTATTAATATTACATGCACTTGAAATACTTGTTGAACCATAAAGTTCATGTTATCTTGTCATTTCTCACAGAGTACATATAGACTCAAGTTATTCATAATAGATTAACACACAGCAAAATGCATTTTGAGACTATAAGACCACTGAAAACAGTTTGCATTGGCTGGGCAAATAAATGATGATGTTGTCTGCAGGTAACAGGCGTAACAGGAATTGATAATTGATGACTGATTTGACTGACAAATGG
>JAPZEB010000022.1:20950407-20970216 GCA_029783705.1 Chaetodon striatus | reverse complement strand
GTTTGCTCATTTATTGACTTTGTTTTGCAGCATTCATTTAAATGTCTTTTCTGTTTATGTAAATACAGATGGAAGCTTTCAGGGATGGCGTGTGTAGTAAGGATAAATGCACGTTTTTTACCACAGTATATTAAGACTGTATGCACTTTGTGTTTGTAGGGAAAGCAAAGCGGTGACAAAGTTAGCACCCAGGCCTTGCAGAAATCTCAGCAGGCCAAGCTGCAGCTGGAGGAAGCCCTGCTGAGAGGAATGGGAGCCCGCGGGGAGATGATGAAACGAGTTGGAGGTAATGTATCTCCTTGCATTTTAAGGAATACCTTTTGGAATTGCTTTTCTGTCAAATTTAGCTCTGCGTTTTCTGCAATATTCAGAGGTTTTAACCGGAACTATCTCCAAAATGAGTGAACATTCAGATGTACATGAATTTTATGAATGTTATCAGTGTTTTAAGAATGTCCTGCCAGCTGTGAGAATCAATTTCAGGTCACACAATCTGCGCCTAGGTTAGCATGTTATAAAGGAATTTTAGGTATGCTGTTTGTTTAGCAGCATTTCAATATGGGTGTTCTCTGGTGTATCAGGAGAGCAAGTAAATGTTAACTTACTGTGAAAATACAGCTCTTTATGTGTAATTTATATCAGAATTGTTTTCCATAAGTCTAATTTACTTTGCACTGCAGTAGATGTTTTGCCATGATACATAATGTTACCTAATGTTTTAGACTGCATTGATTCCTATGATACACACAGTTTAGTGTATAATCTGTACTTGTGCGTAATAGTTTTCTCACCAGCTGTTATTGATTAGCTGCTTTTGGATCCCTCACAGGAATGGATAGGACCTTGGGTCAGAGAGAGAACCTACGATGGAGAAAAGACCTCACTCAGTGGAGACAGACCAACGACAGACAGGATAAGTGAGTTATGACTTGCATGTCTGCTGTCCAGTTGTCTGTTTCCCTTCTTGCTTTATCAATGTCTGTTTCTCTGCCTGCCTTTTTTGCCATCCTCTCCAAATATCTGTCTTGCTATCACCACCCTCTTTTAGGACTAAAGCAGAGTTGGACCAGGAGGCTCTGATCAGTGGAAACTTAGCCACAGAGTCAAACCTAATAGTGCTGGACCTGCTGGAAACCATTGTACAGGTCAGAACGCATTAACCTGCCACATGTATTATCTCAACACTGTATGTACAGAACACGAACCCATGAAAAATATAATTGAGTCCACTGGGTATTGCTTTAGATTGCACCATGTTTTAAGGTTTTCTAAAAGGTATACTATACAGGATTTTTGTATAGACTGACACAAAAGTAATCCCTCTTAGTCATCACTTATGACCCACTAGCAGTGTGTGGCAGTGTATTAATCTGCAGAGACTCTGCCCCCTGTATTTTCTTGTTTTCCTCTTGTGCAGATGAGGTCAGGACTTTTGACAAAGATAGCGACCATGTCCCATAGGTGTCAGACTGTAAGCAGCAGAGGAAGCTACAGATATTGCAAACACAGTGCCACAAAAATGCAAATATAGCGAGACAAAACGCCACGCAGACAAAGCTTGTCCAAAACGAGTGAATCTGACAATTCCTGCACAGTATACCTTCAATATTTTGTAGCTGCAAAGGACCCGAACATCAACAGTAGATTATCTTTCATCAGCCTGCTGTATTAAAAATCTGCTTTTTATATGAATAATTGAAATACTTACAAAGTTCCTGATTAGACATTTGATTAAACCTTGATCGGCTTTCTTGAGAATGGGTTGAAATAATTGAGTCCCTCCAAATTTGAGTGTATAACAGAGTAGAAAACAGGCTGAATGCAAAGGTAAATGTTTTTAATTGCTGTGAATGAACACAATATTGAATAAGCTGAGCACAAAGATGCATAATATGCCTTCTACACATGTGACAGTCTTTCAGTCTTAGCTTGAAATCTGTGTAGACTGCATATTGATCCTTTGTTGTGAACTTCACTTGTGCTTCCTAGTGTATGCATCCATAGGTAATTGTTTTTTCATGTGTCCTGTCCAGGCAGTGCCGTTGGCTGAGTGTAAGGACAGCGTGGTTGGCGGGGTGCTGAAGGTGTTACTTCACTCTCTCACCTGCAACCAGAGCACCACTTTCCTCTCTCACACCTTCAGCACACTCAGAGCGCTTGTTGTCAAGGTACTTTCATCATGATGTGTGTGCATGTGTGTGTATGTGTGTGTGTGTGTGTGTGTGTGTATGTGTGGTTGCACTCAAAAATTCAGGAGGAGGTGTGTGGGTAGGTGTGTTTACACGAAACACTATCTGCGTCTAAATTAAATGTTCTTATTTGCTTGTGGGGGCGGCAAAGTGCTGATACAAGCCAGAATTATTTATGGTATGTGTGTGTGTGTGTGTTTGTGTATGTGTGTGTGTGCATACCTGGTTACATCTGCTTGTATGTGTGTGCAGTTTGGGGACCTGTTGTTTGAGGAGGAGGCAGAGCAGTGCGCGGACCTGTGCCAGAAGGTGCTTCAGTACTGCAGCAGCCCTGTCGATGAGAACAGGAGCCAGGCCTGTGCCACCCTCTACCTCATCATGAGATACAGCTACAGCAATGCCAGTGTAAGGACACACACAAAACATGATCCTGTTTATATGTTCCAATGGGTTGTAAAGGATACACACACGCACATAGAAACATACACACACAAAGCAAATGTCAGATAAAACCTTCTCTAACATCTAAGCTTGCAGAAGAAATTGCATTTATGTCGGATCAAATTTAATTTAAGTGCACATGAGAGCTCAGAATTGCTTATGATACATGTTCTCATGGGCACACATAGAAGCGGGGAGTCGCACACATCTCAGCCTATCTTCTCCACTTTTCCTCTCCTGCTCAGCTTTAATGTCTTTTCCGTGTCTATTTTGAGCATGCCGCAGAAAGTTTCTGCTGAAGGATGTGTCTCTGAGTAGAGAGCAGAGAGATATGTCACTGTCTGCCTCCCCATGTTCCTACCCCTCTTTAACTAATGACAGCCAGACCTCTGAGCGTGTGTATGTGTGCGTGTTTCCGTACATATGTGTAAGTATATGCGCCTCAAGGGCAGGGAGAGAGTGTGAAAGGAGGGGGGAAGGAGGAAATCACGATGGAGATAGAAGAGTGTTTTTGCCAGAGGTGATGCAGTGATGGAGGGAAATAAAAAAAGGATGAGATTGAAGAGAGACATATCTGAAGGAAGGAAGGTTTAGGATAGAGTATCTTCTTTCATTTTCTCTGCTAGTTCGATAACTGCTGTTGCAGTTGATATTTCCTGTGTTTACAGTCTGTACACTTTAATGAAAGTCAGACACCACTCTGTGGAGCACACTTACACACACACTCACACACACAAACACAGAGTATCTACAGTTTAAAGAGAGTATTTCCCATCTGCGTGTCCCAGCGTATGTTTGTTTATATGGTGTATACAGAGGGAACTGTGATCTGAATTAGCGTAGCAGCCGTATGACTCATCCATACAGAACTTACTCTCCACCTCTTCCTTTGTTTATGTTTTTATCCCTTCATCTGCCCTCGTCTTCCTCTGCCTGTGTCACACACACGTTTTTCCCCTGTCCATCTTTTACTTTAATTTTAGATTGTGGCAATAAAAAGGAGAAAATAACAGGCTTTGTTTTTTTTTCCAGAAATGGAACAAATCACTAAAAGCAGATACCTGTGGTTAAACCTTGTCCAGTTATGGAAAGGTTGGAAACAAAGCTAGAGGAAAAGGGGCTCATGAGAAAGAGAAGGAGAGAGAAAGACAAAGAGGGTTGTGTGTTGACTTAAGCTATCATTCAGGGTACTTTTGAGCACGCACACACATGTGCACACTGAGTTAGAGGGCAGTGATGGGTGGTTAGGCTCTGGCTCCATGCTCAGTTGAACAGAATGGGGCCGTAGAGATGATCCATGGGTGATTATGTCTCTGCTAATGGGAGATCATTTCCCGCTTAGCTGGTCATGCTGGAGATAGATGGGACTTCACACATACACGAGTGCGCTCACTCTCACACATGCACACGGTCCTCGCTGCAGAGGATGGAGGGGTGTTTGTCAGGCCTGTTATCTTGGACAGGTAGTGTGAAGGATGGAGAGACAAGGAAAAGGAGGGGGCAAGGGACAAAAATTGCGGAAAGAGAGCAACAAAGCCGCTCACTGATATTAAATTTGCTTATTATCCTTTTTCCAGTTGTATAATAACGTGTCTGTCGCAGCAGGGCTGTACTGAATGTTATGTTTTTTGCATTTGAAACTTCTGGCGAGGTTTTCAGATGAAGCTTCAAATGTCTTCATCTTATTTTGTGACGTCGTTGCCCTAAAAAAGAGAAAATCGTCTTACAAAATCCTCAATTTGAATAAAGTGATTTATTGTATTAAATGAGTAAATCTTTTTTTATCAAGTCAGGTCTATGTAATGAATATAACCACATAAATACATGTAGGCATCCGATAAGGGCATAAAATAATGATTAGACAATAGTCTTGCTGTTAGACTTCTATCAGCTTGCACTGCACTCTTTTGGGTTCATCATCAGCATTTTTTACTTTCATCGTTTGTACTGAAAGGAGTGATGACGTCTTGATGGACTGCCAAGCAAATGCAGATTTATTATATGTTCTTTTTTTGTAGCGACTTAATAAATTTACTCTAAGAATGTTAGAGCCAAATTGATTATTTTATTGTTGTGGTTGTATAAATATAATTTATGGTGCTGTTAGATTGCTGTTAGACTGCCCTGTTAATACAGGTACGTGTCTGCCTTTGTGTGCAGCAAGTGGGAGAGCAAACAGTTTTTTGACCGCAGTCAGAATGTTGTCTTTGAAATGCTAAATGCCAACAAACATGGATTGAGGCTGAATATTTTCTAGATAAAACATGTATTATTTGGAAGTTCTGGACTTTATAATGCTGTGGAGTTATTGAAATGTTTTATCACACAAGATTGAAACAATTCTACGCAGACCCCACTGAAAATTAATTTTACAAATAGCATAATACTTATAAAATTAGTGTAGCCTTATCTTTATCTGGAACTGTGCAGAAATAATGTGTTTAAACAGTGAGAGCAGATGTGCCAAAAGAAAGCAAAAAGCTGTGCAGCTTTCAAATTTTGAATGTAATCGATGTCAACATTATGAATTAAGTTTCAAACAATTTGGTGCAGCCTTATGTTGCAGCTCTTTTATTCTGTGCACTGTCAAATAGCAATAAATAACTAAAATCAACATAGTACAAGCAAAGTGTTTTCAAAGACACTGTATTGCATAACTGGAAAAGGTTTAGAAATTTAGAAATGACAAAATACATTGTCATTGCATGTTAGAATATCCTCTATACATCAACATTTGGGTTCACACAACAAAGTACAGTGCCTAAGCATTTTAGTTTTCAATTTGTATCTATTTTATTGGTTGTATATTGATTTTTGATTTTTTTTATTGATTTTTTTTATCTCCATAGGAAATTTAAAGGTCAGGCTAAAAAGGAATAATTGAATTATTAGAAAGTAGTCAAAATGTTCATTCTGTAAATATAAATAAAATGCAAATAAATTCATACTTAAAATAGTATCCCCAAATTATATCACCAAAAAGAAATGTTTCATACATTGAAGTGTGTAGATTTGCTTGTCTATCTTTTATGCATACATATACTGACATAAAGGCTTTGACACTCATTAGAAAGTTTTCTTATTCCATGTAGGATACAAGCTTTCTCTTTAGATTTAGTGTTTTTTTGGTGGTAAAGGTGATCACAGATATGTTTGTGATCACCTACTGATATATCCCATGAATGGAACATGTTTTTTGATGAAGTAGTTCATTATTTAGAGTGATGAATTCTGCCTTATATGTTAAAATATTAAGATAAGACCACAACTTACAGAATGGCTGAAGTGGTAGAAGTAGTAGAAGAAGGAAAAGCAGCAGTAATAACTGAATGTCATATTGTTATATTGGGCCATACGAGCAAAACAGTACGTTTTATAATGTATATTATGAGACATTTTTAAAGACTATTATGGAATTTGAGGCACATTGAGTACTTTGGAACTGACAAACAAACATAATGTACTGCCTCTGATAAAAATACATGTCCTGGCCATTATTGGAAGTTTTATGGTAACTAAGCAATTTAGAGGCAAAATGTAGTCTGCCAGAAGAAGGAATAGTCACATTCTTGCAAGCTGCATTTGTCTGTTATGTGTTAGTGTGCCCTGTCTCCCCCTGAATACATAATTTTTTTCTATAGCTTGCAGAGAAGGCAGCAAAATGAAGAAAAAATTTAAATTATCGAGTGTGGAAATCCATCGTCACATGAAAGTTGTGCCATGCTCCGATTTCACACTGGAAATGTGCACTTTGTCTTACTGTATGACAAACACTGCCAAATGTTTAACACTGACGCTCACTGCGGTCCTGTCTGTCTCTGTCAGAACTTCTCAAGAGTGAAGATGCAGGTCACCATGTCTCTGGCCTCGCTGGTGGGCAAGTCGTCAGACTTCCAGGAGGAATACTTGCGACGCTCACTCCGTACCATCCTAGCCTACGCAGAAGAGGATAATGAGATGCAGAACACTCAGCTGCCCTCACAGGTATGAAATGCTGCTGTATTACAATGCTTATATCGATCCGATCATAGCCTTATGCCTGCCTGCTGTGTTCGTCTCTGTTTTCAGGTGGATGAGCTTCTAAGAAACCTTAACAGTATTTTGTCAGACACGGTGAAGATGAGGGAGTTCCAGGAAGATCCTGAGATGCTCATGGACCTCATGTACAGGTGAAAAACACAATCAACACCCATGAAATGCTGCCTCTTTGTCTCTCTCTCTGTCCGCAGTGTCTCACTCTCTTCTCTCTTTCTCATCACCCTGTGGCTTCTCTCTATGTTGTGCTGCTGGTTCCTATTTCTCTGTGGTCTGCGCTGTTTTGCCTCTATTTGGTGCCCTCACTATGGTAACCATGTGGTAGCAGTTTAGTCTTCTGATCTAGCTTTGTGTATATGCAAATGCAAACAGTCTGTGTGTGTGTGTGAGAGAGAGTGTGTGTAAGAAGATGGAGGGGGACAAAGAGAGCATACATGTGCTGTGTGTTGATTTAGGCACTTTACCTCAACATGCTCTAATGTCACCTACACGTGTCATTTATCATGCACCTTTCTGTTTGGGTTTTGGTCCCAGTCACCTGGTGAGTGTTTGACGGCTGCATGGAACGACCAGTTAGCTTCACACACTCACCTAGACTCACCCCAGCGTTTACCTCCGAGCTCCCGAACACACAGGTCATTGATGTGCGAGACATTTGGTCTCCAGATGCTCGAATTCATTTGTAGGTATAGTATAGTGACTCACCTGCTTTATAAATAAATCCATTCAGTGTTTTAGATTTATTCCCATGCTGTTAGGCTAATGATTATTCATGCGTTCAGTGAACAGGGAAACATTTTCCATATTTTTTGTTGCCCATAAAAACACTAATCGACCCAAATACTTTCATGGCTGCCACATTTACTCTCATGCACACATTTTGCTTGTGATGTTCGCTCTCTTAATGTTGCTATTTATTGCTATACTGTAGGATTAAACTCTTGCGGGTGACATAATTGTTCATGTGACGTATTCTGTGGAGCGCAATACACAACCGTTATACATCGATCAGCTACAGTATTAAAACCACTGACAGGGGAAGTGAATGAAATTGATCATCTCGTTAAATTGCAATGTTCTGCTGGGAAACTTTGGGTCCTGGTGTTCATGTAGACGCTACTTGACACGCACCACCCACCCAAACACAGTTGCAGACCAAGTATACCCCCTCATGGCAACAACACTCCCCAATGGCAGTTGCCCCCACAGCAGGACAGTGCGCCATGCCGCACTGCAAAAACTGCTCAGGAATGGCCCAAGGAATGTAACAGAAATTTCAAGGCAATGACCATACCTCCAAATTCTACAGATCCCTATCCGATTGAGCATTTGTGGTGCTGTAAAAAGCATAAAACTTAAAGGTGCAGTCAGGGATTCTAATCTAACACACTTTTTTAGTCAAATCAAGTGAATATCTCCTGATCGTCTGCTAGCTGTCCGTTCTGTGCATGCGGCCAAAAGTACTGTGCTCATACACAACCCTGGCTCTGCAAATGGATAACAAAACAAAGTGGCTCAGACTGAGCCACGCAACACTATTCTGGCTAATCATGCACAGGACAGGGGAAAGGCCATGGATGTATAGAGAGACAAGCAGTGGGAGTGAGGGGGACGGTAATTCTGGTTCACACAGACATGCTGAACTCTGCAGCACATTGTCAACAATTTTTTTCCAGAATCACTGACTCCACTTTTACCTATGATTGCTGATATAGATTTATCTGTGCTTTATTCACAATTCAAATGCATACCCTTTTTCCTTGCAGTCAAGACTATTTGTCCCTTTCTCTGAGCCTGTTCCAGATAGAGCTGCAATGATTCATCGATTATTCAATAAATTAATTACTTGTCAACTATTAAATTGATCGCCAACTAGTTTCCTAATCAGTTTTACCTTTTTTTTTTTTAGGAGTCAAAATTCTCTGATTTCAGCTTCTTAAATGTGGATATTTTCTGGTTTCTATACTCGCCTATGACAGTAAGCTGAATATACTTGGGTTGTTGACAAAACAAGGCATTTGAGGACGCCATCTTGGGCTTTGAAATACACTGATCAACATTTTTCACATTTTACAGACCAAATAACTAATCAAGTAATCGAGAAAATAATCAACAGATTAATCTACAATGAAAATAATCATTAGTTGCAGTCCTCATGCCAGAATATGTCGACATAATTGTCGTTGTTTATGATCTATTTTAGGAAAGGATTATAGGAAAGGAAAGAAGATAAAACCAATATCCTTCTTCTCCTCTCCTTCTCAGGATAGCAAAGGGCTATCAGACGTCTCCTGACCTCCGTCTGACCTGGCTGCAGAACATGGCAGAGAAGCACAACCAGAGGAAGTGTTACACTGAGTCGGCTATGTGTCTGGTCCACGCTGCTGCCCTGGTGGCCGAGTATCTCAGCATGCTGGAAGATCACAAGTACCTGCCTGTTGGCAGCGTCACCTTCCAGGTAGAGAACACAAATACAGATAGACACAGCAAATTAGCAAGGAACTAATAATAAAAACATGTCTAGACTGAAAAAAGGAACAGTTACAGCCACACAGAACAAGCATTCATCCTTTGTTTGTTGTGACTGTTGGTTGTTTTGCTGAACGGAGGCAAACCCTCTTCTGCACAACACTGCATCACACATCCCCAAGGACTTCTTCCAAATTTGGCTGTATGTGTCCAGAGGGGGGAGCTGTACACTCATAACGTCAACATATAAATATGGTCCCCTGGTAGCACTGCTTAGCACAACGCCTTTGAAGTTGAAGGGGGGAAAGAGGCAAATGTGCTCCTGTGGGAAAATGTGAACTGACTGTTCTGCTGAACTGAAAACAAACAGTTATAGCAGTAACTGCGATGACGGTGTTATCGATGAGCTGTGTCGCACGCATGACCTCTGGTACAGGACACTTTAACCTGCAGCAGTCAGCAGGTCATTGATTTGATGGTCATTAAATTAGTTCCATTTCCCACTGTAGGACATCTCCTTTTAAAGTCAGCCATGTGATTGATTATTTGATTAAGAGGGCTAATTGATTGATTAGCCGACTGATTTTCTCCTCAGAACATCTCCCACAATGTGCTGGAGGAGTCGGCAGTGTCGGATGACATCCTGTCCCCGGACGAGGACGGGGTGTGTTCAGGACGCTACTTCACAGAGAGCGGCCTCGTGGGATTACTCGAGCAGGCTGCTGAGCTCTTCAGCAATGTGAGACAACGAAGCTGTACTGATATCTATGAGATTTATGTTCAGCATTATTAACATAGAAGCCTGTAGCTGTGTCCCGAATCCATACTGCAAACTAATTCCTATCAAGATTTGAGCATGTAGTGGGTTCACACTGGAAAGAGAAAATATAAGTTATGCTGAAAACAGTTAGTATGTGGACAAAGAAATTCATTTTTTGGACACTAAAGTCACAGTTCAGTTGGCGTAGGGAACGTATTCCTAAAATTTCCTGATAGTATAGTTAAGTATGTTGATTTCTTATCCTCACTAACTGCAAAAAGATTTTGTAGATCACCGTATTTGACCAATTTTCCAGTCACTACAAGTAAAATGTCCTGGACAATTATTGTAAACATTCTCCTATTTTCTTTAAGCTGAGAATGAACTACAAAGTTATCTATCAGAGCTACCCAAATCAGCTAACACTGCCATCTAAAAGGCCTAAACTGTGTTCAAAATGGTAGTCTATGGATGAATAGATTGCTTGGTTATGTTGTGGAAATGCTGAGAACACCCCCTGGGTCATGTCACTTGGTAGCACTTGCAGGTTAGGCTGCAACCTTAAGAGGCTGAAACTGAATAACGTAAGTGAAGCACTGCACTAGTATTAATTAAGTGGAGTGCTGTACGTCTGCAGGTGTGCTTGCGGTATTTTATGATCAATTGGTCATAATTTCTGAGCATGTAGGAGATGATGTCATAGATAAGTTATAGCCGTAGACTGCACATCTTTTAAATCAGACTCCCACAGAGAGGAAATCTTAAGTATATGGTGTGGATTCTGTCAGTCATACCAGCTAGATTGTCACTGAAAGTGTTGTGGAAATGTCTGGATGCAGAACAATCACCGCTCCACCTAGCTTGGTCTTGGCAAGGTGCTGGAAACACAGATAAGTCCAGACTGGCAGAAAAGATTTCTGCACACTTACATCTATGCATCTATACATCTATGTGTGGAAATCTTTTCTACCAGTGTGGAAATGTCCAGAAACGTTATCACTAAAAAAAAAAGGGAACCTTGTTATCAGGATGACAAAAGAAGCTTTTCCTTGGTTTTACTTTACCCACGACCAAGTACTTTTATGCAGTAACTATCTGGTTCACAATAATAAGCCAATAAATAATAAGGATAGTCATGCCATAGAACATTTGGTTTTAGATTTTTAATATTAAATGAAAGTATTGCCACTTAAAATACAGTGTCTTGTCATGCTAACCAGTGCTGTCTGTCTCGTCAGGGTGGTCTCTACGAAGCAGTGAACGAAGTCCACAAGATCATCATACCAATCCTGGAGGCTCACCGAGATTTCAGAAAACTGGGATCAACTCATGACAAACTCCAAAGAGCCTTTGATAACATCATTCAGAGGGTAATAACTATATGACACTGTAGGGACTGCTTCATTTATTCAGTTAAAGTTAAAGTAGAAATAGGAGAGACAGTGAGATCCTGCAGATCATGTAGAAAGATCTTATTCAGAATGGAAAAGCAATTAATCATTTAGTTAGCTACATTTCTTTGTTCAGTATTTCTTAAGGACATTGAATATGTTCTTTAAAAATGTCTTAGGATGACAGAGGTCCTTGAAAAAGACAATTAATATCATTGTTTTGCTCAACAGGAGGATTTTTTTCACATGGTTTACAGGGCATATTAAAATTTTAAACTAAACTCATCAAAGTGTTCTTCACAATAAAGAACCCGTAAAAGGCTGTTAAAATAATGAGAGAGAGTATGTTACTGATGTCATACTGATTAGAGACTGATATAAAATCTTTGTTTCCCTCCAGGGCCACAAGCGGATGTTTGGAACCTATTTCCGGGTGGGTTTTTACGGGGCTAAGTTCGGCGACCTGGACGAGCGGGAATTCATTTACAAGGAGCCAGGGATCACACATCTGCCTGAGATATCACACAGGCTGGAGGTACGACAGAGGAAAGTGTGTGAGTGTATGTGTGTGTAGACTGATATGCATGTTGTGAATCAATGTGTGATTGAGGTGGAGTGAGAGGGGAAGATGGTGCCTGGCCGGACTGGTGGAATCTGATAATGACTGCGAGACTCTGAGTGAGCAGAATGACTGAAGGCAAGACTCACAATCATCCATCTGTTTTTAGTGAATTTTTAGAGAGCTTGGGAAACTTGGCATTCATTTACATGCTTTAAAGGAGAAATAATGTCACGAAGAGCAATGCAATGTCAGCCTCGCTCTTCAATCAAATAAGTCAATGACTCTAAATGGCATTCAAGTTATTTCATGCTTTTAAGTGCTCTTAAAACATTTTGTTCTTAAATGAATAGCCTTGAATGGCAATGCAATCTGTTTGATATTTGAATAAAAATCATGATAGATTATATTATCAAAAATGCTGTACACTAACTACGCAGTTTCCCCCACTCCCAGAACTTCTACAGTCAGTGTTTTGGAGAAGACACGTTGGTGATGATAAAGGACTCCACACCAGTGGACAGGAAACAGCTCAACCCCAGCAAGGTAGGTGACCACCATGTCACATAACTGATTGCTGCTACATGTCTGTCTGTACTGTCATAAAAAATATGAATTGGGTAGTTGCACATTACCTCAGTAATCTGCTGGGGGGAACTACTATAAGAGCAAGAAAGTGATAGCTATAGAATGGTGTGCACAAAGACAGTGAATGGATATGGTAAAAAGAAATGTCTGTAAGAGACTAACACATATTTTAAGAATACAAGAAGCTGAATTCAAAAAAAAAAGGAAAAAATGGACAGTAAACAGATCCCGAAGAAACACCAATAGCAGAAATCTAAGTGGGTAGACATGAAGACATAAGATTGTGACTGTAAGCATAAGATGTGTAGATCCCAACAGTGATGTTATTTTATCTATTTATCTTTTTTGTGAATTGTTTTTTTGTGTGAGTAGGAAATGCAATAAAAAGGAAGTGTAAAAGAAAATCGTCCGGAAAAATATCCTGAACTTTTTAGTAAAACAAAACCAAATAGAGAATGTTAACTAGTAGATAGGAAGAAAAAAAAGGACCTACACTCGTATAGCACCTTTCTAGTCATCCAACCACTCAAGGCGCTTTTTACACTGCGAGTCACATTCACCCATTCACACACACGTTCACACAGTGGAGGCCGAGGCTACCATACAAGGTGCCACCTGCTACTCAGTTTGTAACACACTCACACACCGAGCACTTTGGGGGCACTTTGGGGTTCAGTATCTTGCCCAAGAATACTTGAACACGCGGACTGGAGGAGCCGGGGATTGAACCGCTGATGTTCGATTAGTGAACAACCCACTCTACCTCCTGAGCCGACTCGTCAATGTCTAGAAATGTAATGTACCTAGAGGATAGTGTGACTAATTTTCCAAATGTGGACATTGTACAGGCATTGTATGAAATACATACATTTAGATTACCTGTAATACATTAAAAACCTGACTGTAATTTTGCCCTTCACAATTTAAAGGAGGCCATTCTGTGAATATTAAAACAAGATGGGAAACACAGGGTAGTTTCACAATAACACTGGAAGAGGTACTGGGGAATGGTCTGCAGACAGCAGTGGTTAACGGCAAGCTCTCCCTCCTGGAGATAATTCATCTGGAAGAATGTGACTCGATTCTTCTGAACTCCAGCACAAAAAAATAACTACTCTTATCGGACTGCTTGCTGTGCATTTTCTGGAATTCTCCTTCTGTGGCACCATTTTGGAGAAGGGTCCAGGGTGTCCCAGAGGCAGATCTATTTTAATTTTTAAATCTTGTTGATCTAGGAGAGCTTTACTCTGCAAAGTGAGATAAATACTCGAGGATGTCGATAGTGTCGAAAAAAAAGGCTTTGATCAGAAAATGGCTTAAGTAAGATCAACTTAGTTCAATAAACTAAACACACAGTGGAGAGTATAACATTTAAAGGTATAATATGCATGCTTCTTCTTCTTGATAGCTACTGTTTATAAAAATTATCATCAGTAAATGTGAAGGCCACCCCTTGACTGGCGCTTTGCCTCGCAGTTTTCATAGCTTCTTCTTGGATGTGTGTTGCTTACGGTCTGGCACCTGGTTGCTACTTTTTTTTTTTTTAAAGTGTGTGTTTTATTTCTTGTTTGCACATGTTTATCACTCCTTTTAACTTTTTTTTTTTAAAGAAAACCTAATAAAAGTAAAAAGCAAAAAACCTGGCTATGTACAAGATGCACTCTCATAAATTTTGCATAAACTGAAAAACTGTCAGTAAACAGCAAACCACCTCTCCTCCTCTCTAGGCCTACATCCAAATCACTTATGTGGAGCCCTTCTTTGATGACTACGAGATGAAAGACCGGCTGACAAACTTTGAGAAGAATTTCAACCTGCGGCGTTTCATGTACACCACGCCCTTCACCAAGAGCGGGCGGCCACGGGGGGAACTCAACGAGCAGTACAAGAGGAAGACGATCCTCACCACCATGCATGCCTTCCCCTACGTCAAGACTCGCATCAACGTCATTCAGAAAGAGGAGGTACGTGCCACAATGCTGGTGTGTAGCATCTCCACGTTTAGTTGATTGCAGCGTAAATGTGTAAAATGTTGCTTCTCTTTTGTCTCCAGTTTGACCTGACTCCTATTGAGGTGGCCATAGAGGACATGCAGAAGAAGACTAGAGAGCTAGCAGTCGCCACACATAGAGAGCAGCCTGATGCTAAGATGTTACAGATGCTGCTACAAGGCTCTGTGGGAGCCACTGTTAACCAGGTACGAGCATTTTTGCTGTAATTGAAGGCCCCACTTGTGTTGCACACTGCCGTCTGTCTGCTCCTATTATAGCTGAAATGATCACATACCTCATGCTTAACCAAATGATGGCTGCCCAAAATGATTGCTCTTTGTATCATACATAGCCCTTTTGTCCCCTGAGTGTTCCTTCTTAATGTGCGGGGGGAAAATAAACTGGAATAATTTACCCCTATTTATCTTATCACATTTACAGTTTCCATTGTAGTTGCAGAGTGCAGGTGGGAACCATGACAGTGATCACACATCAAAGCCTCCACCCCATCCACAACCCTAATCCTTCCTTTGCTTTTCCCCTGATTTAGTTAAAACGTCAATTCATGGCCCCTCTTTCCTTTCATGTCCCTGCTGCACGGCATGCTGAACCGGAGGTCTCTTTGATCTGATAGCTTCCAGGTCCTGCCAGCCTGGTGAATGTTGGAGTAATGATGAAGCTAGCTACAGCGTCTCCGCTCCCTCCCCCCTATGCTTTATCTTCCAGCGTCTAATCTGACAGGTCCCTCGCTCCGACCTGATGGTTGTATACATAACGCTAATGCTCAGCAGCTCCGTAAACATATAACTCTCGACTGTAATCAGCGCAGGAGGCTGGGTTTCTGTGTGTGGGTCCGCGGCTCAGACCAAGGACTGAGGCCCAGGCCCAATGCGTTTATGATGCTAATCAGAGCTGTTTAACTGTGCCTGTCGTGATGCAGGCACTGTGCGAGCGTGCTGTGGTTTTATGATGAATATAAGTTAGGATAACAAGATCTCATACTGGGCAAATGGGAGCCAAATGGTGGGTGTATGCAGGGTTAGCGGTGACATTAGCCATGCAGGAGGCTAATCATGGCTCCTTCTCTGATCTGATATCTTCCTCATGTTCTAGTTCAGCATCTTGGGCATGCATTAAGCATTCAGTTAGGAAGTCATTTCCCCCCATCTGAATGAGGGGTTTTCTCATCCCTCCTTTGTTCATACACTCTGAAACGCTTCCTCTCTTTCCTTCCTTTGCTCTGTTTTTGCTTTCTCTTTCTTTGTCTCTCTAACTCTGTCTCTTTGTTTTTGTCCCTCTTCCTCCTCTCTCCGCCCCCTGTTGAAGGGCCCATTGGAGGTAGCCCAGGTCTTCCTGAATGAGATCCCAGCGGACCCGAAGCTCTTCCGTCACCACAATAAACTGCGCCTGTGTTTCAAAGAGTTTATAATGAGGTAAGATACGATCAAAGAAACACCACCTAGTGACTACACACTGCACCAAAGACATGCAAAAATGAGGAAAAACACCCCAGAAATAAAAAAGAAAAAACACACAAGAACTTTCATGGTGAGCCATAAACCTAACGGAGTTCTCCAACTATTTTACTTGAATTTGCATTTCTGCCTCCCTTTAATGTTACCTGTGGCTGGCATTGGTTCAGTAGGTGGAAGTATAGAACAATACTTCAAAGAGATTCCTGTGTAGAAAATTCATATCTTTTTGAGACTTGACTTGAAGGAGTGAAAGTCTTCTCCAGGATGCTCTATGTATACATCATTACTGGTGTCAGTGTGGGAAGATAAAAGAGCACTGTCGACAACTGTGACTGATGGAGACTGATATCCTGCTGTTCAAGCAGAGTGTCAGTCAAGATGCAGAGATGGAAGTGATAATCGCCACTGTAATGCACACCAAATGATAGTTAAAGAAACCAACTGGGTATATTAAGAGGACTGTGAAGTAATATAACCCATTGTGACAGGGGATAGTTTTTCATTTCCCATATGACAGTGGAAGATATTTTTCCTCTTAATATAACTGAGTGCTTTTTCTTCTTGAATTGCAAAGGTTTATTGTTCCCAAGAGTTTCATTATATTTTGAATATTCAGAACATAATTTAAAACCACAGCAATGCGTCTGAGGATATGCTGATTTTGTGCATGAGACGTGTGTCTTTGGTGCAGGCGTGTGTGTGTATGTGTTTGTATGTGTGCTCCTTCATCTCGTGGGCATTTGCAGTTCGCCTCCAAAAGGTGGTTTTCATTTTCAAACCCTCATGTCACATTCCAGCCGCCTTGATTGCTACAAGCAGCTTGGCAAATATTTACTGTAATTTCATAAAGGTTTATTTTCTACCCTAAATCCAGGCAAGCTGGCACTGGACCCTTTGTATGCCAATCTTCTTTACAGTGGCTTTCTAAAAACAAATCCACTCAAGAAAACACTGACAACTTTTCTAAGTTGGTCATCTTTTTCCCCACAAAACAAAATGTCTCCCATCAGATACAGATTGTCCCCTCAGACATCAGGCCTCACACTCAAACATGTCATCGGCAGTTCAACTAATTTCTGTGACCACTGCTTTTTAACTGCTCAATCATTACAAATGCACTGTGATGTTCAGGGTAGGTCTACATGATATATTTGCTTCTACATCACAAAAGTAAGAATATTCTATACAGATATGTGTCATGAGATTGCAAATTTATGCAAAAGCTTTGCAAATGTTATGTTCTATTCAATGAACTGTGTTCTCCTTTTATGCATGATATCAGACGAAACTCTACTGTCATATAAAATTAACATTTAATGACTTATTGTGTCGACTTTTCATTATGATTAGCCTGGAATCATTGCTGTTGTCTAAAATAATAAACATAATAGCCAGGAAATGTAAAAGAGCCAAGCCAAGAGACAAACGTCATTACTGTGAATGAGAAAACACTTATTTGATTTCAACTTTTCTTTGAAAAATCAAAGTCAATGCATTTAGTCTGCAAAATGGGTGTCAAAAGCAAATCTAACTTGTGTATTGATGACATTTCTAATGTGATGTTCTTACTCTCTCGTAACACCACTCGTTTACCCAAATTTGGATTATCTACCTACAGCAACTGACAAAAATGACCATTTGTTTTTGTTTTTTAAAGTCGCCCTCGTAAACCTGTGAGTGATGTTGTAAATACAGGAAGAAAAAAGTAACACCTGCACACTTACTCCAGCCCCAAACGTTTAATAAAGACAATGTTTGGATCTTTCTTGGATCTTCGTCAGGTCAAAATATCTGAAAAGTTGAAACCACAGTTATATTTAAACATAATGCACACCGACAGGCTGACAAGCTCTGTGGTGGCGCATGTGGTTAACCATCTAAACTGCTCAGAGTGATAAAATAGTCAACAATAAACAATTCAATAAAATACAGAGAAAACATGCATAGGGATAAAAACAGTAATGCAAAGGCCATACTGTAAATATTAAACGTATATCTTAATTTAGAAAAGATTTAAATTTAATCATTTCAAATAGCAAATAAAGTCTACAAATACAGAAGATAACCCTCTTATTTAGTCCGTTCATAAAACTTTAGATATGTAACATGGACCTATTATGTTTTTCCTTATTTTCTGCCAGATATATTATGTTAAAATGCTGAATGTTCATATTAAATGTAGCCAAAGTTTCAAATAATTACATAAATGTAGGTAAAAAGTACTCCCTGAATACTCTTACCTTCCAGTGTTTTTTTCCCTTCTTTTGAGACAATCTGACATTAGCTTGTGGCAGGTTTTGTTATATCCTCCTGAGACCTGAACTTTTGTTTGGTATGCTTTTTTAATTTCTCCTAGCTGTTTGGGATCAGTAGAACCTGATAAGTATAAAAATGAAACATTTTCAATGATAATTAAGTCCCATTGTGTTTAAACAAGACGATAAAAAAGTCCTAATGTCTTCAAATGAGTACTTCCTAATAAACAGCATCTTAGCTTGTTACTGTTGCTAAAACTGGTCAAATTTGTTGCCATATCAAACTATGAACATTATTAATCATAAATACACAAGTTTCAACCAAAAAATGTGATCAGATTTTGGACCTTGTCCACTTTTGTAACGGGATCAGCTGCAGACTGACTTGGCAGAGATGGCTACCATCTTGTTTTTACATGGATAAGGGTATTGTGGTCTTACTACCACTAGATGGCACAAAAAAGTGTCCACAAATGAGGACAACAAGTCTAAGTTAATTAGAATAAAGTCAAGGTCAAGTAAACCCAAAATGTGATGTCCTCATAAACACAGAAGACCTAGAAAGAGACAGGAGCTAAAACCAGACAGAAGCATGAGGAAAAATTAAGTGTTTTTTCTTTTCTTTTTCTTTTCTTTTTTTTTAAACATTATAAAAAATAAATACTGTACATACATCAGAAAAATGTATTTAGTTTTTTTCAAACCAAGCAGTCAGATAGAGAGCTACATAGGTGTTTTTAGGGCCTGAGCTTGAGCTGTGCTTAATGCTCATTGCTCTACGTGTTTACTGTATACTGTTACAGGACATTGCTGTTTCCATATTACTGTCTTTAAAACCTAAGAGATAAGCTAAGACATATGTTTGCAATCACCCCAGTCTCTCTTATTTCCTGCAGTGTGCTCTGTATGTTGGCCATTACATGTCATGAGAGACTGTATGGGGTCTCCCTAGATGACTCCAGGGAGACCCCATACAGCTCAGATCTTTTGTTGCCCATCTTTACCTTAAGGCTTAAGGAAGAATCGGATTTTTATTTGTTAGTCATTTGTGATTTGGTGATTTACCTCTGCTGCCAGTTTTAACTGTGTTTTGAAACAGCCTTGTGGGTCATTTACAGACATCTAATAGGTGTATAGGAGTTCCTTACAGCCAAGTACATTGTTAACTCACATTTAGAGTTCTGGCATTGCAAAGGAGTCCAATTTATGTCAAGTAGTTACAGGACGTTGTTAGCATGAAACAGTGCAGTGCATTTCTGAGGGCTTGAGGACAGGGAGGGGATTACTGCCAGATTGGTTTGCATAGAATTATTGTTGAAGCTGTTCTCAAGTTTGAGGTTATTGCATTAAAAAAAGGTCAAGGAGTACATTCAACTCCTTTTTCCTCATCTCATGCAATGTCATTTAAGAAAATGCATCATAAAACCGATTCTGCTCGTCTTTGTTGTGTAGATGTGGCGAGGCAGTGGAGAAGAATAAGCACCTGATCGCACAGGACCAGAAAGAGTACCAGCAGGAGCTGAAGAAAAACTACAACCGCCTGAGAGAGAGCTTGAGGCCCATGCTGGAGAGGAAAATTCCTGAGCTCTATAAACCCATCATCCGGCCTCGGCTGGAGAACAGGTAAACAGACCCACCGAGTCAAACAGCCACTAC
>JAPZEB010000022.1:20931957-20944320 GCA_029783705.1 Chaetodon striatus | reverse complement strand
GACCACAGTGTACCCATCTTATGATGGCTACTTCCAGCAAGATAATCCACCGTGTCACAAAGCTCAAATCATCTCAAACTGTTTTTTTTTAACCTGACAAGAGTTCACTGTACTCCAGTGGCCTCCACAGTCACCAGATCTCAATCCAAAAGAGCACCTTTGGGATGTGGTGGAACAGGAGATTCGCATCATAGATATGCAGCCGACAAATCTGCAGCAACTGTGTGATGTTATCATGTCAATATGGACCAAAATCTCTGAGGAATATCTCCAGCACCTTGTTGAATCTATGCTACGAAGAATTAAGACAGTTCTCAAGGTAAAAAAGGGTCCAACCTGATACTAGCACGGTGTACCTAATAAAGTGGCCAGTGACTGTGTGTTTATGCCACCAACTGTTACCAAGTATTTCTACTTTTGCTCTGTAGCCTGTAACTCTAAAAACAAAGCAAAGATGAAGGCTGATGGAAACATTACATTATCTGACTTGTATAAAAGGCAAGCTCTTACCCGTTTTCCCTGCAAGGACACTGTATGCGCCCTGACCTGTCACAGTTTAACCTTTCACAAAGAAGTTAATAACCTTTATCTATTTAATATCTATCTTTAATCCGCTAAGTGCATGGCAACCTGTTTTAAGACTCTTTGAATCACTGTTTTGTTATTCCATTTTATGGTAACAGTATGCAGAAATGCAGTGAACATAATCACTAGTCTACAAATGAGAATGTTACTATATTTATATCAGCAGCATAGTTATGAACAAGAACGGTCATATAAGTCAGATGTTTTTAGCCAACCTCTTAAAATAATGAATGTTATTATGGATTTTCTGCTTTTTCCTGTTGCTGTAGATGTTATCCTCTGTTTTTGTGTGTTCATAATTTTATGAATATATTCCTGGACTGAATAACCGCCGAGGATTTCCTGCTGTAAATGGTAATTGCACCTCTGTCTTGCCAAGCCTGCTTCATGCCCCAAGCAGGCTAAATGGAAGGACTGTGACGGCACAAACTCTGATATACAACAGGAGAGCTTTAATATAGGCTGCTGCAGACGGTTAGCTGTTCCTGGTGTTGGGCTAAGGTGTTTTGCAATTACTGCTTCATTAACACAGATTGAAATGGGATCATAAAACTGTTTTCCTGCTTGGAAACATTTGTGGAATGTGTGAAACGAGATGGAGCTTGGCATTTAAGTTTGAGGTGAGCACACAGACCCTGACAGATTTGGCTTCATCACAGCACACTTAATTCACTGACTAAAGTACCTCAGCCCACAGGAAACTATAGAATGTCAACTAATAGTTTTGTCTGAAAATTATATAAACACACACTCTGTCAATTGTCCTTAGATAAATAAAAAGTTTGCCATGAATAAATAATGCTGTATTTTTGCTCTTGCCTTCTAGCTTGAGCCATCCTTTGCTCAGCTTTGATGCCATTTTCGTGACATGGAGCCAGACGGGGACCTAAACCCAGACAAAGACGACCTTCCACTTCGAGCCAACACTAACCACATACTTGTCAGACATTATGTTCTGGACCTGACTGTTCATTTTGACAGGAATGTCATCAGTAGTAGTGTCGTTTTGTTCCTGGAACCTTGCTCTGGAGTGGGGACTAAGGCTAAGGATGACATTGAATCTGGAGCTGGTGATGGACCTCGCACTGTGGAGGCCAGAGGGACTCAGGATGCATCTGTGTGTAGATCTCATGTCATGGAAACTGTGGAGGACGGTACAAAAGGACTTGAAGAAACCACTACAAGTATGGAGAAGATGTTTGGTGCTGTAGAAAAAGATAGAGCCGAATTTCAGGCTCTGTCTGGCAGTCAGTTGCAGACTGCAGCTGAAACCAAAAATATTCAGTCTTCACATTTGTGGGAAACCACCAGTGACGATGATTTCACCTTAGTGCTGGACTGCTGTGACCTCAACGTGTCCAAAGTGGAAGAGGTGGACGTCACCTCTGTGTCAGCCATGTCTAACCTCCTGCCAGAGGTCGTGTGTGAGAGGTCAGGGGTCAGTTCAGTGAACCCACAAGCCGCCTTCATTCAGGCAGTTATCTCCATGCCCTCTAGCCAATGGAGGCAAAAGCACCAGCTTTTTTCACTGTGTAGCCGTGCCCCTGGTGCTCAGGATGGCACATCACTGCATTTTCAGAGAGACCGATGGAGTCTGCAGGTGAGGAAGAAGGGGGTCACATCACCTCAGGCGTTCCCTCGTGCTGTCAGGATCTGCTATGAGACGAGGCCAACAGGAGGCTCTGTGAGGTGGACCAAAGACCAGGACAACAGGTTTGTCTTGTCTCGAATAGAGTGGTTCAGGAATTAGTTTTTTTTTTTTGGGCTGGCCCAGAAGTTAGCATCACCCTGTTTCCTTTTGACAAAATGCCAATTACATTTTTGCATTGGATTTTGGATTATTGCAAAAAAAGTAAGCTCTATGGCAAACAAAAGATTTTGATACCTTTGAGATAATCTTCACAAATCAACACCACTTTTATGATTTTTGGAGCGTAAATGCAATCACCAGAAGTTATAAACAGATTACACCTCAGTCCCATGACTTCAGCATTGCCCCCACAATAAGGCTGTAAAGCTGTGTTTAGTGTGATGACGCTCTGTAGTCTCATTTAGCCTTTTGTTAGCAACTGTCTATTTTAAGATATGTAAAAACTTCAAAATTGATAAGGGGGGGGATTTACTGACGTATTTAAAGGCGCAAAGTCTCTTAAGTCTGTGTTAACTAAGACATGATTTCAGGCATCCAACCAAAAAACTTTGACCTCGAGACGAGGGCACCCAAAGTTAAAAACACAAACATGTTTTTGCGTTTTAGGACTCGTTCCTTCAGCAGTCTATGTTCAAGCCATTCCATAAAACAGTGGTTTCATAGTATGACCAGACTTCCTCTAAAAGATTTTAACACTTGCAACTGGCAGCACATCTGCTCTGATTTCTGCCACTTGAATTGCAGTGTAATATTCTGAGTTCGACATGTTAGAATAGAATAAGACTGATTCATTAATTCACAAAAACACGCTCCAGGCTATTATATTCTGTTCTCTGTGTGGATGCTTTATGTGTTTGCGAGTGCATTTATTTGTGTGTGTGTTTGGTGAATCCTTTGAGCATTGAAATGGGGGTTGTTTATAGTTTACCATTGTTTACCCTTCCAGGGTGTGTGTTTACACTGCCGGTTCTCCCATCAACAACCGAGCCCTCTTCCCCTGCCAGGAGCCGCCTGTTGCCATGTCAACATGGCAGGCAACAGTACGGGCCCCCAGTGAGTGTGTGGTTTTGATGAGTGGGGAGGAGCAGACTGTACCTATTGAGGACGGGGACACACGTAAGCTGTTATTTTACAAACCTTTTGTGACAGCCAGTTGAAGTCGACTTTATTAATATAGCCCAAAATCACAGATTTGCTACGTAGGGCTTTCACTCTGTGCCGCACACAGCATCTTCTATCTTTAGAGCCTTGTTTACAAAATGTAGGTTGTTGTTAATTGACTAATTATTGAATAATAAAGGTATATTTTATTGAATTATAAGACTAGATTAGGGAGTGGAAAAGATAAATAACTGTGGTATTACTGGACATAAACTTAGGTATTGTATTGGCACTGGTATACAACATTTTCAAACAAGACTATTTTTTACTTTAGTGCAAGTAATTTCCATAGACTGTATGAAGATAATAGACAAAGCCACCCATTGGTGTGTGGGCTCCAGCTTTGATCATTTCTTGGCATTTTGGCTGTTGCCATCTTAGATTTTTAGAGCAAGAAATGACCCAGAGTGACCATATTTGGATGAGAGAGTGGAGCTGGGAGTAGTGAGGGGTGAATCTGACCATTTAGCTAAGGTGATGCCTGGCAGACAGCCTGTCACTTAAAGCGTCCATAGCTTCAATTATGCATAACTTAATAAAGTCATAATAAAATTTGAACGTGTGAGTTATATAAAAAGTCACCCCTGTCAGAGCTTTGATCGGGCCCAAAAAATCAGGCCCATCCCTGCATTAATTGCCACAGTTTTTATCTAAGCCAGAGCCATGCTAGCAGATATGGGCCTGAGCCCGATTAAAACCTAAATTTCTACTGTGTTTGCACCACTTCTTCTTTTCCTTATTTCAGTAGTTTGCCATCTAATGTATGACAGGTTTGGCGGAGCCCATCAGTCTGTCTCTGTCTTCGATGCACGATGTGGTCCATGCAGTGTGGTGTGCAGATGATGATTACTGCTCTGCCATGCATATTATGTATATGTCTCCCTCTGCTTTGGGGGTAGAAGCAAACACTGCCGGCCAAGTCGTCTTGCAGCCCCAACTTTCTCTTGTTTTCCACCCCATTCTCACGCATGCTTTCTTCCTCTCCCCTGGTTCTCCACTAAATTGCTCTGTTGTTCTGTCACTTTCCTCCTCTCTCTCTCAGTCGCAGTCCCCCCTCTTACTCTTTCCCTCCCATCTTGATTTAATCCAATGCAACTGCTGCCATTTACGCACGAGAC
Organism: Chaetodon striatus; assembly: GCA_029783705.1. NCBI lineage: Eukaryota > Metazoa > Chordata > Actinopteri > Chaetodontiformes > Chaetodontidae > Chaetodon > Chaetodon striatus. The sequence continues at coordinate 20,939,805 of JAPZEB010000022.1, read as the reverse complement.
CTGTCTGATTCATTTAAAAAAGAAAACAAAACAAACATCGGTAAATTGGTGAGAACTCAACCCGATTCAAGCCCTGAGGAATATTGAAAAAAACGGAGAAGTTACAGTCCGTCATGGCCCAAACCCTAGTGGCTTGGGTCGGGCCCAGTTCAGCTTGGGCAGAGAATCAAAGCTCTACCCCTGTGTAGTTCTCATGAACAGGGCATTAGCTATAGAGACCAAAACCGTTTTTTGCACCAGGCTGTAAACATGTTTATTTCTGTTTAGTGGGTACTTTAACATGCGTGTTGATGGGGATTGACTTGGAGTCAGCCTCAAGTGGCCATTCAAGGAACTAAAGTTTTTGGCACTTGATTTTTCAGCCCTGGAGGTTGCTGCTTGTTTTGTTGGTTTTTTTTTCTAGCCTTGTTTCAGACCTTTGAAACTGACCACATCTCAGTTTTTTCACCAGTTCAAACAGAATTGGTGTTTGTCGGTGTTGACATCCAATGTTTCCCTTCATTTCTCTCTCCATGCTCTCTGCCTCTTATCTAAACTCCTCTCCATTTTCCTACTTTTGACATTTTCGTCCTTTCTCTCTTCCCCTCCCTCTACTCTCTGCAGACTTCTTAGTCTGGAATTACTACGTCACTATGCCCATGCCCGCCTCCACCTTCACCTTGGCAGTGGGCCACTGGCGCCAAGTCACAGCAGAAATTCCCCCAGCACTGGAAAGAGGGGTGAGGGACAGGACAGATTGTGGCAAGACGGCCAAACTCGGGTCTGGACCTGGGGAATGGACTGAGGCTGACCTTATGTCTGGACTTGGAAGCTCCATCAGTGAAGTAGTAAAGGGCTCTCCACTCAAGACTGGCAGGTATTTTATTATTTTTCTTGTGTTCTCTTTCTTCGTGTTAGACCTCCTCCTCTCCAGACTGTTATTAACCCAAGTCTGGCCCTTTAACATTCCACGGTGAAACTTTCCTTTCGCCATACCAAAAATGGTGCAGGTGAAGTTAGGGTGATAAATAGGGTGCAGCACTCAATCAGCTTTGTATGACAAGTACATTAAAGCTTGTATTATAGTACATTGGGTTCAGTGCCCAGCAGAAATTATTGTTGGAGACCAAAAGAAGCAAAGCTGATATACCTTTTACAGGATATAAAGTGCAGAGTGGGGCATTAAAGAGGGCTGACTGGCTGTGGGCAGGGCAGGGTAGGGCTGGGGTCTCCCTCTCCACTGGCCAGCAGGTTGGCAGGCCTGCCAGTGGTTTCCAGTAATCCTCCTCCTCCCCTCATGGTTTTCCTCCAGCAGCAGCCCAGCTGTAGCCTGCTGCAGGCCCCAGGAATCTCCAGCTACAAGGAAGGCCTTTATTTTCAGTGAATGGCTGGAAGGAAACTTGGATGTCGCTCCAAACCTTTGGAACGGCTCTGATGCTGAGGATGGAGTTAGTGCTGGATATTGGATTTAGAGTGAACGAGATTGCATGTCGGCACCTAGATATTTTTGGGATCACTGTGGTTTGCCTTTGTGACGTATATATTCCATATTTCCACTGCTTTCGTTTCCACGCTCAGCACAGAGAGAGGGGACACTCTGTGCCATATTTGGTTCACCAACTCAAGAAGTGTATATTATTTCAAAAAGAAAATTCATTAAATTGTCGTTATTAACCTTGAATTAAACTTTTCTCCCCTGTTTTTAATCTGCTACAGTGGAGACCAGACCACCCGCTCAGACTCAACATTCTGTTGCTCTTCCCGTGAGGATGGGGGGCTCTCTGTAACTGATTATTCAGGCATGGTGGATGACGGCATCTCTTGTTCCCATGGCGACTACCCTTGCCGATTTACTGAGCAGTCGGCTAGGTCCCAGCGGGTGATTCCACACCGTGTGTTTGGCCCTGTCTGCTTGCTACAGGAGGCCCAGGTGGAGTTTTGACAAAGAACCGCTGAGACATGAGCTAATTATATTTTATATGATTAGAAGAGACAGTTAGCATCAGTTAATGTTTGTGTCATTATGCCAGCGGTTTTTAACTGCAATCTCTTGGCAGAATGATAAAAGTATGAGACTGTATTCCCATAAAGGCTGCTTAAAACATTCCCAGTACTCTAAGTAGAATAGGATTCATAAGTATTAAGTCAAAGGTGTTTGCTTTTCAGTCAGTTCTGTGAAACACTCACAGTATGTGCAGCTGCCTTTGACTTGATACTTCCAGATGACCTCTGATCTGGAGCATAGAATCATCACAGACATACACAGTACACATGAGGAAGAGCAAATACATGTACACAATAACTACTGTAAAGCCTGCTCATCTGTATCAGTACACAAACATCTGATTTTGTTAAAACTTGTCAGTTGTTTTGAGAAACTTGTTGCTTTCCTTTTGCAGATGGGAATCCTCAAGCTATTGCCTCAATGTTTGGCTGCAGCCCACACCGTTCTGGGGGTCCACCCCTTTCCTCGCCTTGATGTTCTCATCGTCCCAGCAGGGTTCTCCAGTTTGGGCATGGCCAGGTAATGACAGCCAGGTCTTTGGTAGAATGGTGGAAGTTGTAGATTGGGCAAAATGCTGGGCAGAGAACAGGATAGGAAAGTTAGGAAGGCAGAGAAAACTAGTAGCAAACAGGCTTGTAGGTTTAAAGTTTGCAGATAATTTCAAGAGGTATTTGCATATAAAGAATTTTTAAACCCTGCTTTGCATTTTTAAACCTAGAATAACCGATTTTTTTGACCACTTGGGGGCAGCAGAAGCAAGCTGTGGCCACAACATTGACATATTATTGCCTTTGAGGTTGATGAAACAGAGAAATATTAGTGTGTATTTGAAGTTGTGTTGACAGTAGTGATGTGTGGATGGCAGTTATATTCGCAGGCATCACGGTTAATCCATGAATCGGACAGGTTGGATCGTAAAACTAAAAATTCTGATCCTGTGAATGGGTTGCAGGTAGGTGAGATAATATCTGTTGCTCTTTTCATTTTACCAAAACAGAATGGCTTTAAATAAACGCTCACTTATTTAAAACCTGCCTACTTCACTAAAATATGTTACCTTATATTCATGCTTATTAATGATATTGAGTTTATTAAATACACGCACGATCACTGCAGCAGAAACTATAAGTGCGTCCCCATTAAGAAAGATGCTGTGCGAATTTATGCACGAGGAACAGCAGTGCAACTTCATTGATTACTTCAGGAGCTAAAAGTTTAGAAGTTTAAAACAAAGTAGCTAAATTAGTCTGTTTGCTGATTGGTGTTTGGGTTAGAGTTAGTGATACTCGTGAGAGCTGTGAGAGTCGACCAAAACAGTAAAGCTGAAGTCTGTTAAACCAAAATAATGAAGTGAGAGATGCTCAAACGCTCCATAAAGGGGAATTGCAAGTGTGATAATTATCTGTGGGGTGTTACTGCAAGTGGCACCTCTCACAGTATACATAGTCATTTGATCCATTGTCAATATTAAATATCAAATAGAGCAGCTTTTCAAGTTCTGCAGTCCTATATCTGCTGTCATTCAAAGGGTATTTTTTAGACATGAATTTCCAAGTTGTAAAGAAACTGAACATCAAAGATTTGCAACAACAAAGCCAGCACTTTGTTATTTTTTTAAATTTATACTGCTGCCTCTGGTTCAATTTCTCAAGTAAAAAGTTTCTGAGTTGTGTGATTAATGACATACTTCACATTTCAAAACCCCCTCACTTTGTCTCAATCTTCTTTGTTGGGATCTTCCACATTGAAATTCTTCACTGAATTAACGAGTCTAGCCATAACTCCCTCTAAACTCTGTTTAGTCACTTGTCATCCTTCCTTTTTCCCCCCAACATCACCGCTTTCAACACCGGCTTGTATGACTTATCTTCTGGGCTGCTTGCATGTCCGTGCTGCTTATAAAAGGATGTGTTTCAGTTTCAACGAGTCTGAGACTGAATGTTGTCACTATTGATTTTTTTTCCAGCAAGAAAAGTTACAGTAAAATACTCAAGCAGCTCTCGGTTGAAGCCAGACAAAATGTAAACACATAAAAGTTGGCAGACAACGAAATCTTCAGCTTCCTCACCAGGCCTCTGCTTAAACCCTTTTTCCATACTGTCTTCTTTCATTGTCCCATCATTAACCGACTACTTTTCATTACTTTTTTTCTGTTCCCTCCCTTCCTTCATCCCTTTCCCAAAATGCTACTCCTCCCTTTCCTCATCCCGTTTCCAAAACTCACCACCTCTCTCGTCCTTCATCCCTTTTTCCATCCCAAACAGCTCTCTTATAACAAAATCCCACATCTCTTGACCTGCTCACACTTTTTTTTTTTAACACATTAGCCCTGAAGTTTACACTCTCAGTCAAGTTTACACTGAGCAATATTTTCTCCATCCCTCCCTCCAAACATAATATGGTTCCTCCTTCTTGTAGTATTTTTTCTGCCCTTAAAGACCCCAAAACCTTAACCCCAAACCCTGAACCTCTTGATGAGAGTGGTGGCTAACCTCGTCTCTGGGCACAGCTTCATTGACTCAGCAAGTCAGTCAATAGTCTGCTGTGTTGTATTTAACCAGCAGAGATTTCAGGTGGTCTGCAGGCTCTCAGCTCCACACTAGACCTGTGTGTATTTATGTATGTATGTTTGTGCGCCGTTTTAGTGGAGGTCTGGGGGTGGCTGGGTGGGCACAAAGCCACAGTATGACAGATTCACTGTCCTACGCACAATAGATAATTCGACTCTGTATATTTCTTTATTCCCTCTTCACCCTCAACTTTTTAGCTTCTGTTCCCTCCACTTGTTTTCCATATTCATCCCCTCCTCTCCTGTTTTATGTCATCCCTCTATCCTGAAAATCCGTAGCGTCCTGCTTCTGTCACTTCTTTTTCACCCTTCACTGTCTCTTTTCATCTCTTGACTTTCTGTTTCTCTCTTTGCCCTCATAAAATCTCTAAATCTTCAAGCCCCCCGTGTTTGCCATCCTTCTCTGTCCTCTCCACTTCTCTGTACGGTCGATCACTCTCCAGTCTGGCCTCCAGCATTCTACAATAGTGATAGTTTCCCTGGAAATCAAGTTTTATATTTTTTCTGCAGTATAGTACTTTCAGCTGGCATATGGCATGCCTGCAGATATGACTGAAAGCCCGCCTGTAGCAATATGAATGAAGTTAAAATTGGAAATTGAAGCAAAATAAAGACCATCAATGACTGGCCTTTCTTAGAATTGTGTTGATAAAGTAAACTGATTAGGGTGGTCAGTGAACGTTGTCCCACTGTCTGCGGTCTGCAACCACAGTCTCTCCTTCTCTCTGTCTGCCTTTTTCCTCTCTCCCGGCGGCCTCCCTGGAGAAAAGTACCCCAGACAGGATATGAGCTCATACCTGAATATGTATTCAGCGTGAATTTTTCGATGTTACAGCCAAGAGCGGGCTTAATCAGAGACATTTTGAAGGACAGAGGGCGACAAGAGGGTCGCTGTCTGGACCTGGTTCACAACTTTGCATACTTATTTTGACTACTTCGCCCAAAAATACAGAGCGCTCTTTGATCTACGGAAAATCTTTCCCCTCATCTTGTGAAAATCTGTCTCCCTGCTGTATTTATTTTGAACGGACATCAAGTGCTAACACAGAGGCTGTTCTGCTGTGGTTGTTGCCTGACGGATGTTTTCTTTCCCTTATGAGGATAGCTCCCGGGCACTTATCCCTCCTGCCCTGCCTGCTTAGACCCCGGTTAGCTGCAGATGACAGAGAAGAGATTTAAGGCCTTCATTAAGCTTCAGACAGCACCTGCACTGACTCCCTATAAAACTCTGCATGGGTCTCAACCCAGTGTCAACTCACTGCATCCTCCCCTCAGCGCGGGTGGTTCGGTCCTGCATGCCTCCGCACTTAACCACAGGGTTGTGCCATAGGGAGGCGGGGAGGTCAACCAAAATGGAAGCGTAGATTGAGATGGAGATGAGAGAGAGATGGAGAGGGTAAAGGCGGGGTTCACGACAGGCCCGCGGACCCCCAGGATGTGGGAGAGGATGTGTGGATTATTCCCAGCAACAAAAGCCATTAGCCCCTGGAAGAACTTCAGAGACATGGCGCTATTTAATCTAGAGATTGGGAGGTATGTGGGCCCCAGCGCTTGGGACCGAGCCAAGTGCAGTTTTTGTGCAGTGCCCCGGTGGAAACAGCAGGAGTGAAGGGGCTATGGGACAAGGGAGCTGTGGCAAGGAGGCATAAAGCTGTTATAGTGTGATACAGGGAAGGGAGGGCAGAGGCAAAACAGGGGAGGATTCACAGTGGCATGAAGTTTTTATTCTGAGATACGGAGAGGGAGGGCAGGAAACCGAAGATTAAGGAGTCAAGTAAGGGCAGGTCTACATTCAAGGGCTGTGCCGTGTACACTGTGCACCCATAGGGCTTTCTGTTTCACACACATACACACACACACACAAAGGGTACTAGGCTTACGCAAATGTGGCTTCCAGGGGATGAAGCCGGTCGGCAGTTCATAGGATATCACCTAACCAATTTTAGTTTATTTTATGTAACAATGAGAGCACCAATCTGTTATCTATCAATCTGTTATATTAGCTTGCATCAGGCAGACTGTATATGCCAAATAATATCTCACTTTTTGTCTTTCATGTTGCCCTTGTGTTTCTTTCTGTTCCTATGACAAACCAGACTAAGAGAGTGGAATGTAGAGGCACTGCTGTGTGTCCTCCGCCAATGCTGTTAGGGAAACCTTTAAGACATCAAGCAGCCGATAAGGGAAAGGAAGAAAAATACAGTATGGTTAAACATTGATAGAGGAGTATAATTGAGGGATGAAGAGGTGTCTGAGATAAGGGGAAACAAAGCACAGAATGAAAGAGACGTCGCCAGTGAGCACAGTTGGGAATCCCTTTAAGTTACTTCTTTTTCCAGCCCGTATATAAAACGTCATTGTCTTGAGTGATTGAAGGACATGGGAACGGGTACCAAAGCTGTAAATAAAGTGAATCTGCTCTGAGCTGTCATGTTCAGACCTCCCACTGTTTCCTCAACATTATTAATGTGCGTTTGTGTTTATATTTGTACATTTTTGCTTTATTTTTTATGCGTCTTAGCTCATACTGTTTTTCCTTTCTTTTTTTTTTAATTTCGATGTGTAATCTCATCACATCTTGATCACGTCATTCGGTTCCGACTGGGAGTGACAGGAAGGGCACAGCATTTCCTCTAGCTCTTTGAAGCTGAGGGCTGCGTGTCCCAAAGCGCTGGCTGGACTTGGACTAATCAGAAATCACATGTGTTTGCAACGTACCCAAATGAAGACGTGTCTGACGTCCCTGAGAGAGCGGTGGTTTCCCCGCATTTTTGTTGAGAAATGACCCAAGTGATGAAACGGGGGCCTTTTTAGTCGTGTGGGTGATGAAGGTTTTGTTTTGCTTCGCTGTGGACAGGCTGATTCCTGTGCTTGTGTTTGTATGAATGCGCGTATTGTTCAAATAAGGGTGTAAGGATGTGTGTTTAGAGAGATGGGATGACGTCAGAGGAATGCTAAGCAGATCATTTGTCATTGACTGTTATCTGGTTTTCTTTCTCTGGTTGGGAAATGAATGCATTTTTTTTACGTTAACATGTTTTTGATGTTTGGGTTGTCCTCATGTTATAGCTGTAATTGAGCCAGATTAATGTGTAATCCTTTGTTGTTGCTGTTGGGGTTTTTTTGTGATGAGGAAAGGGAGGGCCGCCCCGCACCACTTGATGGCGGGCTCTGATAAACCCACACACACATACTTAAATATATCTGTAACTCGACACGTCTCATTGCAAAAAGCCTGTTCGTGCAATGTTTTTGTGTTATTCTTCTTTAAAAAAAAAAAAAAAAAAAAATACGA
>JAPZEB010000022.1:20917313-20930691 GCA_029783705.1 Chaetodon striatus | reverse complement strand
TTGCAAAAAGCCTGTTCGTGCAATTTTTTTGTGTTAATCTTCTTTAAAAAAAAAAAAAAAAAAAAAGACGATCAAGGAAGCTGGTAATAAAAGTGCAAACATCTTTATTGCCAAAATAGTTTTCTCCCACCATACACATAATTTCCCCTGATGGTACATTACTCCTGTTTTGTTATACTCCTTTTACGCAGCTCTCCCCTCACAGGGGGTGGCTGTCCGAAGAAATAGGGAGAAAAAAGGATCAAGTAGTTAAACTGCTTGTTCCTTTTTCAGCACAGCCAAACTAGGCAGCCATATAACTGTCACAGGCACTAGGTTAAAATTATGACTGGTGTATACCTCTTGACCTCTCTAAGTGGCACTGGAGGATTTTCAGCCTGACTTCAGTTGACTGCATTGTTTGTTTATGGGCCAGCAGGAAGTTACATTGGCCATTGGTCTCTGTTGGGAGGAAGTAGGGAGCTGAGGTGCCGGGGGGAGTTAGTACCCTGCAGGGTAATCCCCCGTTGCCCTGGAGCTCTTTAGTGTACCACCTGAGCTCGTATTCATCTTTAATAGGACCAGACCAGTGTTTTTACATGTTTTAACCCATTAACTAGAAATCACATATTCCTCACATTACTGCTGACCATTTCCCAAAGCATACCACAAGTTTTTTAAGACTCTGGGTTTCATTAATGTCAGATTGGTAGAAGCTGTTGTTACATTGTGTTATTCACACATGGTAATGCAGCCTCAAGAGAGCGTATTTATTTCAGACTTGCTTCCAAACAGCAACCTTTTTAATGCAAGAAACAACAGAATTCACATTACCGTCTTCACAAAGCATGTTTGCTAGTTGTTAGTCTTGTCAGCTTGTTTTTCCAAACACAGAGCATATGAATTACACGGCAGCTGACTCTCAACTCTCGGCTATGCACTAACAATAGAAATTTTGTGATGAGATGTTAACAATAATGGATTGTTAATTCTGCAAGTTGTTTTTTTTTTATGGCATATCGAAATGACTGGACACTGATGGTTCTTTGTAATTGAGGAAATAAATCAAAAACCTTCCACACTGTACTAAGTGGTCAGTAATAATGAGATGAATCATGCAAATCCATCAGTATTTAAAAGATAAAGCTGATCATTAAAGAAAGATAATCAACTTCGAGGAAAGTCGTTGTTGCTTGTTACCATCTTAAATTATAAGTAAATGAAATATAACAGCAGACCACAAGATGCAAATTAAAAAGATTAGATTTTAATCTTAACCTGCCCTAGTTTCTAACATGAGTCTCATGCTTTTGCCTCACTGGCAATGATTCCCTATCACTTTGCACCCTTACTGAATTGCACCTCCTGCCTCCTTATTGACCTGTGTCGTCCCCCTTTTCTCTGTCCCTCCTTACTCCATTTCTTTCCCAGTCCTCCCACTGCTTGTCCTCCCCTCTTCCTTCTGATGTCTCAGTGGATTTCTTGCCTTTCTGCTCTCCTCTCCAGTTTGATCTGTGAAGTAACCCTAGAAGTGTGCGACACAGACCTGCTCTTTCAGGAGTCAGTCGGGGGGTTCTCGATGGGGAGGGCGGGCTGTGGGGGGTCGTATTTTTTGGCACGGGAGACAGCTGTTAATCAAATAGTCAAGGATGAGGTGTTTCTTTCTTCCCACCTTGAGTGGATCTCCCTCTCTCCTGTAGCCACACAAAAGAGCCTGGCGAGTTGAAAAGGCAGCTCTGCATGCCTGCACCTGGACAGAAGGAGAGGGAGTGTCCTGTGGACACTTTAAAAGTGATTGCAAGTAGTTAAGATTTTTAGGTGAGCTTTATTTCTTTTCTCTACCAGTTTCCCTTGTTCCTCTGCTCGCCGCCTGCGGAACACACACGGGACAGCTCCAAAACCCCACCAGCGTTTGCTACTGCTATCCATCCCCTCTTGCTTTCTCATCTATTTTTCTTGGTCAGAACTTCCTCTGTGCTCTTAATGAAGATAGCAGGGTCCAGTTAAGCAAGTGTTTTGTTATTGCAGGAACATTCCTCTCTAGTTATCTCGGGCCTCTCAGCTTCCCTTCTCTATCTGCAGTATAGGTTTACCTGCTCTCCTACACTACCTTCTCACAACGGAAGGAGCCATCTTTTAACTCTTCCACTGCTTTACAGGAGAGGGTTATACTGTACAACCCTGATTTTATTAAAGTCTGTCATCCTTTTTGATATACAGTGGGGAAATAAGTATTTTACACCTCCGTTTTTTTCCACACACATTTTTCCAATACAGCTATTCACATGAAATTTAGACATTTGTATTAACTTAATAAAATGACACTGATAAAGAAATCATAAAATTTTAATCCATGAACATGAGGTTAAATGAAGTGGAATGACATAGCAAAAAAAATATTGAACACGCTAATTGAAATTAGAAGCCTTTGCTTGCAACGCCAGCTTCAGGACACTTCCTGTATAAATAAATAATCTCTCACAGTATTGATATGGAATTTTGGCCCATCCTTTCACACAGGCAGTCTTTAAATCTTCAAGACCTTCAAAACTTTAACTTTTACTGTTATTAATTCTCAAATGCTCACTGACTGTTGCTAAAAGAAAAGGTAATGTAAGACAGTGGTAAACATGCCCCTGCCCCAACTTTTTTGGGGTGTGTTTCAGGCAACAAACTCAGAATGAGTGTATATTTACAAAAAACAACAAAGTTTATCAGTTTGTACTGTCTTCAATTGAATACATGTCAAAAAGAATTTGCAGATCATTGCATTCTCTTTAGATATGATCAGAAAATAATTAATGCATGCTAGTTTTTGAATTTTATATTTATGACAGGATGAATGTGCAGCATCACTCAAAATTATAACCACAGTCGCATGTGCTGTATTTTCCCAGGTGCCATATATGCCTCCATTGTCATCAGTGGTTGATGAGTGATGCCGCGTTGCTTTGAACTGCCCTCAGATGTGAACCTGCTGGCAACAGCTGGCATATAGTACTGCATTTAACAGTAACACAGACACACTGTGCCATAACTCTGGATTAGAGGCTGTAGAAAGACAGGCCTGTCACTGCACACCCATTCTACTAACTAATGGATGATTCCACAGGACCCATTCCCTGGAGTGATGGATGGGTCCATTGTATGGCATAGGGGACGCTGCTGCTGCTCTTGGTGTGCATCCTGGGGCGTGTGTGTGGTAGTGGAACCTAGAGGCTGAGGGTAATTTCATTTGTCTGTGCAAAGCCAGACGGCTTAATGTCCGTGGGACCTCTGCGCTGAACCGGCCAAAATGAGATATTTGAAACAAAGTGCTGTGAAATGCTCGGTGGTAATGCTTCCGATGTCTGGGTTTGCTTTTAGCCTTGGGGAGAGAGCTCGGCTTCAAGCTGGTCCACCAGTTGCTTTTGCAATAGGCTGTTTTTATCCGCACTGGTGGCAGGCCTCTATGGATGGCAGTGTTGGTCTGCCAGTCTGTCAATTGGTCCTCCACCAGTTTGGTCCAGGCAGAAATATATATTATATATATTAAACTATCAAACAGATTGTCATGAAATTCTGCACAGACATAAATTGACATTCAGGGGATAATTTCTTATGACTTAACTGACCCACTGACACGTCAAAGTTACATTTATCTTATGAAACATTTCAAAATCTACTACATGGATTGGCACAAAATGTGGTATAGACATTCATGGTTCCTAGAGAATTAATCCTAATGATGTTGGTGGTCCTCTTTTTCTCTGTATGTTTGTAAGTTAAAGGAATACCTCAACCTCAACTAAATGATCATTTGTGTATCAATTACTCATTCTGCGTTACACTGAATTTGTGAAAAAATGTTTTTCTTGCATGCCTCCTGTGAAAGAAGAATCCAAAATAGAAGAAAATTCTTGATAGATTTAAGTCAGATTCAGTTAATTTGAACAGCTTGCCTTTCACACATACTATAACATAACATACAGCAACATGTGGACACTTGAATAGATGAGTGAAAAAAAAATTAAAAACAAAATAAAGAATGGGCCAAGGAGCTCAGTGGAATAAAGGAATCTATAAATAAATGATAAAAAGTTGATAGAATTTACAGAGAACTTAAAAGATGAATTGCAGAGGTAATAAAAGATTTTTAATAGCGGTTAGTTTTACAAGCAGGTAAAATGTAACAACGCCTGCAAGAAGATGTCCACAAGGAGCTAAAATACTGTACTTGTGGCTTTCTGTAAGATTTGTTGGTTGCAAAAATTGGTCAATTCCCATTATGTCACTCCTGTGATCTTAGAGCAGATTTTAACAATCCTATTTAGACTATTTCTGTCTTTCAATGTGAGGCTGTGAAACCAGCAGATAGTGGCGTCCACATTTAACAACAGCAAAACTATATGAAAACATCTTTTTGAAAACTCTACCACAACTCTTGCAGTATAATTCAAGACTCTTTTATTTATTCACTTGTATGCTCAGTGCTTTCCAAACAAACGCATTTTTGCTTAATTATTGTCATTTAAAAACTGAACTGAAAGTGAATCTTATCTATGCTCTCTTCAAAGCCAGACTTCATTGACAAAAACAGTAATTTTACCTCACTGAACACGGGAGCTGCTGGTCTACCGCTGCCTTGTTCAGTTAGTGTGTTGTGTGACCGTAGTGTTTTAAAGGCTCAGTTCAGATTTCCCAAGGTAACACAAAAGCACAAGCAAACTAACTGATCGAAGCAGTGATAGACCAGCAGCTCCCATGTTCAGCAAAGTAAAATGGCTTTTTTCTCAGTAGAGTCTGGCTCTGAAGAGAGCATATTAAGTGTTACCGTCAGTTTTAAATAGTAAGGTTTTAGCAAAAAATGAACATGTTTTGGAAGTGCTGAGCATACGACTGGATACTGAGCGAGTTGTGTGAGAGTTTGTAAATGGATGTTTTGTTATGTTATAGGTGTTTGCCCAAAGCTTTCTTCACGGATTTAACCTATTGCAGGATGAGTAATTGATATACACATTGTAATTTTGGGGAGAACAATAAAGAAAATTGCTAGCCTCATATGGGTTCTGTCTAGTTTACAGTCACTTTTTGGCTGCATTCCTCTTCCTGTTAATACCTGTTTATTGTTCTTGTACCTCGTTAGAGTACTTGTCAAGTGATCTCTGTGTGCATTTTTTCCGGCAATTATCTATTGTGGTATTGTGTAAATGTGTTGTTGCAGAAGTATTTACATCAAACACCTTCAACCCACGCTGCATTCATCAGCCGCAGGTTTTTCTCTGACAGAGAAGCAGCCCGGCCAGGTGGCAGCCTGAAACCTCTGTATTGGAGACAGCTCTGCTCACTGGCTAATTTCACTTCGATCTCGCCCTCATCCATCTTTCCATTCTGTCAAACACTTCTTATATAGCCCCGCAGTACTGAGCGGTCTCACTTTCCATCTCCTCACTGTCTCATTCTCTCGCGTTACATAAGAGAAAGAAAAAAATTAGCCTATTTATTACCCTACAGGCAAGAAAATGTCTCAAATTATAATCCTGTGAAATAGATTTGCCCTGTCTTTTTCATTGAGGTGGTGGTGGGAGCCAAAAGAGGCTTCTGAGTGCTGTGTGATGAGCGATGGGGTTTGCATGCAAATAGCTGCAGTGATACAGGAATGTGGATTATGTCACGTAAATGTCATGTCGACACCTCCCTTAGGCTGATTGACAGGGGCTTGTTCTAGCCAGATCAACTCATACAGCACTGTATTAACGTTCATTAAAACACTGTACATCCCCCTTTGTATTTATCTCAATAAATTTCATGAAGACAGTATAGGCTTGTAAAACTTTGATAAGACTTTGATTCTGATATTTTGTGTTTTTGGATCAGAACATGTAGATTTCGTCTTTCCTTGTTGCCACCTACTGCTTGTTTAGGTGTTCTCTTGGAAGTGTCAGTGTCTCCTGTGGTGCCATTCACAGAGATTTCTCGCTGTTTGGTTTCCAATATATCGGCAACATGCCAGCATTCAACCACAGAGGGAGCTCATCGTTACAGACAAATAAGTGTGTTTAAATCTGTGCTCTAGCATCCTGCACACACACACACTTAAGAACATTCCTCTGGCATGACATCAGTTTTTGGACTCTGCACTAAACATGGAACAAACTGCACTGTGGATTGTTTTACTGTTAAGAGATCAGATGGATCAGACATCTGCTATCACTTCCCAGCTGATACGGATTCAAAGTAGATTTGCTGAAAGTATGTGGGTGTGTATATGTGTGTGTGGATGTGCATGTCAGTGCCTGAGACTCTCTGCTGGTTTATGTGGGTGCTCTGTTATGACTGCACCTTATAGAGCTATTGCATCTTCATGTACGCCTCTGTGTGTGTACGCAGACATTCTTGACCTCATCAGGCTTTGACACACAGGGATCCCGTGATACAAACTCGACCTGCTTAGAGCCAGCTATCTATGTATGCATGAATGGGCTTTTAAGATTAAGCACTCAAGAACAACTAGAAACTAAAGTCTAACCTTGAAACCTGCCACTTATTTCTTATGCGCCGGCACTACAAAGCCTCATTTTCTCCAGACTCCAGCGGCAGAGTCGCCTCCTTGTTCCTGATGACCTCTGATATCTTTTCTGCTATTTATTTTCGGGCTCTGATGCGATGCAGTGTATGTGGGTGGGGCGGCTCTCTGGGGGCCCCGGCCTGGCCCCCGTTCATGTGATCAGGCCCTACATGGAGTGGCATTTGGCCTGGCCCTGTGGGGCCCCGTCTGGGAGCAGAGAGCTGATCTGCAGCCAGCCTGGAATGCCAGACATTTGAAGTCAGACTTGTTAAAAAAGAACGAAGGGTGGTAGGAGTTTGGTCAAATAGGCCCCTGTGTCTAAAATAGCCCACAGACTCTGTCCGAGAGGGAGGGAAAGGAGACAAAGCTTCTTCCCGTAAGCTGACATTAGCAAAGGCCAGCCTTCCAACCTTTGCATGAATACAAAAGAACAGACAACGTTGTAGTTTGCGTGCTTGTTGTCTTTTGTGTGGCCTTTGTCCATTTCCTTACCTGTCTGTCATCGTGTCTTAAAAGTGTGCCCATAACTGCAGATCCTTACAGAAGCATGCAAACAATGTGTGAAGTTTCACCAGCGATGCTGTAACAGCATCTGTGCCGCACTTGTTCAGCAGTTCAACAGTTATTACACAAGGGAGTTGACAATGCATGTGGGGAAAAAGCAAAACTCATCATGCAGAGTGGCAGACGAAAGGATTCTCACTTTCTTTCTCTCCTCTTCTCCTCTGGCTTTCTTCCTCTCTCCCAATTAATATCTCTCAGATAATCATTCAATTTCTAAATTTCTTTTTCTTTCTGTTCTCATTTTCATATTTTTCTCTTTTCGTTGAATTTTATGCCCTTCTTTACTTTGTTTTTCTCTCTCCCACTCTCTCATTTACACATGCAGTACAGTGCACTCTCTGCTCTCATCATCTTTTTCCATGTCCCTCTGTCTCATGGGGCTGTTTTACTGGTGTCCCAGCTATGAGCTTAGCTGGGCTAGGGATGTCAATTACAGGACTATGATAGGGCCCCTGCTGCATTATGCATGGAAGTGTCCCGCTGGGGAAAAAATGGCCTACAGCCAGGAACGACGGATGGAAGGATGGAGGGATGAATAATGGATGGAGAGATGGAGGAGCGAAACACTATTGCAATCTGTGTCTCACCAAATTGAAGACTTGCCCCGGCTCGCACCTCTGAAGCTCAGGGCCAAGTCACCCTGGGTGACTCAGAGTTGCGAGGTTGTCGTGTCAAAAAGCACAGGAGGGCTTTAATCAGTATTTCATTTTGTTCGTCGAGACCCAATGGGGTACCGCCATCAGAAAGGTCACCTTAGGTCTTTTGTCTGTTATTCTATATGCAGACAGCCTCTCATCGTGATCAGTTTTGTTTATCGCCCTCTGGATATGAATTCATAGCAGTTTCTGTAAGCCTTTACATATAAAAAAGTAGAGTGTTTGCATGCAAGTGTCTGAGCGCGAGTGTTTGTGCACATATTTTCTGTGGAGTGTACTCCTGCATAGTTTTATCCAAGCCTCAAGACATAACACATGATGGCAATCAAAAACTGGAAATATAATTACAGTAGTGACAAAAATTTATGTTTGACATCTAATTAACTGTCAGACATTGTAATTCCATGTCTTTAACGTGTTGTTCAGATGAACACGACCAAGTAGAGAAGAGTAAATCTGTATTACAACTGAAGGGCAATTTGTCACACAGCCATGAATTAAAAAACAGAGATCACAAACATCAAAAACGGACGTGAGTCGGGGCCAGCAGATCTTAATTAAGTTACCAGCTCTAAAGGTGTCAGTGGCCAAATTTAAATCAAACATCCCGTTATTAAACACCAAGTAATACGCAATTATCAGAAAACAATTAGTAACCCTGATGAGATGGTCAAGGCCAAATTTAACTTTTTTTCCTAACACCTCTCAGTGTCTTTGTTGCTTTTATTTATATAGCATGCATCAATGTCTGTGAATAGACCTTTTGTTATGGATCCTCTTAATCAGATTTTTCCGTCTGGTAAAAGTCATAACGCAGGTAAAAAGGAAACTTTTGGAAGTGGACGTCTTCCAGTAGAGTCCCTGACATACCAAGCCTGGCCATTGGTCAATGTTGGGCTGTCGTTGGATGCTTGTCGCCCTCATTTTGGCGCTATTCGGCCCTTGTCTGCTTTGATTCAGTCAATTCAGCATGTTGAATTGGAGATGGCAGAGCCCATCGGTGAATGAAATCACTTGAAAAGCAGTTCACCTCTATTTTCTGAATGATGAATACAGACTACCTGTTAAGGAGGAGGAGGTTCAGGAGGAGAGGTCTACCATCATGGGTATTGGTCAGAATGCATTAGCCACTGAAACTTTCCCTTTGCACACAAACGTTTATTTTATTTCCAAACTCAAATTGCAATTAAACATAAAGGGGGGGAGCAAACACACATGGGTTTGAATCTGACAGAAACATACAAAATTAGAACATCAGTCAAATTAAACAAATGTCCAACTTAATTAGGGTAAATAATGCTCAGTTAAACTAATCATACACAGGATAAACAAAAGAGAAAGAAACTGATTACCAGCACTGCCGCCCCATGTGACGATGAAGAAAGAATGAGTGAAACGGTGTTTAGGGTTTAAATTGGGATTGAGCAGGTGAACTCGGTCAGGTTAACAGGTTGACAATCACCGGGGGATCTCACATATTGTTGTTTGTTTGTATTTTGTTTGTTTATTTTTTGTACATATGTAAATATCTAGATGAAATTATTCTGGGAACATGTATATAACAGAAAAGGAGACAGGAAGTGAACTGATGATTATCAGCAGATTTATTCACTGAGAGATGGAAAAGGGGTGGGACTAAATAAGCTCATGTATCTTCCTACTTCTTTTCGGACATGTTGACATTATGTTGTTTTCATTTGTTTTGCTTATTTTGATTTGCTTTGTACTTTATTCTTGCATGTTCGAAATAAACCTACATTCATTCATTCATTCATTAATGATTGAACAAAGAGTGAAGGGAACCAATCAGTGCTGAGGAAAGGAAGTAAGGTAAGAGGTGTCAAAATAAAGACAATAGGAGTCTTTACTACACTACCGCTGCCTGCTGGTTTGGAGCATTATTCTTTCTCATGCAGGCACAGAACATACATGCTTGTCTGCTGTTGGCTGTAGTCTTTGCCATGTCTTCATGTGCAACTTTTTTTCCAAGACACAGGCAACGTGAGGCAATACAACAGTCAGCCTTTGTAGCTACTTCTTTGATATCGATTTGGAGTGTCTGGGCCTTGAAACATCATAATTTATTGCAGTGTTTTGGTGTGATACATATATATCTAAATGAGTCTTGTTGTTTTCTAAAGAAGAACAACAAGACAATCGATAAACTAGTAAAACCACCATTACAACTTTGGTGGTAAGCATAACAGAAATCAGAAAATGTCCACTTTGTAAATGTGACTTTGTCAACAAGTGTGTGATGCAGACATGGACGGGCGGAAGTTGTATGAGAGTATAATGTATCTACACTTTTTCTGAGAGTTGCATTATTATCACTTAATGCTTGATTGATTGTAATTGTTGGTGTAATCAGCAGCTTTGGTAAATCATTTGTTTTGTGAGTCACATTTGCATATTTGCAAAACAGAAAATTTGGAAGCACATTGTGCAATGAAGACAGTATTTGCTTACAAATTAATGTCTAATACCGTATTTGGAAGCAACTCAGAAACTGTTGATTGGTAATCAGGGACAAACATTCAGCCCCACGGCAGAGTCAGACCTATAGTGGAGATGAAAGGTGTATACACATGTGCAGGTGCTACATATGCATGAGTGTGTGTGAAAGTCCTCTCATGCATGTATCCCTGACAGGTCCCTGATGTCAACTAATGTCAGTCAGTGTATCAGTGAATGTGAAAGATGCTGTTGTTATTCATCCCCACCATGGTGGGATGACACTATTTGTCACTGTAGTGATGGATTCCGCATCCCTCAGAGGAGCATGTGCAAGCGCCGTCTCTGAAAGGCTGTCTTTGTGTTTCACACTCACTCACTCACACACACAGATGCACGCATATAACGCACTGCTGGAACTGACAACAAAGGCGTGCTTATCCAATTGTGGGGGAATAAGATTAGGCTACAAAGAAACTCATAAGGCTAATGTTAGCATCTCCTGCTCCAGTGAGAGCTTTTGTTTGTGTAATCAGGAAAAACATGGGATTAGATTTGAGATGCTGTCTCGGAAATTATGCCCATAAGACCCCTTTGTATGATGTTGACATGTTCCTAAGTAACAGAAGGCAATGGCCTGCCTTCTGTCTGATAAAACAATCCTCGGGGAAATAAAGAGTACTTGTGTTGTTCAGACATCCGATTTTGTTTTCATCTGAAATAGACTGTCTGGCAGACCCGGCCGAACCTGTCTTTACTCACTGTTTTCCTTTATAATTGACTTGTCATCATAATTAGGTTACGGCAAGGAAAGAAAATAACTCTTCTGTCATCTGGTGTTTTAAGATGCTAATCTTCTCTTGATGAGAGCAGCTCATTTTACAGCGTACTATAATTCATCAATAGCAGCAATATGTGGGCTTATTGTGGCTGTGGGAGTAGACTGTCAATCCAACAGGTGAAGTAATTGTTGCTGCTGTGCCTCCGCATTTCGAAGTAGAAACACTCTTTATTACCTTTTGGACGGAAACGCTATGATGTGTGATATTAAACACAGAATAAAGGCGTTTCTTCTGTAATGTAGAGGCATTTTTAACATATTTGACGAAGTAGTAGTGTGGTAGGACCCTTTGAAAAATACGTTTCAGTCGGAACATGTCGTTTGTAATAAATTCTCCCACCAAACTCAGGTCAATAGTGGCTGGGACACTCAAGATCGAGAGAGTGTGAGAGAAACTCTAGACAATCCAGTGTTGTTATATGGGCCAGGAGAGAGAGACACCATTCATTAGCACCTCTGTGACCCCTCACCCATTCTTCTATTGAAGAATAGCCTGCCTCTCACGCACAGTCGGCCCTAAGCCCCTCAGGGCACCCAGAGCCCGTTACATAAGACACAAGTAAAGAATGCTCCAGAAAAGTCTTCAGCCATGACCTTGGCTTTGACAGAGCACTCCTATTGGTCCTGTTGGACCAGCACTGTCTCATGGTTAAAAGTCACATGTCCTGTGTTTCTGTGTCTGTGTGAATGTGAGAGTCTGCAGTTTGAACCTTTCAGACAGTTCTCGTGTAATGAAATGGATATCGCTTGAACTGCAAGGTGGTTTAAAATGACAGAAGTAACTTAGTTATCCCTCGAGCCATGCTGGCAACATGGTGCTGTTGTTCTGTTGGTCCACCACTTTGGTGGACCAACAGACTGAAAAAACTCATTTTTTTATGGATGGATGCCGTGATATTTGGTGCAGACAGTTATGGTTTCCAGACTATGTATCCATGCCAGCTTTGGTGATTCCCAGGCTTTTCCTGTGATTTTACCAGCATGTTGACATTTTAGTTTTAACTTATAGTTGTAACATCAACAACAACTATTAGATGAATTTCCATAAAATTTGGCACCCACATGTATGTTCTCATCAGGACAAATTATATGTACTTCAGCCTCAGCTGTCCTTTGTGTTACTTTAGTGCATGGATGTATAAAGAGCACTAGATGCGGCATTGGAGGCGGAACCCCATTCATTCCTATGAAAGTTGCTCAGTAGCACATGACGCCAAAAAGGTTGAACTCCACAGGTAAAAAATTACCTAAAATTATCTTCTGCAACATGGGACCTATAGAGCAAGCCCTCAGCTAAGTTAAATGGGGATACACTGATTAAATTGTGCAATTCTTCTAGACTGTTATCGGACCAAATGTTATTGTATCAAATCCTGATAATGAGTCACATGTCCACTGACTTACAGATGTCTCTGTCACAATGTAAGTCTACAGGAAAAAGTCTTTTTGGGCTCAATGTCGTCATGTGATGGACCTGGAAGTTGTAGTTACACGATTTGGCCACATTGTCGAATTGGCTTCAACGCCCAGTGTTTGGCTTGGTTTAGTGGTAATTGGCAAATGCTAGCATGCTAACATGCTATGCTAATATGTTGAACATAGTAAATATTACACTACTAAACACCAGCATGTTAGCATTGTCATTGTGAGCATGTTAGCATGATGATGATGTCCGCATTCAGCTTAAAGCACCGCTGTGCCTTAAAGAGCATATGGCTATAGACTTTTAGGCTTGTCAGTGTATTTTCATGGATATTGATCACATCTTTTTGAATATGTTTATACAAAGAAAATTACAACCTCCAACATGCTGCATCATTTTTTAAAAGGTTTTACTATACTACAGTTTAACCAGCAAACTCAATACTGTATACTTGTATTTGAATGAGGTGTGCACCCGTGCCAAACCTATTTCAGCAGCTCATTCTCTGCTGGCAACAACTGTGTGCAGCGAAAGAAACTTTCCGAACCCTCGTCAAACCTAAAATGTACCTCCTTGATTGAGAAGAAAGGAAAAGTTGAGTTGAAAAGGAGTAAAACCACATTCTTTACTTAGCCTTTTTCAATCAGATATCTGAAAAGAACATTAGGGGAAACCGTTGTCTATATAGTAGAGTATTTACCAGCTCACATTTGCAAACCATTATATTGGAATTTAGCTGCACACGGCCTTGTCATTTCCTCTTCAATTTTGGTTGGTTCAGAGCTTTAATAAACTGCTGTTATTGGCTGAAGAGCTTAATGAGGCCCTTGAATTGTTGTTGAGAAAGAAACACACACACACACACACACACACACACACACACACACACACACACACACACAAACACACACACA
>JAPZEB010000022.1:20862423-20875854 GCA_029783705.1 Chaetodon striatus | reverse complement strand
ATGCAGTGTTTTCCTAAAAAACAATGTATAGACTCTTCCTATTTTTTGTGTTCAGGAAGTTTATGGGTGTGTGCCTGCACTGTGCTCAGGTGAGGTCATGGGGTTCACAAAAAGGTAGGAACCAGGTGCCAGACTGTTAGCAGCAGACATTCAAGAGACACAGCACTAAAAAAAATCTAGCAAGGCACCAAACAAGAGTGAGTCTAGGTTCGGCTTTTACTTGCACTTTCACTGGCGAACGTGCTTACAAACAGTAAACTATCCTGTTTAGTATACCTTTAAAACCTGGAAAGGAAGCACACATTATGTCTTCATGTAGAGCACGTACCATGGCTGCTCTTTACATGCCAAAAAATGTTTCCAGCACACTTGACTAACCCAGCATAAATGAGGCACATACACTTGTTTGTTTTCCAAATGGGCTCTGTTGATTGGCAAAGTATTGTACGTGCTGCGAATATTTGTCTCCCATTATACTCGTGCTGGTGAACATCCCTGACACTTTGCCCGTTGTCAGCGCATGTGTCAGAAGACACATTGATGAGACAATTGATCCAGACAGTCATCGTAATTGCAAGGTCAAACTTCAAAAGCTTTGAGTCTCTTTCCCTTTTCACTATTTTTTCTCTTGTCCCATTGTGTCCCACTCCCTCGAAAGCTGTCTATATATTTCGCCTCCTGATTACATTCACGACTGATTGCAACAGCCACATTCACACACAAACACACACAGATACACACCCTCCTCCCGTGCTGTCTGTAGATGTTGTGATTGTTGATTAAAGCGGTTATCCAAAATTGAAAAACAAAGAATGACTGCTATTAATGAATAGATTGCAGATAGACAGTCGCAGCTTGTAGGTCATCGCCGAGGTCATCAGTCTGTGGCCGGCGCTATCTGTGAGATCGTCACTGTGCCGCCGACGCAGCAACAGCAGCAGCAAGTGTGACATCATTTGAGGAGATGGTAGCGCAGAAGACAGCTCCATTTCACAAGTTGAAAGGGTACCATGTGACTCACAGATAACCTTTCAGCATCTCCTGTGTGTGTATTTGTGCGTGCGTGTGCTCTAATCCATTACCTGAAATTGGTTTACAAAACCTATGATGTCAGCAGGCTTTTTTATAATGCCTTTTTAGACCTTGTCAAGCCACAAGATTGCAATATCATATCCCCACAGTGTATGAATTTATTTTTCTTTAGCCACTTATCATATTTATAGGTTTTATATTTATAGGGTCCTCTCATCACTGCTGTGCCATGACCTGAACTCTCCCACACAGATGTCTGCAAGCAGAGAGTCCTCTGCCACTGTATGAGAGGGACTTCCCGCTAACAAGTGACCATGAATAAGATAATTAAATAAAGTCATGTGAGTTTTACCACCACTCTCAGGATGAAACAGCCTGCTACAAAGGATTCAGACATTGTTTGTTGTACTTTTACTTTAAAGAGATGGTCAGTATTTTACTAGTTGAGAAGTATAGACAACAGAGCTGCAACTTTAGTCGATTAATTGATGAATCAATTGACAGAAAATTAATTTGCAACTATTTTGATATTGAACAATCATTATCGTAGTTGTTTTAAGCAAAACGGTCAAATATTTGCTGGTTTTATACTTCTTAAATGTGAGAATTTGGTGCCTTTCTTGGTCATACATTATAATAAACTGAATCGCCTTGGATTTTTAGACATACCGTTTGAAGATGTCACAGTGGGCTCTGGGAAATTACACAGGGCATGTCTGTATTTTATTGGGAAAGCAATTAATCAAGAAAATAATGGGCAAATTAATCAATTATGAAAAGAACTGTTAGTTGCAGCCCTAATACCTGCAGGGGAGGTAGTGTTTAGATCATTTACTTGAGTAAAAATACTAATATCACACTATAAAAATACTCTGTATAGTCCTGCATTGAAAAAGTTACTCAAGTAAAAGTGTGTAAGTACAATCGTGAAAATGTATTCAAAGTAAAAGTAACCAGTGCAGAACATTGTAAATCAATTTAACAAATCAATTATAAGGAAAAGCAGCGAGTCCTCATATTGGAGTCACAAGTACAAAGTGGCACGAGATTATAATACTTAAGTAAAGGAAAAGTACCTTAATGTTGTACTTAAGGACAGCACTTGAGTACCTGGTTACATTCCACAACTGCCTAATACACAGTATGTCAGTGGTTGAAATGGTGAAGGGATTTCAGATGACTGAATGACTACTCGTCAGCATTTAATATTCCCAGACTACAGTTTCTTTACATCATTTGGTCTGCAATTTTTTGCCTCTTGCTTGCTTTTTCATTCCTGACCATCTGCCCCGTTTTGTTGCGCATTTTAATTCTATGCAGCTGTATAGAGCAGTTACAGGCTAATTAAAAGTGTAAGTATTTGTGATGCTATTTATGCTGTCATGGC
Organism: Chaetodon striatus; assembly: GCA_029783705.1. Lineage (NCBI taxonomy): Eukaryota > Metazoa > Chordata > Actinopteri > Chaetodontiformes > Chaetodontidae > Chaetodon > Chaetodon striatus. The sequence continues at coordinate 20,873,435 of JAPZEB010000022.1, read as the reverse complement.
TGTTGAGAGAATCTTAACAGCTGCTTTGCGTACTGTTCCTCCTCGAGACCCGAGCCCAGCGCTGCAGTTTAAGCAGATGAATGCTCGGGCCCTTAAATCAAGTATAAAATAAAGACGGACGGAGGGAGATAAAGGAAGCAAGGAGGGGCTTATAATTGGAGGAGCCAGACACACAGTTTGGTCCGGTGAAAAGAAGAGTGAAAAGGAGTTGGTATGGAGACGGGGAGCAGACAGTCATGGAGACAGAGGCAGAGGCAGAGAGAAAGGGAGGGATTTAAGGGAAAGAATGAGTGAAACCTTAGTACCTGAGGCGTGGGCTGAGGCCTTTAGCTGCTGGTGCCAGAATGTGTTTTTACGAGCCTGCGGTCAGACAGAAATAAAAGGCAGTCGAGCGGCTGAATGGCATCACACACACACACACACGCATGCACACACACGATTCAATGGCCTCTCACAGTTTGGTTTTATAATGTCACAGTTATTCAATGTCTCCAACCCCCATAATGCAGTGTGACTGAACAAGCAGCACACTCTCCTCAGTGGTACGGATGTAGGGAGCGAGAGAAGGAAGAGAGGGGAGGTATGGGAGGAAAAGAAAGCATTAGCAACACCTCTGTATTCCTTTCAACGGTGCCAAGGGCATAGAAAGGTTCTTTTATGTTCTTTGGAGTCATTATATAGATTTTATGGTCAGTTAGTCCAATCGTTGACTTTTTTTTACACAATCCCTTGTGGTGCCTTTTTTTTTTTGCCTCTCTTGTTCTGTCTCTTATTTGTCTTTTGCCTTCTTTATTTCTTATTACCAGTAACGCACAATGAGCGTGGTTCGTCCGATTATCATCCCAAGCAACCTAAAGGGGTTTGTGGGTTGACACTATAATGCCTGAAAACAACCCAGTGCGAACAGAGTAAAACAAGACCTAAAAATAGGAGTAAAAAAAGACCAGTTTGTTTATTGTAAGTCAGAGCGAGTAGAGGCAGAAACGTAGGAGAGTGATGATTCAGTTAGCAGAGGTTATCTTAGGTTACTCTTGTAGAGATGTGATGGTAAACGGTGAGTGACCTCTCTGGAGACTTAAAGGAGTGTAGATCATGACCCTCTTTAGCACAGAGGATGTGCAGAATGTGAAGGAGAGACGGAGGAAATGGAAATGTGTAAGATCCATCTTGTCAATGCATTAAGGCTCCTGAAAAGGGACACAGGCTGGCTCTCCTATGTACTGTACAGAACGCAGAGTGGTACTCAGTGCCGTTGCCATGGAAATGCTGAACAAGTGATGGATTATTGGAAAGGGACAGAAAAAGATTTACAGGTTTTTTTTTTTATTATTATTATTTGGACAACCCTTTTTTTCCCATCTTTTACACTCTCTCAGAAAAAAGGAAGTGCAGAGGAATAACAAACTGAGACTCACAGATGTATCAGAAACAATTTATTTGCAACTCTTAACTCACGCTTTACTGCAGCCTGATCGGTGTGAAGGGTAGAAATATCACAATAAAGCCTCCGTTTATGCTGTGAGTGTGTGCGCATTTTGTACAAAAGGCTAAAGAGCTTCGATTCATTTTGTGCTGTGCGAACATGTAACACAGCAGCAGTAGCATGACTAATGTTGCTCAGTCCCATAGTCCCCTACACCCACACACATGCACCGACACACACTCACGAAAAAATTTAGCTGCTTCCTCCTTTTGACTCTTTCTCTCCATTACTCTCCCGCTCACATGGGAATGCCATGCACAGCAGGGCACACACACACACACTCACACACTCAGCTATATATACTTTAATTCATTTATAGTTTGTGGTCGCCATCATATCCTCTGTTTACTGTAGCTGTTTATCTCATTGAGCTGTCTCACTGAGGTAAACAGTCTATATTTGTGCATGCATGCCCACATGTGTGTATGTGTGTCATTGTTCTGTAGATGTTTGGAGGTCAGTGTGTGAAGGGGACATTTCAGCAGTATATTTCCCAGAGGTCCTTGCAAGGCTCGACTCAATATAGAGCTGCTGCAAGTGACCCATGTCAGCGGTTTGTACGGAAGTAGAGTGTGTATGTTGGTGTGTGCATTGTTTTAAATATAATGACCATATGAGGGAGATTACAGGCCGTCTCTGTGTATGTGTGTGTGTGTATATGTGAGTGAGAGACAGAGAGAAAGAGAGAGAGAGAGAGAGAGAGGGAGAGAGAATGTGTGTCCTGTCTGTTTCACCGTTAGCATTCTCCAGCTTTGACGGACAGAAAGGAAAAGAAATGCTTCTTTCTTGTGGCCAAATTCTGCTTTGTGTGTGTGTGCATGTAAGTGTGTGTGTGTGTGAGGAGATCTTTTCACATGAATTGTTGAGATAGAGAGGGATACGTTTCCCCCCTTCACTGGTAAAGTGCTTTCAGCACTGTACTATTAAGGGCTATTGTTAGAGTTACCCATGACCTGGTCATGACATGAGACTGTGTGTGTGTGTGTGTGTGTGTGTTTGGCTGCGTGTATGGGCTGTTTGTAAGTGTCTGTGTGCCATTCTTCAGGCTCTATCCATTAATAAGGGAGTGCTCAGCCATGGAGTTCACCTTTTCCCCTATAATTGCTCTCCCTCTTTCTCACCCACACACACACACACACACACACACACACTCATACTCAAGCTACCCTGAAACACATTTCCAGTCACCGCTGTGAAGTTAGATGTTCCTAAAACGGAGCCTTAAGTTAGTTGTTGAACCCTTAACAAGTATGATAATGAAGCAACAGTAGGTAGTTACTGTATGAAAGAAGTATTCAGCATTTACTTAATGTCACAACTAAGATTTTCATCCTGTCCACGGGCATATTTGGGTAGGGACAGTAGGGACATGTCACCACCAATATCCAGCCACAACTCATCCCTAGCAATAACACTGTTGTCTGTCAGTGTCTAGTCTGTCTATGTATTTGCTCTCTACTATGAGTCCCGCCTCCCTAACCCAGTATCACATATAGGATTGGCCTTGTTGTTTCTTGCTAACGTGTGAAAGACTGTAGCTTCTGGCTCTGTCAACTAGATGTGCATCCTCTGACCTGTAGCCCTGCTCTGTGTGCTTCTCACTAAAAAGCCGAGGGAAGCTGCTGTGAGCTGCACTTTATCGGAGGTGGTGAAGTTAACATTTGTGCGGACAAAAAGCCACACAATAGGGAGATTTATGCCTGATCAGACGTCTTTTTTTTCAGTTTTCCGCCTCTGCTGTGATGAAGAGCAGCGCACAGCCGTTTAAACTTTGATTCATCCAGAGATGGTCCCAAATGGGGTTCTGTTTCTGTCAGAAGGTCTGAATAATGTAATGCACGGCAGAATATATGCATCAAGGAAATATTATGACATTATTCCCATTAATCCATGATTTTTTTATTAATCCTTTACAGAAATAAAGACATTTCTTCCTGAAATCGGTGACTTAAAAATCACCAGACAGCAGGAAATGTGTTTGAAGCTCAAACTTTCTTAGGGGAGTATGAGGGCAGTGATGTTTACAACGTTTGAAATGGATGTATCTATTTTTGTACATAAAGGGAGTATAAATTAGCCTTAAGTTATACTTGCAGAGTTCCACTTTGCTGCACTGATTCAAATTATTTAACCATGCAATTCACAGGAAAATCATGCATGTTGTGAAATGAAAAGAGCAATATTTTACAATGAAATGTAGTGTAATTGAAGTGTAAAGTTATATTTAAGTACAATACTTGAGTAAGGTTGTCTTTTTGTGGAAGAGGATTAGACGTAGATGGTTTATGGGAGCGGATGTTAGTTGCTATTAATGTTGGTGACTTCACCATGGAGATGTACGAGACAGACAATCGTGTTTCTGTCTGTGAAATGTGTACAATGTGTGTGTCAGGATAATAATAACAATATAAATTGGTCTGTAATGTACCATCATTGACCAGGAATTTGTTTTTGGAGACACTGGTGCAGACGTATTGATTACCGCCATAGCAACATAAGTACATACAGGCACAACAGGACCTCACAGTCAGCGCAGTCAGGGATGTGTGTCAGGATGTGTGTGTGTGTGAGAGAGAGCAGTGTTTTATTGCTGTGGACTCCTCACTTTTCAAAGGGTGGGAGAGTGAGAAGGATCATGGGTGGGCCCCGAAGAGACCCTTTAGAGATGGAGACGCCACTTCAGAAAACACTCAGCCTTCACAAAATGGAGGGAGGAGAGGACAGAGAGAGGGGAGAGTCGATAGAGGGTGAAGGGCAAGGCTGGATATCAGATTTTCCACGGAGTTAGATGATCATCAGTGTTTGTGTGTGTCTGTGTGTGCGTGTAGCAGTGGTGGTGTTTGATTTGACCATTTGCCAGCTCGAGTCTGGGTGTTATTCCCTCAGCTCCAACAGCTACATGCTGAAATACTTCCTGGTTTTAGGTCAGGTATTTCCCAGCAGCGCTTAAGAGATTGTTTACCAACTTAGATTTGAATGGAGAGGCTCTTTACAATATATATGTATATCAAATACAGCTATGTACTCTGCTTTTTACTGGATGTGTTTACCTGAGTTGAAGAATTGTATCGTCCTCCTCTGTCACTTTTTTTCCCCCCTCTCTTTGCGCTCTGCTTCGCTCAGTCACACACACACACTTCATACCTATTTTCACATCAGTCTCTGCAGGGCTGTCAGCCATTAATTGTGTCCCAGACTGGGACCAGAGAGAAAGTGTGGCTGGGAGTGCTGGGTGTATGCAGGAGAGAGGCAGGCAAGGCTGGGCACAGCTCTCTCCAGAGGAGGAAGTCGCTCTCTCATATCGCTGCCCACATCCATCCTCGGAATAATCGTCTAAATTCACCACTGAGTTTTCACCGTCCCTGAAGATGTTAGTCATTAGAAGAAAATAGGTTCTTTCCTTGAGGTTTACCTCAGGATAGCACAATCAGTACACACGCTATTAAGGAGCAACAGTGAGGCATTTCCTCCTTCCTAAAAAACCTTTCTTCTTTGCCCAATTTTTAGGTTCTGTCATCGCTGCAATCAGGGATTTCATCGCAGTCTTACAACCTACAAAGACTAAATGTTCTAAAAGATGTCTTTTTTTGGCAGCGTGTGTCCCTGAGCACGGCTGCTCCCTTTGTTTCTTCACAATAGGACGATATCAAAAAAGACAACTTCATTGCTTTGCTTCACCTCTCTCTCTGCCCTTGATTCAAATCCTAATACTTTCCCTTCATCTGTCCTCTTTTGCCGATTTTGTAATATTTCCCAGTTGTACAAGATTCGCTTGGTTTACCATATTTATTTAATCGCCATTTCCGCTCTCTTTTATTATGCTACCGTTTCCTGCGTTTGAAGGGCTGCATTAATTGCCTGTCTCATATTGATGTGTTTTTTTCATCAACCTTTTCCCAGCGCTGAAGAGAAAATAAATGAAACTTTTAGAAAATAAACATAAATGTGTTTGAGAACAGACTCATAGCATGCAATATGTTAATCATTTTTCTACTTTGGTGGTTTGAAATTGCTGGTGCAAGGGAAGGATGTGACTTTTTTTTTTTGCTCATAATATCCAGTAATAAGTCTCAATATTTTTTATGAGCTTGTAAAAGTCAGCACTATTAATCTCATGAATTGTTCTGTCTTCTCAGGTGACGTCGGAGCAGCTGGTGATGCTTTTGGAGCTCCTGCTCGAGGAAGAGGAGCTAAGCCTGGCAGCCATGGGTGCTCTGAAGAGAACTTACAGCCTACAAAATAGAGACGCTGAAGTGAGAACACACACACAAATATTCACCCCTCCACACACACACATGCTCAGACAAGTGAGCATATGCATCCGAGCGCCATAATCTCCTCCAATAATGAAATGTAGACGGTTTCCTCTCCCTTTTCCATCCCAAGGCACAGCGCTTAGTAATGTGTAGTAAATTCTGCTGTAATAGCAGCTCTCTTCTTTACAGCCACCATTACTGACTAAATCCCACAAGTATTCGCTTCATGTTTTAGTACTGCACAAAGTTCCTTAATGGTACTATTAACGATGTTTGTGAGTATGTGTGTAGTTCCCGTCTCGTGTTTGTGCTCTGCAGCTGTGTGTATGTGTTGGCGGCTGAAGAGTTCTTTACTGCGCGGCACCGCCTCTCAGTACAGGAGCACGAGTGTGAAAACACAGCTGCGTCAGAGCCTGTAAACTGTCCATGCTAACCTCCGTTGTTAACACATGGCTTGTCTTTAAAAGAAAAAATTTGATACATATTTGGTTTTTTACAAGTCCTTATTAATTATATGAGCTGTTTGGTTGGGGCAGCAATGTATATAATGGGGCTCAGATGTTCTGTTGTGTACGTGGCCAGTTGAGGCGGTTATTGTATTGAATCCAGACATCTAAAGTTTCATCTCAGGACATTTTTATTGTTTACATTCCTAACTCGCAGCCAGGCCAGTTTTCACAAACAGTTGTCTCTCATTTAGAATCTTGAATGCATTTAAATCGAGGTTCATTTCAGTGACTTTACTCACTACTTGATGTTACTGTCTTGCATTTAGTTTGAGTAATTAACCTCACGGTCAACAAACTGAGGCCACTCTGCGTTTGGCCTCAGGTCCAGCTTTAGGTTCGGGCCACTTTAGTCAGACTTCCTGGCAGATGAAAGCAGATTCTCATCTGCAATTTCCCGGAAAAACTTTCAGTGTTCGCTAAAAATACACAGGGCCATTATGCACATAGTCGTGCATGGAAACACACACTCTTTCTCTCATACGCAAACATACGCACTCCTGCACGCACCTGTCTAAAGGCAATGGTCCCGTCCTAATGTTAGTAATCTCATTCAGCAGAGGTTAATCACCAACGTCTCTCCATATAAATGTGGCCATTTATTTTCCTCTCTTCCTCTTTCTCTCCCTCTCTGGCTCTCGGTCTGATTGTATTCATTTTCTCACTCAGCTTTTCTTTGTCTGGTACTGCATCCTCTTCAGATGAATGATCTGTTTAAAAATTCTTGGACAAACACAACACTGAGTGCAGTTCAGCCCCTCGCTGTTTACCTCCATAGAGAATGAGAGCCTTTCAGAGTGGATGAATATTGGATTATCGGAGTGATTCTCATGGCTTCTGAAGAGCGGTTAGTAATGTGTCGACTCAGAATGCATTATGATAAAACATGACATAGATTGTTCGCCCCATAATAGAACTGCATTATCACTGCTTAGAGTAAAAAAAAATCTCATTTGGTGATGATTTCATGCCACATTACTGACGGACTTTCCTGATTTACTATTTAATCAACTTTATTAATCCATTTTATAAGGTGTTTTCTCATTACTGCAACTTAGAAGCACAGTATGCTGTTACATATTGTTTCACCACCCGTTACTTGCTGAACATGTCTCACTCTAAGCCACTGGTTCCCAACCTGTGAATCCCAACCCCCTTGGGGATCACCAAAGCTTCACTGGGGGTCGCAAGGCCTTCTTGATTTTATGGGTGGGAGAGAACTTTCAAAAGGCCTATATCTCATCATGACATTTATTTCTGAGATGAAAACTAAATGAAATTGTTATTTTAAAGTTTAGATTATTGTTCAGAATAGAAACTTTTCACTAAATCTCTCAGGATAAGGACACTTGTGAAGACTTGTTAAAACAGCCAATAAAGCCCCGGTAGCAGTACAGTACAGTACAGTTCAGTTCGGTACGCTTTTTCTTGTTTCCACTGTGAAAACTTGTGGATGGTACCAATGGATCCGTTCCATACCGTCCCCATTTTTGCTCCCCCCTCTGTTGGGGTACCTAGCACACAGATCTGGTACTTAACAGTGGAGCTGTGAACACTGCAGTCCGTCGATTGGTCACTCTGCTCAGGGCTGAGTTGTGGCTGGTTTTGCAGCTCATACTTTGGAGAGCTTTATCAGTAAACTGTAACTATAAAATGAAAAGATGTTTGCTGCCTCTTGCAGCAGCTGTAGTCGGAAAAAAGAAACTTAATTCACTGGGTCGAATTTTAAGGTGGAACGTTAACTTTTAATGTTACTCACTGTATGAGTTGATGACGTGAATCAGTCGACACACCTTAAATGTTCTATATGACAACTTGACCATCACTTTAGTTTTTATATGACATGTACTTTTAGTAATGAATGGATCTTCAGGCGTTTATATATGTTAATTTTGACCAGGTTATGTGAACTAAATATATTCAAATCCTCACTCAGAGAAAAAAAAACTGTGTCGCTGAGCGCTATTCCCATGGGCAATGCTAAACCCCTGAGCTTGCCTGAAAAGGACTAAATGCACAAACCCACTATATCTAAATATCCCATGGAGAGAGACTCTCACTGCAGCCTGTTTTATTTTGTTCTATAAATGTCAGTGTGCAGCCTCGTTCTGTGGACGATAAACAAGACGCAGACTGATAAAGGAGGAAATACAGGGAGTGCTAGATGGTGCAGTGAGTGACAACAACCCCACCCACATTTAAGGGCAATGTTTGCAGTGGAAACACTAGGGTCTCTGTACCATGTCTGAAGGGTTACTTTTAACTCCAAAGGTACCACACCGAAAGTGTTTGGTGGAAACGGGGCTTTAATATGTGACATAGAGGGTTGAACACCATGTGTGCACGTAGGCCCACAGGGCCAGGAGTTTATGACCCTCTGGTTGGTTGAATTGTGTGGCACTAAAAAACAAAAAGCCACATTTGCAATTTGAGAATTGCCTTCTATTACGTATAATGCAATATCAATATCTGAATTTGATAGACTTTTCACCCTACAGGCAGTACAGAGAAAATCAAATATGACAATATTAAATACATTGATATCTACATTGTGATGATACTGTAGGGCTGACTACTGGTGCTTTCTAAAAATACTTACACAATGTGATTTTTGATAAGTTATCATCAGTAATGTGGATATAATGACTAAGTGAGCAAAGGCAGATAATAGGACCGCCACAAAAGTTCAGAAAACTACATAACTTCACTGTAATGCAGCCTTTAAATCCAGGATTATGCAATTACACTATTACAATATCCAAAACCTAAGATGCTATCTAGTCTGATATCATGATATCAATATAATATAGATATATACTGCCAAGCCCTTGTTCAGCCCTATTTTATATCGTCTTTTTCTGCACTAAACCTCTGTGCTTTCTGTTATTTCTTCTTCAGCACTGGGAAACTAACCTCTCACCCCACAGTAGCGTGATTAGAGGAAAGCAGACACAAGGCTGAAAAAAGCAACTGTCAACCGAACAGAGATGAAAAACAGTCTTTGGGGTTGGACATGACACTTAGCACAATGCCATTAGTGCATTCAGACAAGTATCCACTGAAGCATGCACGCGTACACAAAGTTGAAAGTCCTGTGGAGCAGCTGATTAATGTCATGGGAATACAGCACAAATGTCCCCGAAAAGAATAACACAGCAATGCAAGGGCAGCAGATTATTCTTTGGTGGATGAATGTCTGTCGAGGAATGTAAATAAAAGAAGAGCTGCGTCATGTGCTAAAAATTTAAAAGTCAAATTGTGTAATCATGTTTCTAATAAACTAGACACAACAGCTATGACTACAGACTGGTGAAGTTGTGCTCTATTGTCCAACAACTAATGAGGGCAAAGATGTCTAAATTATTTTACACTAATCTACAACTAAGGTTAAACAATGTAAAGGAGACGCGTGTCCTCACACTGACTTTAAACTACATCCTGTGAGAACTGAGTTGCACCATACATTGCAATGGAGTTTGTTTTTAATTTGACATTCACATCTATGACAGCAGATTAAGTACCAATATAGAATTCTTGGTGCCTAGCATTGCTAATCCTTGGTAGTCTGGTCATTTCTGAAAAGATTTCATCAGTGCACCTTCACACAGACTCAAGGCTGAATAGAGTGAGAGTAAACTAGCATGTACACTCTAAAATAAAGCCCAATTAAGACACAAATATCCAACAGTAAGACAAGAAGTCTCTGTGCATGTACGTCCTTCCCATATAGCAAAAACCGTTCTACTTCACTACTGACGGGTGTATTGCCATGAGCGAGGCTGTTTTCCTAATCCCCCTACGGCACGCTGGATTTCTGACCATCACCGCCTGCTTCCGCAGAGTGTGTTATCTGTTCTCGCCCACTCCCGCAAGGTGTGTGTTAGCTCCCGTCCGCACCCACAAACACTCTGACCATGCATGCCCACACAATAGATTATCAATAGACTGAGTCTTCTCACATCCCACAGAGATAACATGTTATTTTACTGTAGTATTAAGAAAAATAATGTGTACCTGTCTGTCAATACAGTTACTCTGGTGTCTCCAGGATTCAGTGTTGATCTGTGAGATCTGTGTTGGGTCCCAACCCCAATGGGGCGGCTGTGGCTCAGAGTAGAGCAGATCATTCACTAATCGGACAATCAAAAGTTTGATCCCCAGCTCCCGAACCCCAAACTGCTCCCCATCGGTGTGTTAAAAACTGAGTAGCAGGTGGCACCTTGTATGGTAGCCTCGGCCACCAGTGTGTGAATGTGTGTGTGAATTAGGGCTGGTAAAATAATATTTGAAGGTCAAATAACCGTCGAATGTGGGAAAAATTTGTGAGATTTAATATTCAATTAGTGGGCGTTGCTGTCACTCAGAGCATGGGGCGTGCTGCTGACTCTCTTCTGGTGTGTGTGTCCTGTATTGGCCTATGTAGCTGAGCGCTTGCGGTTACGTGTCATAACAAACCACCTGCATAACACACAGTGATAAGTAGCGAGGAGGAGAACACCTTAACATAGCCAAAAAAACAACCAAGCAAGCCCAAAAAGTGTATAAGTGTATAATCATCTGCGTTTTTGACTGCCAGTAGCCGCGACTGGGGTGTGTTTTTCTTTGCTATACCACCTCACAACACTAAAAAATACCTCCGCTAATGAAACCCCTGCTCTTCTTTATAACCATGGCGGTTTTGTGAAGGCAAGCGAGCAATACGCCTATTTGGAAACTAATACCTCCTCTGAGTGTGGTTCACCAGTGTTTCTGACCTCGAGAAGCTGG
>JAPZEB010000022.1:20780466-20807001 GCA_029783705.1 Chaetodon striatus | reverse complement strand
ACTGCCACAAATCATGATGTCAGACAGACTGAGCAGACACAACTTTATCATCAGTCTCAGATGTCTGGGGCTAACTTTAGCATCAAACATTAGCATTAAACATTAGCATTAAACATTAGCATTAAACATTAGCATTAAACTTTAGCATTAAACATTAGCATTAAACATTAGCATCAAACATTAGCATCAAACATTAGCATTAAACATTAGCATCAAACATTAGCATTAAACATTAGCATCAAACATTAGCATCAAACATTAGCATCAAACATTAGCATTAAACATTAGCATCAAACATTAGCATTAAACATTAGCTCTGTGTGAATAAAAACAGAAAGTGATCCGGCTGAATGCTGCTGACAGTAAACACTCGCTGTATTTGATGATGCAGTTTTTATCCTGAACAAGAAAGAGTTAAAAATCCTGAAAACAATTTCTGTATTTGATTTTTAAATGATTACAACTCAGTCAGCGCTCTGTGTTTGTCAGACAGACAGACAGACACACAGACAGACAGACAGACAGATGTTCAGTATTTAATGTGACAGGATGAGGCGGGGTCCTGATGGGAGCTGTCAGTCATCCTCCTCTCCTCCATTCACACTGACAGACACAAGATGAAGACAACACACACACACACACACACACACACACACACACACACACAGTCCCTGGTGTGTGTGTGTGTGATGAGTTTAGCCTGCGGCCACAAACAGCCATTAACAGATGAAAGCAGCAGCTAATCACACACACACTAACACACGCTAAACACTGATGCTAAATGCTAAACGTTGAAGCTAAACGCTGAAGGCTGTTTGTAGAGTTTAGAGGAAGAGACGAAAGCTGAGGACGCTTTGCTGCTGATCACTGAGAGCCTGACGACACACACACACACCAGGAACACCAGGAACACACACACTCAGTGTGAGAGCGTGTGTGACTGAGGATGAGGATGAAGAAGAGGAAGTGACAGACATGTTTTGTCGTCGTAAACTCTCTCAGGAGTTCATTAGAGATGAATCTTCATCAGAGGACACTGCTGCAGGTGTCACACTAACACACCCAGGATGAACCCCACACACACACACACACACACACACACACACACACACTGACACACACACTGACACACAGGAACACAAACATACATTCATCCTTACAGGACCAGTCATCAAATATAATCTTAAGTGGTCTCAGTTTGTTAAATATCTATTTGTATCTATGCCTCAGTTTACCATTTATTAATCACTGAAGGTTATACAATAACGGTTTCCTCTTGCAGGTTCTATTTGAACTTTGTGACAGAGGAGGTAGATAACCCTGAGCGGTAAGTGTAATCCATGTACTGGCTGTATCTGTATAGATCATCTGTATTTGCTAGGTTTAAAACCTAAAGGAAAATGTTTTCTTCAATAGTTGCACAATGGTAAATTAAGCCATATTACTGGGAAATGTCCTTAAAGCAGTTATCAATATCATTATCAATATTTCTATCTCAACAAAAGGCAGCATGACTACTAATATGTAAAATAAGTCACTCACCGTGATGAACCAATAGAGTCATCTAAAACTCTGATACATCTTATTCCCAACATGATCTCACAGAAATACCCGAAATGACCACAACCTCTTAACCTCTTATTGTATACAACAGATGTCAGTTGGCACACCCCCAGTTTGGAGGAGCAGGTTGAAGTCGGGCACAGAAGCTAAGCAATTTACTGCTGTAGAGGGGTCAACAACAAAATGTATGTTAGCCACCTAAAAAAAAGCCCCACCTAAAAAACTACATCAGTTTAAGTGTACGCTATACTGAGAGAATTTCCAGTGCTTTGCCTTTCCATCAGACAGCCTGTTCAGACGGGAAGGCTGTTAACAGCTTCAGTTACCAATCTACGCTCTCGTCAAAGAACATTGGAGCTGCTGGTCTGTCCCCAATCACTTAATTACTTTGTGTTATTGTGTGACTTTGCTGAATTCAAACAAACCCTTTTAAGTGCCAAAGTCACACAATAACACTTATTAACTAACTGATCGAGGCAGCAGTAGACCAGCAGCTCCTGTGTTCATCAATGTTAAATTCTTGTTTTTCTCAGTGGATTCTAGCTCTGTTGACAGCAATGTAACGACTCCATTTTCCTGTTGAAAATCACTGTCTGACATTAAAGTAAAGCAGTGAAAATACTCTTAATATAAAATACACTTCAAATGATATGGATTTTTTTGGGGGGGACTTCTTTTTAGGTGGCTAAAATCCGTTTTGTTGTTAACCCCTCCACAGTAGTACATCGCTCAGCTTACATGTTAGACTCCAGCTTGCTTCTCCAAACTGTATGTAATATACTGTCTTTGGATACCCCATACCCCATATAACCCCATTTTAAAAACCTGAACTTTTTCTTTAACATAGCCTTACATGGTGAGTGGTAATGTGGCTGCACAGTTGACTTAAGGCACTAAACTTACTTGGTTAGGTCAAGAAAAAGATTATGTTTTTGGTTAAAGTGACTATGTTGTGGAACATGAGCACCTTAAGAACCTTAAGTGATGTTAGTTTTGTGACATAACTACATAAATGATGGAAGTGTGTTTAGTAAAAGTAGTCAATGTTGACTTGAAGTTTCACATTAAACAGCAGTCTGATGTTTATTTGACACATCCACCACCAGACCTCCTCCTCATTAATCACGTCAAAATATAGGAAAGCAGAACAACGGGAGCAGCTTGTCATTTTGCTTCTTTGCAAAACATGTAAAGTTTCCTAGTGGTGGCAGGCTTGAAAAGGTTGGTGTTGCAATATGTTTATCCAAAAACCTGTTGATATCCAAGTCTTTCATAATGTCAGAGAGTGGATGTGTTTCTCCTTCTGACGAAAATTCTGAGCTTTTCTTTTGGGCGTGCATCTGCTGCCCGCAAACTGTTGGCCAGTTGGTTTGTGTAAAACTCATCCATGAAAATGCACAGAGCTGACCGTGAACAGACAGTAGGCTATGTGTCGCAAACTACCCTAACCCCCTAATGCTAATAAAGCCTGCATAATGAATGAATAAATTAATGAATGAATTTTTATTATTGTGTCAAGCAAGCAGTTATGTCCATCCAGTATGGGCTTACAATACACCATAAATTCAGAGCCAGCGCTGAATGGATGAAACAAAGCAGCATAAGCATCATATAGACTCAGATCGTTAATTTGAAAGACCAAGTTTGTGGATCACTAGCAAAGGATTTTGCGTGTAAAAATGAAAAAAAAAAAAAAATTAAAATAAATACTAATTTAACAAACTTTCTTGCCTTTTCTTCCAGGCTTTAGCAAGAAAATTGGCAAACTTAAACATATCAAAATTACCCAACCGTTCTAGCATTTGTTCATCTAAGCACCAGAAAATGTCAGGGTTTAGACGAACCATTTCATAGAGCGTATGCTCTCTTAAGTCATCGTAGTTTGTACAATATAAAAGAAAATGGGAGTTTCCTCTTCACCCAAATTACACAACTCACATATCCTGTTTTCTGTCTAAATGTTGTTGAATTGCCTAATTTCAACGGCCAGAGAAAGAATACCAGCTCTTAGCTGTACAACTAAAGATCTTTGCACACATGTTCTAAATTTAGGCACTGACAGATTGTTTTTGAACCATTTCTCTTCAAATTTCATTAACAGCTTTTTCTTAATAGAGTTAACACTGCAGCATAAGTTATTCCTGTAAATATACACCATATCCACCTCCTCAAAGACTGAGCAAAGCTCCTTTGCCTATGGAGAACTATGTTATTTATTCCACATAAACACTTTTTTTTATTCTGTCTTCTACCATTTTGATCAGACATTTCCACAATCCGATCATTTCACATTTTTGTTGGATGCTCCAAGTACCCAGCCCATGTCTCCCTGAATTGCTGCACTGTTATAAATTGTCCTGTAAAAAGACAGTAAAGAACTGGCAGTAGGGTTACCATTATGTTACTGTAAAATTGACAGTTATTTACTGTCACCAAAATGTACAGTTTTGTACTGTTAATGAAAAATACAGTTTTTAACTTGTTTAAAAAAATACATTATATAGCAGTTTTTTATCCCGTTCCTTTACAGTATGACTGATTTGTTTCATTGCATTATTTAATTGGTTTAGTTTTTTTTTTTTTTTTTTTTACACATCTTTCAATAAACCTGTTATTTTCGCCTAAATTAATACTGACTTAGCAGGTTTGACACATAGTAATAGTCACACTACACACAATTAAAGGCACTTTTGTTTGGAAAAAGGCTTTAATAGACTGGTGGTCACTCTTCCCCAAATCTCTGTCCAAAGCTAGCTCCATGCACTGCAAACCACAACAAAATATTCTCTGTGAGTGAAGAACAGAGCTAAATTTTTGATTTTTCAATCATGCAATTACAGTGCGGGAGACAAAAACCAAAACTTCTTACACTTAACTTTTATTTTAATGTAAAATTGAAAACTACACATGCAGAACAATTGCAGGTTAAATCTGTGCTAACAAAAATCAGATCAAGCCTTCTCTCTCAAAAATGTCTGGCTTTTTGCTATAATTGTGCAATAACAGTTTCTGAGCCTAAGTGCAGCCTCAAAATACTGACATGATCAATTGTCACCTCAAGACAATATAAATGTTGGCTAATATGAATCAAAGTTTAGAAAGTGAACTTGATGACCAGAAGACACATTCAGTTGAAGAAATTGCATCATTGGCTGTTTAAAAGGCACATGGTTGGGTGTGGAAGTCCAAGTATTTGCTGATAGTGGGGATGTATGTTACTGAATGAGTCATGAGCCAATCAAGGACACCAGTTCTCTCACTTCAACCTTAGGAGCCCTCTGCTGTGTGAGAGGAAGAGAGAGGAGGAGAGATGAGTTTCAAAATAACTTTTAATTCCCCTTTTTCACATACATAATACAGTGTGTGCCTCTCATTTTCTCCTATCATAATTTGGACCATAAACATATAAATCCAAAGAAAAACATATCAAGCCCTAAACTAACTGCTCAGCCAACTAAAACACCCAGACCTAAAGAATCAAACAGTTGTAATTTCAGAAAAACCCCCACAAATGACGCAGAAAAAATGACAAAAAGAATACAAGGTGTGGGAATAAAATATGTCAGGACCAGGGATGGAATTACACAGTGGCTTTCAGGGGAGCCCTATTTTCCAGTGCACACAACCAAGTCACATGCATGTGCATACATATAAGGCCACAGCAGCGCAGTAAATTGCAGGGTTGCTGCGGAAAACATTATACTACTGCTATTACAGGCAAAATAACAACATAAGAATCAATGAAGACATTTAATAGCCAACATGTATGGATTGCCACAGCAGGAATGGACAAAGAATTGTGTTTATTTGTGTAGACAGATTTGGGAAAATGGAATATAATGAGCAAATAAAGACACATCATTGATATATTTATGTCAATCATTTAATTTTGTTTCAGAAATCTTAATGTACGGAAAATAAAATGTAACCACCTCAGATTATGCTTTCAGGGGAGCCCTGCCCTTTTCAGGTGAGCCGAGCTCCCCCTGGCTCCCCCGTAATTCAAACCATGGTCATGACTGAAAGAATGATTGAGAGAAAAAATATATAATGGAGTGACAGAATTAGATTAGAGATATTCAAAGGAAGGGAAAAGGAGGATGAGACTGAGAAAGAGAAAGAATTAAAGGAATGGGACGAGATGGTGATTTGATAAATATATATGTATATGAGTAAACTCACCATCTTAAATGAATTTCCACCTAAACTCAATGAGTGTACTTAGCAGAGTTGTGAAATGAATGTGTTTAACTGTCTTCGTTGATGGCATTTTGCCCTGTCCAGTCTTGGTACCTCTCTCTCAGGGCAATAAAGAGCCTTAAAAATGATAGTGTTTCTTCAGCCACTGAGTAGAAATCAAGTTGTGTAACTCATTCCAATTATCAACACACTAAAATGCAGCAAATAAATAGATGTGCAATAACATGTCATGAAAACGACTGAAAAATACAAGTTTTACTAATATAATGTGACCTTTGGATAAATTTGAGTGTGAACAATGTCTTCTCTTGAGGCTGGATCCCTTCACACATGATGTGGGTCTGACCATCCAGCACTGAATTTGGCTTCCCGTCATTTCACCTGAAACTTATAACAATTTTCCCCAGTCAATTTTAGGGGTTTTTAGTCAATGTTTGAAATTAGTTGTGTTGAGAAGAACCATACGCAGTAGGCTACTGGTTAAGAAAGCTTTTTGTTTTTAATCCATTATGAATGTACAGTCCATCTTTTCTACATCACCCTGAATTAGTACTTCACTAGCAGGTATTGCCTCTCATTTCAACTGCCCTCAGTATCACTAGTAGCACAATAATGTGCAGATAGGTAAAATTTTAAGTGTTGCAGAGAAGTTAGTGTGATATAAATTTGTGCATCTTGTTTGGCTAGTGGCAGAAAGAAAATAAGAAGAACAGATTTTTTGACGCTCATACAACTAAGTCACTATGAGAGGTGCTCTTGATATTCTGCCTTGGACAGAAAACAATAGGTGTAGCAGCATGTGAAGAGTGCCCTTGCAAAAACAGATATATCCAGTTGTGCTCATGTTTCTGAACAATTCTTTGAAACAGATACTATTCAAAAACACTCTTTGGCCAGTAAATAACTTTGCATTATTTTTTTTAAAATCTGCACTGAATAACTCCCAAACAACCAGTCTGCAATGAAATCTTATGTTAGTACAGCTGTTGGAGTAACTTCCAAAGCACAGTTAAAGTAAAGAGTTTACACTGTCAGGGGTACCAATATGCTTCATAAATTCACTGACAAAATACATGTGTGCATGCATTAAATTAGATATGTAGAAATTAAAATGAGCTCCTTGTGTTGTCAAAAGGCAACCATCTTTGAAATTCAAGCTTGCTGCTTAATCCTTCAGTCATGACATGCACATATTCGGTAGGCTAATGCAAACAAACTGACACATCACTGATAGACATTGCACCAATTTATGAATAAATGAAATTGTTTCTCACTGAGTAATTAGTAAGATGGAGATGAATGAAGAAAAGAACAGATCCTGTTTAACATGTGCAGTTCAGCTGAAATGGCTCCTCCCATAATTAAAAAAAAAATACTGCATGATACTGTTACTTCAGAAACTTTGGACAGTTGATTAGCAGTAAATTGCTGTATTTTAGGAATACATTGTAGTTCTGTTAGTGGAGCATAATTTAACAGATTGATTTTGTATTAACAATAAAGCACTGAATTTAAATATAACAGATTTA
This sequence comes from Chaetodon striatus, assembly GCA_029783705.1. Classification (NCBI taxonomy): domain Eukaryota; kingdom Metazoa; phylum Chordata; class Actinopteri; order Chaetodontiformes; family Chaetodontidae; genus Chaetodon; species Chaetodon striatus. The sequence goes on along the minus strand of JAPZEB010000022.1, from coordinate 20,799,709 downwards.
TACTGTTGAAATCCTGCTGTAAATTAACAGCAATTGTTGACTGTGTGGGATCGGAGCAAATCCATGAACCCCCAGAAAACATCATATACCTCTATTCTGTATTGTGTCAGCAATTTTAGATTATTTTGAGCCCCATATCCATGCAGCACATGTATCAGAGAGTTGAGTATATGGAGAATAACCGAGATCCTAATACATCCCGCATATTAATCGGAATATGCTTAATGGAAAAATGCCTAATTTGCAAAATTTGAAAGGAATACGGCGTTAAAATGACCCACATCAAAATTAGAATATTGTCATATTTGGAACAATAATGGAATATTAGTGTGCATGTTAACATAGCCAGTGTGAAGTTTATTTTTACTTAATCACCATATATTTAATGACATTAATACCTTCAGCAGGAACTAATGGGCTTGGAGCTGAGAGCCACAGGCAGGGTAGGGAAGTTAGAAAGTATTGGGTGACACTAAAACATTGCTAGAGTAATGTAGCACAGGTGATTCACAGCCTCTATGTGTTTATGCTGGCCACCATTGTTTTGAATAGAGACTTTTATTTGAGAATTCATAGCATATCCTCCTAAAATCTGTTAACGCTGTGTATTCAAAGCCCCCAGCCATGATTTTATTTCTATGAATAATGCACAGACAGAGAAAAGCAAAGGTCATAAAAGGGATTAAATGATGGTGAGTGACACACAAGTGAATGACAGTGTACTGCTTCTGGTATTATCAGGACCGTGCCATTAGCTATCTGTATCTCCATGGGGATTGTGACTTCGTGCTACGTGCTGGCCAACGTTGCATACTACACTGTGATGTCAGCAGAGGAGCTCCTGGCCTCAGAGGCAGTTGCTGTGGTAAGTAATACTAATACATCAAACAAACCATTTAATGAACATCCAAGCAACATGATAATGTGTAAGTAGAGTTTTGACCAAGAAAGTTAATACCAACCTAGTAAGAGATCAGCAGAATGGCGGCTCACCATTGGGCCCATGTAGGCAGTCCACTCTCAGCGCTCCCTGATCAATACTTTGTCAGTAAGCTGCTCAGAATGCAGGAGGATTTAATAGAGATGTATGTGCCTTTATGAAAGAAGCTTAACATTGATTTCATGGAGCAAACATTTGCAGGTATCTTGTTAATTCCAAGGACTCTTGTAATAAAGAATAATTTGACAAATGTTTGTCCATTTAATTATGACATAGTAAATGTACACATAAAAATGAAATACATATTACACTGAGTTGTGTATTTCACTTTATTTCTTTTTTGATTTGGTTTGTGTCATGTGTTATTAATGGTCATAGAGAAGTGATGCTTTAGTCAAAGCACCAGTCTTTTGCAAGGGAAGCTGTGCAGTATATACCATGAACTTTCTGCAAATGCTAAAACATGCACATGTAATCTGATCTACCCACACTCATGACATGCAGCCTTATGTTCTCCAAATATAGCAATCCCTTTCTTGTAATACTGACTTTGCAGTAGTCACAAGAGTAAATCCAGCAATCCATCCAATGGTGGGTTGCCCCCTATGGATAGGGAGAGAGTTGCTGCCCCAGGAGTTCAAGTATCTCGGGGTCTTGTGACTGAAAGAACGACATCACAGATACAAGTGGCTGAAATTAGTATGGAGCTCGGAGTAGAGCTAATCTGCTGTGTCAAAAGGGGCCAGTTGAGGAGGTTCAGGCATCTGGGCACCTCCAGTTCAAGGTTTTCCAGGCATGTCCAACTGGTGGGAGGCCCGGGGCAGACCCTGAATATGTTCAGGGGATTATACAGTTACATGAAAAAGTTTGGGCACCCCTGGTCAAAATGTCTTTTACTGTGAATAATTAAGTGAGTAGAAGATAAACTGATCTCTAAAAGGCATGAAAGTAAGATGAAACATGCTTTTCCACCTTTCAAGCAAGATTAGAGTATTATTTTTGTTTTGTATAATTTTGGAGTGAACAATAGGAAACGAGCACCATGCAAAAGTTTGAGCACCCCAATACATTTGAGCTCTCAGGAAACTTTTACCAGGGTCTCAGACCATAATTAGCTTGTCAGGGCTATGGCTTGTTCACAGTCATCATTATAAAAGGCTAGGTGATGCAAATTTTAAAGCCCTATAAATACTCTGACCCGACAATCAACAGCCATGGGCTCCTCTAATCAGCTGCCTAGCACTCTGAAAACCAAAATAACAAATGCCCACAAAGGAGGAGAAGACTATAAGAAGATAGCAAAGTGTTTTCAGGTAGCCGTTTCCTCACTTTGTGATGTAATTAAGAAATGGCAGTGAACAGGAACTGTGGAGGTCAAGCTGAGGTCTGGAACACCAGGAAAACTTTCTGAGAGTAAATCTAAATCCCTGTTTGAATGCAAAAGACCTGCAGAAATATTGATCAGACTCTGGAGTGGTGGTGCACTGTTCTACTGTGCAGTGACACCTGTACAAATATGATCTTTATGGAAGAGTCTTCAGAAGAAATCCTTTCCTGTGTCCTCACCACAAAAGGCAGCATCAGAAGTTTGCAAAGGAACATCTAAACAAGTCTGATACTTTTTGGAAACAAGACCTGTGGACTGATGAAGTTAAAGAGAATTTCATGAGAAGAACACCTGTCCTACTGTTAAACATGTGGCTCAATCATGCCTTGGGCTTGTGTTGCAGCCAGTGGCAGAGGGAACAATTCATGGGTAGAGGGAAGAAGGGATTCAGTTAAATTCCAGCAAAGTCTGGAAGCAAACATCACAGCATCTGTAAAAAAGATGAAGATGAAGAGAGGATGACCTCTACAATAGGAGAATTATCCTAAACATACCTTGAAATCCACAATGGACTAGCTCAAGAGGAGCAAGCTGAAGGTTTTGCCGTGGCCCTCACAGTCCCCAGACCTAAACATCATTAAGAATCTGTGGATAGACCTCTAAAGAGCAGTGCATGCAAGACAGCCCAACAGTCTTACAGAACTAGAAGTCTTTTGCAGGATGAATGAGCGAAAAATCCCCCAAACAAGATTTGAAAGATTATTAGCTGGTTACACAAAGTGTTTAGAAGCTGTGACACTTGCCAAGGGGGGTGCTACTAAGTACTGACCATGCAGGGTGCACAAACTTTTGCTTCAGGCCCTTTTCCTCTTTTGTTATTTTGAAACTGTAAAAGATTGAAATAAAAAAGTAATCTTGCTTAAAATATTAAAGAAATGTGTCATCTTTAACTTGCTTAACTCTAGACATTAAACTAACTTTTGACCAGGGGTGTCCAAACCTTTCATGCCACTGTAAATGACTGATACAGGAGAACTGAAGACTGTGGTTCCTGTGATGCTACAGAGAAGATAAATCAGTCTGTCAGCATTGGTGAGCTATAAAGAGCATCTGGCAGTCAGCACCTCGAGGTTAAATCTTTTGGCTTTTCACCAGGAATTTGCTTCCATTCAGCCAGAAGAGCATCAGTGAGGCCCAACACTGCTACAGGGTCTTTTCCTATCACACCTCCTTCCTCTGGAACAACCTCTCTCCTCATAGACAGTCTGGCTTCTGTTGGGGCCTTTAAATCTTAAAACTCTTTTTTTTTTTTTCCACTTGAACTGTCAGGTAGCTGCGTATTTTTGATTACCCTGTACCTGTTAGCATTATCCTTCCCGTGACTGGGTCTCTCTTTTACTCAGGCCTCTCTGTACTGGACCATCGACCTTCCTGGGACATCTTTCTCTCCTGGCTGTTTGTACCTCATTCCAGGTGTTTGTGTCGGGATTTCCGTCCTCTTGGACGCTCTCCTCTCGTTTGTCATTCCCTCTGTGTGTTTTCTTTCACTCATCTGTGTGAATGCTGTAATATTAAGAGTTCCCTTCATTTCAACAAAATGGCCCAAACCAGGAAAAACAGCCCCAGATGAGAGCACACAGAACTGCACAGAGGTGTCCACATTCTTTTGGCCACACAGTGTATATACCTGAGAATATCTGTGGGAAGTTTTTCTTAAAAAGCGGTCTTCATTTGAGTAGTCTTACATACCAAACAATTAGCAAAGTGGTTAAACCAGTGTGAAAAGAGGCTTGTGTGTGTGTGTGTGTGTGTGTGTGTGTGCTGAAACAAATCAACATCATAATTCTTAATAAGTAAACCGTACCAACCAAGAAATCAGCAAAAGACAAGAATAAGATGAAAAATAATCTCTTTATTTCATATGCTAACATTTCTCCTCATGTTCACAGTCGTCACAGCACAACACTGTCATGATAAGCAATGTCAAACTGAGGGACCACTGACTGTATATAAATACGGAGGACATGACAGCTCCCAAAAAGTGAAGCCAAAACATCTGGATTGCACCCTGGTGGCTGGCTGCAGTATTGGTCATAAACCCCACCCCCTCCATGTTAGCGGACATGGGTCAAACTAAGAACAAAGTACATGTCAAATACATTTTTCCCCGTTCCCAGTCAGTTTGGTTTTAATTAGTTATTTGATGCTATAAAAAGAGGGTGTGGCATCATGATTGACAGCTATGATTGACTTGTGCTTAAGTTGGGTGGGGCTTCCATACAGCAGCATCACCCCCAGTCATTACAGCAGACTATGGCTCCAAATGACATCACCAGCACAAGATGGCAGCGCCTGTATCTAGGATTTTTTGGCTTCATTTTTGTACAGTAAGAGGAAGAGGAGACTTGTCGTCCATCTTTATACACAGTCTGTGTGAGGGACCACTGAGGATTACTTCAATGCAAAATAATTAATTTAAAAACACTATAGGAAAAACTGTTGATTATGGTATAATCAACTATTAAAAGAATAAAATAATTAAATAAGTGATACAAGTCATACTGCAGTCGGTTTTTTAGTGTGCAAAACTTCAGCAGATGAACCTCTTAGCTGCCATTTCAGCTTAAGTTCAGTTACAGAAACACAGAGTTTAGTTAAATGGTTAAAAAAAATAATCGTAACCTTGGCATTGACCCACCTCGACACAAGTCACTGGATCAAATCCAAATTTATTGCTATGACTAAAAGTATTTTCTCCATCAGAAGGGATGACACAATGTCTCATTTCACTTCTTCTGATATTTCATGTCACAACTATCTTTAAAATAATAAAATTACAGAAAGTGGTTTGTGTCTCATTATTGCAAATTCTTCACACTCCAGTCAGATTTCCCCTGCCATGACTCAGTCTGATAGATATCAAGTTCACTTTCCTTACTTACAGTAAACACAGAGTTTTGTTTCAAACAGTCCACTCACTCAGTCTTCCTATTGGTCCAGGCCTGCTGCTGTCATTGGCAGCCTACATCAATCTATGGGGCTCCTCCCTGAAGCTGATGTCACAGAGCAGTGATAAATGGTCAGAGGGGTAGTGGTAGGAGGGAAGGCGGTCTGGGCCGATCTGCTCCTCCGTGGGAATATCCAACAGGCACTCAACACTCAAAGCATCATTGGTATACCAGATATAGTCCAGAGTGCTGCAGCTCTCTCCGGAGGGGCGGATCTTCCACGTGGTATAGGCTGGCTCTGTCTGCCCATCACAGCTCAGCAGCTTGTACGCAGAGTTCAGGCCGAGAGCAGAGGAGCTAAAGCGCCGGTAAACATCCTCTGAGGGTTCTGCGTTAAAGTCCCCGCACACTACCAAAGGGATGGTGCCTGACATTGCCCCGTTCTGTCTGCTGCTGACACCTTGAGACGTTATGCTGCGTAAACTTTGCAGCAAGTCAGCACCCTGCGCACTCCTCAATCTCTCCCAGCCGCTACGAGCTTTCAGATGGGTCACAGCCACGCACAGCTGCTGGCCCGTTACCTGGCAGTTCAGTGTCTGGACGATGGCTACCTGGTTGGTGGGCAGCATCATGGCTGACAGCCTCAGGTGGGCAGTGGCCTGGAGAGAGAAGCGTGAGCGGCGGTAAAATAGAGCGCAGCCATCAGGACCATTATTCTGCTCAACATCCAGACAGGGAGACCAGGGTTTAGCCAGGAAGGTGCCATGGTAACCGAGGCTGGCCATGATGGGCTGGAAAGTGTCATAGTAGTGGTCCACTTCCTGAAGGCATAAGATGTCTGGACTGTAGGTGAGGATCTCTTCCAGGATCAGGTACTTTCTTTCCTCCCAGTTGAGAGCTTCCAGTGGACAGCGGATGAACCCGTCCTTTCCCTCACCCAGAGCTGCAAACAAAGAGACAGTTTAATTTTTATACCAAATTCATTCATTTTTATTTTGGACTCACAGTGGTGCTTTGAGCCAAATAGTAATACATCTTAGTTTAGCATGTCAACAGAATCAGCACTGAACACAAACGGCAGCTGAGACTGATCAAGGATGTCTTTTGTTCTGTAGGTACAGTATGTGGCCAAAAACCAAACTTGAAATGCTGCTGCTAAACTTGAAATTTTGGCCCGATAGTGTTGCCAGATGAAAAGTCAACCAAAGACAGTGTCCCCTCTGGGGACCATGAATATCAATGCAAAAACTGAACTGAACCAAAAAAGGTACCAGCACTGAATTCCAGGTACTGATAGCAGTATCAGTTCAAAAGTCAACGGTACTCAACCCTTGTACAGTAGAAATTTTTCAGTCTGAACCAACAGGTGGACTGAATGACAGACAAACAGACAGACATTGCCATCCCTACAGCCACACTGCTACTGCATAAGTAACTCCTCCAAACTTCTAAAATTCTTCAACTCACAGGAATCCTCACAAATTCACAGATATATGATTGATCCACAGATGTCTACCTTGTGCGAGTATATTCCACTGCATGATCCGTATGGATGGATTGTGCTTGTGGCGGCAGGGCACCACACCGCTGGGATAGACCAGATCCCGATGTGGCCGTGCTGGACGCCTCTGCAGAGCCTCCTCACACTCTCTGAGCAGCTGGTCTGGGTTGATCTCGGCTAGGTCCTGGTCTGGGTTGTTCTCTGGGTATGGGTCAGGTTGGGCCAAGGGAGCACTGTTCAGTGACTGGGACAACGTGCCAAACAGCCTGCTGCTACTGCCACCCATTGGACAAACTGATAGAGGGGAAACAAGGGAGAAACAAGTGTGGTCATTTAAAGAGCTCTGTGTCTGTTTGTTAACATTAGCCACCAAAAGCTACTGATCATACCAGACCTAGAAAGGTTGTATCAGCAAACCCAAGAACGTATTGATTTGAGAAAGTGTGTTTTAGTACTTATGAATTCAACCTGTCATTAAGAATATGTGTTATTCCTTCTTTTACAGTTATGTACACAGTACCACTTTAACAGAGGCACCATGGGATTTGTTTTATGAGTGCTTTGACGCTTCAGTTTCTGCTCTCCACTCTCTCAGGAAGGTATAAGTATGAACCATGGGTATAAAAACATTTTATTGTCTGGTGGTTTCCATATGACCCCAAAGTTTCAAGAGACCTTGCTTTGATTGTTTTCAGTACAATTTTTACAATATGTCACACTACCCATAAGGCTTTGAGAGAGGGAAAGGAAATGGGATTGATCAAAAAGGTTCACTAGAGTCAGATTAATAAACCTGCACACCCTTTGTGACATGATTCTGGATCTTAATTGAGGCCATATGAAGCCAGTAAACCACAACTTTTACCCCTGTGACCCCACCAGGCAGCAACAGTGGCATGAAAACCATTGAACTGAGAGATTGTACACCTTCACTGCCAACATAAATAAAGACATACCAACAGTCTGCACTGCAGACAGGACAAAGGTTTTGTTGCTATTTTGGTTGCTTTGGCTGTTCTGTTTCAGAACATTAAACATTTGTTCAGAGCACTCACTGAAGTCCTGACCAAGAGAAAACAAACATCATGCAAAGAGAGGAGAGGCACTGACAGGACATTCATCTCATTTTTGGAAAACATCATGATATCAGCCTGCTAGGTCTGTCTACAACAAGGTCACATTATCTCTTATATCAATTGCTAGTTGGTAGCTCAATCTTTAAACTGTCAGAAGTCAAAGCTTGTACAGAGACTGTTGTTTCTGACTGTCAGGCACTCGAGACTGGCTGTGTAGTAGACAGTTAAACAGAAGATCATAGCTGCTTTTTCTGTATCTACTGTTGTAAAAGAGACAGGGCAGGTCAACTCTGGAAAATATTGCTAAACTGGAGAAAACACAAACTTGTAATGCTGCTAAAATAAATTTGGTTTTTACTTTGTTGTTCTAGTTACTTTTCTGAAGATGCATTGATCAGTTAGTATGTTTACATGCACAGTTAAAATCAAGCTGCGGTTGTAGCTCGGCTAAGCCATTTAATTGGACTACTGTCTTTCTCCTAGTATACAACTATGGGAGGAGAATCGATTTATCGACTGAAGTATGTCCGACTCTAGGATGGGTGGTGATATGCCCCCTTTCAGCTTGTTAGTATTGGACCTTTTTCTGACTGACCTATTACATCACAGACCAAACAATCTAGAAACAAGTTAGCTACAGTTAGCTACCTGCAAACAGGTACTATGTTGGACAACTTTACAGCTTTTTACATTTCATCTGTCCAAAAATGTGTGACTCTCAATGTAGAGTTTGCCATGTTGTTACCAGCTGTTACACATTTAATGCTATTTGACTTCCGGGTCAAACCCCAGGTGGAAACCCTGGAGCATGCTCAAAGTACCTAGGCCAGTTTGGGTCCCATTGACGGTTTACATGCAGGAGTAATCGCATTATCTGGATGTGTTAGTCCGACTGTGAGAAATTCTATTTAACACGATTTCAGTAGGACCAACAGGTTTACATGCATTTTAAAGGTCCGGTTTCAGCTTGACTAACACAATAAATTAATTTTCTCGAACGTCATGTAAACATGCTGAATGTTTCCCCAAGGGCCTAGAGGAAACACTGACCAGTGCAAGTTCAGAGATCAGGGCCTAGGCTGAGTGCCTTGGCTTGGAGGATGGGCCAGGGGTGGTGGTGGGAATGATGGAGGGCTAGTGCAACTGAGCAACCCACAAACTGCCGCACTAAATTTTGTTCTCTAGTATAACACTTAAAAGTCTGTATAGATATTTAACAGCTAGCTTACTTTTGTAAATATTTATTATTTACTTTTCAAAATCAACTTGGACCACCTTTCACATCGGCATAAACTGGTTCATCAGGACATCAATTATATAAACAGAAAATATGTCACTTTTAAATTTGGTTCACCTGTCTTTTTTCTTTCTTACAAAACAATGGTGAAGAACAGCAGGGGTTGAGTTTTTATTTAACACAGAGAATAATTAAGTCAAAACAGTATGACCAATCTGTTTTAACCCATTATTCTCTGATCTAGGTCAGCCAAAAACACAAAATTCATCAGCACACTGGCATGTTGTTCACCTGTTTGTTATGGCAGCTTACCAACAACGCTGGCTTCATGTCACCTATTCAACTGACCCCAGCACTTCAGATAAAAGGCACACATCTGTCTTGATGTTATCACGGACGTGAGCTAACCACAGACACTTGTCTTATTCTTAGACTCATTGTGCTTCTACAGTTCAGGCACATTGCTGCTGCAGAATGCATGTAGAGGAAACGCCGCAATGAATATTTGCTCGTTTCTGGCATTAAAGTTTTCATGCACTCAATATTTCTCTCAAACTCTTCAAATCTGTGTTAGTGAGCACTTCTCCTTTTCCAAGATAATCCATCTACCTTCAGGTGTGGCATATCAAGATGCTGATGATTAAACAGCATCATTACTACACAGGTGTGCCTTGGGATGGTTACGTTTTTATATTGTTGTTTATTTTGTTTCTGCTATATGTTCCCCTTTTGTGCCAGGGAAACAGAAATCAACTATAACTGAACTGTTTTAATGTCCTTCACTACACTACCTTTGAATGAGCACAAATTCAATCATACATGTTTAGAATACAACCTTTAATTTCACCTTTCACATGAAAAACATCTTAAAAAAAACTGCTCCAAAGGTCTTTTTCCTTTATATATCATATTTCCCTCTCTAATACCTATTTTATATAGCTGTGAAAACATCAACACATTTCTCCTACAAACAGCTGTATTTATTCAAGTTACATTTTAAAAGATTACAGTAAATGAGAATGTTAAATTGTACCTTCACCAACACTCATTTTTACTGAATAGAGCTTAAACGCACCATAATGTAACTTTATGCAATTTCTGCTAGCTGTTAGTTGCAGCCATCAGCTGCTAACAGTTTATTTTCATTAGCTCCTCCTCCTCCTAGCTTTAACACATATTTGTTGTATACAATGTAGCATCATCAGAAAGACAATAGGTGCTTATTGTATGCTTTTGTCCCAAAGGCATCCCGGCAAAGATCTCTGTTCATCCCAAACACACAAACATTTTTTCTATTGTCCCCTGGACGCCGGCAACAACTCACCATCTCATTGCACAACAGTGAGATGTCAGTAATTAACAGTCATTGTATTTTTCTTGTACCTGTTCATTTATTTCAGTTGATATGACACAACAGAAAAACATCGGCCACTGCCATCAGTGAATGTCATCTTATTTGCTAATAGGCTGATGGTAGTCAACAAGATGAGTATCAGCCGATATAAATGTTCAGCCAAAACATCAGTGCATCCCTGCCATCTTCCTGTGCTTCCCTCCACAGCAGTTACTCTGATCACACTGTTAACAGTAGAGCCTCTGAGACAGTAAGGCCTTCATCTTTCACCTCCTCACTGCTGCCTGCTTGTCTCTTTCTTACTGTTCTAGTCACTCTAAGTAACTGTGTGTAGTATAAATGTCTTACCCACGGCCTCCATGTCTCGTCAAATGCTTTCCTCCTTCTTCTTCCTGCGTCTGAGGACAATCTGCCTGCCATTTACTCCTACCCTTTTATCCTCTACTACTACATACGCTGTGACTCATCCTTTATCTGTCCTGCCTTCTAAGACGTCTGTCTCCCTCTCTCTGAATCATCAATCTCTACCCCTCCCTACCCCTCTCTTCCTCTCACTCACTGGGTGACAAAATGACCTCTAGAGAGCAGGGAGACACAGTAAGCCTGTCTCAGACATGGAGAGAGAAACATGAGGACCAATGAAGCTTCTTCATTATCACAATCGCCATACTGATGTGAGATGCTGACTGTGAAGAACAGGAAGCATCTTGAGAATTAAAAAAGGAAGAATAAAAGGAGAATGAGGATGGTCAGAGTTGCAGGGTGGGTATGAGTGTATTTGGTGTGTGTTTGTGTGTGGGCATGAATGAGGATGTTGCCAAAGTAATACAATGAGTAGGTGGGGTTATGATAAGAATGGGTATGTTGTGTAACAGGTGGGGATGGCAGGGCTATCTGGTGTGGTCACACACACACACACACACACACACACACACCCACACACACCCACACACACACACCCACACACGCCCACACAAACACACACACCATCCTCCATCCGCTCTTTCCTCTGCTTGTCACGTTCAAACATCATGCATGATTCTCTGAAAGAGGTCTGAACCACATTCATATAGAACACAGGGACATACATACAGATGGTTCAACACAAACACAGTGAAACCATATGTACACACACTCACACACACTCACACACACTCACACACACTCACACACACACACACACACACACACACCCCCACACACACACACACACACTCCCCCTTTCTTAGCTCCTGATCTAAAACAGTTATATTAAGGGAGGCATCCTTGCACTAGTGTGTTTGTGAGGTCATGAGTGAATACATGAATGTGTGGATGTGCGTACGTGGTTGCAGCTGTTGCAAATTCACGATTGTTACATTGTGATCTTGACTTCACATAAAATTTCAATTAATACATTTAGCATCCCTAGATGTTTTTTTTTTTTTTTAAACTGGGTTTTCCAAAGTGTTTCAAAGGCAACTTGCCTTAAGGAATGTTCAATACCTTTTTTTCTTTCCCAATCCCAATTTAATACCTGAACTCGCATAGCAGCCAACACTGATTATTGATCTGATACCACTGCAATAAAAAAAAAAAAACATCTGTGTACTACTAAGGCTGTATGGATGAGAAATGATTGCTGTCATTTTTTATGGCATGGCTTTATATGACTGCTGGTGTTGAAACTGGCAACACTAGTGCCACCCCTCAAAAGTAAAGCCTTGCTGTACATGTTGCCTTTTAACTGGTGGGACTTCCAATGAAAAATGTTACCACATTTTTAACATTTTGCTAATGTTTTCGCTGTTTCAACTCAGTAGTTGCCAGCGGCTGCACAGTGCAACTTGCTGTGTGGGCTACTGTTTTGGAAGGACAAGGAAGAACTGATTTCTGGGACCATTTATCCAGGTGTAAAACTACTTTTAAGTTCTCAAATAAATTACACGGTATCACATCGGTACATAAGCTTGCATAATCACAGATTCCCGATCCAGCATTTTAGGCAGTATTGAAGGTATATCCGATTCTGTTGCCAGTATCAGAACAACTTTAGGTGCCTTGAGGAGTTTTTGACTACTAAAAGAAGACTGCAAGTTCAATAATGGATATAAATAATGCAGGATTGAAAATATTTTTTGAAAAATCGGTTAACATTTCACAAGGAAGGAATTACAATTAATTTCGACCTTGAAGATATACAAAGTATACTTTGGTGGGAAGGGCTGAATGTAAAAAGAAACTTTGTATGCAAAAAAACTACACAACACAAGTTGTAATCAAAATTAAAAAACAAACCTAAATTACACAATTTGATGTGTTATGTGTAAATAATTATTAAAATGCAGCCTATGCAACAGCCCTGTTTAATAACCCATTTCTTAACTGACAATCTCTTTGCATATCTGCTAAAATATATCTTGATAAACCAACATCAGCAAATAACATCCGCCCTCCAACATAATTGTTGGGCTCTACTTTATAATGCGCATGTGTGGCCCACATCCCCCATTTTCTATTAGAGCAGAGGGGATAATACAATAATAACTGGAAGTAATAATAAGTGGAAAATGAATTCAAGCATATTGTGTTAATATGGTGTTGAGGTCCTATTACCACGATCTAACCATGGAACTTAAAGCTCCAGGCAATCAAGCTTTCTCTCCCTCTCTTTCACACACACATATACACACACGCACATGTACACGCACACACACACTCACACATGAAGGCCTACTGAGAAATAAACAGCACATTCTTCACCTTTTATGATGATGGGGAGAAAAACGTGGGGGGGCAGATCACAAGAGTGTGTGTGAGGATGTGTTTTGTGTCTGTATATAGCCTGAGAAAAGTGTGTCTCTGTGTGTGTGTGTGTGTGTGTGTGTTTGTTGTTTTTTGCCATAATGACAGGTCTGTGTGAGACACCACAGGGTTGTGTTTTATGATCACCTCGTTACACACGATTTGTTTAATGTCTTGCCATCATCTCTGCTGGAAAGCCCCTATGGCTCGCTGATGTGAATATATAAATACTCATTTTCGGGGAGAAAAAAAGCCCAACCAAATTAGGAACAAACGCCTCTTGTTGACTTGTGTTGGGGGCTCAGGTTTTACTAAAGCAGAGGTCGAAAAGAACCGCATGCCGAAATACCCAAGTAACAGACAGTCACCCACAATCTCTATCACACACAGACAGTTACATGAATACACAGGCATATATACTGTACTTACACAACTTTGTTGGCGCAAATGCATGTCATTCAGGCAAAAATATGTACGTGCACATAAACACTCTCGACAGCAGCTCTGGTGTTGGCTGAACACATTCTGGAGCAGGAACGAGATGTGACTGGTCAAATATTATCTTTGAAGATTTGTTAAACTAAGCTTGTGGACTTTGGGTAAGGGCGAGTTTGCTGTTCCAATTATGAGATTGTTGACATTATTTCAGTATAATCAAATCAGTTAAACATCACTTTCTACGAATTTACTTCTGTGTGTGCTTCAGTATGTTATATGTAAGAACACCTGGATTAAAGGAGAGTAATGTAATGTAATGGCTGGCTCAATAATAGTCATAAAAGGAATGGTTTTGTTCAATTACTTTGAGGCTAAGTAATAGTATATTTCTTCAACATTTTGCTCCAACAATGCAGCATCTATCACATACCCACATGCAACTACACATCAACACACACCTGAATAGATGAGTGGAGAAACATAAACAGTAAAGACACATCTTATACAATGCATGATAGATCATTAAATAGTTTGATGGGAATGATGCGGGTCATATTCTTAGGCTTTCCTGATCACATCTCAACCCAGCTGAGCACCTACTGAAGATTTTGTATCAGCATGTTGAACAGTGCTCTTGACCATCATCATCAAAACACCAAATGAAGTAATAAAGATTTGTGTTTCATTTCTCCAGTAGATTTATTGAGACTTAGATAATCTATTCAAAAGAGCTGTTCTGGCAGTTTGTGATGGCCCAACTTCAGCTAAACCCCGACTTAGGATGCAACTGATTGATGATTTATTATTTATAAATGTTGGTATTGTATGTTTCTAAAAGCTGCCGATATTTTACAGCAGCATGTTTCACATGTAGTGGATATATTTAAGTAACTTCATGTTGTGACAACATTGTGGTTAACATCTGGTTAGCTTTAGGCACAAAAACCACTTGGTTATGGTCGGGTTGCTGCTTGGAAGCCGTATCTCACATAAGTAACAAGCCATCCACCGTCCCCTCCTCCTCCTGATGAGAAACTCAGCTCATATACATATAATCTGAACTTGGTCACTTTGGAAATGTTGATATGATATGAGTGAAACTTAAAAACGCAACATTCAATACCTCATTAAATTGGTTGGTTTTATTGTTGTCCTCAGACAGTGTCTTCTCTATGGCCATATAATATCTCATCAGTTCTTTCCAACTCTGTAAAGTAGGTGCCTGTGTTTTTTCTAGTGTTTTAATATAGCTTTTTATGAACAAGGGAAAAAACACATGATCTGCCATCCTGTAGGATATCTTATTTTTTCTACATTCTGAAAATACACAGCTCAGCTGAGAATTGGATTTTTGTTTTGCAAATAATTGATATCCAACCTTTTACAAAAGCTAGAGGAATGCAAAAGAGTCATGGGAGCCACATTTCACACAGCTATGACAGGAATTTTATCTCTAGTGTAGTATACATTTGTCATAATGCTGTTAGTAAGATGTAAGCAATAATGCCAGCATTTTATTCTTGCAACTTGGATGAGGTATTGTGTCCAGATTGTTTGTTTATTCAGGTACCTGTCCAAAGATACTTTATAATGATGAAAAAAAACCTGAGAATTTTTGGCATTTTCACTTGATAAAGTCCTATTTGAACAACTGATTATCAAAAAAATTGATTAAATTTCCATTACTTGACTAAACAGATATTCACCTGTTTCAATCCTGACCTCTACATTTGAAGGGATGTTTTTTTTTCTCTAAAACATAAAGTGTGAGATGCAAACAATTGATCTAATGTAAATCATTATAAGCTGATGAGGACAGCCGGACCCTCCTATTTGATTATTCAAGAAATACTACCGTTGCTGAGCACAATATCATACATAACCCTCTCAAGACACACCTAGGCTGCATATGAAAACGCATAAATACAATGACACACAACAGTAAAGTGATCCAAAGCTAATTGCTCCTTTTCAGCTCACAGTTTCCCCACATACCAACTCACCTAAGTAAAAACGTTAGGCTGCAACAACTACAACACACCACAGGATGCCAGTGTTTCCTCCACCCTACCGCAGTCACACATGGTACAAAACACTATGCCAGTTCAATTTGAAAATGCGAATATTTCAAAATACAACTACTGTATTTTCAGACGGTATCGAGTTACGTTACGACTCCAAATGTACTGCTTTTCATCCTCCTCTGCAGCCATTACTTCGGCTGTTAGCCCGTTAGGAAGTTAATCACTCTACAGTCGTATAAATGTTCGCTACGGTGGCTTAAAATGCGGACTTACATGGAAATAAGACGTGCAACCATCAACCTGAAATCTTCACTGAGTAGAAGTCAGCTGTATTCATTCATTATACATGTCTTCACACAAGACGACAAGCTTTCCTCCCGCGATGTAAACAAACTGAACTTCCCTCTTCTCTCGGAGTTCCGTGTATGGAAGAAAATGATTGGCTGAGAGTCGCACAACCCTATTTCGTCATCGTTACAATGCCCGCTGGGAAATTGAGTCTCATAGCTGAAGGAGCGGTACAAGAGGAATAGAGGATATAAACTAAGATTATACATTGGGTCCAAATGTTAAAAACGGTTTTCCTATGGTACATGTTTGTTATAACAACATTTGTTGTTACCATTGCAGAATACACTTATTTTGTAATTTCTTCATGTATTCCTGCCGCAATATTCTGTGCAATTATTCAACTGTGCAATATTATTTCCGTATACGACTATATCATGCACATAATTGTATATATTTCTTATATTTACTTTTATTCTAAACGTGTTTATTATACTTATGTATATATTGTAGTTAAATTTCACACTTACAGCCTCAGTACAGTAATGACATATAGTTTATTTTTAATATTTTAATATCATATACACTGGTATTAAATACTGTAGCATAATGTTCATTCTGTTATTTATTTTAATATGCATTTTTATTTATTTTTTGTTTATTTATTCTTATACACATGCTTCTATTTCATACTCTTATTCTTACCGTACCCTGAGCATAGTTTGTTACTCTCCTTTCCAGACATTAATGCAATTGTAATGGAATAATTAAATCTGTACTTTCACACTGTCCTTTCGTCAGAAATCTAAAATAACAGTTTGGCTTATCAAGCTAATCTTGGTTTTTAAGATAAACCTGTCAACCACTCATTAGCAGTTCAAGGGTTAAAATGAATTGGGAAATGCCTGAAACAATGACCATGTTGTATGTTTAAGTGTGTCCACTTTTTTTTGGAAATGTAAACCTTCTCTCTGCATATATGTGTGCTTACGTTCTCATCTGTGTGAGCGTATGCGTGTGTGTCATTCATTTCAGGGGTTGAGGGTCCAGAGGTTGAAGCAGAGTGCATACCATGGCCAGGAATTCAGGGGTCCCGAGTGTGTCCCTCTGGAACCCAAAGCAAACTTTGAGGGGTTCCCGGCCTGCATGGCTCGAACTGACAAATCACCCAGAGGCTCCAGCCAGACCCCAAGCAGCCCAGCACTGTGCACCAGGAAACGGTTGTTTAAACATACGTAATGTCATAAGTGTGAGTTTGTGCGTGAACATGTGCATGTGTGTGTGCACTTGTGGGCATGTGTGCTCTGGTGCCTGCATGAGAAAGAGATTATATGCATGTAAAGTGAGGGGGTTTTGAACTGCACACACACGCTGCGTTTCTATCTCTCTTGTGCATGTGCCTGAGTGTGGTCAAATGTGGTGGTGGCTGTTAATGCATGCCTATACCACTTGAATATCGCCCAATATGCATGTATAAGCCATGGTATGTGCTGTATGTGTGCACAGTATGCATGTTGCAGTGAGGCAGTGCAGTCTCTAAGATGGGGAATGTGTTTAAAGTGGTCTAGTGGCTCCACATTAAACATCAGAATTTCTGTGGTGGGGCAGCCTTGGCCTGTAGATGTGTGCATATGAGTGGTGGGAGTTTGTGTGTACAGGTGTGTGCACATATGGTATGTGTGTGAGTGAGTGTGTGCTGTTTCAGCGCACAGTTTGGTGCTTGTGGCCTGCTTCCCAAATAGAACATGGAAACTGTGTGTCCAAACGTCTGCGAGGTGCAACATCTTTTTAAGTTTTAAAAAAGAGCTTTCCTTTAAGATATATTCCACCACATCTGCCTGAAACTGTGAGCAGTCACCATTAGCTTTCTCAGATTCATTTTTACCGTCTATTTAACTTTTACCTATACACTTACAGGCTACTTTGTTTAAGGGCTCTGTGGAAAATTAATGTGCCATTCACATCATCCCCTGTCATTTGAATCATACATTAAAGGAGCAGTGTGTAAGATTTAGAGGGATTTAGTGGCATCTGTTGGTGAAGATTGCAGATTGTAGTCAGCTGAAAAGGTCTGTAGAGGTCTCTTCCTCTCCAAAACAAAAGGACCAGATAATTAAAACCAGTAAAAACACTGAAAAAAGCAGCTTCATGTTACAAATCACAGTGGTGGATGAAGTACCAGAAAGCCACATTTGAGTAAAGGTACAGATATCTTACCAGAAAATGACTTTGGTGGACGTTTAAGTCACCAATTAGAATAGTACTTGGGTAAAAGTCTAAAAGTACCTGATATTTACTGTACTTAAGTATCATAAGTAATATTATGATGTTAAATGTACTTAAGTATTGGCAGTAAATGCTGTTAATAAAAAGGCAAGCAATCAGAATTTTATTTTATCTCAAACTGTACACCACCCTCAAAGTGGAGCCTACATTACACTTAAAGAAAAAACGTCTTTTCCACAACTTGAATGATTTTCTGAACAAATTGAGTTTTTTTCCTCCTTCCATTCTGTCATTAGTCTGTCCGTGTCTTCCTCCCTTCTTCCTGTCTCTCTTCCTTCCCTGTTTTGGAAATGTAAAAGTATACATTTTAATTAGGAAATGTAGCGGCGTAAAAGTGAAAGTTGACAGACTAAAAACTTATGTAAAGTATAGATACTCCCAATAAATACTTAAATACTTCATTACATTACCCCACTGCAAATCACTTTGTCTCCAATGCTGTTCAGTTCATTTGCTACTCCCACACCTGCTAATGTGTGCTCACCTTTTTTTCTCTGACAACTTAGGATCCAGATGTTCAGGAGGTTTTCAGCAGAAACAGAATTATCCGCAGAGGTCTCCTCCTCTCCAAAGCAAAGAGACCCATTGATCCAAACTGGTAAAAACACTAAATAAAGCAGTTTGACATTAAAAACATCAGTGTTTTTCTGATGTTTCTTGTTGTAGATGAACTGCTAATTGCTGTGGCCGATGCCATAAGACAGATGGCCCTATCTAGAGCCAGTGTTTTGTTTGTCCAATCAGGGCTGCTGTAAAAACACAGAGGAGCAAATTAATGGACTCTGTGAGCAAGGACGTGTTACCCATTATGGAAATAAACGGCTCATTCTAACGTAACTAAAACACAACAGATCATATTTTCAGGCAATTATACGCTAAGGAAAATATACTTATTATATTACATTCCATCCCTGCCAGTATATCCGCCTAAAGAGACCCCCCTACACACTGAACCTTTAGTAAATAAAGTTTTAAGGTAAAGTTTTACAGTGCACAGATTATTGGAGGGGAGGGGGGGGGGGGTTTCAAAAGGATTTTAA